>CM070593.1:38057447-39267700 GCA_036346395.1 Hsuehochloa calcarea
TGACGAGGATCTAATAATCCTCATTTTTATCTTTTATCTATAATTTTATTATGGGTAAATATGATGTCACATAGTCCCCGTGAGGTACCCCTTATCTAAAAGGGAGAAGTCCAATAAGTGGTTGTAAGTCTTGCTACGATCTATATCATGGTCGTAAGTCCTTCTACGACCACTACATAGTCGTAAGTCCTTCTACGACTACTACCGTCGTAAGTCCTTCTACGATCGCCACCGGTCGTAAGTTCTTCTACGACTGTAAACTACGACCACCTTATAATCAAACCTACAAAGCGAGTGGGTCCAATTGATTAAGGAATCCGAACGGTCTCGCACGCACTATTATTCCGCTTATTAATGGTGCGTAATTACCCCATTATCTCTCGAAGATAATTGCCGACGGCGTGAAGAAGCCGAGGCGCCGTAATTATCGCCATCATGCGCCTGCATCGATTAATCAGCGCATCTCCGCAGGCAAAACGGCTACTTCTTCACGACTATATAAGGGCATCGATCGAGAGAGAGGAGGAGAGGAAAAACAAGAGCCACCAAGTAGGAACACAAGTGCTATTCTCTCGTAATAGTCTTAGTCTTTACTTGATCATCAAGAATACCATACACACAGATTAGGTTATTATTCTCTCCGAGAAGGCCTCGAACTCGCCTAAACATCCCGTGTCAATCCACTCGCGTGATCTTATCTCTAGGAGACCCCAATCAAACAATCTTTACGTAAGATCGGTTCTAATACACCGGCAGCTGGCGCCGTCTGGGGATCTTCCGTAATCTCTTGTCAACATACTTTCTTTTTCCAATCTCATGCAATCATGGCGTGAGAATGGAACGAGGAGAACTGGTTTGACTTGGCAGACACGCAGACGCCGACATGGATGCCGGCTTCGACTATGAACCGAGTGATGCATCCACCGATGGTGATGTTGCCTTCGAGATTATTCTCCAGAAACCATCCCATTAATAGAGTTGAGGAGGGATCCTTATCCCCACAACAATACGCCCAACAGAGGAGCCATTTCTCAAAGGACAAGGGTCAATCCGACCAGACCGCCTCCTGTGAGGACTCACAACGCGACGAGAGTTTTTCTCCAAGTGTTCAAGTCCCTTAAGACGGTCCGACTTGGTAAGTCAAGTTCGGGAGCCACCATTCCAGACTCCACCAAAGATCTAGTGATTCTCTCTCGTGGTAACTCCAGAGAGGGTGGGATCAAGCATGCTTTTCCTCAAATTCGACCGCCTCCCGCAGATCTCATTTGCGAACGGAGATGCTTATAACCCGAGTTCCCCACCGAGGGGATTACTCCAAGTCGCCAGATGGTGTCCTCGAGCACTCCTCGCGGGAGGCCTCGAGCGCAAGTGAGAATCATCAACGGAGGTCTTCGCCCTTCCCCAAATCGTGGTCACCTCATGGAGGCCGAGATAAGGACACTCCCGAAGATCACACACCGCGCCTCGTGGTAATGGCAAGGGCACCACCGCTAAGCGAGAGGACCAACACTGATGAACGCGAGGGAAATCCTCGACATTCTCGCACTCCACTAAGAAGGCCTCAAAGACCCGAGGAGGAGGATTTTGATGTCGCCGAAGAAAGAAAATTGCAGTCCGTAAGAACTTGCTCGGCGATTCAACATCACGGAGGAGGTACAAGAACTCCGTAACATCAACGACTTGCTCGAGAATCCTACCAAGAGCTTGCTCGAACGCTGTGGTACGATCTCTTTGTCAAGAGATTACGCAAAGACTTCGAATCGTGATGACAAGACCGAGGTACTCATCGACAACACTCGTGTAGTCGTAGTAATACGACTTCCTCACCTACTAATAATCGAATATTTTCACGAGGAATCGACACGCCATAAGTCGAATCGATTCCCTATTCGAGAAATACCTTCGATCACCAAGATCAAGAAGCCCTCAAGAGGTGATCATTCACCACTTCGACAAAGAAATTCACAACGAGTGGAATACGAGGAGTATTCTCCTCGAGAACCGAGGCCTACTACGTAACAGTCACACACACGGTATCGTCAGATACGATCACCGGTGACATTAACCCTTCTTTTCTACAAAGAAGGCGCTAAGAAGTGATTACCGGATGCCGCATTTTCGCCGACCTTCGAAAGCGCTCACGCCACCTCATTTTCGACAAAGGAACATGGAGAAATTTGATGGATCTCAAAATCCCATCGAATTTCTTCAGATCTATACAACACCGTCCGAGCAAAGCAGGAGGAGGAGAGCATGTAATGGCGAATTACCTTCCGATCGTGCTCGGGAGGATCCGCCGATCGTGGTTATTAAACCAACCACTCGAGTCGATCTACTTGGCAACACTCTCGTGATCTTCTACAGCGAATTTCCAAGGCACATACAACCGCCTCGAAAAGAAGACGACTTGCACCGATAAAACAGAACAACAACGAGACTTTGCGCCAATTCATCAAACGCTTTAGTCGTTCAGAACTCAATTCCGAAATTTCGATTCCTCCGTGATCGTGGCTTTAAGCAAGGAGTCCGCAGAGAAGAATAACGGAGGACATTGCTCAATCCTCCCAACATCAAGGTCGAACTCTTCGAGATGGCCGATCGATATGCAATCGCTTCGAGGCAATGAGTGGAACAACACTATCGATCGAGAAACATATACTCCTCGAGAGCCGTGAAGTTGGTAAGGATAAAAAGCAAAAAGTCCAAGAAGAAAATAAAAATCAAAACCACAAGCCGCTGGTTCCAAGGAGGTTCTAGCCGTGAAAGATGGAGAGCCCTAAACCACCAAGTCGCACTCGATCAAGGCAAAGGTAAGCGCCCGATCGTAGGAACGACAAACCAAGGTGGTGTCCTTTTCATAAAAAGGAAGGACATGACCTCCAAGAATCGCCGAAGTTTTCCAAAGAAAGCTCGAGGACTACTACAACTAAGAAGCACCACTCCCTACTCTCGAAAGGTGTAGGACATACGAGTGGCCAAAAGTCGCTTGATGATGAGGAGATGCTGCTCCAAGATCCGCAACATACCGCTGAGCACATCTACGGAGGATCATCTAGATACGACTCCAAACGACAACTTAAAGTCACGGACGAGAGGTAAATTCTCTACATACTCCTCTCACAATAAATTACCAAGTGGTCTGGTTACCATCTCTTTGAGAAGGATGACCGTCCGATCACTACGAGTCGATCAGTCGATATCCGATTAGGAATCGAACCCACCATCAACAACCGCCGGTCAATCGAGTGTTGGTTGATGGTGGCGCTTGAACATATTATTTACTAATGCCCCGACGAGATGCAAGTACCTGTGACAAAGGTAAGGCCAGACGATACTCCTTTCATGGAATTGTACCGGTCTTCACCAAACCTATTGGCCAAGTTTCTCTTCCTTTAACATTTGGCTCACCAAGTAATTTCGTGACGTAGAAAGTCTCTTTGATGTGGTCGATTTCGACACGCAGATATAACGCCATACTTGACGACCAACTTTGGCAAAATTCTTAATGGCTACTCATTACGTATCAATGTCTTAAGATGCCAGTCCCAAAGGAGTGATCACCATTCAAGGTGACAAAAGATGGCGATAGTCATGATCGCCGATCCTCGAGATGGTTGGTCAAATACCAACTCGAGATGAAAGTCACCTTCGACTAGCAAGTCGGCTTCAAAGTCGCACCAAAGCCGAACGACTAAGTCAAAGAGGTTCCTCCGACGCAGAAGAACCTCAAGATCGCTCAGACGGGAGACTTCCGACCCCAAATAGGAAGACGCCTCATTACCTTCCTCCGAGCTAACGCAGATGTCTTTGCGTGGCAAGCATCCGACATGCCCGAGTCCCTGTGGAGGTGATCGAGCACAAAGTGCTAGCTTTACTACCGATAAAGTACCAGAAACAAAAATTACGGAGATTTGCCCCGATCGACGAGATGCTATTAAATCGAGTTGATAAGCTACTTAAAGCGTGCTTTATAAGAGAAGTCAACCACCCGCAGTGGTTGGCTAACCTCAGAATGGTCAAAAAGTCAAACGGCAAATGGCGATGTGCGTGACTTTATCGATCTTAATAAAGCTTGTCCAAAAGATGATTTCCTTTACCTCAGACGATCACCGTTGATTCAACTCGCAGTTGTGAGATATTAAGTTTTTAGATGCATATTCGATACCACCGATCAATATGTGTTTAAACGATGAAGAAAAGACCGCATTCATTACTCCATTTGGTACCTTTTGCTATGTCAAATGCCATTTGGTCTAAAGAATGCCTGCTTCTTTTCAACGCTTAATGCAATCGACTTTTTCATCTCAATTAGGCCGAATTTGGAAGCCTATGTTGATGATCTAGTCGTAAAAGCATTAAGAGACTTAATCATATCACCGACCTACAAGAAACATTCGACAACCTCGTAAAGCACCGCTTAAAACTCAATCCAGAGAAGTGTGTGTTTGGAATTTCTTCAGAAAATTGCTTGGATTCCTAGTATCCGAACGAGGAATCAAGCAAACTCGAAAAATAAAAGCCATCCTCCGATGCGCCCTCCAAACACAAAAAGGAAGTCCAAAACTCACTGGTGCATGGCGCTTTAAGTCGCTTCATCGCACGACTAGGAGAAAAAGGACTACCTTTCTTTAAACTTCTCAGAGACATGAAGGTTTTGAGTGGTCGAACGAGGCAAACGCTGCTTTGAGGATGTCAAGAGGTATCTTCGAGTGCTCCTGCTCGTTTCTCCAAAGCCGTAAGAGACGCCTAATTTACCTAGCCGCCACGCCACAGCAAAGAAGCGCAGATTAGTCGAGAACGTGAAAACGCATAACGACCGGTTTATTACGCCGGTTTTACACGCCCTAAGGAGCGCACCTCGTGTCCAAAACTTCTATATGCCCTCCTCATGTCTTCGAGGAAATCGCGCATTATTTTCAGCGCACAAAATAGTCAGGCTGCCCGAGTTTCCTTTGGGAGCAATCCTCCATAATAAGGAAACAATGGACGCATGGCAAATGGTCACCGAACTTGGGAGTTCGACTCCATTTCGTGTCCCGAACGGCCATAAAATCCCGTGATCTTGGCGCACTTTGTCGCCGAATGGACAAATCTCGAACTGCTCAGATCCCCAAGACGATTCCCACGACTGGATGATGTACTTTGACGGTCACTTACTTTAAGTGGCTCTGGGTCGGGTGGTCCCGTATCTCCTACCGAGAAACCTTAAAGTATGCCATACAATTAAACTTTCGTGCTACTAACAATGTGGCAGAGTACGAAGGTTTGCTAGCTGGCATACGAGCTGCGAAAGCACTCTCAATTCGTCGACTACTCGTGAGAGGAGACTCTCAACTAGTCGTGAATCAAATCGGGAAAGAGTACCAGTGCTCTAACTCAACAATGGCTCGGTACTTATCGTAGCACGTAAGCTAGAAAACATTTTTAGGTTTCGAGGTACAATTTATCCTCGAAGGATAATTTCTCGCACCAACTTGCTCTGATGGCTTCTTCCCGATCCACAAGCACTAAAAGGAGTTTTCTTGGAGCAACTCCAAAACCGCCTCTCGGTCGAAGAACCGTAAACACCTCCTCTTGAGATGGCCTCATTAGATTACGAGGATACCTGGATGACTCCCATCTACGAGTATCTTTACAAGGGTTCCGTACCCGAAGATGATCTTGAGGCAGATCGATTATCCCGAAAAGCCAAAATGTATACTTTGGTTGAAGGAGTCCTCTATAAACGAGGAACCCAAGGAATACTCATGCGATGCATTCCGCAAAACGAAGGAATAACACTCCTTCACGATATACACAAGGGCATCTGTGGGACGATGCCTCCTACGTAACATTGGTTGGTAAAGCCTTCGACAAGGTTTTTATCGCCTACACTCAGACGATGCTATGGAGGTGGTTAAAAGTGTGTCCAAAGTACAATTCCATGGTAGATGATACACCAACCACCAAGCATTACAAACAATACCTCTTTCTTGGCCTTTTGCACTGGGGCTTGATATCCTAGGACCGCTTCCCAAAGCTCCAGGAGGTTTCAATTCCTTTTGTGGCTATTGACACGCTCACAAATGGATCAAGCTCAACTCAGAATCGATAACAACTAAGCAAAGAAAAGGTTCATGATGAGAAGCGAATTAGTCGATTTGGAGTTCCGAGTCTGATAATTACGCATAATGGTAAACACTCGCAAGTGCAAAATTTCGTGAATTTTATGACGAGTTGGGTACCAAGTTATGCTATGCTTCGCTGCACATCCCCAAAGCAATGGGGCTACGAACGCAAACGCCAAATAATGCGAGGAATTAAAACTCGAGTCTTCGACCACTTGTTAAGCGCCGGGGCTTGGGTACAAGAATTACCTTCCATATTATGGGCGTCAGACGACCACCAATGAGCAACAGAGAAACACCATTTTTTCTAGTTTTTGAGCCGGCCATGCTTCCTCCGAGCTAAAATTGCGGTCGACACGAGTTGAAACCTTCAACAACTCGTATCAGAACAACTTCGAGCAGATGACATTAACCTACTCAAGAGAGGAGAAACCTAGCCTTAATCCGCTCGCGCCTACCAACAAGCCCCGCAGATACTATAATCGTAAGGTCCAACCTCGCAGCCTTTGTCAGAGGTGACTTGGTATTGAGGCTCGCCAATCCAAGTCTAATCGAATAAACTTTCCCTAAATGGGAAGGTCCTTACACAAAGGGTCGGCGTAACTCTACCAGTGGCCTGCACGACTAGCAATGGAAGATGGATGTGTTCTCTCAAACTCTTGGAACATCGACCGCCACGCAAATTCTATGTGTGACCAGCCTCTCGTGCAATAAAAGTCCGTGTTCTTTCTACCTCTTTTGCCTTAATTTTTGAGTAGTGCTTTTTAATCTTTCGACTATGATATGAAAACACCCGCTTTTTTACACCGCCAAAAGCGAGAAACGCTATCCGGTCGAAACTTCTCCTCTCTCGCATGTGGTTCTCGCCACTAGAAGGAATTTCCTAGCATCGACTGCTACTCACTTTTTCCGCCAATACAAAGAGCTCGGTTTTATCTAGTCGTAATGTTATCAAAGCCAACTCTCTCAATCTTAGTCTATTTTTTCCAAGAATTCAAAAATATTCTAAGTAGAGTGCACTTTCTTACATTTGTTCGACCACATTTGGTGTACTGATTTGTTTTAACGGTCAAGGAAGAGACACACCTAGTCAAGTCTTTCCTCTCTCGCATGTGGTCCCGCCCACTAGAAGGAAACTTCCTAGTGTCGCCGCCTCCTACTTTTGCTATCGAAAAGACTTATCAAGTCCACCAAAAAGGACGAACGAATGACTAAAGTACTCTAAGACGCTTGTTTAACTCAAGTTGTCGTTTTGGTTTGATTAAACTAGTCTGAGATGGGAACATCACCTAGTCGAAGTCTTTCCTCTCTCAGACGTGGTCCCGCCCACTAGAAGGAACTTCCTAGTGTCAAGTCGCTTCTACTCTTTTCGACCAAAGGCTTGACAACCGTAATAAAAGCTATAAGTTAAATAAACCTCTCTTTGTTTTCGTAAACCCTATTTTTAAACACTATTTATTTAGATTGTCTAAACAATCTAAGCAAATAGTCGGGGCTAGGATAAAGTTATTAATTTGACTTCAATTCTTAGTCTTTCATTCGCTTATTATCTTTTGAGTTACTAACTACTCGACAAGATGATTTTCGTGAAATGAAGCGGATCATATATTACTCATTAACAAAAATTGTCCGCTTTTTTACAAGGTAGTTACAAGATTACTCAAGGGGAGAGCCTAGCGCATTTCCTCCGCCACCTTTTACCAATCGATCAGATTTCTCAATCGCACGACTTGCCTCGATTCAGATAATAAGTCGGCTTCAATTGGTTTAACATTAAGGCGGGTCTTGAGCTTTAAGTTTCGCCAAAGCGTAACTTATCGCAGCTTCGATCGCTTCCCTTATTGATTCAAATTTTGATTAGTCTTCAGAGTGGTCACCATTTCTTGCAATTTTCCGACTTGTTCCCAATGGTACTTGTGTGAGCAAATATGGTATCTTCTCGAGGAGTTTTTCCTCGTAATGTAGCTCACTACACATTGTTCAGAGAGTGATGTTGCCTTGAAGACTAGTCTTCATCGACTCCATCTCCCGTTGGGTACAAGTCAAGCCTCGCAAGCTTCTTGTTTTCACCACTTGTTCTGAAAAGAATAATATCGGTCAAACAAAAATATACTTCTAGAGGAAGATAACACAAAGATAATTATAGGTAAAAGCTTTTTCTTACCTACTAATTGAGAATCCAATTTCTTGACCTCTTCTCGATGGGAAGCAATAGTTTCAAAGATGCTTTTGCCCCCATGCTCGATGTCCTCTCAGATTCATCTTAGCAATGCGACGGACTCATTGCAAATTAAGGTCTTTGCTTGGATTTCAGCCTCAAGGCTTCTCAATTGGGCAGCAATTTCTGAACAAGAAATTGGCATTAGAAAAGGGAAAATACTCAAAAAGGACAACAGGTAAAGAGTTACTTACCTGTTACTTGAGTTCTCAGAACCTCGAGTTCTTGATCCTTATTCTTGGTAATACGGGAAAACTCCTGAATTACCAAAGCTTTGTCTCCAACTTCATCCGAGCTTCCGATCTCATTTTCTTTATCTAAAGAAGAAATGAGAGTTAAGTAAAGGTTAAAGATCAAAAGCGCCTTAAGTTCAAGACTTATCGCTTATTTTTTCCTCGCAATCTTTTAGATGCAGAGACACTCAAGTCTATCCGAGAGAACTAATACTTCATTCCTTAGCCTCCTCGACTCTTCTTTTCATAGTCGAGTGAGTCACTAAGGTCTTCGTATCACCGCTTAACCTACAAAAACAGAACGAAGATAAACATCACCGAATGGTTGTGAGTACTTCTACAACCACCGACCTAGTCGTAAGTTTTTCTACGACTAAGATATGGTTGTAAGTCTTTCTACGACCACTACCGTTGTAAGTAGTCGTAAGTTCTTTACGACTAATACTTTGTCATGAGTTTCTTCCATGACTATTCTCGTGAAACATTTTACGAGTATTTAAGTCAAAAACAACTATGAATGATAAGTGACTTACCACCTCTCCGCTCACAGAGTAGTTCTTTCTCTTGTCTTAGTTTAAAAGTTGTCGATGATACTCACCGACAACAAAGAATTTGCTCCAGAGCTTTCGCAAAAAGAAAACAAAGGAGAAGGGAAGGAAAGCCACATATATAAGTATTTTGAAGATACTTACATTCATAGTCGCTCTAGCAAAAATCGAATATACAAGGTCCGGTGTCGCAGCTTATCTATCCTCGCGACTTTGTCCCACCACACCTTCTCGAGGCGCCTGTCAAAAGTATTCTCCGTATTGGGAATATCTTTGGGATGGGGACTCGGTCACGAGATCCGTAAGCGTAAGACCCTACGACGGAGGCAGCCCAAAGAAGTCACCACGTGTTGAAATTTTCTCCTTCCGTTCTCGTGATTTCTCTTGGGTAGGGAAGGAACGCCCCACGATTTCCTTCCCAGAGCGGTGCAGTCGGTCACCACCTTGACCAGAGGCTTCCACAACCGCCTCGTTGTTTCTACGACTTCAGAGTCGAGCGCCACCTCAACAAGAATACCGCACCTCAAGAGTCGAGTTACGACTTCAGCAGATGTGGAGACACTGGGAGTCTCGACTTCATCGCCACCGGGCCAAGGGTGATGCTTCGACCACCTCCATTGCTACCTCTCCAAGAGTCAAGGGATAGCAATGGACTTCTCAGGAAGCATTCCCGGGTCAAGGAGTCTGACCAAATAAAGAAAAGCAAATCAAAGTTGTGAAAAGAAAAAGGTAAATGTCGTTCTTACACTTCAAGACATTTCACATACTCGCACTCGGTCTTAACCAGAATTTTGGAGCAATCCTCCCAACGGAGGACCTCTTTCTTCTCCACGACCACGCCCGTCGAGGTTCAACACTATTCACCACGACCACGCCTCGTCAGAGTTTGAACAGAACCGTGCTCGTTTCTCGATCTTTTGATGGACGAGATCGGTCTCGACCATTCCGTATAAAGATCGCCTCGCTTGCAGTGTGTTGTGCCGATGCAAAGATCGCCCTTCATAAAGACACAAAATCCTTCCAGCTTCTCCCTTTCAAGTTTCTTAATAAAACTAGGAGTGGCACCAATCGCGAAAGATTCCGTGTCATAATAGAAGGGTACCTTAGCCTTGCGAGGTTTGCGCTTGAGAGGTTCAACTGCTTCAACCTCTTCGGCTTCGACGGCTGCGGCCTCGGCTTCAGATACAACTACAGCTGCCGCAGGCCTTGTAGAGGGTTTGGTCGAAAGACCAGAACTCGAACTTGCTCCCCTTGCTCTGCAGATTTTACAAGTCGACGCCTCTTCGAGGGAGGAGCCGAGTCTTTGTCTTTCGACAACCCAATACTAATAGTCATCGTAACGACTTCTTCGTCAGTCCCGGCGATTTTCCATGCCTACTTTCTCAAAGCAAAATGTAAAAGAAGAATCACTAATTAGTCGTAAGTTTTTTCTACGACTAGTACCAAGTCGTAAGTTTTTCTACGACTTTTTCTTGATTGTAAGATATTCTACGATCACCATTAGTCGTAAGTATCTTCTACGACTATAAAGTCCTAAAGAGAGAATCGATTTTGATTACCTTTAGGCGCCTATCCTTTCATCTCATGACAAAACCGCAATGATTTGAGGAACCGCCTCTGAGTGGCGGGGACTTCTCACGATGAGTCCGACTGAGTCAACCTCACTGTGAAAGATCCGTAAACAGATAAAAATATTAGACAAGGTTGAGAAAGACCAAACGGAGAGTTAAGTCGACAATTGCTTACCCTCCTCGTAGTCTCTCGTGGGTCTCTCTCCCGAGTACCTCCACATAGGAGATGCTCGCTTTTCAGAGGACTAATTCGGCGGTGATGAAATCTTTCACCACATGCCATCCGGCCACCCTTCTTCCTTCAAGTCCTTAATGGCTTGAATATAAGGGCTAATCCTACTGATATCTTCAGGGTTGAATCCCATGAAGATTTCTTTTCAAAGCCTTTTCCCCACGAAAGAAAGGTCGCCTTCAGAGGTGACCTTCCAAAGAGAACCACCTCTTCCTCCACCGCCACGAAGACCGGTGAAACTCAATGTACTCCTTCGACTTCGAGTCGTGGAGCTTGATCACAGCCTTCCGGCGATTCCGGCTTGTCGAGCCATCCCATAATAATATTGGAACAAATCGAGATCCGCCGAATCCCTGTGTACGCCGCACAGATACACGAACACACTCAACATGGTAATGGAATTGGGACCTAAGTTCACCGCCCACCCCAAAGTGTTCGAGTACCATCAGAAGAAAGGGGTGGGCAGCAATCAAGGCCGCACTCACAATACGCTTGGAAGACGGGATTTGCCCATTTTCCCCGATGGCCAAGGTCGCCCGATAGCCGAATCCACTTCACCGAGCCTTCTCTCGAATCTTCCCAAGATCGACCAAGATCTTGATCTTAGCCGCATCCATCTCCGATTCCTCCCATTCGTAAACTCTCTGGCCATTTCGCCGTAAGCAAGAAGTTTTTGATTGGGTTGGCGGCGAGAAGATGAAACCTAGTCGAAGACTGAGAAAGCAAGAGCTCAAGAACAATGGAGTGATTTGGGGAAAAGTAAAATCCAAGTCTACCTCCCGTAAGTTTTTATAATCAAGACGATCTCCGCCGCTTCGAAACCGTCCCGCTATAGGTCTATGATAGATGGTTGTACCGCCGAACCGCTTCATCTGACAAGTCTATGAGAGACCGCTGCAATTCTCCGTGATGGTCCGCTCGAGAAAAAGTAGGTACGTATTGTCACCTCCAAGCAAAATTACATTCTTGACCAAGTCTTTCTAGTCGAAGGAAGTATCAATCTAAGAGCTTTTTCTCCGATTCCCTACCACGACCACCGACGGTCATAGGGTTTTTATGACTTTTGATAGTCGTAAGCAACCTTCCCGATAAAGCAAATTCCTGGTCAAAGCAACACTCAAATGTCGAAGAGTTTTTCCTTCGACTATCATTCTACGACATTCTCATGGTCGTAAGTCCATTTACGAAACCTTTATCAAGTAAGTTACTTTCACTTGAAGTCAAGGTTAGATGACGAGGATCTAATAATCCTCATTTTTATCTTTTATCTATAATTTTATTATGGGTAAATATGATGTCACATAGTCCCCAGAGGTACCCTTATCTAAAAGGGAGAAGTCCAATAAGTGGTTGTAAGTCTTGCTACGACTATATCATGGTCGTAAGTCCTTCTACGACCACTACATAGTCGTAAGTCCTTCTACGATCGCTACCGGTCGTAAGTCCTTCTACGATCGCCACCGGTCGTAAGTTCTTCTACGACTGTAAACTACGACCACCTTATAATCAAACCTACAAAGCGAGTGGGTCCAATTGATTAAGGAATCCAACGGTCTCGCACGCACTATTATTCCGCTTATTAATGGTGCGTAATTACCCCATTATCTCTCGAAGATAATTGCCGACGGCGTGAAGAAGCCGAGGCGCCGTAATTATCGCCATCATGCGCCAAGCATCGATTAATCAGCGCATCTTCCGCAGGCAAAACGGCTACTTCTTCACGACTATATAAGGGCATCGATCGAGAGATAGGGAGAGGAGAAAACAAGAGCTACCAAGTAGGAACACAAGTGCTATTCTCTCGTAATAGTCTTAGTCTTTACTTGATCATCAAGAATACCATACACACAGATTAGGGTTATTATTCTCTCCTGAGAAGGCCCGAACTCGCCTAAACATCCCGTGTCAATCCACTCGCGTGATCTTATCTCTAGGAGACCCCAATCAAACAATCTTTACGTAAGATCGGTTCTAATACACCGGCAGCTGGCGCCGTCCGTGGGGATCTTCCGTAATCTCTTGTCAACATACTCTCTTTTTCCAATCTCATGCAATCATGGCAGGAGAATGGAACGAGGAGAACTGGTTTGACTTGGCAGACACGCAGACGCCGACATGGATGCCGGCTTCGACTATGAACCGAGTGATGCATCCGCCGATGGTGATGTTGCCTTCGAGATTATTCTCCAGAAACCATCCCATTAATAGAGTTGAGGAGGGATCCTTATCCCCACAACAATACGCCCAACAGAGGAGCCATTTCTCAAAGGACAAGGGTCAATCCGACCAGACCGCCTCCTGTGAGGACTCACAACGCGACGAGAGTTTTTCTCCAAGTGTTCAAGTCCCTTAAGACGGTCCGACTTGGTAAGTCAAGTTCGGGAGCCACCATTCCAGACTCCACCAAAGATCTAGTGATTCTCTCTCTCGTGGTAACTCCAGAGAGGGTGGGATCAAGCATGCTTTTCCTCAAGAATTGACCGCCTCCCGCAGATCTCATTTGCGAACGGAGATGCTTATAACCCGAGTTCCCTACCGAGGGGATTACTCCAAGTCGCCAGATGGTGTCCTCGAGCACTCCTGCGCCGGGAGGCCTCGAGCGCAAGTGAGAATCATCAACGGAGGTCTTCGCCCTTCCCCAAATCGTGGTCACCTCATGGAGGCCGAGATAAGAACACTCCCAAGATCACACACCGCGCCTCGTGGTAATGGCAAGGGCACCACCGCTGGCAGAGAGGACCAACACTGATGAACGCGAGGGAAATCTCGACATTCTCGCACTCCACTAAGAAGGCCTCAAAGACCGATGAGGAGGATTTTGATGTCGCCAAGAAAGAAAATTGCACCCGTAAGAACTTGCTCGGGCGATTCAACATCACGGAGGAGGTACAAGAACTCCGAACATCAACGACTTGCTCGAGAATCCTACCAAGAGCTTGCTCGAACGCTGTGGTACGATCTCTTTGTCAAGAGATTACGCAAAGACTTCGAATCGTGATGACAAGATCGAGGTACTCATCGACAACACTCGTGTAGTCGTAGTAATACGACTTCCTCAACTACTACCAATCGAATATTTTCACGAGGAATCGACACGCCATAAGTCGAATCGATTCCCTATTCGAGAAATACCTTCGATCACCAAGATCAAGAAGCCCTCAAGAGGTGATCATTCACCACTTCGACAAAGAAATTCACAACGAGTGGAATACGAGGAGTATTCTCCTCGAGAACTGAGGCCTACTACGTAACAGTCACCACACGGTATCGTCAGATACGATCACCGGTGACATTAACCCTTCTTTTCTACAAAGAAGGCGCAAGAAGTGATTACCGGATGCCGCATTTTCGCCGACCTTCGAAAGCGCTCACGCCACCTCATTTTCGACCAAAGGAACATGGAGAAATTTGATGGATCTCAAAATCCCATCGAATTTCTTCAGATCTATACAACACCGTCCGAGCAAAGCAGGAGGAGGAGAGCATGTAATGGCGAATTACCTTCCGATCGTGCTCAAGGATCCGCCGATCGTGGTTATTAAACCAACCACTGAGTCGATCTACTTGGCAACACCTCCGTGATCTTCTACAGCGAATTTCCAAGGCACATACAACCGCCTCGAAAAGAAGACGACTTGCACCGATAAAATGTAACAACAACGAGACTTTGCGCCAATTCATCAAACGCTTTAGTCGTTCAGAACTCAATTCCGAAATTTCGATTCCTCCGTGATCGTGGCTTTTAAGCAAGGAGTCCGCAGAGAAGAATAACGGAGGACATTGCTCAATCCTCCCAACATCGCTGTCGAACTCTTCGAGATGGCCGATCGATATGCAATCGCTTCGAGGCAATGAGTGGAACAACACTATCGATCGAGAAACATATACTCCTCGAGAGCCGTGAAGTTGGTAAGGATAAAAAGCAAAAAGTCCAAGAAGAAAATAAAAATCAAAACCACAAGCCGCTGGTTCCAAGGAGGTTCTCGCCGTGAAAGATGGAGAGCCCTAAACCACCAAGTCGCACTCGATCAAGGCAAAGGTAAGCGCCCGATCGTAGGAACGACAAACCAAGGTGGTGTCCTTTTCATAAAAAGGAAGGACATGACTCCAGAATCGCCGAAGTTTTCCAAAGAAAGCTCGAGGACTACTACAACGGCAAAGCACCACTCCCTACTCTCGAAAGGTGTAGGACATACGAGTGGCCAAAAGTCGCTTGATGATGAGGAGATGCTGCTCCAAGATCCGCAACATACCGCTGAGCACATCTACGGAGGATCATCGATACGACTCCAAACGACAACTTAAAGTCACGGACGAGAGGTAAATTCTCTACATACTCCTCTCACAATAAATTACCAAGTGGTCTGGTTACCATCTCTTTGAGAAGGATGATCGTCCGATCACTACGAGTCGATCAGTCGATATCCGATTAGGAGTGAACCCACCATCAACAACCGCCGGTCAATCGAGTGTTGGTTGATGGTGGCGCTTGAACATATTATTTACTAATGCCCCGGACGAGATGCAAGTACCAGATTAAAGGTAAGGCCTGCAGACGATACTCCTTTCATGGAATTGTACCGGTCTTCACCAAACCTATTGGCCAAGTTTCTCTTCCTTTAACATTTGGCTCACCAAGTAATTTCAGACGTAGAAAGTCTCCTTTGATGTGGTCGATTTCGACACAAGATATAACGCCATACTTGACGACCAACTTTGGCAAAATTCTTAATGGCTACTCATTACGTATCAATGTCTTAAGATGCCAGTCCCAAAGGAGTGATCACCATTCAAGCAGACAAAAGATGGCGATAGTCATGATCGCCGATCCTCGAGATGGTTGGTCAAATACCAACTCGAGATGAAAGTCACCTTCGACTAGCAAGTCGGCTTCAAAGTCGCACCAAAGCCGAACGACTAAGTCAAAGAGGTTCCTCCGACGCAGAAGAACCTCAAGACTGCTCGTGACGGGAGACTTCCGACCCCAAATAGGAAGACGCCTCATTACCTTCCTCCGAGCTAACGCAGATGTCTTTGCGTGGCAAGCATCCGACATGCCCGAGTCCCTGTGGAGGTGATCGAGCACAAAGCTAGCTTTACTACCGATAAAGTACCAGAAACAAAAATTACGGAGATTTGCCCCGATCGACGAGATGCTATTAAATCGAGTTGATAAGCTACTTAAAGCAGCTTTATAAGAGAAGTCAACCACCCGCAGTGGTTGGCTAACCTCAGAATGGTCAAAAAGTCAAACGGCAAATGGCGATGTGCGTGGACTTTACCGATCTTAATAAAGCTTGTCCAAAAGATGATTTCCTTTACCTCGTGACGATCACCGTTGATTCAACCGCAGTTGTGAGATATTAAGTTTTTAGATGCATATTCGATACCACCGATCAATATGTGTTTAAACGATGAAGAAAAGACCGCATTCATTACTCCATTTGGTACCTTTTGCTATGTCAAATGCCATTTGGTCTAAAGAATGCCGTGCTTCTTTTCAACGCTTAATGCAATCGACTTTTTCATCTCAATTAGGCCGAATTTGGAAGCCTATGTTGATGATCTAGTCGTAAAAGCATTAAGAGACTTAATCATATCACCGACCTACAAGAAACATTCGACAACCTCGTAAAGCACCGCTTAAAACTCAATCCGAGAAGTGTGTTTTGGAATTTCTTCAGAAAATTGCTTGGATTCCTAGTATCCGAACGAGGAATCAAGCAAACTCAAAAATAAAAGCCATCCTCCGATGCGCCCTCCAAACACAAAAAGGAAGTCCAAAACTCACTGGGTGCATGGCGCTTTAAGTCGCTTCATCGCACGACTAGGAGAAAAAGGACTACCTTTCTTTAAACTTCTCAGAGACATGAAGGTTTTGAGTGGTCGAACGAGGCAAACGCTGCTTTGAGGATGTCAAGAGGTATCTTTCGAGTGCTCCTGCTCGTTTCTCCAAAGCCGTAAGAGACGCCTTAATTTACCTAGCCGCCACGCCACAGCAAAGAAGCGCAGATTAGTCGAGAACGTGAAAACGCATAACGACCGGTTTATTACGCAAGTTTTACACGGCCTAAGGAGCGCACCTCGTGTCCAAAACTTCTATATGCCCTCCTCATGTCTTCGAGGAAATCATGCATTATTTTCAGCGCACAAAATAGTCAGGCTTGCCCGAGTTTCCTTTGGGAGCAATCCTCCATAATAAGGAAACAATGGACGATGGCAAATGGTCACCGAACTTGGGAGTTCGACTCCATTTCGTGTCCCGAACGGCCATAAAATCCCGATCTTGGCGCACTTTGTCGCCGAATGGACAAATCTCGAACTGCTCAGATCCCCAAGACGATTCCCACGACCGCTGGATGATGTACTTTGACGGTCACTTACTTTAAGTGGCTCTGGGTCGGGTGGTCCCGTATCTCCTACCGAGAAACCTTAAAGTATGCCATACAATTAAACTTTCGTGCTACTAACAATGTAGCAGAGTACGAAGGTTTGCTAGCCGGCATACGAGCCGCGAAAGCACTCTCAATTCGCCGACTACTCGTGAGAGGAGACTCTCAACTAGTCGTGAATCAAATCGAAAGAGTACCAATGCTCTAACTCAACAATGGCTCGGTACTTATCGTAGCACGTAAGCTAGAAAACATTTTTAGGTTTCGAGGTACAATTTATCCTCGAAGGATAATTTCTCGCACCAACTTGCTCGGATGGCTTCTTCCCGATCCACGCACTAAAAGGAGTTTTCTTGAGCAACTCCAAAACCGCCTCTCGTCAAGAACCGTAAACACCTCCTCTTGAGATGGCCTCATTAGATTACGAGGATACCGGATGACTCCCATCTACGAGTATCTTTACAAGGGTTCCAGACCAAGATGATCTTGAGGCGCATCGATTATCCCGAAAAGCCAAAATGTATACTTTGGTTGAAGGAGTCCTCTATAAACGAGGAACCCAAGGAATACTCATGCGATGCATTCCGCAAAACGAAGGAATAACACTCCTTCACGATATACACAAGGGCATCTGTGGGACGATGCCTCCTATGTAACATTGGTTGGTAAAGCCTTTCGACAAGGTTTTTACCGCCTACACTCAGCACGATGCTATGGAGGTGGTTAAAAGTGTGTCCAGTACAATTCCATGGTAGATGATACACCAACCACTTTCAAGCATTACAAACAATACCTCTTTCTTGGCCTTTTGCACTGGGGCTTGATATCCTAGGACCGCTTCCCAAAGCTCCAGGAGGTTTCAATTCCTTTTGTGGCTATTGACACGCTCACAAATGGATCAAGTCAACTCAGAATCGATAACAACTAAGCAAAGAAAAGGTTCATGATGAGAAGCGAATTAGTCGATTTGGAGTTCCGAGTCTGATAATTACGCATAATGGTAAACACTCGCAAGTGCAAAATTTCGTGAATTTTATGACGAGTTGGGTACCGTTATGCTATGCTTCGCTGCACATCCCCAAAGCAATGGGGCTACGAACGCAAACGCCAAATAATGCGAGGAATTAAAACTCGAGTCTTCGACCACCTTGTTAAGCGCCGGGGCTTGGGTACAAGAATTACCTTCCATATTATGGGCGCTCAGACGACCACCAATGAGCAACAGAGAAACACCATTTTTTCTAGTTTTGAGCCGGCCATGCTTCCTCCGAGCTAAAATTGCGGTCGACACGAGTTGAAACCTTCAACAACTCGTATCAGAACAACTTCGAGCAGATGACATTAACCTACTCAAGAGAGGAGAAACCTAGCCTTAATCCGCTCGCAGCCTACCAACAAGCCCCGCAGATACTATAATCGTAAGGTCCAACCTCGCAGCCTTTGTCAGAGGTGACTTGGTATTGAGGCTCGCCAATCCAAGTCTAATCGAATAAACTTTCCCTAAATGGGAAGGTCCTTACACAAAGGGTCGGCGTAACTCGCCAGTGGCCTGACGACTAGCAATGGAAGATGGACAGTTCTCTCAAACTCTTGGAACATCGACCGCCACGCAAATTCTATGTGTGACCAGCCTCGTGCAATAAAAGTCCGTGTTCTTTCTACCTCTTTTGCCTTAATTTTGAGTAGTGCTTTTTAATCTTTCGACTATGATATGAAAACACGCAGCTTTTTTACACCGCCAAAAGCGAGAAACGCTATCCGTCGAAACTTCTCCTCTCGCATGTGGTTCTCGCCACTAGAAGGAATTTCCTAGCATCGACTGCTACTCATTTTTTCCGCCAATACAAAGAGCTCGGTTTTATCTAGTCGTAATGTTATCAAAGCCAACTCTCTCAATCTTAGTCTATTTTTTCAAAGAATTCAAAAATATTCTAAGTAGAGTGCACTTTCTTACATTTGTTCGACCACATTTGGTGTACTGATTTGTTTTAATCGGTCAAGGAAGAGACACACCTAGTCAAGTCTTTCCTCTCTCGCATGTGGTCCCGCCCACTAGAAGGAAACTTCCTAGTGTCGCCGCCTCCTACTTTTGCTATCGAAAAGACTTATCAAGTCCACCAAAAAGGACGAACGAATGACTAAAGTACTCTAAGACGCTTGTTTAACTCAAGTTGTCGTTTGGTTTGATTAAACTAGTCTGAGATGGGAACATCACCTAGTCGGTCTTTCCTCTCTCGCACGTGGTCCCGCCCACTAGAAGGAACTTCCTAGTGTCAAGTCGCTTTCTACTCTTTTCGACCAAAGGCTTGACAACCGTAATAAAAGCTATAAGTTAAATAAACCTCTCTTTGTTTTCGTAAACCCCATTTTTAAACACTATTTATTTAGATTGTCTAAACAATCTAAGCAAATAGTCGGGGCTAGGATAAAGTTATTAATTTGACTTCAATTTTAGTCTTTCATTCGCTTATTATCTTTTGAGTTACTAACTACTCGACAAGATGATTTTCGTGAAATGAAGCGGATCATATATTACTCATTAACAAAAATTGTCCGCTTTACAAGGTAGTTACAAGATTACTCAAGGGGAGAGCCTAGCCGCATTTCCTCCGCCACCTTTTACCAATCGATCAGATTTCTCAATCGCACGACTTGCCTCGATTCGTGATACCAAGTCGGCTTCAATTGGTTTAACATTAAGGCGGGTCTTGAGCTTTAAGTTTCGCCAAAGCGTAACTTATCGCAGCTTCGATCGCTTCCCTTATTGATTCAAATTTTGATTAGTCTTCGAGTGGTCACCATTTCTGCAATTTTCCGACTTGTTCCCCAATGGTACTTGTGTGAGCAAATATGGTATCTTCTCGAGGAGTTTTTCCTCGTAATGTAGCTCACTACACATTGTTCAGAGAGTGATGTTGCCTTGAAGACTAGTCTTCATCGACTCCATCTCCTGTTGGGTACAAGTCAAGCCTCGCAAGCTTCTTGTTTTCACCACTTGTTCAAAAGAATAATATCGGCCAAACAAAAATATACTTCTAGAGGAAGATAACACAAAGATAATTATAGGTAAAAGCTTTTTCTTACCTACTAATTGAGAATCCAATTTCTTGACCTCTTCTCGATGGGAAGCAATAGTTTCAAAGATGCTTTTGCCCCCATGCTTTGATGTCCTCTCAGATTCATCTTAGCAATGCGACGACTCATTGCAAATTAAGGTCTTTGCTTGGATTTCACCTCAAGGCTTCTCAATTGGGCAAGAATTTCTAACAAGAAATTGGCATTAGAAAAGGAAAATACTCAAAAGGACAACAGTAAAGAGTTACTTACTCGTTATTTGAGTTCTAAAACCTCGAGTTCTTGATCCTTATTCTGGTAATACGGAAAACTCCCGAATAACCAAAGCTTTGTCTCCAACTTCATCCGAGCTTCCGATCTCATTTTCTTTATCTAAAGAAGAAATGAGAGTTAGGTAAAGGTTAAAGATCAAAAGCAGCCTTAAGTTCAAACTTATCGCTTATTTTTTCCTCGCAATTTTTAGATGCAGAGACACTCAAGTCTATCCGAGAGAACTAATACTTCATTCCTTAGCCTCCTCGACTTCTCTTTTCATAGTCGAGTGAGTCACTAAGGTCTTCGTATCACCGCTTAACCTACAAAAACAGAACGAAGATAAACATCACCGAATGGTTGTGAGTACTTCTACAACCACCGACCTAGTCGTAAGTTTTTCTCGCGACTAAGATATGGTTGTAAGTCTTTCTACGACCACTACCTAGTCGAAATAGTCGTAAGTTCTTTTCGACTAATACTTCACATGAGTTTCTTCCATGACTATTCTCGTGAAACATTTTACGAGTATTTAAGTCAAAACAACTATGAATGATAAGTGACTTACCACCTCTCCGCTCACAGCAGTAGTTCTTTCTCTTGTCTTAGTTTAAAAAGTTGTCGATGATACTCACCGACAACAAAGAATTTGCTCCGAGCTTTCGCAAAAAGAAAACAAAGGAGAAGGGAAGGAAAGCCACATATATAAGTATTCAAGATACTTACATTCATAGTCGCTCTAGCAAAAATCGAATATACAAGGTCCGGTGTCGCAGCCTTATCTATCCTCGCGACTTTGTCCCACCACACCTTCTCGAGGCGCCGTTGTCAAAAGTATTCTCCGTATTGGGAATATCTTTGGGATGGGGACTCGGTCACGAGATTTGTAAGCGTAAGACCCTACGACGGAGGCAGCCCAAAGAAGTCACCACGGTTGAAATTTTCTCCTTCCGTTCTCGTGATTTCTTTGGGTAGGGAAGGAACGCCCTACGATTTCCTTCCCAGAGCGGTGCATAGTCGGTCACCACCTTGACCAGAGGCTTCCACACCGCCTCGTTGTTTCTACGACTTCAGAGTCGAGCGCCACCTCAACAAGAATACCGCACCTCAAGAGTCGAGTTACGACTTCAGCAGATGTGGAGACACTGGGAGTCTCGACTTCATCGCCACCGGGCCAAGGGTGATGCTTGACCACCTCCATTGCTACCTCTCCAAGAGTCAAGGGATAGCAATGGACTTCTCAAAGAAGCATTCCCGGGTCAAGGAGTCTGACTCAAATAAAGAAAAGCAAATCAAAGTTGTGAAAAGAAAAAGGTAAATGTCGTTCTTACACTTCAAGACATTTCACATACCGCACTCGGTCTTAACCAGAATTTTGGAGCAATCCTCCCAACGGAGGACCTCTTTCTTCTCCACGACCACGCCCGTCGAGGTTCAACACTATTCACCACGACCACGCCTCGTCAGAGTTTGAACAGAACCGAGCTCGTTTCTCGATCTTTTGATGGACGAGATCGGTCTCGACCATTCCGTATAAAGATCGCCTCGCTTGCGTGTTGTGCCGATGCAAAGATCGCCCTTCATAAAGACACAAAATCCTTCCAGCTTCTCCCTTTCAAGTTTCTTAATAAAACTAGGAGTGGCACCAATCGCGAAAGATTCCGTGTCATAATAGAAGGGTACCTTAGCCTTGCGAGGTTTGCGCTGAGAGGTTCAACCGCTTCAACCTCTTCGCTTCGACGGCCGCGCCTCGGCTTCAGATATAACTACACCGCCGCAGCCTTGTAGAGGGTTTGGTCGAAAGACCGTAACTCGAACTTGCTCCCCTTGCTCGGCAGATTTTACAAGTCGACGCCTCTTCGAGGGAGGAGCCGAGTCTTTGTCTTTCGACAACCCAAATACTAATAGTCATCGTAACGACTTCTTCGTCAGTCCCGGCGATTTTCCATGCCTACTTTCTCGTAAAGCAAAACAGTAAAAGAAGAATCACTAATTAGTCGTAAGTTTTTTTTACGACTAGTACCAAGTCGTAAGTTTTTCTACGACTTTTCTTGATTGTAAGATATTCTACGATCACCATTAGTCGTAAGTATCTTCTACGACTATAAAGTCCTAAAGAGAGAATCGATTTGATTACCTTTAGGCGCCTATCCTTTCATCTCATGACAAAACCGCAATGACTTGAGGAACCGCCTCTGAGTGGCGGGGACTTCTCACGATGAGTCCGACTGAGTCAACCTCACTGTGAAAGATCCGTAAACAGATAAAAATATTAGACAAGGTTGAGAAAGACCAAACGGAGAGTTAAGTCGACAATTGCTTACCCTCCTCGTAGTCTCTCGTGGGTCTCTCTCCCGAGTACCTCCACATAGGAGATGCTCGCTTCTTCAGAGGACTAATTCTGCGCGGTGATGAAATCTTTCACCACATGCCATCCGGTCAGCCCTTCTTCCTTCAAGTCCTTAATGGCTTGAATATAAGGGCTAATCCGGCTGATATCTTCAGGGGTTGAATCCCATGAAGATTTCTTTTCAGCAGCCTTCCCCACGAAAGAAAGGCTGTCTTCAGAGGTGACCTTCCAGTAGAACCACCTCTTCCTCCAGCTCGGCCACGAAGACCGGGTGAAACTCTGAATGTACTCCTTCGACTTCGAGTCGTGGAGCTTCAGACCACAGCTTCCGGCGATTCCGGTTTGTCGAGCCATCCCATAATAATATTGGAACAGCTCGAGATCCGCCGGAATCCCCAGGTACGCCTCGCACAGATACACGAACACACTCAACATGGTAATGGAATTGGGACCTAAGTTCACCGGCCCACCCCAAAGTGTTCGAGTACTATCAGAAGAAAGGGGTGGGCAGCAATCAAGGCCGCACTCACAATACGCTTGGAAGACGGATTTGCCCATTTTCCCCGATGGCCAAGGTCGCCTCGATAGCCGAATCCACTTCACCGTAGCCTTCTCGAATCTTCCCAAGATCGACCAAGATCTTGATCTTAGCCGCATCCATCTCCGATTCCTCCCATTCGTAAACTCTCTGGCCATTTCGCCGTAAGCAAGAAGTTTTTTTGATTGGGTTGGCGGCGAGAAGATGAAACCTAGTCGAAGACGGAGAAAGCAAGAGCTCAAGAACAATGGAGTGATTTGGGGAAAAGTAAAATCCAAGTCTACCTCCCGTAAGTTTTTATAATCAAGACGATCTCCGCCGCTTTAAAACCGTCCCCGCTATAGGTCTATGATAGATGGTTGTACCGCCGAACCGCTTCATCTGACAAGTCTATGAGAGACGGCTGCAATTCTCCGATGGTCCGCTCGAGAAAAAGTAGGTACGTATTGTCACCTCCAAGCAAAATTACATTCTTGACCAAGTCTTTCTAGTCGAAGGAAGTATCAATCTAAGAGCTTTTTCTCCGATTCCCTACCACGACCACCGACGGTCATAGGGTTTTTATGACTTTTGATAGTCGTAAGCAACCTTCCTGATAAAGCAAATTCCTGGTCAAAGCAACACTCAAATGTCGAAGAGTTTTTCCTTCGACTATCATTCTACGACATTCTCATGGTCGTAAGTCCATTTACGAAACCTTTATCAAGTAAGTTACTTTCACTTGAAGTCAATTAGATGACGAGGATCTAATAATCCTCATTTTTATCTTTTATCTATAATTTTATTATGGGTAAATATGATGTCACATAGTCCCCGAGGTACCCCTTATCTAAAAGGGAGAAGTCCAATAAGTGGTTGTAAGTCTTGCTACGACTATATCATGGTCGTAAGTCCTTCTACGACCACTACATAGTCGTAAGTCCTTCTACGACTGCTACCTGGTCGTAAGTCCTTCTACGATCGCCACCGGTCGTAAGTTCTTCTACGACTGTAAACTACGACCACCTTATAATCAAACCTACAGGCGAGTGGGTCCAATTGATTAAGGAATCCGAACGGTCTGCACGCACTATTATTCCGCTTATTAATGGTGCGTAATTACCCCATTATCTCTGGAAGATAATTGCCAGACGGCGTGAAGAAGCCGAGGCGCCGGTAATTACTGCCATCATGCGCCTTCATCGATTAATCAGCGCATCTTCGCAGGCAAAACGGTTACTTCTTCACGACTATATAAGGGCATCGATCAGAGAGATAGGAAGAGAGAGAAAACAAGAGCCACTCAAGTAGGAACACAAGCGCTATTCTCTGTAATAGTCTTAGTCTTTACTTGATCATCAAGAATACCATACACACAGATTAGGTTATTATTCTCTCCGAGAAGGCCTCAACTGCCTAAACATCCCGTGTCAATCCACTCAAGTGATCTTATCTCTAGGAGACCCCAATCAAACAATCTTTACGTAAGATCGGTTCTAATACACCGACTTCTCCAAGTGTTCAAGTCCCTTAAGACGGTCCGACTTGGTAAGTCAAGTTCGGGAGCCACCATTCCAGACTCCACCAAATCTAGTGATTCTCTCTCGTGGTAACTCCAGAGAGGGTGGGATCAAGCATGCTTTTCCTCAAAATCGACCGCCTCCCGCAGATCTCATTTGCGAATCGAGATAATTATAACCCGGAGTTCCCCTACCTGGAGGGGATTACTCCAAGTCGCCAGATGGTGTCCCTCGAGTACTCCTCAAGCGGGGAGGCCTCGAGCGCAAGTGAGAATCATCAACGGGAGGTCTTCGTCCTTCCCCCAAATCAGGGTCAGCCTCATGGAGGCCGAGATAAGAGACACTCCCGAAGATCACACACCGCGCCCCTCGTGGTAATGGCAAGGGCACCACCGCTGGCGAGAGAGACCAACACTCTGATGAACGCGAGGGAAATCCTCGACATTCTCGCACTCCACTAAGAAGGCCTCAAAAACCTGATGAGGAGGATTTTGATGTCGTCAGAAGAAAGAAAATTGCAGTCCAGAAGAACTTGCCTGGGCGCATTCAACATCAGTCGGAGGAGGTACAAGAACTCCAGAACATCAACGACTTGCTCGAGAATCCTAGTCAAGAGCTTGCTCGAACGCCAGGGTACGATCTCTTTGCTGAAGAGATTACGCAAAGACTTCGAACTGTGATGACAAGACTGGAGGTACCTCATCGACAACACTCAGGTAGTCGTAGCAATACGACTTCCTCAGCTACCAGTCAATCGAATATTTCTCAAAATAAACTCATACATCAATAAACAACATAACGGAAGCGTAAAACTATATTCGTACCTCTCTCTAACCTACTGTGCACTAGTGTGTCAAATTTTAGGTTAGTTAACCATTAGCAAATTTTAGTTGATTTACTAAACTAAAACAATTTTTAACAATTTTAGTTTGCCTAAGTTGTTAATCTATTCACCACGGACCTAAAGCCCGCTCTGATACCAACTGTAACACCCTGACCCAAAATCGGCTCAATGCCCAGCCCACCGTGGGGCGAACCCGCCCACACATAGCACCCCACTTACACTTTCGTCCTCGCTTCGTGTAAAAGGGTTAACCCGAGGTGCTACGCTTGGATCCAACAGGCATTATATACTAGTACAACTCACTTGAGACAAGCAATGTGGACTAATCCCACCACACAACTCCTCATGGGCCACATGGGCCACACTACGAGCAGGCCGGGGTATTACATTCACTTCTTATAAATTTGGCGCCCTCGGCAGCATACCGCATACGCGGCAAATGCCCAGAACCACCCCTCGGTACACGTCCGTGCGTCCAGTGCCGGCACATATGCCATGCCATGTGTCCACTCCGGGCCCACATGCGCCATGCGCCATATGCCCGCGCCCCTGTCCCGCACGCGCCGCAATGAAGGTTGATGCTCTGATACCATCTGTAACACCCTGACCCAAAATCGGCTCAATGTCCACCCCCCACCGTATGGACCGCCACACATAGCACCCCACTTACACTTTCGTCCTCGCTTCGTGTAAAAGGGTTAACCCGGAGGTGCTACGTTTGGATCAAACAGGAATTATATACTACTACAACTCACTTGAGACAAGCAATGTGAGACTAATCCCACCACACAACTCCTCATGGGCCACATGGGCCACACTACGAGCAGGGGTATTACATTCACCCCCTTAAGTGGCGCCCTCGGCAAGATACCGCATCTGCGACAAATGCCCGTAACCACCCCTCGACACGTCCGTGCGTCCCAGTCGCAGACATATGCCATGCCATGTGTCCACTCCGGCCCACATGTGCCATGCGCCATATGCCCGCTTCCCCCCAGACGCGCGTGCGGCAAAAGGTTGATGCTCTGATACCATCTGTAACACCCTGACCCAAAATCGGCTCAATGCCCAGCCCACCGTGGGGCGGACCCGCCCACACATAGCACCCCACTTACACTTTCGTCCTCGCCGTAAAAGGGTTAACCGGAGGTGCTACGCTTGGATCCAACAGGCATTATATACTAGTACAACTCACTTGAGACAAGCAATGTGGGACTAATCCCACCACACAACTCCTCATGGGCCACATGGGCCACACTACGAGCAGACCGGGGTATTACATCTACTGCTTTCTCAAGATGTCGTTTGGGTTAAAGAATGCTGGAGCCACGTACCAGTGTTTGATTCAGAAAAACTTTAGCAGTCAACTGGGGCGTAATTTAGAGGCCTATGTAGATGATCTCGTTGTAAAAAGTAGTACTAAATATGACCATTTGAGGAATCTCACAAAGACCTTCGAAAATATAAAAAACATGGAATAAAACTTAATCATGAAAAGTGTACTTTTGGGGTTAATTCTGGCAAGTTACTTGGTTTCCTTGTTTGTTCTCGTGGGATTGAAGTTAATCCAGAGAAAATTCGTGCCATTGAACAACTACGACCACCTTCCACTTTGAAGGAAGTCCAAGTTTTAACTGGTCGAAGGACGACTCTTAGTAGTTTAATTTCTTGATCAGGAGAGCGTTGTTCACCTTTCTTTAAGGTGATCTACAAGAGTAATAACAAATCCAATGATCCAAAGAAGCTGACAAAGCCTTTGAAGGCTTAAAAGTTTATCTTTCAAATCCTCTAGTATTGGTCCCGTCTTTAGACGGTGAACCTTTACTAGTTTACTTTGCAGCAACACCAAATGTGGTCAGTACATTACTTATTGCAGAAAGGGAAGAGTTTCAACGGCCTATCTACTATGAAAGTGAGGTCTTACATGGACTAAAGGAAATATATCTTGAGGTCCAAAAGCTAATTTATGCTCTTCTAATGACTTCCAAAAAACTGATATATTATTTTCAATGTCGTAAGATTACAATGTCTTCATCTTTTCCCCTTGGAAATATACTTCATAACCAAGAAGTAACAGGTCGCATAGCCAAATGGGCAGTAGAACTTGGAGAGTTTGATTTTTATTTTATTGCCCGAACAACAATAAAAAGCCAAGTCCTGGCTGATTTTGTGGCTGAATGGACGAACACAGAGGATCAACCACAAGTTAGTTCGGTACCAGACGACCATTAGTCATTGTATTTTGATGGCTCTCGTGAGCTTAAAGACTCAAGGGTCGGGATTTTGTTGATAACACCACAAGCTGATCAACTTCAGTAAGTCATACAGTTTTCGTTCCTTGCCACTAACAACATGACAGAGTATGAAGGACTTCTAGCCAGGCTTCGAGCAGCCAAATCCCTCGGAGTCCATCGGCTTTTAGTGAAGGGAGATTCACAATTAGTCGTAAACCAGATAGCAGATGAATATCAATGTTCTGATGAGATAGTGGCTCAATACCTGGGTGAAGTGAGGAAGTTGGAAAAACACTTCAGAGACTCCGAAGTCCAACATATACCGCGCAAGGAAAACTTCGTAGTGGACCAGTTATCGAAATTGTGTTCCTCACGAACACCTGTTCCAACAGGTGTTTTTTCTTGAATACCTTATAAAACCTTCAACAGAAACGAGTTCGACCACCTTAGAGGTCGTAGTCATCGAGCAAGATGCGGAATGGATAAAACCATTGACCACTTATCTCGCATCCGGGACATTGCACGATGATCCTCAATAGAATAATAGGTTAATTCGAAGAGTACACATGTACAAACTAGTCAAAGGATCATTATATAGAAAGGGAGCACATGACCTTCTCATGCGTTGCAATCCCAAGACTCTGGGATAAATAACTAAATGAGATCCATGGGGGCTTGTGTGGAATACATGCATCCTATAGAACTCTGGCTGGCAACGGCTTTAGGCAAGGATATTACTGGCCTACCGCTCTACAAGATACCATGCACCTTGTTAAGACCTGTGAGTAGTGTCAATTTTATACTAGACAAGTGCACCAGCCATCTTATCAATTACAGACCATTCCCTTATTATGACCTTTTTCGACATGGAGTATTAACATAGTTGGACAACTACCGCAAGCACCTAATGGGTATAAATTCTAGTTCGTAGCCATTGATACTTTCACTAAGTGGATCGAAGCTGAACCAGTCATTCGTATAACGGCTGTGGCAGCAAAGAAATTCTTCATACGAAACGTTGTTACAAGATTTGGACTACCCAGTCATCTTATCACATACAACAGGAGCCAATTTATTAGTGACATGTTTCAAGATTATTATGATGAAATTGGCACTAAGATCTGCTTTGCTTTCGCGGTACATTCATAGAGCAATAGAGCAGTAGAAAGGGCCAATGGTCAGATTATGCATGGTATAAAAAAGAGAGTCTTTAATCTCCTTAAGGCATGCTCAAAGAATTGGATGAAGGAGCTCTTCTCTATCCTATGGGCATTGCACACTACTACCAGTAGAGCATTAGCTTCAATGTTTTTGATGATCTCCACCACCACTGGTGTGATCTTGGCATGAGCTTCCATACTTTCTTCTTTTGTTTTGAACATTGGCGCAGGACCAAGCTTCTGGAGATCAACGGAGTCTCCGTAAAGAAGATCAATCTTTAATAACACTCGGTTTAAAGCTTGGCCCATTGCTCTGGTCAAAGATTGATATATAGTAGTCTTCATAGCAAGTATGTGTTTTTGAATATATATAATTTGAGTATAGATATCATTCCTAAGGTCGTCCAAAGTCATTATGGTAACTTTTCATTCTCTGAGTCAAGAGACGGATCTCTTCGGTCTTCTCTGCTATGGCCACCACTCTCCTCTCAAATCTTTTCTCTGCCTCAGACAAATTTAATATGAGAGCGTGAAGTACAGGTTCAACATTTTGTTTTTTTGACTTTTGACAGTAAACACTCCCTATAATGTAAATAAAAATGTAAATTAATTATTTAATCAAAATCTTATGATTGAATAATAATTTTATGAACTTACTTCTCTTTCTCCTCTGCGAAAGTTTTGATCTCCCCAGTTATGTCAACATTGACTTTCTAACACCTTTTGACAGATGTCATGAGGTCTTAGAGGTCTTTCTTTTCGGTTCTTGAAGGAGAACTCTCAAGAGGAACACAAGCTGTCATCACGAAGGGACGCAACGATTTACGAAGGAACGCAACCATTGGCGCCAAGAGGCGCCACCGCAATAAACTACCGACGCTTTTGTAGACTATAAGAATACAATCTATGTGCCTTTGTAATTAAGATCCCTATCTAGACCTTATTCCACGCTTGTTCACAATCATTCTCCCCGTAATCGATCATATCCTTTTCAATATACATCACCGCTTTGAGTCTTTTGGCAAATAGATAGCAATCTCCGCTTCCTATTTATAATTTTGTTTGTCCGCTTTGTGACGAGAGTCCCAGACGTCGACAGTGTCTAAGTTGTTCTATTAAAGTCATATCTCTATTTGAATAGCCGATTAAATCTGCTTAATAGAACATATTGCCAGTAGCATACCTTACCTGTAGTAAATTAATCTTGTATGGAATAAATTTAGTAATCAATATGCTTGAAAATTGAAAAAAAAGTTGTCATCCCTTGCTAACAAAATATTGTACATGTGCTCTTGATATCTAATGAGCCTCAATTCACTAGCTTGTAATGCACAGATGCCTAGATGGCAAAAAGGAAACTATTGTTTTCAGTGGCACCAGAACAAGCCTAGTCATATGTTGATATTTGATGGATCACTTTTGCTAGTAAACACCATATTCCTCAAATAAGTACATAATAACTTCAACTCTAAGACTTAGAGTTTATATAACACTATCATCCACCATTGTTGTCTTAATTGAAGTACTTTGTAAGCAGAATATTACATAGTATATATTGGTTTCACACCAACAAAATTGTACTCCTGTTGAAGTATGATTGCAAATCTTTAACTCCGAGTTGATTTCAAGCAAATGCCCGATGCACACGCTATCACTTGGGATTTTACAGTTGGCATGAAAAGGGGGAGGAAATTGGGCATTTGTGGGATATTGAAGTTAAGAGGCATAGGAAAATTATTCAAAACAAAAGTCATAGTAGGCATAGTGGCATATCCTAGGTCAAAGCCAGAAGCAAATTAGCCTGAACAATAAATTAATCTAGTTTATATTGGGACATAATTAAAGTAAATTGCATGATTATTACCCTTATCTAATTGATTTGGAAAATAACATTTACGCCATTGCTGATACCCATGCTATTGGCAACCACAATCATTGCTGTACATGAAGAGCAATTGATTTGTGTCTTCTGCAATATCTTAACCGCTAGCATGCAGGAATGCACACGACAAATCGACGGCCGCTTGACACAATCGCATATATGCTATGTTCAGCAATGCACCGAAGCGTGCCATACTCATAAAAAATGACATATGCATAAATTGGTAAGTGCAGTCTGCAATTGCATCACAACAGGAAGCCATATCACTTGTTTGAAGCAAATATAGCTCCCGAAAGAAAAATGATCTATTGGACTTTGTTGATCCTGAATGATCTAAATTTGGCCATAATGATTCTAGCATTACAAATTAAAACAAGACATACAATTTATCAAACTTAATTAAATTTGGTGTTCCTGTTGAACAATAAATATTCCTATCGAATAGATATACTATTTGGGTGATTCGACTAGAATTGAAGTCCAAAAGAAAATATAGTATTTCCATGCAAATTAACTACGGTCAAATATTTTATGTTCCAGTGTTATATTTATATTCCTGAAGAGCATCTTATAGTTTTATACTGTTAGAGCACACTGCTTATGATCATAAGAAAATATGTTACATAATTATAAACTTAAAGTTTAATGATCCAAATATTTGAAATAAAGTATGAGTAATTGGATCAAAACTTGAGCAAATAATAAAAAAACTAGTTTATAGAACAAATCTGCCAACTCTCGGACCCCGTATGGGATCACCTTCATCGCATATTAATGACCAACCTGAAGTTTGAATATCCTATATAATATGAGGATCATGCAATTTTCTAGCCACTGTACTGATAAAAGTATAGCTCACTGCATATAATTATCAAACCTCTTGTTGAAATAAGTGCATGTTAGAGGAATTAAATATTATCCAGATGTTATCACCACTATAACATACACCTTGAGTCACCACCAGTTGTTGGAGATCATGTTGGATCAGAAATTCAATCAATCATGTGCCCATGATAGGAGAATTTTGTGGTATGCAATTAATAAAGATCGAATCTTGGCATTAGGGGGGGGGGGGGTGGAGAAATGCCCAAAAGTACGAATGTCGTCGTATTTTCCAGACGAAAAAGATCTTTAGTACTAAGGTATACATACTAGTCAAGCTAAACTTAAAGTTTAGTTTATACTCCTGTACGCTAGAAGCGGGGAGCCTGCCAGATACTTTTCAATTATGGAGGAGTTACCACAGTGTTTACTTGCAGTAGATACGTCACTAAGATTGGCTTATATTAATCACTCCTTTAACTGTCTTGAAGAGAACTCACCTTTAAGGCGAAATACCTCATGAAGAGGTTCATCATGAAGATGAAAGGCCCACCAATTTGATGCGTACATATTACAATGTTGGAAATGCGGAATGACCAAGAATCTTTTGTTTGAGAAATAACAAAAATCTAGTTAACACCGAGATAACCTCAATTTAGAGGATATGAGAGAAAAATTATTGACAATCACTTTGGCTCTACAATTGCTAAAGTTTCTCTTATGAGAACACGGATCAGAGCATCAGAGACCAGCAAGTTTGTTACAACTGTTGAAGATACCAGAGTGGAAGTGGGAAGACATCGGTATAGATTTTATTACCGGTTTACCCAAGACTCAATCAGGTTATGATTCAATTTGGGTAATAGTGGATCGTTTAACCAAAGTTGCCCATTTCTTGCCAATCAAAACCACTTACTCAGGGGATCGCCTAGCAGCGTTGTATATGTCAAAGATCGTCAGTCTGCACGGTGTGCCTAAGAAGATAGTGTCAGATCGAGAATCTCAGTTCACCTCGCGTTTCTGGCAGAGTCTGCATGAAGCCCTAGGAACTCACCTAAATTTCAGTACTGCATACCATCCCCAGACAGATGGACAGACTGAAAGAGTCAACCAGATATTGGAGGATATGTTGAGAGCCCGCGCCCTAGCAAATGCTACCAGTTGGGATAAGAGTTTGCCGTATGCAGAATTCTCGTACAATAACAATTATCAAGCCAGTTTGCAAATGTCACCATTTGAAGCTTTGTATGGCCGTGCCTGCAGAACTCCATTGAATTGGTCAGAGACAGCTGAACGTGTGGTATTTGGGCCAGATTTCATTCAAGAGGCAGAAGAACAAGTTGCTATGATCAGAGAGAGGTTAAAGATAGCCCAGTCCAGGCAGAAGAGTTACGCTGACAACCGTCGCCGTGACCTGAGCTTTGAACCAGAAGATTTTGTGTATCTTCGTGTTACTCCACTCAGAGGTGTCAGGAGATTCCACGCCAAAGGGAAGCTTGCCCCTAGGTATGTGGGACCATTCAAGATTCTGAAATGCCGTGGAGAAGTTGCTTATCAGTTGGAGCTACCGTAGTCGTTAGCAGGAGTGCATGATGTCTTTCATGTTTCTCAGTTGAAGAAATGTCTCGTGCCAGAAGAGCAAACACCGTTGGAATCGATCGAGCTGAAAGAAGACCTCACCTATAAAGAGCAACATGTCAAGATTTTAGATATCGCAGAGTGCCGTACCAGAAGCAAGACCGTTCGTTTTTGAAAAATCCAGTGGAGCAACCACTCAGAAGGAGAAGCAACGTGGGAACGTGAAGAAGAGTTGAAAGCCGAGTTTCCTAGCCTTTTCTCTAGGTAGTCTGAATCTCGAGGTCGAGATTCGTTTAAGGGGGGAGGTTTGTAACATCCCAACTTTTTGAGCTTTTGAAAATCTTTTAATTAGTTGCTAGTTGGAAATCTCACCATTTGCATTTTATTTGAATTTAAATTTAAAAGCTTATTATAGACTTTCATGAAAAAATAATTTAATGTGCTTAATCCCAACATCAACAATGTCCAAACTTATTTTATTTGGATTCTATATGCTTGGATATATTTTCTAGAATTTTCTGGAATTTTTCCAAGATCATTTGCTATTTTCTATTTGCTATTTGCATTTTCTGGAGTTTCTAAAAAGAAAAATCAAATTTAATTCTTCGGAACAGTGTTGGGCCAAAGCCCAACACTAATCTTGCGCGCCAGCCCATCTCCCTGCTCGCCCGCGCCCTCGTCCGTTGGATGCGCGACGCGTGCCCTTCCTTCGATCGAACGCCTGAGCCCTCACCTGATTCCTCTGTTCGATTTACGCGCGTGGCCTCGCCACGATCTCGCCGCCGCTTCGCTTCGCGTGCCTCGCCCTTGCCGCAGTGGGACCGCCACCGGGTCGTCGTCTCCGCGACCCTTCTTCCTCCTCGCGCCCGCGCCTTCGCCCGCCATTGTCGCTCGTGGAAGCTTCGTCCGACAAAACGGATTCCGTTGAGATTTCTTCGCGCCGACCCCACCAAATCGTATCTCTGTTTATTCCGCATCTACCCCCAACCGATTCAAACTTTAAATCAGCTTCAATCTCCTAAAATCGGGGAATTCCCGATTGCGTTTGTTTCGGACTCGAATTGGGGGTTTCCAATTCCGGCGTCCCCCGGTCCTATAAATATCCCCCTAGGATCGCCCAGCCCCCTGCAACCCAGAGCCGCCACCCTCGTCTCCCCGATCGCTCTAGCGCCGCCGCAATCCAAGATTTAGGGTTTTCGGCCGAGCTTCTTCTCCGGCGAATTGCGCCGCCGTCGTTGTCGCCCATGCCCCACCGACTACACCACCGTGATCAGCAAAGTCCCAGCTACCTCGTGCGCCCCTCTTCGTCGCCGGAGCATCGCCGGAGCGCACTTCCGACAAAACTCGAAGCTCCACCGCCGCTTCTTCCTCGCCGCTGGTCGCCACCGTCGTTGCCAGCTGCTGGTAAGGGCACCAGCAGGTGCGCAATAACATGGGGAAGTTCCTGGTACCCTTCACTGCCGGTGACTTGCCGCCAATCGCCGGTGACCATCGGGTACCGAGCGCCGCCGCCGCCGCCGTCGGCTCACGCCCGAAGACGGCCTCGGTCTTTGGTGTGGCGGCCGCGTGGCGCCAAATCGCCAAGACACGCGCGTGCGTGGCCCACCCACCGTGTCAACTCTCCCGAGGCTCGGTGCACTCACTCCACCGTGAGCCAGAGACTGACATGTGGGGCCCACATGTCAGATTTCATTTAAATCTATTTCTTTTTCCAGAAATTCTCGGTTGACGCAAGCATTGCGCAATAATCTGATTTTTATTTATAAAAATAATTCAGGAAATCAAATTAAAATCCAAATTAGGATTTTAATTATTTTCCAATCTTCTAAAGCCCATAACTTTTGCATCCGACCTCCGATTGAGCCCATTCAAATTTGTAAATTCATATAAAATCAAGATCTGTTTAATGGTGAATTTTATTTGATTTTTATAGTTTGTTTTACCTCTGTTATTTATTTGTTTTTGTTTCTTTTGTCTCGTTTGCGAGTAGACGTCGATACTTCAGGAAATTTAGGAGAAGAAGGAGCACCTCAAGATCAAGACCAGTACCTAGACCTATTTCAAGGCAAGTTATACCTTTGATCATATTGAACCCAGTTTTCAAAATACTTTGTTTCAATGTATTGCATTCTATTTCAAGTATTTATTTAAATGCTTTTGGTTTAGTTGTTAATCCAAATTGTTATATCCACCTTGTCTATTGTTACGTCATATTCTTTATCACCCTAGGTTGGTTCATTATTAGTTGGTATTTTCGTAGCACCAACGTGGGTTGGTTAGATACGAGTAGATTGCTTAGCCATGCCACGAGTCATCATTTCATGTGAGTTGCAATTATAAACTTGACTAAGTGATTATGGAACTGTGTGTGATGTGTGCTATTACTCGTTGATGGCATGTGTTGCACTTAATCAACAGGGTGGGAAAAGATTTGGACTGAGGCAAGTGGTGGATTCTGTGTGATTGGTGGGGCTGTGTGCTTTATAAACTTTGTGATTTGGGTAAAACTGGAAGTCTTGCCTTGGTCAATTAAGGACTTAACTTTGTGCGCCATTGAACTGGGCCTTACTGTACGACCACATGCCTAGTATGGGCTGTGCCTGACTTAGTAAGTTATGGAGTCTTGACATTGACAACTCAGGTTGTATTTAAACTGTGTGATGGGCTGGAGGTGTGATATGTCACATCGCGGGATGACTCACTGTATCCCTGCCCAACGATGTGTGTCGTAACCAAACGCTGTGTGTATCGGTTGGCCGACAGGAAAGCACATCGGGAGTGTCATTGTTTGAGATGAATTTTCTGAAAGGTTTGTTGTGATCAACTCTGATCCGGTTGATTTCATCGTGTGGGTAAAGTGTACAACCACTGCATAGTGTTAAATCAATCTATTCAAATAGCCGCGTACGCGGCTATGGACATGCTCGAGAATTTTACACGAGGGGTAGATTTTCATAAAACAATCGGGAAGGGTCAGCTGTGTGAGATAACTTGTGCAGCTATGTGAATAACTTGATTAGACTGTGTGTCCTTTGTGAAATCAAATGTTAAATTAATAGTCTTTATTTGTTTGCAATTTTGTTTCAATCTATTATCTGTATTCAATTGCAAATGTTGCATTCCTGTAAAATAACCACAGAAGCCATTCCTTTGGAATAAGCCATCATGTATAATTGCATTCTGTGGTATGACTTGCGAGTACGGTGTGTAGTCACTCTTGCTAAACAAATCAACAAAAGTGGAGTAGTCATCGCCAGCTTTTGAAGAGGAATTCTACGAAGGTTGATCGTTAGAGTCTTGATCCTAGTCAGTTGCTGTGGTAAATTGATGGGAGCCCGTTGGAGTTTACTTTGTTTCCGCTGCAGTTTATTTCATTATTGTCAGCCTTGCATGGCTTAATAATTGTAAAACTCGACCTTAAGGTCACAACAATTATTTGTTATTCAAATTACTCATTTATTTAATATTTTGTTGTATGGAGTTGATATTTCATCGATGTTGATACTGTGTGCACTAGCGTGATCCTGGACTAGTGCAGAATACACAGATGGTCCAAATTTGTATATTTGGGTCCCGACAATAATCTCCTAAACGTCAAAACTAAGACTGATTATAATTTACTTTAGAGTGGTACTACCGTACTTTATAGTTCTACAGAAAAGACTATTTGTTGTAACTTTAACCACCAAGAGATAGTTATAAAATATTAAGACCCTGAAAGGTTTTGATAACTTGTGTCTTGAAGGCATACGACTTTGCAACTAGTATTACCTCATATCCTCTGCAAGGATAATCTACCTGTGTTGCACAATTAAATAGTTGTATTTGACAAGTTAAATATATTACTCCTGAATAATGTTTATCCTAAAATCTCCAGATGAGTAATTGAATATTTTTATGTAAGACTCTGCATCGTGTTAATCTAGTTGATTTGATCACAATACATGTGTCTATATTCATTTTCAAAAAAAAAATGTATGAAAGACATTAGAACAACCTAGAAGGTGTTAATACGATGATTAATGTTTAAATACACCTTGAAGGCTTTACCACTTAACAATTTAGATCCAGTTGGTCGACAATGAAAAGATCATGGAGATCACGTATAGATCCTGACGATCACTACTAAATCCTGAAGATATCTTGACTATCTGTCAAATATCTGTAGTGCAAAATCCCGGAATGGATTTATATTACTTTGTTCTGGTGCAACCATCTCTTGGCAGTCATCTAAGCAGACCTTGGTAGCTATTTCTATCGAACAACTCAGATATTATAGCACTATATGAAGCCTCACCTGAATATGTTTGGTTCAGACGTCTGATTAACCACATCCAGAAGTATTGTGGCATTAATACCGTCAATACCCCTGTAATTATCTATGAAGATAATGTTGCTTGTATTACACAAATGCAAACGAGTTATGTCAAGATTAACATCACGAAGCATATTGCTCCTAAATATTTTCTATCATCATGAAATCTATAAGAATAGTGAGATAAAAACCCTGCAAACAAAGTCTTATGAAAGTTCAATTGATTTGTTCACTAAGTCTCTGGCTGCATCTAGTTTCTGAAGATACATTCATGGCATTGTAATGAGATGGTTTAAAGAGCTGCAGAGTTCAGGGGGAGTAAATCCCTAAGTCATGGCCCTTATCAAATCCTGAGCATTTATCCAAAATCTTGAATATTGGATCCCGAAGATTAAACATTTCACTCTTTTCATGGTAAGTTTTTCTGAAGTTTTCTCATATGAAGTTTTTTAGTGATGCAATAAGTGTAATGCAACTTACGAATATAATGTACTATTTTTCTCCATTCCTTTTTCCTAATGGGTTTTTGGAAGGAGTTTTTGATGAGACATTTGTATATCGTTATCTATTGCCCAAGGGGTAGTCTTACGGAATCTAATTGTATGTGCACAAGACTAAACCGCCTCTAGAGGGCTTTCACCCCTTGTGTTCTATAAATATGAGGACCCCATGTACAAGTGATACACATATGAATAAAGATTATAGATACTCCTCTATATGTTTATGTTCATTGTGTAATTGCTCTTGTTATTGTATCGATGATTGTTTGGAGATTCTACCTATGGATTGTATTAGTTAACAAAGCTTCCAGCACCCAAGCATTGTTGCGAGCGGTGAATGCACTTATATATCTTTGAGTTATCTTTCTGTTCTTCTCACAAAACAATCGAGTCAATCGGCCCTTGTTTCGTTCAGATCATGAAACAAGTTCGATCGACTACGAACAATACTTGCATAAAATAATGGCCGCTGGAAAGTACTACTAGTACATCATTATTTTGATATTTTCTGATGATGAAATGCTATGGCCGACGCGACCCCCGGCGATCCCTTATTGCTTGCATTGAACTAGAAGGAAACTGCGCCAATTGGCGCGACCGGCAGGATGGGAGTAAGTAGGGCATGAAATACTTGAAGGTCAGAAATAATAAGAAAAACAAAATACCATAGCTAAGAAACATAGCATGTACATTCATCTAAGAACTGTGGTTCAATGTACATTTCTATTTTCATAGTAGAAGTTTGTTCTTAGCTAAACATTTGATGTGGCTAACTTCAGTGGACTTCATAAGAGAACATCTAGATGTAAACTTTTCTAGGTAACAAAATGAGGTTCAATGAACAGTTGGATTGAAGTCCACATAAACCTTCACCACAACATCTAAGACACCTGGTGCATAAATGTGCACATAAATCCGACATCTAATTCACTTAGCTTGCATTTTCTTTCTTCTTCGGTGTTGGTACCTTGACATTTCCACAATGATCTAACTTTTAATTTTTTTTATTACTCCCACGTCATGGTTCCCGAGATGCACCACCGCACCCTTATATATGCAACTAACGTGAGCATGCCAGCTAACATAAGCACACTGAAGAGCCTTATGTGTATAGCAATCACTCACTACCGGAGACTGTGTAGTTACCGAGTGCCCCGACAATTACCGAGTGTCAAAAGTCGGGGCACTCGGAAAACATTACTTACCGAGTGCCAACACTCGGAAAACATAAACACCCGGTAGTAGACCGATTTACCGAGTCACCACACTCGGTAAATTAAGACACTCGTTAAAACTACAAGTTTACCGAAGGGGCGCACTCGGTAAAAACAGCCACTCGGTATTGAGGTGCCACGTCACCTAGGATAGCAACCGTGCGCCAAACGGCGTCACGGCATGACATGTTTACCGAGTGTTATGAGCATACACTCGGCAAACATCACGGTAACAACAGCTCCGCCCATCAAACGCTCATAGCAAATAAAAAAGACCGAAAATGTTTACCGAGTGTCACACTCGGTAATAATAAAGTTTTACCGAGTGTAAGTTCACAACACTCGGTAAACACTATCTTTTACCGAGTGTATTGTCGCAACACTCGGTAAAATTCAACCAAATTTCTTGTTTTTCCCTTCATTCTTTTTCCTCTATCCACATATGATATTTAGTACTCCATTCCAAAATATGGTGTTTATTTCGATTTATTTACTATATTTCACAAAATTTTCATTCTTTATGAAAATTAGGTACATATCGTGTAAATTTAATTGTAATAATTAAAATCGAACTCGATAAATCACGAGATTAGAAGAATTAACATTGAAGCATACATCTATATTATAGAAAAATTCCATAACGTTTCGGAAGTATATTTACATTCGTCGCTGCCGAACCGGTACATCTTCCAAAGAGACACTAAACATTAACAATGACGAGTAGGATTTCTATTAAGAGTGAAATTCAACATTATGATTTGAACTTGGAATTTTTTAGATAGTAAATAGATGACATGAAATAGTTCATGTGAAAGTTTGGTGAATTTTATGATTAAATTGGCATTTTTTCTTTTTAGTTTTGCATGAAATGATGGATACTTTTACCGAGTGGGACCTTAAACACTCGGTAAAGGTTAGCCACGCCCACACATGCGCCCACGGTGGGTCGCCATGCTTCTGTTTACCGAGTGCCGTAGATCTGGGCACTCGGTAAACATGTACCAGGCCACGGTGCTTCTGTTTACCGAGTGCCGTAGATCTGGGCACTCGGTAAACATGTACCAGGCCCACATGTCATTGGGCTGCGGTGCTTGAGTTTACCGAGTGCCGTATATCTAAGCACTCGAAATGTAAGCATTCAACACCTACCCGCTTTCTCCCTCGGATCGTGCACGACATTATCCCCGCCCGACACGCCAAGACATCCTCCGCCCGCCGCCGCCCTCGCGACTTGCGCCCTCCCGCTCCGCGCCAAGCCAAGCTTCCACGCCGCCGCCGGCGCCTCCCGTTGCCGCCGGCGCCTCCCCGCCGCGGCCGCCTCCTCCCTCCACGCCGTCGCCGCGCCTCCCATTGTCGCCGGCGCCTCCCCCCGCCGCCGCCTCCTCCCTCCACGCCGTCGCCGCGTGCCTCCCATTGCCGCCGGCGCCTCCCCCCGCCGCGGCCGCCTCCTCCCCTCCACGCCGCGATCCGTCCCCCGGCTCGCCTCCACACCGCTATCCCCGCCGGCGTGCCTCCACGCCGCCCCCGGGCTCGCCTCCACGCCGCTATCCCCCACCCGCATGCCTTAACGTGGCTATTCCCCACGCTCCTCGTGCGCCTCCACGCCAGATCTCACCGCGGCTACCGCCGCCTCGACGCCGACTCGATCTGCGCTGCCGCCTCCACGCCAGCCTCATCGCGCTGCCGCCTCCACGCCCGCCTCGGCCTCACCGCCGCCTCCACGTGAGATCGGACCGCTCTCCGCCCCACGCTAGATCTGCTGCTTGTCGATCGCCACTGATTTGCATATTCAAAATTTCAAATGGAACTATTTGTGTAGTATAAAACTAGTAACTAGGCAATAATCGATACTGACCAAGGTTCGGTGTTTCCGTATTCGGTTTCTGACTGCAGCAGATCGGTGTGCGCTCGCCGCCTGCACGCCAGCTCCGGCCTTTGTGCTTGCCTGCATGTCATCTATGCTTTGTGCAAAGCAAAACTATTTTGGATAAGGTGAGAAGTAGCATATATGAATGCTAAGCTATGCTTGCATAGATTCCTTCATGTGAAAATAGTTGTGCATCTTAAGATATGCAGTCCTTCATGTGAAATTAGCTATGTGTGCCTAGATATGCTCAGAGGAGTTTCCTTGAAGTTAATTTAGCATTTTGGGACAAATACTGCTTACCTAACATCTTGCTGAAATATTTACATTTCCACAAGCACTATGAAGTTTTCATGTCAAATTTTTTTAGTAGTGCTTATGCATTTTGAAACTTCAAGTGGATTATTCAAATAAATCAAAGTCGATCCATAAATCTTAAATCTGAGCTCTTTTGTCGATGATGCATAGCACTGAGTTTAACACAATTGGATACTGCATTGTGTACTTGTAACTTGCAAAATCATCAGAAATAACTAAAAACTCAGAAATACAATAATCAACAACCTGATCTTCAGAAGCTTTGCAGATCGAATCGTTTCATTTGTTGCTATCTTACATCAAGATAAGAAACACAGATGAAAAGTATATTATTGCTAGCACATAGGAGGGATTCAATAAAACTTTAGCACCTTGCCTATTTGTGCATATTATTGCTAGTACAAGCAATAGTTTTTGTATTTTGCTTATCTCTTTCATTGCATTGTTTCAGGGCAATCCCCAAGGTGAGAGGTAACCACGAGTCCCTATGTAACTAGCAGGACCAAAAGAAGCAATCTCGAACTGAAGTACTACATTAGGAGTAAGGGACAAATTCTTGGATTTTTTTTCCTTCTTTTTTGAATGATTATTGTTCCTTCAGATACCACGTGCTATTTTTTTACCACTTGCTCATTGAACATCAACAACATGATGCTCAAGTTATCTATAGGCTAAAGAAATATTTGTTTCTTTGCCTACCTCATATCGAGATGTATTCTCAGTTTGACTGCAAGAGGTTTAAGCAAAAGTTACTTCGCTGGCTTTCCTGTCCAGAATTGATCTCAATCACGCATCAATTCCCTCTTATGGTAGTGTACTAGTGTGGTCAAACGATGTCGGAACGCAATGCATATTTGCTTTTGTTTGTTTTCCCTCATTTTGTCTTTGATGAGTACTATTTCACCGCAATTTAAAACACTCGTCTTCACCGATCTCGGGTGTTGCTTGGCTCAAGTTCTTTTCTTTTCTTTTCTTTTTTATATATGAGCATTTGTTTTTTACTTTGTTAGCTGTCTGATAGAAGATCTATCTCTTTCTACATGTGCCTAGTAGCGTATGCAGCAGATCTAAGCATCATAAGCGATGCCATCGTTCTTTACTAATTTTCTATGATGGTTGAAATCGGTGGGATTAAATATAAATCTGTAACTTATATTTATTAAAAAGGTTTAAAACTTCACAAATCATGTGTTCTCTCAAGAAATTTACCAGATCTGACTAGGATTCTACCAATTGCATCATAAGATCAAGCTACTTTCTCCATGCTTTTGGCCTTTCACACAGAGATCTAATCTCCCCAGTATCTTTCATGTACGTGTAGTTTAGACTGCATGCATATAAGACAGCTTCTTTCCTCCTGGTGGTATACTTCGTCATCATGTGTGTAGATCGTCAAGCAATGGTTAATTCTGAACCTGAAGGTCTGCATTTCTCGAATTAAAAAATATATAGTCTTTATTTCTACCTCAATCATTTTCTCTATGTGAATCGACCAAGAACATGAATGTCTCTTTATCATCTCATATGGTTTTTCTCTAGCACTACTACTCTATTGCTCTAAACTGCAATATCGTCTATATGTTAGGATGGATGACCGTCAGTGGATGTACACGGGCTATCAGAAGAGGGGTCAATACACAAATGAATGGATTGAGAAGGCCAATGATTTCATGACGAAGGCATTTGCAAATGGACGGCGACATGCCTGGTGTCCCTGTAGGAAGTGTAAGAACAAGGCAATGAAAACATATGAGGAGATGACTAAAGATCTTGTCAACAATGGATTTGTAGAGAACTATACCCGGTGGACCATGCATGGTGAACGCCATCGTGCGAGAGAAGAGGTCGTGAGACAACGGATCGAGGAGTTTGATTCTGAAGCCGGGGTGGCAGAAATGTTAAATGACCATGACATGGCTTTCGATGAAGGAAGTGCAGAGCAGGAGCCAGAGCAAACTGCAAAGGCGTTTTACGCCATGTTGGATGCGGCACAACAACCCCTTCACGGGCGCACCAATGTTTCTAAACTGGATGCCATTGCACGTCTAATGGCTGTGAAGTCCCAGTTTAGCTGGAGTAGAGAATCCTTCGATCAATCGTTGATGATGTTGGCACCCTACTTCCGGATGATCACGTTACGCCAAAGAACACGATGAGTCAAATAAAATCCTTCGTGCACTCAAGATGTCGTGCGGCGGATACATGCTTGTCCGAACGGATGCATCTTATTCAGGGGAGAACATGCTGACGATAAGTACTGTCCGAAGTGTAAGGCATCTAGGTACATTGAGTTAGAATCTGGTGATGGTCGGAAGACGCAAACAAAAGTTGGCGCAAAGATCCTGAGGTACCTTCCTTTCATACCGAGGATCCAACGGCTTTTCATGAGCGAGGAATCCGCAAAGCGGATGGCGTGGCACAAAACTGGACGCCGATACACTGACAAGATGATACATCCGTCCGATGGTGAATCATGGAAAAGCTTCGATCGGAAGCATACCGACAAAGCTGACGAGGCTCGTAATGTACGCATTGCACTGGCAACTGATGGGTTCAATCCTTATGGAATGGGTTCTTCACCATACACATGTTGGCCCGTATTCGTCATCCCTCTCAACCTCCCACCTGGCGTCGCCTTTCAACGGCAAAATATTTTATTGTCACTTATAATTCCAGGACACCCGGGGGCTAATATGAGTGTGTACATGGAGCCTTTGATAGACGATTTGGTCCGTGCATGGGACGAAGGGGTAGTGACATACGACCGATTCACAAAGACAAACTTCAGAATGCATATTTGGTACCATTATTCCATGCATGACTTCCTGGCTTATGGGTTATTTTGTGGCTGGTGTGTTCACACGAAGATGCCATGCCCGATATGCAAGTCAGCTGTGGAGTTCTTTCGGTTGGAGAAGGGGGGCAAGTTTTCTTCGTTTGACAAACATCGACAATTCCTCCTCTTGACCACCCATTCGGAAAGACAAGAAGAACTTTCAAAAGGTGTCACAGTGGAAGACTCACTGACCGGAAATGATGACAGTGCCTGTGTTCTTGAGATGTTAGATGGTCTTGTGGTCTACAATGAAAAGGGGGGCTTCGTGGGATACGGAAAAGAGCATGCCTGGACACACAAGTCGTGCTTGTGGAAGCTTCCTTACTTTAAGGACCTCCTTCTTCCACATAACATTGATGTAATGCACATCGAAAAGAATTTCACGAGGCGTCCTTCACACAATCATGGACTGGAAAAGTCAAAGGACAATGTCAAGGCTAGATTGGATCAAGCAACGCTGTGCGATAGACCAAAGCTAAACATGTTGCCTCCCTTACGCGGGAAGTCATGGAAGAAGCCTAAGGCCGACTTCGTCCTAACGAGGGCCCAAAAGAAAGAAGTTCTTCAATGGTTCCAATCATTGATGTTCTCGACGGTATGCGTGAATTGGAGGAGGGTGTGAACTTAAGTACCATGCGAATCACGTGGCTCAAGAGTCATGATTACCACATATGGATTGAACGCCTTCTTCCTGTGATGGTTCGTGGCTATTTTCCCGATCACATCTGCGAGTGATGACAGAGTTGAGCATGTTCTTCCATAAGCTATGTGCTAAGGAGATATCTCGGACCGAGATTGAAGAAATAGAAAGAATAGCCCCGTGTTGCTCTGCAAGTTGGAGAAGATCTTTCCCCGGCTTCTTCAATCCGATGCAACATTTGCTCTTGCACCTACCATATGAGGCAAAATGGGGGCCTGTGCATGCCCGTTGGTGCTATCCAATTGAGCGATGCCTAAAGGTTCTTAGAACAAAATGCAAAAATAAATGCAAAATTGAAGCTTCTGTGCGAGGCATCCATTGTGGAGGAGGTGTCATACTTCACAACAAGATACTATGCCGACAACCTTCCTAACGTGCATAATCCACCCCCTCGTTACAATGCTGTCGACAATCAGTCGACCCTCAGCCTTTTTCGAGGGCAACTCGGAAGTGCAAGTGAACCTACCTTGAAGATGTTGAGCCTAGAAGAGTGGCGCTCTATCCAAATTGTATGTGTTGCGGAACCTTGAAGAGGTTGGCCCGTACATTGCGTAAGTTTTACACAAACTTGTTTCTTTTCTTGTCAATATTTTGCATGCACCCATCCAACCCTCTTGTTAACGGCCGTTCTGACAAATTTGTTCTCCTCTACCATCGTCCTTCACGGAGGGAACCCACCGAAGCGGAAGTTGAAACCCTTCTAAGACATGGCGCGGGAGAACGAAATCCCACTTTTATTTGTTGGTTCAAGGAGGAGGTACTGTTCAATTTTATTTGTTGTTTGTACTTAACTCTCAACTCGACAAATATATAACGAATCATCCTACTTGAACTAGCGTGCCAAAGCGACGCGTGTCTATGAGTGCCGAGTTGAGGCAAGTTGCCAATGGATTTGAATTTAGGGTCAAGTCATTCTCTGTAATGCGATGTCAATGGATATCGCTTTCACACAACTTCGACGCAGCAGAGTCGGCGAATCGAAGAACCACAAATACCGTGTTTTCACGCCAGCACATGGGTTGGACTACTATGGAATAATTGAAGAAATATACAAACTCAAGTTTCTGGTTGTGTACCTCTTCGTCTGTCATATTCAAATGCCATTGGTTTGATCCCAAAGAAGTGATAAAGACCCCGAGCTTGGGTTAGTCGAAGTTCTAAAGTCATCCGTCTTGCTAGGAGACGACGTGTACATTGTGGCCCAACAGGCCACGCAAGTTTATTATCTCTCATACCCGTGCCAAACCAAAGACCGTCTTAAGACGTATGATGTGGTGTACAAGGTATCGCCGCATGGTAAAGTACCCGTCCCAAACGATGATGATTATAACATCGATGCAAACACATATGACGGAGAGTTCTTTCAAGAAGAAGGATTAGATGGGAGTTTTGAGATTGTCTTAGATGTAGATCTCGCAATGGAAGTAGACAATGATACGGTCATTGTTGACGGGGATGATGGAGAGGAGGTTCACAACGCGAAGGACTTGTTATTACTTGAGCAACACCATTCAGGCAGTGTCGCTAGTGATGAGACTTTGAGAGACGATCATAATTACGTCGACAATAGCGATGATGAGACAACTGTGCAGGTGCTCGTGTACGTGCAGGTGCCTCCTGCTTGGTGTGCGGGGATGGACAACTGCTGGGAGGCCATTGTGGACAAGTGGTTGAGTGAGGAGTACGAGCAATATCACACCGTACGCTCACGTTGCCGTGCGATGATGCAGGGTTCCTCGCACAAACAAGGCCCCACTACCCTTAAGGAATATGCAGCCAGATATGTACGCAGATTTCATTTCGTTGTTGCTATGCTAACTTCTAAATGCATAATATCTTATTGTTGTGCTTCTTCCTGCAGACGCGGTTCCACCCCGGCCAGGAGTGCGCCTCGTTCAAGGCATATACCTTGGCACACAAGGGCAAGGCAAAGGACCCCGACCTCGTCTACAACGCGGAGGACCCGCCCGAGGCATACAGCAACCCGAGCGTGCACAGGCGCCTCAACGAGTACACGGCGATGGCGAGAGAGATCCATGGGTCAAAATTTGATCCGAGCACCGCTGACCTCGAGGGTGACATCGTCATGAGGTTGGGACCAGGTAAGCCACACGGGCGGTACTATATGGGCAACAGCACCATAGACACGGCCAACACTCAGACACTCGCCCAGATTAGAGCCCGGAGCACGAGTTCGAGTCCGGCCATACGCCCACGCTCACAGCCCCAGGTGGTAGCACTCGGGTTGGTTCATTGCATTCGTTGTCCATTCATTTTCTACTCGTTCTTTATTTGCATTCTAACTATGTGATAAATAATTGTAGGCCCAGTTGAAGCCTGCAGAGTCACGAGAAGCCTCACAGAGCCAGCTTCAGGCCCTCGGGCTGTCGCACCAGGCCGAGTTGGCACAGGAGAGGGCGCGAGTGCAGGCCCAGCTTGAGGCCTTCCAAAGAAGAGCGCGGCAGGTACGAGTACATGGCCCGTTTTTCTCGAGCATGGGCGGCCTCCACCGCCTCCGCCGCCGATGATACTGCTTGGTGCCTCCACCTCCGTAGACGGCACTCCTGTGAGTCACTTAGATGCACTCTTCACTTTTGTGTCATATAGAGCTACCTTCGACTTATACCTTAGTTTGACCTACCATAGCTTAGACCTTAGAATTTGCTTTGATCCAGATAACTCACATGTGCAATCTCATTCTAGGGACCTTCTACACCGGATCGAACAACAATATGCGTGGTGATCAAGACTGGACTTGACTCGTTTCTCCGCAGCCTCCGACCATGTGACGAGCCATCAGACCTTGTTTGATGGGTTTGTATGTTGAATGTGGACTTGGTTGAACTTTGTGGACTTTGGACATATGTTGATGGTGTTTGTGGACTTTGCATGGTGCTTGTCGACATATGTTGGTTATTGTGAGTGGATGTGACATTTGTGGACATATATGTGATATATATTGCCTATCTGTCATGTTATTATAATTTCCTGTGATTTTGTTGCTCATTGTGACTGGATATGCACTGAAACAAACAAAAAAAATTATGTGGACATATTTTACCGAGTGTAGCACTTTCGGTAAAGCAGATTCTGTCGGTTTATCGAGTGTAGCACTTTCGGTAAAACAGCGAACAGAACCAATTTGGTTCTGATTCTGTGCATTTTGCCGAGTGTGCTATTTTTTACCGAGTGCGGAGTCCCCACTCGGAAATATTTGACTACTTTTTACCGAGTGGGAACACTCGGTAAACATTATTCCTGAAGTTTATTTGCGGAATTGTTTTAATCACGAAAATGGTTATTCTTTTACCGAGTGTTAGGAGCGACACTCGGTCAATATTATTCAAAAAATTTATTTCCGGAATTGTTTTAATCACGAAATGCTAATTTATTTACCGAGTGCTGCTAGTGACATTCGGTAAATCTCGCCGTTAACGGTTAGTTTGGAGGCTGACGACCGTCAAGTCATAATTGTTTACCGAGTGTCATTGTAGCACTCGGTAACTCTATGCTCCGAGTGCGCCGATATTAGACACTCGGTAAAATAACTTCACCGAGTCGTTGTTTGCCGAGTCCACTTTACCGAGTGTGGCACTCGGTAAACAGTTTGCCGAGTGTGTAGTACTATTTACCGAGTGTTACTCACACTCGGTAAATAAACAGTATCCTGTAGTGACTAAGGCTCTAGAGAGAGCTGGATAGGAAGTTGTGGAAACCACCCGGGTCTTTCACAATCTAAGAAACTTGGTGGCATATTAGGTATATTTACCTCGGGGTCTACGAAAAACAAGTAAAAAACCACCGCAAACACATAGGAGAAAATTTATACTGAACAATGGTCCTTCCAATTTATGTCATCCCAAAGCTTGAGCATAACCTTTGAACAGAAAATCAGTTCGAAGATGCATGTATCAACTTGAAATGAAAGAAATTCTTGCCTGTAGCATCATCCAACAGCGTTCCATGTCGCTTCCTCAATCGGTGATCGCATCTTGGGTTGCAGCACACAAAGAACATCATCATGCCTTGCTCACTCTTCACTGGCGTGTGCAAAAAGAATGGAGCGGCTAACTTGTTAGTTTTAGTACCCGTTAAGTCTGAGTTCTGGACGAACAAGAAAAATGTGTTTGGTTGTGATGTCTCTGACCTGCAAGAGTACAACTTCGTCGTGGACACAGGCTATGAATCGGACAGACTTTTTGCGAGGCAAGGTCGGGGCGCCGCTACCGTCCTATAGAGCAATTGAGTGAACTCTTCGATGGTGTGCCATGTGCCATATTCTGGTAGAGGTAGTCGTTGTTACCTACCTCTTGCAGTATTGGCACTTGCAAGGGCAAAATAAGAACTGTACTTACATCAACCAAACAGAGGAAATTATAGCCACAAATTGAACCAAGTAAGGATATCCTTTTTTCAACAACAAATAAGCATATTCAGAGTATGATCTAATTATGTGTATCCAGTGTTTTCTAGACAGTACCTAGACTCGGAAAGAGGGCTCCACCATGAAAATATGTGCTCAGAAGGAAATTAATTGATCTCTCAGTGGGCACTATCAACTAAAATTCTTTTAGCGATGCTACGTGTACAAACGTTTACATCTTTGCGCGCATCTCCTAGTAAATTAAAACTCATGCGCAATTTCACTTTAAACAATATATGCTATGGAAATGTAAATATCAGTTGTCTGTTGTACTCTGCAACAGTGACAATTTGCTCTAGAGTTCTCTGCATAAAGAAGGATAGTGAGACGCAAGAAAAGCCACATATATAAATGTTGAGTAACGAGCACTTATGTTAATACTCGTTCAAACAAACATGGAGAGTACACGTGCGGGGTCCTTCAGCTCATCAAGCTCTTGAACCCGGTTCGATCACACCTTTTCGAGACGCTCGTCATCGAAAACATTCCCTCTATTTGGAATATCCTTGGGTGTGGGACTTGGGTACGAGACCTGAAAGCAGAAGACCCCACAACGGAAGCCGGGCCGAAGAATTCAAAAAAGAAGTTAACATATTCTTGTTCTTCGCTTACGTGATAATTCCTTGGGGACGGGAGGAACGTCTCTGACGACTTCCTTCCCGTGGTGGCCCAACGATCCATCGCCTTGGCCTGATGCCTTCGCTGCATCATGCGCCGTCTTCGCCTCAGCCTTTACGACCACTCCTGTGGTCGCAGTTGCTTCGGCAGCAACAACCTCTTTCACCAATCGGACGATGGACGACCCTTCGACCACCGCCATTGTCATTTCTCCAACTGCCAGGGAAATAGCAGTGGATTCCTTGGCAGGAACGTCCTTGAGGGCTGAAGGAGTCGGGCTAAGATCACAAAAAGGAAGACACGCCAAATGATAAAAAACAAAAGGTAAATGTTGTTCTTACGCTTTTGTCTTTTACCTACCTTCGTGCGTCAGTTTTGATCTTGAATCTAGAAGAAACCTTTCATAAAGAAGATTTCTTCGACTTCTTCTCAACCACGACCATGTCTAGTCGTGGATCTTGATCGAGCACAACTGCTCCTTGAGCCTCCTGGCTCTCAGGATGGTCGAGACAGGTCTCGACCACATCAAGGGCAGCACTACCCTCGACCGCAGACACTGCTGGTGCCGCGATTTCATTTACAAAAGACATAAAACTCTTCGAGTTCTCCTTTAATTGTTGCTTGACAAAACCACAGAGGCAGAAACTGCGAAATTCTTATTATCATAGTAAAAGGGTACATTGATCTTGGGGGCTTTGCATTTAGGTTCTTTAGCCGCTTCGGTCGCCTTTTTCTTCTCTACAACGGCCATTTCTACAGTGAACCATGCAAAGGATCTCACGAACGAGTTTGACCCGAGCGTCAATTTCCGCTTGTGAGAGATCTGCATGAGCGAATAAACTTTCAATAACCAAGTTCCAAATCAATAGAAAGAGAGCTAAATTAAAGGTTTACTTACCCTACTTGTAATCTCTGGTCGGGTCTTGCAACCCCGAGTACTTTCACATGGGATGTGCTTGTTTCTTTACAGGGCTAATGCGGGCGTGATGATATCCTTCACCACGTGCCAACCGGTAAGCTCCTTCTCCTTCAAGTCCTTGATGGCTTTAATGTAGGTGGCGATCCGGCCAAGATCCTTGGGAGTCGAATCTCAGGAAGAAATCTTCCCGGCGGCATTCCTGGCGAAAGAGAGGTTGTCTTCACTGGTCGTCTCCCAGTAGAACCACCTCTTCTTCCATCCCGGCCATGACGACTGGGTAAACATCCGAATGTACTCCTTCGACTTCCCATTGTGGAGCTTCATGCCCCATCGTGGAGCTTCATACTACAGCTACCGGCGACTCCCGCCAGCCGGGTCATTTCGTAAAAATACCGGAACAACTCCAAGTCGAGGTAGGTCTCACACAAGTAAACGAACACACCTAACATTATGATGGAATTGGGAACGAGGTTCACCAAATCCACACCAAAGTGCTCGAGTACGAGCGTGGGGAAAAGGTGAGCAGGCAATCGAAGGCCACACTCATAGTTCGCCTGGAAGACGGGGATCTGCCCAATCTCCCTCGACGGCCAATGTTGCCCAGAAACCTCAATCTACTTCATGAACTCCTTCGGGATCTTCTCAGTGGCGACTAGAGCTTTTATCTTGGTTGCATCCATCTCCGATTAGGCCCACTGGGAAGCGGCTCTGGCCATCTTTCTCAAGGGAAGAAGGTTTAGAGGCGAATGATTTGGTTGGTGGTGGAGAATGCGAAAGCTTGACGAACAGTTGGAGTGATTGGGAAAAAGTAAAGAACCTACAATCGCACCCATGGTGAGGTTTTATAACCGCGTACTTGGGTTAGAGACATGGCAATCCAACAGTTGCCACCTCTTTGGGAACCACTCTAGCAGACAGGTCTATGAGAGTTGTTTCAGATTTGTAAATTTGTATGTTCAAGAAAACTGAGTCTGTCTTCACACCTCAAGTGAAATTAACTTCTTTACCAAGTTTTTTTCTTGTCAAAAGAGATACCAGTGGAAAGGATCTACTTCTGATTACCACATCACGACCACTTTGTAGTCGTAAGATTTTCTACGACCAACTTGTAGTTGTAAGGTTTTCTGCAACCTTCTTAACCAAGTCTATTTCTGGTCAAATAAAATACCAGTCGAAGAGTCTTTCCTTTGACCACCGTCCTACGACCATCTTCTGGTCTTAAGATCATCTACTGCTCCTTTCCCAAGTAGGTACTTTCACTTGAAGCTGGGGGGCTAGATGACGAGGATCTAGAAATTCTCATTTAATTATTTATTCGTAATCCCTATTATGGATAATGATGCCATTATATAGTTCTTGAGTATACCCCTTAATGTTCATAAGGGAGAAACTGGAGTCGTAAGATCTTCTACGACCACCTCATTATCGTAAGTTTTTCTACGATCACCTTATGATCGCAAGTCCTTCCACGACCAGGTTAGCTACGACCACCCTATAGTCGTAAGTCCTTCTATAACTAGCACATGATCGTAAGTTCTTCTACGATCACCTTATGGTCGTAAGTCCTTCTACGACTAGGTCAGTTACGACCACCCTATAATCAACCGAGCTTACAGACAAGTAAGCCCAATTGATTAAGGTATCTAAACAGTCAGTATACGTCATTATTATCTGAAATAACTGCACAATTAATCTCTCTGTCCTAGTGATAACTGTCTGGCGACGTGGGAACGTTACTTCTCCAACAGTAATCTCTAGTAACTACGCTATCATCTGAAGCATTGATGCACCCTTTGAAATTTGGAGAGATTGTCGCCAAGAACACTATAAAAGGAGGAATCACCAGACGACAAGATGGAGTAGGAGGATCAGGAGTACAAGACATTGCATTTCAGTCTTTCTCTTGATTTATAACCATCATACTCAATATAGCCACACAGGAGTAGGGTTGCTATTCTCTCCGGAGAAGGGCCGAACCTGTATAAAAATCCATGTGTCGTTCTCTCTAGTGATTTGAGTCTTAGAGACTCCCCGAATCAAATAATCTTTACGTAAGTTCGGTCTTAAAACACCGATAGGATGATAATCCGTTGGAGACTTTTGACCATCGCAATTCATAAAATCCGTCACACTAAAAGGCACATATGTGAATTACAAACCATGGCATCGCAAAATATTTGGTATCTTACCAAAGATCATAGCAGGGGATCTTTACAAAACCTATAGGTGCTAACTGCAATCTTACCCGTCAGCAATGCTTAATTATACAACTAAAATCAATCATGAAAGAACTATTTTTTTTATTTTAAAAAATGAACATGGACAAAGATGGAATACCAAATGTTGCAATAATTGGCTCAATCGAAGTACTGAAAATAGAAAGAAAAATCATAGCAGTCTATCTCGATAGAAATGCACGTAAGGAAATACGAAACTACACACCCAGCGGAGTAAAAACCACACCTAAAGACGTTAGCTTGAATTACAATCACGGAATTGTAAATGGTAAGTGAGCATGTCATTTTGACAGTTGTAATAGGCTAATAGCTCGTCCTAGAGGCATCTGAAGAGAAACACACCTAATAGCTCCTCTTCGTCCTGGGCAGTTGCAAGTGAGCTTATCAGAACCAATGAACAGAGATGCACCTTTTCCACTCCAGCGAATACACGAATGTATGATTGAGCAGACACGTTAGGTCTGCACATCATCCAACTTAACAGGTATGCTTTTTAGCACAAATCAAATTTGTCCAGTCACAAACTACAATAGTAATTATGTCCATACATGTATACTGATTTTCTGTTAAGTGTTTTCCTATTGGATAGCTCTATGTTCATAGCCAATCGTTGTACTTATTCCATGAATCTAAACAACTCAGTAGTGACTGTTCAGCAGCCTAATTTGCAAATAAAAGAAAATAAATATCAATACAATTGGCAGGTAATCTATCTGCGCATCTGAAATTAGGTAATGACTGTAGGTTCACAAATCTAGAGTGTCAAGTTCAGTAGTTGGTGATCCAGTGGTACCCATCCTACGTACAAAACTAATATCTTTCATAGTAGTTTCTGTTAGGAATAGCAATTTATATTCTCAAGAGGTTAAAGGGTCAATATATATAGACAAATACATGAGGTGAATATGCACATAACCTCTCATAACAATGGGGAATAACACAACTATACATATATCTCTAACACCCCTCTCAAACTTATGGTGGATCAACAACACTGAGTTTGGAGAGGTAGAAGCCGTGTTGTGCTCGAGTCTGGGCCTTCGTGAAGAAATCCGCTATCTGAAGCTTGGAAGGCACATACTGAAGAGCATTCACTTGATCATGCACACAAAACCTCATGAAGGAAGCATCAACACCAATATGCTTGGTGAGCTCATGCTTCACAGGGTCACGGGCAATACTGATAGCACATGTACTGTCTGACAAGAGAGGAGTTGGTGTAGTGACAGAAATATCAAAATTCTCAAGTAACCACCGTAGCCAAGTAATCTCTGTTGTCAAGAGAGTCATAGCTCATAACTCAGCCTCTGCACTCGAACGGGATACTGCAGTCTGTTTCTTCGTCTTCCTAGCAATGAGAGAACCGCCAAGAAAAACACGATGAAGAGAGATAGACCGCGATCGAGGGATCGGCCCCAAGTAGCATCGAATAAGCTGAAGGTCATGCAGAGCTGGAGTGTGGGACGAAGAGACGGCGAGAGATAGTCCCACGAAGGTATCGCAGAACTCAAAGAAGGTGGCTGTAGTGGACCTGAGTGGGAGCAGAGACGAACTGACTGAGAATGTGGACTGGATAAGTGATATCCGGACGAGTAACAGCACGGTAGACAAGACTCCCAACAAGATGACGATAGCGAGTCGGATCAGAAAGAGGCTCACCATCAGAGGACCGAAGATGAACGTTGAGCTCCATGGGAGTCTCAACAGTACACTGATCAGTGAGAGAAGCGCAATCAAGAAGATCCTGAATATACTTCTCTTGGGATATAAAAAAACCATCTGGAGTGGAAGTAACATCAATCCCAAGGAAGTAACAAAGAGGACCAAGATCCGACATAAGGAACTGCTCACTCAGACGAGTCTTGACAAATGCATTGTACTCAGAATCATCTCCAATGACGATCATATCATCAACATATATAAGAAAAAGAGTCCGACCACAAGACGAAGTGTGGACAAAAAGGGCAGGATCATGATCACTAGCTCCGCTTAAAACAGCCGACTCACGGCCCGTAGACTCACGACCAGTGACGGCGCAGAGGTCGAGCGGGGTGGTGGGATGGGAGACTAGGGTTCCCCCCTCGTGCGACGGTGGCGGCAGCTTGGGGCTTCGGCGATCGGTCGGGGCGGCGGCGATGCGGGAGCTCGAGCTCTGACTGGGCGGCGACGACAGCGTCGGTGACGGCCTGGATGGCGGCTGCGACGGAGTAGGAAGCCGACGGCTTGGAGGATGGCGGCGGTTGCGATGGGGAGAAGGAGACGCTGGAGAGAATAAGGAGGCGCAGAGGAGCCCTGAGGTGAGGCATCGCGACATAAGGCTGCTGTCGACGATCAAATCGCCGATCTTACGAATATATAAATGAAAAGAGGAAAAATGTGCGTATCTCCTGGGAGTGGATCTGACTTGCTCTTTATTGCTATGAACTCACGATTACAAACACTGAGAGTATCTAAAAACACAACACTTTGCTGTATCTCGCTTGATGTGCTTCTATATGACTGTTGCTGATGTCTTGTCTCGTGTTCTCGTCTCCGTGTTTTTTTGCCTCCTTTCCGTGTCCTGTGGTCCTCCTTAAGTACTTGATGAAGCGGTGGTAGTTATCTCACGAGGGGACACCCGTTGGGGAGCGACGCGTCTGGTCGGAAAGAGGTGGCAGTTTGACCATTTCACCAACCGCAAGGGCGGTTGGTGAAGGTGTCAACCGCTATGCGGTTAATGATTTAGGAGACGTTAAATCATCAACCGTGATAGTGTTGTATTATGCGGAATATGAAACACGTGGTTCATTCATCACATAGTGAGTGGCGTGGTCGGGGACTCGACCCAGACGCCTGTTCATAGCTTTACGAGCACTTACCTGGTCGTGGACTAGGTTTGGAACTTTATCCGACTAGGGTATTTATTATATAATTTCTGTAGTACATACGACCAGTTAGGTCGGTGGTCTTAGAAGTTACGACCACGAAGACGTATGGTCTTTATCATATATTAAGATAATATATGAATATTTTAATCCTCAACAGCTGCCAGGGGTGCACAGGAGAAAGCAGGGGCACGCGGGAGAAAGCAGGTGAAGAGGATGCAACGGCGCTACCGGAAGCGACACAGAGCAGAGCTAGGGGGCCGGAGGTGCATGAGAGATAGGAGGCGAGCCGTGACGAGGCGGCAGGAGGTGCGTAGGAAAGATGAGGCGGCGAGGCAGACATGAGGCGAGCCGCGACGCGAGCGGAGGCACACGGGAGAGAGGAAGCTGAGAAGATGGCGCCGCCGCTAATTGGATGCTGGGGAACGAATGGGCGAGTGACAGGTGGGAACACGTGGCTCTCGGCTGGGATAGGGCACTAGATCCGATCTGATGGCCCGGAGCCAACCGGACGCGATCGAACCACGGACGTCTTTCCGGTGATGTGGCCTGCGCGAGAGAAGGCCCTTTCCACTTGCTATTAACTACAGTAATTAGGCTCATGGGTTTGGGGATCTCCAACCTGGCACGGTGGATGGCCGGCCGCTGTGAGTGCACGAGAAGGCGGCACTCTTGTAGAAACGGTTTCCGCCCCGATGGGCAAGCAAAGCATTCCCCTCCACCACCCGGCTCCGCGCGCCGCGTTCCCTCCGACTTCTCCTCGTCTATTACCACGCCGAGCAGCCCAGCAGGCGAACGCCGAGAGGTCAAGCACCAACACACCCACCGACCCACGTCTCCTACCTGGCTCTACCAGTTTGCCTACTTCTCAACACTGCACTCTCCACACATCTCCTCATCCTTCCCGTGCGCCTAGCTAAGCTAGCACCCAACCAAATGGACGGCGCGGACGCGATGGTGTCGTCGTGGCCGCCGGCGTGGTCGCTGGTCCGCGGCTACTTCTCCCCGGCGACGCTCTTCCTACTTCTCAACATCGTCATCGGCACCATCGCCCTCACCTCCCGCTCCCACCGCCGTCACCACCGCTACCACGGCGCCGGCGAGCACCACCAACCACAGCACCACCAGCAGCAGCACTGCCATGATCAGTACGCTCCTCCTCCCGCCCCGCTCGCTCGCACGTCGTCCGTCATGGAGCGCCTGCGCTCCCTCGGCCTCTACTGCTTCCGCTCCGGCGACTTCCCTCCCGAGTACAACCTCTCCGCCGCAAGCACCATTGGCGACGACGAGAGCAACAAGCAACAGCAGGCTCAGTACCCCAGGAGCCGGTCAGAGCCGACTGCGAGAGTGCCCGTAGACAAGAAGGACAAGGAGGAGGAGAAGGCGGGGAAGGTGAAGATGATGAAGAAATCGAGCTCGGAGGTGAAGAGGCTGGAGCGAGCCCCGGCGCCGGCTCAGGCGCGGCAGGTCCAGCGCGTGCCGAGGGCTCCGGCTCGGGCGGTGGTGGCGGAGGCCGCGGCGGAGAAGTGCGTGGACGCGAGGGCGGACGACTTCATCAACAAGTTCCGGCAGCAGCTGCATCTGCAGAGGCTCAACTCGCTGCTCAACTACAAGGAGATGCTCAACCGCGGCACGTAGCTCGCGCGCGCGGGGATCCATGCGTACGGAGCAAATGCAAAGTAGCAGCGATCCGTGCGTTTGATCAGTTAGTGGCCGGTCTCGCTGTTGACCAGTGTGGCTCATTTAGCGTGAGTTTAAACCAAAATGGTAAAAATACCATCCACATCGCATGTCGCCCCTCGGGCACATAGCAAACTACCCATCGCTCGGGGTGGAAGATAATTTTTGTTATTTGGTCGCAAAGCAGTGCCATTTTACCTACTAACTTGATCAGTGGTACTTACCATTTCCATTCATGAGTTGTGCAAATGTTATTTTTTTTCACGTGTTGTTGTGCAAATGTTATTTTTTTTCATGTGTTGCTGTATCAGTGTGGAAATGTGCCACGTACGAGTTGTGTTGCAATATGCAAATGTTAACTTTGATGTTTCAAACAAACACCACAGTCGACAGAAGCTTCTTATCTCTTGAAACAAGAGTGTGCGTGGTGGACAAAGTTAAAACTGCAAAGATTAATTAATGGAAACAAACACGCATCCCATTTCGTGTTCTCACCAAACACCTCTGCGTGTTGCCGAAAGATTTCGACGAACCGAACGCCTTTCCACATTTCAAAAAGGCAAAACATAAAGAAAGGTCTTCGAGAGGAGAGGGAGCAAGAGACGAAAAGAAGCACACCTGTATGTGCCAATTCTTGTCCATACGAGCCCAAGATTCCACCCCTTCTCGGCATCTTTCCCTTTTTCCTTTGTCCAATTTCACAAACTCGGCATATGAATGCTGTTTTGCCCGTGTGCTTACCACAACCGTCTACTGTCCAACGCATGCATAAGCATTACTCTCACATATAGACTCATGTGCACGAATAGTACACGTTGCTCCCTGCCGTGCTATCTTCGGCCCCCGAATGGACAGCATACAGGACTATACAAACGCAGTATTGGTCCCTGTCAGAAGTCAGTATACACAGTAATATCGTTGAATATCAAATATATATCTCTCAAAAGCAAAGTTATTGTATAAAATTAAACAATACATAAATAAACCTAACGGTCGTTGACTTACATACGAGCCGATCAGGCCAGATACTCAGCAAGCCAACACACAGAATAAACAAACAAACATCTCTTCTGTAATGTCCTCGTCTTTATGGTGTGTTCTTGTCCTTTTCCACCTAGATTGGGCATAAACATATATTTGCCGGACCAATGGTCATAGACCTAGACATGCATGTATGCATATATATCAAGATCTGAATCATCGCAAAGAGACGAAAGGTGATATTAGGCCAGGATCTCTTCCACCCATCTACTTTTGCATCGGAACAAATTAATCCAGGCAACGCTGTACTACTACTGCAGAATATAATTCGAAGCAAAGTGACGCCCCTCATCGATCGCCCAATCAAGAAAAAGAAGATGACTGTCGTCGAACCTTTGGCCGCCCCCAACCCAAAGCTGCGGCAATGGAATCAAATCGCTGTCACTCATGCAGCAGTGCTACCAGTACGAGTACTACTCATTTCGCAATTAATTGCCAGGCTCGCCTCCGACAATTTTATCCCTCTATGCCATTTTGTGGGCCCATGCCTAGGTTTCTAGTACGTGAAAATCTTATTCTTTGGTTATGTTATAGGAAATTTCACTATTTTATTTTTACCATTCTTCTGTTGTATATTTTGTTTTTGCCCTCCTTCAATTTTCCGTCAAGTTAACGGCATTTAATCGTTAAGAAATATGCCAAAAAAATATTAGAAAAAGAGAAATTTTGATATAAAAACTTAAAAATACCTACAAATACATGAATTTTTTTTTGAAAGCTCACAAAGTTTTTTTTAGTGTAAATTAAAAACACACACACACACTAAGGGAAATTTTAGCAATGCTCCATGAAAGTTGAGAAGATTAAAACATTTTCCTTAGTGTAAATTGTTTGAGAAATTTTATTAGTGTATTAAAAAATTGATCAAAGGTTATCCTAGAATTTTGCTATATTTTTCTTGTGTTTTTTTTGTTTTTTCCAATGATTTTATGGTAATTTTTTGTTTTCTCCATATTTCTTGATAAGCAAACCCCACTGACTTAATGGAAAATTGAACAGAGTGCTAAAAAACGAAATGTGCACTGACAGTAAAATGACAAAAACAAAATGATTAAATTTTCGATGGTAGAATCGAATTTGCAGATATTTTGAATGGTAGGAACAAAATTTTCCCATCTAGCATTGTCATACCTACCGGTACTAGTACATCTTGCCATGTCAAGGTAAGGACCCGTTTAAATTGCGGGATATTCCTGGTATTACTATAGGAATAAATTTTTTATTAATTAACTAACCATGTGCCGTTGCAACGGAAAATCAAATTTGGCAACTAATTAATATCCATGTTACATGCATTTATCTTGTGGGCACACAAATATAACTTTGTATTGTTGAGTTCACCTTTTATGTTTGAATCTGTTGACATTAAAAAATAGCTTATACCCAAAGAGCATTATTATGATAATTGTTACAAACGATGGATGGAAATAACAAATTTGGCTGATGAAATACAAACGATGGATAGGAACAACAAAATTTATTTCAGAATCATAGTACACCTGAAGGTTGAATCTCATGGTAAAAAAAATTCTCATCAAGAACAATATAATGCAACGTTTAACAATTATCTGAAATAAGACGACATGTTTTCCTTACCCATCTTCGATTTAAGTGACCTTAATTATACTTCTAGCATATTTGTAGCATTAGACTTCTTTTCCGTTGCTGCTTCCGCCGAATCACCTCGAAGACAATTCTGAGCTCGTTGCACAAAAAGAAATGTTCTTCCAAGAGAATATATGTAAGACTAAACCAGCTATTTGAGTTAGTACCTAATCGTCAGTCCAGTCAATTACTAATACATGTTTCGATTCAAGTCATAACAAAGTTCCAAATTCCAATATATTATGCGTCTTACGAGGGCACTCTCGCCACAGAATTAACATGGCATCTCAGTCGTCTCACACAAAAAGTTTGAAAAGAGAATAGAACAAGACATTCGACAAAAATATCTTACAACATCATCCAATGATCAGTTGATCACCTTCTATGTTTAGTTTGGCGCAAACAGCATATGTGGAGTTTCATGCTTGCATCCGCCACTCACTACTACAGAAAAATGACATCACAGACGGTTCAAAATCTCGTCATCACAAATAGTTTTATGAACTATCGACTTTATGTGTCTATGATGACATGAGGTCATCACAGACAGTTTTTAAACCGTCTGTAAAAAAAGATACCACAAATGATTCTATTCACGAACCTCCTGTGATAGTTACGGTCATCACAGACAGTTTGTGAACCGTCTGTAAAAAAGGATACCACAAATGATTCTATTCACGAACCTCCTGTGATAGTAACTATCACAAACGGTTCGTGAATAGAACCATCTGTGATAGTCTATTTTCACAGACGGTTCTGAACAAGAACCATCTGTAATAGTAATTATCACAGATAGTTCTTGTTCAGAACCGTCTGTGATAGCTTTTTCGATTGCAAAAAAATAGGTTTTCACTTCGTATGGAGCCTCGCGAATGAATCTGATATGGATTTTCGGATTGAACTTTTTGTTAGCTTTCCCACAATAGCCCAGCATCACAGTAGCATCAACTCAATCCATTCACAGAGCACTAAAAATAACACAACATCACCCACAACACAGTAGCATCAACTCAATCCATTCACAGAGCACTAACACATCACAGTAGTAATCCACATCACAGAGCAAAAAGGGGAGTAGAGAGAGTGAGGTCGTGGGAGGCCGGGACGACGACGAGGCCGGGGCGAGGTGGAGGAGGCCGCGGGCGACGAGCTTAGGGGAGGACGGGGTGATGAAGTGGAGGAGGCCGGGGTGATGAGGTTGTGGGAGGCCGGGGGTGACGAGGCTAGGGCGAGGTGGAGGAGGCCGCGGGCGACGAGCTCGGGGGAGGCCAGAGCGCAAGGTCAAGGCGAGATGGGGATGGCAGAGGAGGAGATGGAGGACTCTGTTAATATAAGGAGATTTTCGGCATCCCGCCCATTAAGTGCAAATTTTCGTTTTCCTGCCTAACAAAACAAAAGTATCATAGATGATTTTATACAAAAACCGTCTGTGATAACATATCACAGACGGTTCATATCATGAACCATCTGTGATATGCATCTCATCACAGACGATTCTTAATACAAACCGTCGGTGGTGATATACTCATTTTACCATGGCAGCCAATCCTCTGCCGTGGTAGGATTTGCACAGCCAATCCTCTGCTGCGGTAGGATTTGGGCATGGCACACAATTCTCGACCATGGCACACAATCCTCTGCCGCGGCATACAATCCTCTGCCGCGGCACACAATCCTCTGCCGTGGTAGCCAATCCTCTGTCGCAGCACACAATCCTCTGCCGTGGTAGCCAATCCTCTGTCGTGGCACACAATTCTCTGTCGTGGTAGCCAATCCTCTGCCCATCAATTGTCTGTCGCGACAGAGGATTGTCTACCACGGCAAGAGATTGTTTACCACGGCAGAGGATTGTGTGCCAAATCCAACCATGGCAGAGGATTGGCTGCTATGGAAAATCTAAAATCACAAACGGATCTTAATACAAACCGTCGTGATACTTTACATAGATATTTATCACAGACGGATTGTATTAAGAACCGTCCGTGATGAGATGCTTATCACAGACGGTTCATGATACGAACCGTCTATGATAAGCATCTCATCACGGACGGTTCTTAATACAATCCGTCTGTGATAAATATCTCTGTAAAGTATCACAGACGGTTCTGAAGAAGTACCGTCTGTGATAATCTAAGTCATTACAGACGGTTCTTATTAAGAACGGTCTATGATACTTACAGTCTATGATGACTTAGATTATCACAGACGGTTCTTCTTCAGAACCGTCTTCACAGACAGTTCGTATCATGAACCGTCTATAATAGGTTCATATCACAGACGGTGTGATTATTTTTATCACAGACAGTTCTTTTGTAGTAGTGACTTGGTCTACAAAATCATAGAAGGAAAAATGTGATATTATTTTCTTGTCCAAAAGCAGAAAGCAAAACCATTAGGCAGCAGTGCCCACTCCCAATTCAAGTTAAGACAATAATATATGCACACTTGTTAATTTTAAAGAGGCCAAATATGCGTAGTCAAAATTTTAATGTACATATGGACAATCCTATAACAAAGAGCTACCATGATCATGAATAGTAACAAAAAAAACATTTGTGATAAAAAAAAAAGAGTTCATAATAGCTATACCGGTCTGATAGTTCAAACACGCCATATATTTCCTTTACTTAAAAGACTAACTAATCGTCTTAAATAATATCAAGCTAACATAATCAACTTGAATTCTTGAACAAACACAAAATATAAAACAAAGGACATCTTTTGATTTACCTTTTTGTTCTGGGCATTCAAGAGCCATTTCAATTGCCGTTAAGTTGTTGTCTACCATTACACGTGTACAGTCAATGACAGAGCCAATGATGACAACCAACATCACCCACAAAGAATAGAGATGGTTAACTCAAATAAATAATGTGGACAAGAAAGTTTGTCTATCATGACCTCCTAGCCGGTCCTTGCTACAGCTACTATTTTAGGGGCTGTTTGGTTTGGCTTTCAGCTTTTCCCATTAAGTCTACCATGACCTCCTAGTCGGTCCTTGCTACAGCTACCTTTTTAGGGTCTATTTGGCTTTTCGCTTGGAAAAGCTGGAAGCTAAACCAAACGGGCGTTTTTTTGTGCAGTTTTTTTCCGAAGTCTGTGATTTTGCAATGAGCATGTGATGTGAGCTAAATATTTGCTAATCTTGATGGGTTTTCCCAGTTCATGATGTCAAACCACCAAGATCTCTGAGGCTCGTTACTTTTTAGTACATAGTATTATATCCAGCAAAGTATATTATATGTTTCATATGTTGGTCAACTCCTTTGCAAAACATTTTATTTCATTTCAAATATGTTTTATGTCTAGCAATTATTATCCAATATGCTGCTTGATGTTTGTTTTGGTATATCTGATTGCTCATCATGTCTTACTGTTGTGGGTTCCTTTTTGAAGAGCTGGAAGAGAAGAGAAAGGAAAAGGCCAAGGTTGCGTATGAGAGGAGGAAGCGACTGGCGAAGTTGCGTGTCAAGGCTGAGAAGGCAGCCGAGGAGAAGTTGGGATCTCAGCTGGAGATTCTGCCCCGATCAAATGCTAAGAAGCTGTGCTTTTTGTTCATCATCAGTTTTGTTGAACGCATATCCTCTTATTTCAAGTAGTTTGTTAACTATGTGATAGTGTTGTTATTATGCATCCAGTTCTACTACTCGTATTTGAATTTTTCTAGCCAGTGAATTGTTTTGTTTATAAAAACATGCGTGCACTGGAGATTCTGCTGATGTCTATCATATTATATTGCCAATCTATTTTGTTCTTGAGGTTGCATGTATTAAACTATCGTTGCAGTCCGATGATGAATTGCGGTAATCATCATCAAATGCGATCAATTGCGTTAATTACGGTAGTCATCGTCAAATGCGATCAATTGCGTCAAATGCGGTAATCATCGTCAAATGCGATCAATTGCGCTAATTGCGGTACTCGCCGTCAAATACGATCAATTGCTAATTGCGGTAGTCGTCGTTAATTATCGTTAAATGTCGTCAATTGCGGTAGTTGTCATCAATTGTGTTAGTTGTTCATTGTCTATAAATGTCGTTAATTGTGTTTAGCATCATTAGTTCTCGTAAAATATTGTTAATTGCGTTAAATGACATCAAACAAATCGTTACTGTCCTCGGGGGTATTTTAGACATTTTACATCTCGGAAGTTACAGTCAGTCTACCTAAAAGCCAAACAGCTAAACACTCAATCGTTCAGTCCTACAACCCAGCTAAAAACCATTCTTTAGGAAAGCTGCAGCCATACCAAACAAGCTCTTTATTGAGCTAGCAGCTTTTGGTAGCCTCCTTGCTCTCCCGTTACATTTGTAGCTGGTGACAGCAGAACATCCACAATATGCCTACTGGCAGGGTACACCAGATGTGTGCAATCACTTTCACCACCGGCCGGCCTTGAGAGCACCTCAAAAGATTGTTGTCCTGCAGCTGCAGAAAACAACCAATTCTCCAATGAATAATACTTTCATAAACTGAACTAAATGAAGAGATGGACCCTTTTTCCACGGGGAAGAGATGAACCATATTGATAGCAATAGATTAAGCAAGTTCAACCGTACAGGTTTCACAGACAGTGAGTGAAGCTATTGAAGGCCCGTGCATTATTGCAATATACATCTAGGGCTGGAAACGAGCCGAGCCGAGCTGAGCTCGTTTCAACAGTCGGCTCGGCTCGTTTCGGCAACGAGCCAGGGTCCGGCTTGGCTCGGCTCGAAAGACGGTTCAAGCTGGCTCGCGAGCGGCTCGAGCCTGAACCAAACAACTCTGTCCCTCACCACCTCAGACCATCTACGCTCCCAGACCATCCACACCAGACCACCCCACGCCGCCGCACCTCCTCCCCCATCTAGACAAGCACAGAGAAGGCAGAAGGCCGCTGGCGCTCCTCCTCCCCTCCACCCCAAGTGTTCACCCCACCTCCAGCCCAGGTATCAAGTATTGACCCCCCCTTCACACACAAACGCAATCCACACCCAAAGCATCTCAATTCAACAAAAATTGAGGAATACAACTCGTGATGCAAGAATCCTTGCCTTGGGGAGGTCGGCGGCGTGCCGGCTCGACATTGGACGAAACGGCGACAGCGGTGATGCCCTGGCCGTGCTGGTCGTATCCGACGCCCATGGCCATCTCGACGAACAGCAGCTTCGACGCCTCCTCCGCCCGTTGTTCTAGGCCGTCGCCCGTCCAGGGCTGGGCTGCCACCATGGAGGAGGAGGTGAGGGCTCTCGTTGCCTCGGTTGTTGACTTCTCGGGCTTGGGGGATCGGGTTCGGAGGTGGGAGCGAGACGGCGAAGGGGAGACTAACGGGAGGAGGTGATGCGAAAGGAGGAGGGGCGGTGGCGCGGAGGACCGGGGCGGCGGCGTGAACGACCGGAGCGGGGAGGACAAGGGGTGACTGTAGGGTGCCGGATGTGGAGGGCCGGAGGCGAGCTGGGCGAGGGAGGGGGAGCCCAGGAGGGGGAGGCGGCGTTCGGCGGGTGGAGGAGGCGAGTGGGGCGGAGGTGGAGGAGGCGAGGCGGGCAGGGCGAGGAGGAGGTCGGCGAGTGGGAGGCCGGAAGGGGGATGCGGCGGGTGGAGGGGGCGAGGGGGAGACGGAGGGCCGGAGGCGAGCTGGGCGAGGGAGGGGGAGCCCAGGAGGGGGAGGCGGCGGTCGGCGGGTGGAGGAAGCGAGCGGGGAGGAGGTGGAGGAGGCGAGGCGGGCAGGGCGAGGAGGAGGTCGGGAGTGGGAGGCCGGGAGGGTGTCGACGATCAAATCGTCGATCTTATGAATATATAAATGAAAAGAGGAAAAATATGTGTGACTTCTGGGAGTGGATCTAACTTGCTCTTTATTGCTATGAACTCACAATTACAAACACTGGGAGTATCTAAAAACACAACACTTTGCTATATCTTACTTGATGTCTTCTGCTTGTGCTGTCTATGCTGTACCCCGTGTCCTCTGTGTCTTTCCGTCCTTCCATGACCCTCCTTAAATAGTTGATGAAGCGGTGGCAGTTATCCCATGAAGAGACATCCGTTGGGAGCGACGCGCTGTCGGGAAGAGACAGCGGCTTGGCGGTTCCACTAACTGTAAAGGCGGTTGGTGAAAACGTCAACTGTTCTGCGGTTAATGATTTAGGAGACGTTAAATCATTAGCCGTAATAGCGTTGTATTATGTGGAACATGAAACACGTGGTTCATTCATCACATAGTGAGTGGCGTGGTCGGAGACTTGACCTAAACGCCTGTTCATAGCTTTACGAGCACTCACCTGGTCGTGGACTAGGCTTGGAACTTTGTCCGACCAGGGTAGTCATTATATAACTTTTGTAATACCTACGACCAGTTAGGTCGGTGGTCTTAGAAGTTACGACCACGAAGACGTATGGTCTTTATCATATATTAAGATAATATATGAATATTTTAATCCTCAACAGAGGGGGATGCGGCGGGTGGAGGGGGCGAGGGGGAGCCCGGGGGCGAGCTGGGTGAGGGAGGGGGAGGAGGGAAGGGGAGGGGGAGTCGGCGGTTTGCGGAGGAGGCGAGGCGGGCTGCGTAGCTGATTATACAGAGAGAAGGAGGTGGTCGGTGCGGAATTTGGAACGAGCCAATTTGGCTCGCGAGCCGACTCGAGCTGGGCTCGAAATTTGACCGAGCTAAAAGCTGGGCTCGGCTCGGCTCAAAAAGTGACCGAGCTCGAGCCGAGCCGGCTCGCGAGTCTCGAGCTATTTTTTCACCCCTATATACATCATACAAAATATATCCAATTCATGTCAATAGAACATAAGCAAAAGTGATCCTAAAAAATCCAAAAACTAGAAATGCATAGTACTTCTTGAATCGTGAGTTTCCTTTCTTTCTTCTATTCTACTCGTTATCCAGTTGTATTAGCAGATTAAAGCACTTGCAAAAATAGCCGCATGCCCATCATTGTCACGAGTGACTGTACAAAATAGATGCGATTATGTCACAAGAAGCACAGAATTTGACAAGATGTCTATCTTGATTGTATTACGTTGTCCACCAGGTGTGCCACGGCTACATAGACCACCACGAACCCTACACCATGCAGCGCTCGCAGCACACATAAAGATTCATGGTCGCGGTCGGGTGGCTCCTCCTTGATCATGGCGACGCCTGCTTTTTCGTGGTGTGATCGAAGGAAAAAGGGGTCCAGAAGGAAGAGATGCGAACAGGAGAAGAGGAAGGCAGCTATGGTTTTGATGTAAGGAAGAAGAAGTGGGCAGCGGCGGTTTGGGCTTTCGTTAGTGGGAAAGGTCCAGACGAAGAACCCCGGTCAGAGGGTACCTAGGGCCCCAATGGGCCCGGAGCAACCAGCCTCCGGGTCACCCACGGGGGGATCCGAAGCCTCTCCGAAGGGTCCCGGGGGCCCCGCGAGGCCCAGGGAAGCAGGCCCACCAAATCACCTTCGGAGCGGACCTAGAGCTTCCCGGAGGGTCCTCAGAGCCCTGCGAGGCCCGGAGCAGCAGGCCTCCGGGTCACCTTCTGGGTGGACCCGAAGCCTCTCCGGAGGGTCCCCGGAGCCCCGCGAGGCCCGGAGCAGTGGACCCGAAGACCCTACGAGCGCGGATGGACCGGGTGTATCGGCGGGGTAGACTAGGCCCAGGAGCGCCCACCATGGACCAAGGCCTAAGCGTAGAGGGAAAATGTCCTGCAGCCCCTACGCGCGCAGTACCGTTATAGGGTTAGAATAGTAATGTAGATACCCTCTCATGGAGGACTATATATAGGGGGTCACCCCCATGTACGGGAGAAAAATAACCCTAATTTTTTTAGAATAGTAATAATTATCTCGTTTTTGTCACTAACTGGTCCCTTCTCTTTTACTGCTTAGCCCATTTTTGCTACGACAGTCTTCGATGTTGGCACGGCGCCAATTAATTTTCGAGAAATATGTGCAAGTGAAGGCATACGAGTTCACCACATCCAATTACCTATTCAAACACGACCACAAATTCTTAACACAAGCTAATTGAAAATCAAGTTCTTAACACAAAGCTAATTGGAAAAAAGAAATCGATAAATGACAATTGACACAACAGTTGACAAGTTATTGTTCAACTAATTGCCTCTACCCTTAGTTCTGTTCACTATTGCTCTGCTGCTGGCCTGCTGCATCTTGCTTTGCATCGCTTCCTTTCCCCACCTTCCTCTGCTCCATGTCATGGCGACGCGCCTAGGCGGCCAGGCCGCGCCCACCGGCTGCCGCCCAGGCCGCCCTTAAGTCTTGCTGCTACAGGCTGCAAATGCTCATCGGCGCACGGCGCGCTCCCGATTTTCAACAAAGAATGTCAATTTTCAACCAAATCTGACCACCTACATTCCTTCCGACATGGCATCCTTTGCAACGCCAGTCATGCCATGAGTAGTGGTGGGCATTGGTGCTGGCATAGCACAGATCGCCGTGTTTTAGATCGCGTCGTGCCGTGCCATCTTTTGCAATGCCAGTCATGCCATGAGTAGAGGTGGGCTATGGTGCTGGTATGGCACGGGCCGCCGTGCTTCGGGCCGCATCGTGTTGTGCCAGCTCGGTCCGACCACCCCGCCATGCCGTGCTGTGCCGGCTCGTCTCGCCTCCGATCAGCCCAGGCACAATGCGGCCCAAAGCCCGTCGTGCTAGGACCGTACCGTGCCGACCCAAGCTTAGCTCTAAGTAACTGCAAACGTCCGAGAAGATAACAACCGCCGCCGCACAGGAAGACAAAGACACCGTGCCATCCACGCCCACTCCCTTCACCATAGCCTCCTCCTCCTAGACGCCGATGAAGAACTCCACCCACCTCTGCTGCGCCACACGCTTGCGAAGGGGGTGAAAAGGACGGCGAAGGGTAGAGGCGGCGGCATGTGGGGAGGGAGAGGGAGGGAGGGTGTGGCCAGCGGTGCGTGGGGAGGGAGAGGGAGGGAGGGCGGCGATTGGCGGCACGTGGGGAGGGAGATGGCTAGAGCTGGAGGGAGGGAAATCACGGAATGTGATTAGGGATTGGAAATTTAGGAGCCGGGGCTCGGGAGAAGGGGTTAGGGGAGGCCGAGAGGGATGTTGGGCCAGGCCGGGTGGCAGAAGGGGGTGATTGGCTGGGCCAAGCCGGTATAGGGGAGTGATTAGGCCAGGTCGGGAGGGATTGAGCTAGAACGGGAAGGTTAAGCCTATTTCGTACCTGGGCTGGCCCAGGCACGGTCCGACTAGCCTTGCCGTGTCGTGCCACCCAACAGGCCGCATTCTCAGTTCCAACCCAGCTTGCCGTTCGTGCCATGCTTAGACCATACTGCGCCGACCGGGTCTCGGACCGGCCCAAAAAAGCACGGCCCAACTCCCAACTCTAACCATGAGTAACTGCGTGAACAATATTTGGGAAAAGAGTTAGGAATGAGTTATTAAAAAATATTGTTTAAAAAAATATTTAATAACAAAAATCAAACATGCCTTAGATAATGTTAGCATTTGCATCTTTTTTCGGTCACGCACAGTGCGATTTCATATTTGTTACCGATTTTTGTTCCGCTACCACTAGGTTGATTGATCGTGTTAAGAACCTCTGGGGCCGGCCCAGAAGCCGGCCCCATATATGGGCAGCTCATTGGAAACCTTAGCAGGGTCAAGAGGCTATAAATAGATAGAGACCCCAACCATTGTAACACGATTATTGAAGAGCAATAAAGCGAAGCCTGAAGTCCTCTCATATCTCTGTGTTCAATCTACTGTTGTGCTTTGTGTTCTTTCTTTGTTATTACAATATGAATATTGTTTACGAGCAAATCGCTCGGACTGGACTCACTAGCGACGGTTACTCAACATGTTATCAGCACGATCGACTCTCCTCGTCTCGAAAGGTAACCATCAAATAACGATACTCATAAATTGAATAGTATTTTCTAGATCGCTTTCAATTATGCAAATTTGCTTTCTAGATTGGTTTTTTACGGTGCAAATCCGTTCTAATCTGTCGCGAGCCGACTTAAAGTCGCTGGCACAATGTCGATCGGTAGATTGCATGAAAGATTGGATGTCGATTGTACCGTAGATTGAAATTACGAATTCATTCTAACCTACCGCGAGCAGACTTGAAGTCGCCGGCCAATACCTATCGGTAGATTGCATGAACAGTAGTCGCATAAACATAACATTTTGAATAGTGTTTTTGGATGAACAAAACGTGAATAATTTTTATTTTATTTTTGCGCACGGCAGCTGGCCCGAAGCCGCATCGCGTTGTGCCGGCCTGGAGCTACGCGCGATGACCAAGAAGCCGCATCGGGATGCACCGGCCTGGAGCCGCGTCGTCGATGGCTTGGTGTCGCACCACCGACCGCGCTTGAAGCCGACCGCCCCACACGGCGCCGCCAGCATACCACCTCCGACAGCCTCGCATGGCGCCTCAAGACGGCACGCCACCGACGGCTCGCGCAAGGCGGCGTCGGACAAAGGGGAGAAAAGGGTGGGGCGAAGGGTGGGAAGCGGCGGCGCCGCTTGAGCTCACGGCGCCGCTGAGCGTCGCCCGCCACTGGTCACCGGCCGCCTTGAAGCGCTGGCCGTTGTCGCCACCACTGCCGGAGCCGCCAGACCGGCTAGCCGCCTCCGCTCGGCGCCACTTCCGCCATGAAGCCGCGACAGAGCCGCCTCGGCCACGCCACTTCACGAGCCACGCATGCACCGCCCGCCAGAGCCGCCGCGACCGCCGCACGAAGCACCGCCGGCACCACCCAGCCTTGCCTCCATCCTTGAGCTGCCATGGCTCAGCGCCGCCTTGAAGCGGAGCCACCGCTGTTGCCGCAAGACAATCCAAGCACCTCCGTGCACCTCCCGTGGGCTGCCGCCGTTCGAGCGAGCGCGCCGCCGCCCACTCGAAGGGCGCCCATGCGCCGAGAGGAACGGATCTGGGGGGAACCCTAATCCCCCCAGGGACTTATGGTCTCCAGCGCTTGGGCCGGGGGTAGGAAGGCCGAATGGGTCGAAAGGGAAATCGGCATGGCCGGCCCGCGCGAGAAGAAAAAAAAAGACCCTAGGAATTCGAAAATTACGAAATTCTTTCTTGAATAAGGAAATTTTGCATAAAACCCCTCTAGAAATCCGAAAATTACACAAAAATTTTCTCAGGACAGATTTTTTGCGTTTTAACCCCTAAAAATTACAGAATTCGTTGAAAATTCATATTCCAGTAGAAAAGGGCATCGGGAATTCAAATTTAAATCGGTTTTTGCATTTGAAGCATATTTCACCTTGTTATTATTATTTCTATGCAGTTTATGCACTGTATTAACTGTTTTTGATTATTTGTGACTATTTATAGTGCTCTTAATCAAAGAAAAATAGCAGTAATGTCTGAAAAATGCATAGAAAATACATGAACATTATGAGAATTTTTGCAACCATTTTATGCAAATTAGAAGCAGTAATCTTATGCACTTTTGCATGAATATGTAGATGACTGGCATTACAAACCGAGAGTCCGAAGAACTGGCCCGGCATAGCCACAATTACTTGACTTGGGCATCAGATGTCAAAATTTTACTTGGAGCAAAGAAGCTCTGTGCTGCTATTGTACTGGGCCCCCTGAAGGACGCCACTTCAACCGCTGAGGAGAATGATCAAGAACTTTATTTCCTCAGACATCATCTCTGCCTAACGCTCAAGAATGAGTATATGGTAGAAAAGAATGCACTAGCTTTATGGACCGCACTGAAGAAGCGGTTTGAGAAGCTAAAGTACACCATCCTTCCTCGGACAGAGTAGGATTAGAACCGACTGCGTTTTGCTGACTACAAGACTGTGGGGGAGTAGAACTCTGCATTGCACAGAATTTGTACAAGTCTTCAACTCTGTGGTAAGGTAACCACAGACGAGCAGAAGATAGAAAAAACCATCTCTACCCTCCACCCAAATGCAGTGTAATCCGCACGCAACTATCGTCAGGATGGCTACAAGGAGTTTGCTGAACTGATTGACATCATGCAAGTTGCGGAAGGTCAAGATGACGTTCTCCGAAAGAACTACATCTCACAGCCGCCTAGTAGCAAAGTTGGCCATGAAGTCAACGCAAACAGCTACAAGGTAAGGAAGCCTCACTCAACAGAAAGATGCAGGAAGGGTAAGGTCATGGTGAAAGCATCTAGGGCCTTAAGTGTTTTGGTAATTAATGATAATATGTGAATACGGGACTAACATGTTTGTTGAAGTAATTACAAGATTTAGTCCTAAAGATGATGTCAACAACATGGAGATGCATGCTAAAGGATAGACTTGGTTCAAGGACAAAGGTATAAGTAGTCTAGAACCCTTTTAAATTTTACCGGTCTTAGGAGAAATGGTGGAAGACCGGGTTTTAGGTTAGACGTCGTACTTCTAAGAGGGATCATGACTAGTAGCTTGAAAGCACATATTTATGCCTTTGGGTCAAATTAGGATCATGCATGCACTGAAAATCTGTTTTGAAACTCAAATCAACAGTCTGTGCACAATCGATAGTTCCGGCATTATAAGAGAGGAACTACCGCATGTCGGTTGTACACAAAAACCGGCGGTACGTTTTTTCCAGAGAGACACCTCTTGCGAATTTCTTTGCATCTCTGGAAGTGCGATAGTACCGGCGGTACATGGGCGGAACTACCGCAAGTCGGCAGTTTCGATTTTTGTGCGGTAAATTTTTTTTATAGAGTGACACCTTTTCTGATTTATTTCGCTTTTTGCAAGAACGGTAGTACCGCTGTGGTTTTGCGGAACTACCGCACATCGGTGATTCTGAAAAAAGAGTGCGGTATGTTTTTTTTTCAGGAAGAGGTGTTTTTGTGCTTCAATGAAAAACGGTAGTACCGCAAGTGTTTTGCGGAACTACCGATCATCGAACTACCGTATGTACAATGGCGGTAGTACCGCACCAAGCTTCCAACGGCTATATCAGACAAATTTAATACCTCTGTTATAGCCGTTACTGTGCAGTCGCTGGAGGTGCGGTAGTACCGGCCAATACACGGCTGTACTACCGTTTTCCCCGAATTTTTGTGACTTCTTCCTCCAATGGTCATATTTGTTTGGGGTGTATAAATACACCCCACCAGCTCTAGGACAGATAGTTGAGCACTCATTGAACACTCTTGAGCCTAGAGCATTTATTTCACACGTTATTGTCTCTTGTTGCATCTATTGTGAGGTTGTTGAGCAAAATCAAGTGCATTCATTCTAGTTTGATCCATAGTACTTGATTGACGTCAAGCGAAGGTCAAAGTCTATTACTCTTTGTGTTTGTCGACACCTAGACAGTTTGGCGAGAGTTTGTGCTGTGATATCTTTAAGAAGATTATGAAGAGGTCAGGCGCCGATTGTGATTGGTTAGGTGTTCACCAACTTCGGAGAGGAGGAAGAACAACCACAAGTGAAATCGAGAGAAGGCTTAATTCGTGGAGTCAGCTTGATTGGGTCAAGCTTCCTCAATGTGGACTTGTGAAGATCGACAAATCTTCGATACCACGGGAAAAACTCTCTTGTCTTCATTGTGGCTATTTCTTTGTCCTTACTTATTGCATTTAAATTTGTAGCATATATGTTGTGATAGGTTGTCTTGTTATAGTTTATCTTGCCTAATTGTTTAAATTGGTCAAGATTTTTTAAAACCTCCTATTCACCCCATCTAGTCGGTTATCCTTGATCCTACAAGTGGTATCAGAGCTTGGTCTCTCTATTTTTAGACTTAACCATCTAGGAGAGAAATGATGGCTAGTGAGGGAATGTCAATAGGCAAGGCTCCTTTATTGGATGGAACAAATTATGCATATTGAAAAATTAGAATGTCCATTTATTTAAAGGCCATGAGCCCAAGCATATGTAGAATTGTTAGTGAGGGTTTCGTTATAACTCTTGATCCTACACACCCCACGGAACTTGAGGAACAAAACTCTCACCTCAATGCTCAAGCGATGAACACTCTATTTGGAGCTTTAAACGTGGATGAGTTCAATCGAGTTAGCAACCTTGAAACCGCTCATGAGATATGGACTACTCTCTCTGAAATTCATGAGGGCACATCCACGGTTAAACAAGCCAAATTGCATAGGTTTCGTATTAAATATGAGATATTTACAATGTTGCCTCAAGAAAACATCACCGAGATGTATTGTAGACTCAACAACATTGTAAATGAGATCAAAGGTCTTAGCACTAACTTGCTTGATATTAATATTGTGTGCAAGATGCTTAGCGCTCTACCCGACAAGTATGAGATGTTGGTGACATTATATCCCAACTCTCCCAAGTTGCCAAGAATGATACCAACCGGGCTCTTTGGGAACCTAATCACAAATGAGCTATATAAGAAGGATAATGAAGAGCTACTGGAGTCCACTTCATCAAGAAAGGAAATTACCGCTTTCAAGGCTAAAGCGGAATCAAGTAATGAAGAAGATGGAGATGAAGATTCCAAGAAGAATTTGCTCTCCTTGTGAGGACTATGAAGAAATTCACGAGGAGACGCCCACATCGGAGCTTCAACTTTGACAAGATTGTAAAGGGCAATCTTCAAATGAAAACAAGCGCTATAACAATATCCGTTGCTATGAGTGCGATGAGAAGGGCACATTGCCTCTCATTGCCCTAACAAGAAAGATGACAAAGGCAAATCATCAAGGAAGAAAGAATATAATGGCAAGAAGAAACTATTCAAGAAGCTTCACAAGGATGGCAAGAACAAAGCCCATATTGGAGAATGGGACTCCGATAAGGAATATTCGGATTTCGACTGCGACTCCGATATTGAGGGATCCTTCAAGAAGACAGGACTTGTCGGCATCGCCATCAAGGAGGCACCATCGTTATTCTCCACTCCTACTTGCCTCATGGCAAAAGGAGAAAAGGTAAAATCTTTTGATGATGAAGAACCTTCTTATGATGACCTTATGGATATGCTAGAAGAATTAAATGAATATTTTGGAAAAGAAAAGGCAAAATTTAAGGACTTAAAGAGAGAACACATTTCTCTCGAATATTCTTATGAGGAGCTAAAGGAAACTCATGACTTGCTTATCCAATAACACTCAAATAAAGCTAGCACTAGTGTTGGAATTGCTTATGATATTCTTGATAAAATGCCTAGTGTAGAAATTGCTAAAGCAAGTATATCTATTTCATGTGATGATTTACTTGCCATGCCATGTTGCTCTATTTTTGACTCTAACGATAAAAATGTTAAATCTCGTGATGCAAAACTTGTTGAAAACAATTAGCTAAAGGAGCAAGTGACCAAGCTAAGTAAAAGCTTAGAACGGTGCTTCAAGGGTAAGACCACCATTATAAGCTTTTGAGTGAGCAAATGTGCTCATTCAACAAGGAAGGACTTGTGTATGTGCCCAAGAAAGGTAAGAAACCGGTAAACAAACCCACAAACTTTGTTAAGCAAAATAGCAAATATTGCTATAAGTGCCGGGAAATAGGACATATGCAACAAAATTGTCCTATTGGTAAGATTTCATCCGTTGGTTTATATGATTCTTGTTATATGCTCAAGAAATCTAAGGATGAAAAGGTAATTGCTAGATTTAAAGGTACTTCAATTTTAGGTGCTAAGAAGAATGTTATTTGGGAACCTAAAGCTTTGATAACTAACCTCCGAGGACCCAAGCAAATGTGGGTACCTAAAAGAACTTGATCTTTTTTTGTAAGTGGACTACAAAACCGGTGGAAGGTATTGGGTGCTTGATAGTGGGTGCACTCAACACATGACTGGAGACCGGAAAATGTTCACCACATTTGAGAATGTGATGGGAAATGAAAAGATCACATTTGGTGACAATAGCAAAGGAAAGGTAATTGGTCTATGTAAAATTGCTATCTCAAATGACATTTCCATTTCAAATGTATCTTTAGTAGAAATATTGAATTTTAATTTGCTATCCGTTGCTCAATTATGTGATCTTGGATTAATTTGCTCATTCTCTAAAGATGATGTAACTATTTTAAAAGAAAAGGAAAATGAGTTGATTTTCAAATGTTTTAGATTTGGAAATCTTTCCTTGATTGATTTTTTTTCTCAAATAAACCTTGCTTAAAAACTTGTTTGATTGCAAAAACTTCAATGGGTTGGTTATAGCATAGAAGATTAGGTTATGTAGGAATGATCCAACTCAAAAAACTTTTCAAACATGACTTAGTGGTTGGCTTGAAGGACATGAAGTTTGAGAAAATAGATTATGTAGCGCTTGCTAAGCCAGGAAGCAAGTCGCAAATTCTCATCCTTCTAAAAGTATCATGTCAATCTCTAGGTCATTAGAGCTCTTATATATGGATTTGTTCGGGCCAACAACCTATAAGAGCATTGGGGGTAATAGCTATTGCTAAGTCATTGTAGATGATTACTCGAGATATACATGAGTATTCTTCTTATATGACGAAGGTGAAGCCTCCAGGATTTTCAAAAGTTTTGCAAGAAGGGCTCAAAATTAATTTGATTTTAAAATAAAGAAATTCGTAGTGCTAATGGTTCCGAGTTCAAAAACACTAAACTTGAAGATTTTTTATGATGAACTTGGAAAAAAGCACGAGTTTTCCACTACTTACACTCCGGAGAAAAATGAAGTTGTAGAAAGAAAAAATCGAATATTAATTGAAATGGTTAGGACAATTCTTGATGAGTATAATACTTCTGATAGCTTTTGGGCGGAAGCCATCAATACCGCTTGCTAGGCCATAAATCGTCTTTATTTGCATCGTCTTTTGAAAAAGACTTCTTACGAGCTTTTAATCGGAAGAAAACCGAACATATCTTATTTTTCATGTATTTGGTTGCAAATGTTATATTTTGAAAAATGTTGTTTATCTCATAAAATTTGCAAGTCGTTGCGTTGTTGATTTCTTGCTTGGTTACTCTTCAAATAGCAAAGCATATCGTGTCCTTAACAAAACTAGTGGAGTAGTTAAAGAAAGACACGATGTTCAATTTGATAATACTAACGGCTCTCAAAAAGAGCAAGAAGATTTTGATGAAGTAGGTAATGGAGCTCTAGTGGAAGCAATGAAGAACACGCAAATTGGAGACATGAATTCTAAAGAAGATCCAAATGATCCATCATCTTCCACACAAGTTGAACCTCCAACCTCTTTCGCAACAAATCAAGTTGATCTAAATGAAGAGTATATCGAGGAAGACGATCAACCATCAATTGTACCACCTAGAATCCATAACACAATAGCTAAAGATCATCAAATAGATCAAATATTGGGTGATGTGAGTAAGGGTGTCCAAACTCGCTCTCGTATCGCTTTATTTTGTGAACATTACTCTTTTGTTTCCTCTTTTGAACCAAAACGTATAGATGAAGCACTAGATGATTCGGATTTGGTGAATGTTATGCATGAAGAGCTAAACAACTTCACCCGAAATGATGTTTGGACAATAGTGAAAAGACCCAAGGAGCACAATATGATTGGCACAAAATGGGTCTTCCGCAACAAACAAGACAAAAATGAAGTTGTGGTAAGAAATAAGGCAAGGTTGGTCGCTCAAGGATATACTCAAGTTGAGGGTTTGGATTATGATGAAACCTTTGCACCCGTAGCAAGACATGAGTCTATTCGTATTTTACTTGCCTTTGCATCAAGCTTTGATATTAAGTTATTTCAAATGGATGTTAAAAGTGTTTTCTTAAATAGCCGTCAAGCTTTTATGTTGAATAACCTTTGGGTTTTGAAGATCCTACGAATCCTAATCATGTGTATAAACTCTCAAAGGCATTATATGGCTTAAAACAACTCCTAGAGCATGGTATGAGCGCCTTCGAGATTTTCTACTCTCTAAGGGATTCAAAATAGGAAAGATTGATACAATATTATTCACAAAAATTATTGATGGTGAATTCTTCGTTTGTCAAATTTATGTTGATGATGTTATTTTTGGATCTACTAATCAAGAATTTTGTAAAAAGTTTGGTGATATGATGTCTAGAGAATTTGAGATGTCTATGATTGGTGAACTCAGTTTCTTCCTTGGACTTTAAATCAAGCAACTCAAGGATGGAACATTCATAAGTCAAACCGAGTACGTGAAGGATTTACTCAAAAGGTTTGGCATGGATGATGCGAAACCTATCAAGACACCTATGGCTACAAATGGCCACCTTGATCTCAATGAGGAAGGTAAACCGGTATATTTAAAGATTTATAGATCCATAATTGGTAGTTTGCTTTATCTTACCGCATCTAGATCCGATATCATGTTTAGTGTTTACATGTGTGCATGTTTTCAAGCAGCTCCTAAAGAATACCATATAGTGGCAGTTAAAAGAATATTAAGATATTTGAAGCATTCCTCGAGCATTGGCCTTTGGTATCCTAAATGTGCAAAATTCAACTTGATTGGATATTCGGATTCTGATTATACGGTTTGTAAAGTGGATAGAAAAGGCACCTCACGGAGTTATCAATTTTTAGGTAGATCCCTAGTTTCATGGTCTTCCAAGAAACAAAACTCCGTAGCCCTATCCACCGCTGAACTCAAATATGTTTCTGCAGGTAGTTGTTGTGCACAATTGCTTTGGATGAGGTAAACTTTGATGGATTATGGAATAAACATTGATAAAATACCTCTTTTGTGTGATAATGATAGTGCCGTGAAAATAGCAAATAACCCTGTCCAACACTGAAGAACCAAGCATATAGATATCCGTCACCATTTCTTGATAGATCATGTGTGCAAAAGATATAGTGAAATTAGCCACAGACGCACCGAAGATCAATTTAGATGGTATTTTCACCAAACCATTAGATGAAGGCCGTTTTTGCTTGTTGATGAATGAATTAAATGTCATTGACTATTCAAATTTTACTTGAACTCTTGTCACATGCACTTTGGGTCTAAATTGTGTCTCTTGGTGTTTTAAAGATGTTATTTTTCAAATGTTTTATACAAACTTGATATGTTCATTAAAAATTTACAGTCCTATACAGCCCCTGTCAGGGCCATTTAGGTACTTTATGGTATTCATCGATGCTTCCTCGAAATGGTCGCATGTATGCTTATTGTATCTACTTCGATGAACAACTCCGAAATCATAGCACCGTACGAAGCCTCACGGGAATGTTCTTGGCTTCAGCGGATGATTCACCACATCCAGCAGTCATGTGGATTGAATACCGCGCAAACCTCCATGATTATTTATGAAGATAATGCAGCTTGTGTTGCACAAGTGCAAATGTGTTATGTGAAGAGTCCTCTCACTAAGCATATCAACTCCAAGCTCTCCTATGCTCACGAATTGTAGAAGATAGACGAAATTGAAGTACTGCACACTAAGTCATGTGAAAATCTAGCAAATTTATTCACTAAGTCACTTCCAGCATCTAGTTTTGAAAGATGCATACGTGGAATTGGAATGATGAGACTCAGAGAAGTGCATAATTCAGTAGGAGAATCTTCACGAACTCTTTATTAAAACTTGATCACAAAGATCGAGTACCCAAAGAATAAATCCTGGAGATTAAATAAAATTGGGTGGATTGTACTCTTTTTTCCTTGACGAGTTTTACTAAGGTTTCTCGGCTAAGGTTTTTAATGAGGCAATTCGTGCATACTAAATTTTTTCCACTAGATTTTTATTTAGTTTTTACGAAGCATGTACATGTAAAAATAGGTATCCAAGGAAAGTGTTAACAAACTCTAGGTCCGGCCCAGAAGCCGATCCATATATAGGCAGCACATTGGAAACCCTAACAGGGTCGAGAGACTATAAATAGAGAGAGATCCCCCAACCATTGTAACACGATTATTGAAGAGCAATAAAGCGAAACCTAAAATCCTCTCGTATCTATGTGTTTAATCGACTGTTGTGCTTTGTGTTCTTGCTTTGTTTTTACAATCTGAATATTATTTACGAGTAATCGTTCGAACTGAACTGACTACTTAATAAATCGTACGGTGAAATACTGGCGCTAGAATCATTCTACTGCTGCAACTCGTAGCCAAATTAATATTCTCACGGAACAAGGATCGGATTTATCGGCCGGGAATCGCTCGATAGCCTCCTCTGGGCATCAACATCATGATGGCTTGATCATGTTGGGATTCGGACAATAAATGGACGCGCTGCCTGATTGGGACCCTCGCCCTCGCATCACATCGTCTGCGCGCGCACACTCCGAGACCGTTTGCTGTTGCTGACGATGAAGGCCGGCCGTTTCATATCTGCAATTCTGCATAGCCTGGAGCCCTGAAGCCTGAACTGAAGATTTATCTTGCCGAACTTCTGTCTCGCAGCCAAAGTTACTCCTTGTACATCGTAGTTTGATAATATTTTTTCTAATAGAACAAAAAAACATAACAATACTGGGACAGGCAGAAACTGCCTAATATAACGTCGAGGTCAATTAATTTTTATCCACACTTTCATCAGGATGAAACTGTCATAGACAATGTCTGACGAATGGATGGCTAGACGAGAGAGATTTAGCAATCTCCGGTACGAAGATGTGTCTCTATATTTACACAATCTTTTAAACCTACGAAGAATAATAACTAACTGTAAGTTAGGATTTTTTTCCCACCACACTGCATGTGTGTAATGTACGACAACGAATGGCAAAACATGTGATTAACATGTTAAGCAAGAGCTGCAAATCAAAGCGGCAAGGGTAAACTATATCGTGAAATATTTTTTGTCATTCCATTACTGTGAAGTTATGTTACAACTATTGTTAGCCCAACGGTTCGGCAATAGGAGGCTGAAAGCTGTTTTTTTATTATTATTTAATCCTTTTTAAAAATAAAACTATCCATAATTTAAAAGTTGAGAATCTATCTGTAAACCATATATATAACCATCCTTTTAACTGAGCGTAAATACATATATGGACCGAAAATAATTTTGTGGATTGTTAACCTTTGACACTTCAGTGTATATATCCTTCACAAACAACTGAACAATATTTTCAAGCATTGCCCCAAAAGTGATACATGCTGTTGGATGCCTTTATAATGAAGCTGAGAATAACACGGAAGAATCGAATGCGAAAAGACGGAGAGATTTGATGTTGCGAATTAAAATAGACTTTATAATGAAGCTGGTAATAACACGTCGCATAGAGTTTGGTTACATGCATAAGAAACAACATCATGCACGATGCAACAAACCAAAGTACTCCAACGATACATATGCGTCTTTTTGGAACGGAAATAGATTCGACCTTCGACGGGGGACTAGTACATAATGGCCCGACCTACTGCATGGACCGGGGTCATTTTCCCATCCTTGCTAGCTCGGCGTTGAACTCCTCGCCACCCTCTTTCGCCTTGGCCGCCATTTCCCTCTTTTTCTCGCGCTCCCTGCGTCTGCACGCCTCGAGATGAGCTTTCGTCTCCTGACGTATGTGCTCGTTTTGCTCGTCGTTGCGGCGCTCTTCCTCCCGGATCTCGCGGCTCCTTTTGACATTCCACTCCTCGTAGTCGAGAGTCCACTGGTCATGTGGGTGGATCTTTTGGTCGATCCACTTGTGGTAGCCACATAGCGGATCCGGGGACTACAGGTACACGGGAGATGTTGCTAGTGCGTACTTTAAAAGAGAAATAGTAGTGGAATACACTGTAACTGGTCCTTACCGACTGCCGATAGCTGCTCGTGTCCCAACGTCTGACAGGATAGTCACTGGAGTAGTTCGCGCAACCCTAGTAAGACATGCCTAGGCTCAGTCGCTGCTTAGACTTGAAGAACTTGCATGGATCCCTGCACCAACAGAGGGGTGGTGTCTCCCCCTCTGGTGGGTGTTGCGATGAGCACTCGGTTGGAACCATCTGGTAGGGGTTGCTGCTGTGGGGGGCATCATTGCGGAAAGCTGCCATCCTGCCAAGCTCCTCTTGTCGGACCCGAGCCACAGCAGCCCTTGCTTGCTCTTACCAGGACCCAGCAGCTCGTGCTAGTTCGCGGATTTTGTCCCATTGCCTTTAATATTGTCCATCCCGACGTGGTGAAGCAAGCTCTGGTGTAGTGTTGGGATTGGTTGTGTAGTGTTCTCTCTCAGTTCTCTTCCACCTTTTTTTATAAGCCAAAGGGTTGAAATAGTGTGATGAATCTCATGTGAGTAGCCTGCGAGGCAGAGTGTTGCCTTATCATTATGAAAAGTTGTTGGTGAGAAAGAGTGTTGTCACGTCTTATATTGTAGGGAGCTGTCATTTCCAGCTTTGCAGTGTATTATCTTTTTGGTCTGAAAAGTTGAGGTGGTATAGTGTTGTCACGCCGATCTGAAAAGCTAGCGAGACAGAGTGTTGTGACATCTTACTTTGCACAGTTTGGTCACTTCCTGTTTTGCAGAGTCATTTATTTTTGGTCTGAAAAGTCGAGCAGGTCAGTGTTGTCAAGACGATTTGAAAAGTTGGCGAGGTGAAGTGTTGTCCTTTGGTCTTCTCGCTGAAAAAAGCTAGCCTGTTTGGTCTTGTCACTACGCAAAGCTGCCCCGTTTGGTCTTGTTACTGCGCAAAGCTGTCATGTCTGGTCTTTTCACTGCACAAGGCTGTCTCCTTCGGTCTTATCACTATGCAAAGCAACCAACCCCGTCTGGTCTTGTCAACTGCAAGCTAACACATTACCCGCTTTATTAGCCTCCCCGTCGCACAGTAACATACCGTGCATTGAGCTATAGCCGTCGATATGCATTGTACGAACAAATACACATAAGAACGCAAAAGTATTACATACATCACACATTAAGTGTAAAACTTAAATATCACATAACGAACAAAAGTACAGCCAGCGCAGGAGGACGCCCCCTACTAGGCCCCCCAATCGCACCCCCAGCATCCTCCCGCGTCGCCACGGCCCACACCAGCTCCGCGTCCTACAGTACGGGCTCGCTTGGCCCCTCCTCTGCGCTGGGTGTCGGGGCCTCGGCCCCGAGAGGGAAAGACGGTCTTGAGGCCTGGTCCGACGAGGACTGAAAGGCGGAGGCGTCGGCTAGTTGCACGTACATCTAGGTTCGTTCACATGATCTTCAAGGCATACCTCATGGGTGACAAGAGAACAAGTGTCCCAAATTCGGCTCTATCCTGGAGGAGCACGTCAAAACGATACTCCGTATTGCCCATCACGTACACCGTGTGTAATTGGCCTTTTTCTGTCTTTGCCTGCATGTATGCTGTAATTTTTGAGCAGTACGGTGTTTGTGGGTTGGCAGCATCAAGTGCAGCATTTGCACGGCTATCCCTGAAATATCTGATTGTGCTGTGTAGAACACCTTCCACGATGACAACGAGGGGCTAAGAACGAAGGCCCCTAAGAACCCAGTTGTACACCTTCGTAAGGTTAGTGGCACTACTACAGAAAAGGTCATCACAGACGGTTCCAAACCATCATCACAGGCGGTTTTTGAACCGTCTAAATTTTTGTGTCTGTGATGACACGATGTCATCACGAGCGGTTTTTAACCGTCATGAAAAAGGCTATCACGAGCGGTTCTATTCACGAACCGCTGCAGGATAGGGACTATCACTGCATATTCGTGAATAGAGCCGTCGTGATAGTTCATTTTCCTGACAGTTCTATTCATGAACCGTCTGTGATAGTTTTTCTATGGTAAAAAAATGAAAACGGATTTCCAAAGCCCTCTCTTGCGCAGCTCCCTCGCCCAAACCAAAGAAGACCGGCGTAGCTCCCGCCGAGCTCCTCTCACGAGCAAGCCACCACCACCGAAATATCAAGCACAAGCACACCGAAAGAAATACATCCCTCCCAAAGAAAGCACCAAAGAAGACCTGACCCGAGAAATGCATCCCCAAAGAAATGAAAGCCGGCCCAAGTGCATTCCCCCTTGCGAGAGGCGCAGGCGGCATTTAACTCGGGGAGGACGGGCGGCAAGTAGAGGAGGCCACGACGACGAGGCATGGCGAGGTGGAGGAGGCCATGGCGACGAGCTCTGGGAGGCCAGAGGAGAAATGACAAAGGAGGAGAAATGACAGAGGAGGAGATGGAGATGGCAAAGGAGGAGATGGAGATGGCAAAGGGGGAGATGAATGACTCTGTTAATATAGAGATTTTCGAGCCCGCCATTAAGTGCAAATTTTTGTTTTCCGCCTAACAATTCAAAAGTATCACAGACGGTTTTATACAAAAACCGTCAGGATGACATATCACGACGGTTCTTATCACGAACCGCTGCGTGATAAGCGTCTCATCACAGACGGTTCTAACCACGAACCGCAAATCGTGATGAGATACTCATCACGAGCGGTTTGTGTATAAAACCGTCTGTGATTTTAGGTTTTACCATTGCTCGGTAGGGTTTGGCGAGCAATGCTCGCGCGGCGATGGATTGGGCCGCCGTGGTAGGGTTTGGCAGGCAATGCTCGCCGTGATGCGATTTTGCGAGCAATGCTCGCGCGGCGATGGATTGGTCTGCCGTGGTAGGGTTTGGCGTGCAATGCTCGCGCGCGAGCATTGCTCGCCAAACCCTACCACGGCAGAGCATTGCTCGCCAAACCCTACCACGGCAGCCAATCCATCGCCACGCAGTAGCATTGCCCGCCAAACCCTACCGCGGCAGAGCATTGGTTGCCATGGTAAAATCGAGAGTTCTAATTAATCAAGCCATGGTTCTAATTCACGAACCGCCCGCGTGATGACATATCACGAGGCGGTTCTAACTCACGAATCTGTTTTACCATGGCTTGGATTTCCAAGCCATGGTAAAACCCTAAAATCACAGACGGTTCTAATTAAGAACCGTCAGATATTATTGACGCATTCTAATTAGAACCCGTCGTGAATGGATGACATATCACGCACGGTTTACTAATAGAACCGCTCGTGATAATTCCTGATCGGTTCTATTAGTAAACCGTCTGCGTGATAGATTCATATCACAGACGGTTCTAAATAGGAACCGTCTGTGATAGGCTCCCATCGTCTATTCCAGGTCGGAACAGACCCAACACAGACGGTTCCAAAAGAACCGTCTGTGATGGGCCGTCTGCTATAGCCTCTTTTGTAGTAGTGTGGTCATTATGTCGTACCTTGCCCTGTCTGTGTCGTGCAGTAGGGACCACTTGTCGAATGGCTCGGCCTCGATCCAGTGGGAGAAGCACTCGATGTTCCTCGATGTCCTCCTCCTCGGACCAGTAGATTTAGACTCTGGTCCCCGGTTCCTCTCGTTCACGTGTTTCTTACTATGCTCATCCAGCAGCACCCATAAATCGCCAAATTTGCGCTGCTGGTTCTGCATAGCCAGCGTCTTGAATAGCTTCACCAACGGTTGCTTCAATGGTCGTAAGGACCTGCTCCTTGTATTTCCCGGTCAAAAAGGTTCCGTCAACTAAGATCACAGGCAGCATATGACTAAAAGCCTCGATATAGGCACTGAAGGCTACAAAGGGCCTACGCAATATCGCAAAACCTCACGGCATTTTAGATGGCTTGTCCTTCACAACAGTGTATGTGCCCGAGTTTCTCTCCTGCAGCACCCGAAGCACACGAGGAAAGTTGTCATACACCGTCTCAAAAGACCCAAACCGTCTTTCCAAAGCTTTCCGCTTCACACGCTACGCCTTCGCGTAGTTGATCTTGTACTTGAATTTCTTCTCAATATCGACCATGATGTGCTTGGCCTCCACGTCCTTTTTCTCCACTATCTCTCCATACATCAAATTGGCTATAAGGGTCGACGTTAGGTTACAATGCCATGGCAAAACACTGCTGAGCACGCAGGAGTGCGGCTCCACCTTTGAGATAATCCAGTGAGTTTCATACTTCGGTCTATGTGCGTGAACTCGCTAAGGACAACCGGGCTGCTCGCACTTGATGGTGTACTGCTCCTGGCTAGATTTGATGACCCAAAACGTCTGTTGCATGGACATAGCCCACAGTTTAATGGCATCCTGCAAGGATGTCTTATCAGCAAACATTGAGTGCGACCGAACCTCCGTGGCATGGTACTCCCACAGTGATTCGTGCTCGTCATGCGTAACTACACCCTCAGCGTCAAACCTGTTCTATTCCTGGGGGATGGGAGCTCCGTCCTCATCAGAACTGTCCTCATCGTCCTCCTGTACAGCTTCCTCTTCAGCCAAGGCCTTCCGGTCATCACTCTCCATTTGACACACTACGTACTCCCTATGCTCTCCTTTATCAGCTTGTCCTGTAGGCTCACCATGCAGTGACCGATCTTCCTCTCCTGCATCTACCGCGTCGGTCTCGTCACGAGCAACATCCTCTGAACCCTTCGTAACACCGGCCACCGGGTTATCTTCTTCACCAACATGCTGGACGCCCAAGCTGCTTCCACCACCCGAATGATATCCGTCGGCAGGGCCTTGTACAACTTCTTTTGGGCATGCTTGCATAAGCACACACACTCGTATCCACGGCGCCAGTGTTAGTGATGTGCCCAAGAGGCAATCATAAATAATTCGGTTTTATAGTCTAAGAGGGATATTGATTCATATGGAACTAGGGTTCTATTGGGCCTACAATGTGGAAGCCCATTAGCATGCTCTATAAATATATAGAGGCGGGGCTGCAGGTATTGGTGCATGAACCCTGGCCGCCACCTCCCCTTTGCTGTATCCCGAAATCCTAGTCGGGCGTGCGGTGCTAGCACACCAGCGCACGGTGTTCCATCCCGAACGTGTGGACTCGTGGGCGGCGCTTTCTTTATTCTTCTTGTCTTTGATTGGCTGAAAAGCGCAAGGCTATTGCGTAGGACTCGAGGAGGAGACATTTAGTTCGTGAAACGATCGACTGCTTCTTCTTCATCAACGCGTATCTACGTTGGATCGGGCTGTTCCAACCCTTCTTCCGCTGCGCGCATCTAGTGGTAACTATCCATGACTCCCTTACACGTATGTTTTCTGGTTGAAGACGGTAGAAAATCAATTGTTGTACCTAGCGTAGCCTACCTGTTCACCTTTCAGCCAGCAGCCTTCTATAAAGCCTTTCCAGATAGTCGTACGCATTAGTCTTCTCAACTCTCATCTAATGTTCATGGGAGACCGGTTCCAGAGCCCTTGTATGATGACACTACCTCAGGGTCCAAGGAGAAGCTGCGGGTGAGCCAGTATATCACATCTGCGATTCGTGCATTCTCACCGTCTGGGTGTACCAGAGTGGCTTGCGAAAAAATGCTCAAGTCAACACCGTACGGACCGTCACGAACGGTGCCATCACCGTAATGCACTTTAAATGTAGTGGGTACAAGCATGACTGATGTATGCCTGCAAATATTTATAATATTACAACTAGTCAGATCGCAACGCACGATATGCAAGTACCGCTGCACTGTAATTTACATTTGTACGACCCTTCGCCTATCGTGAACAACTACACTACATCATGGTCAAGGTGTCATTCATTCCCTAAGGTAGAGACCACAATGAACGTGCAGTACACTATTTTGATTTAACCTGAAAACCGAGTTATTCCATTCTAGGCATTATTCGATTCTGATGCTAACTTGCAATCCGAAATGATGCAAGTGGTGTTCCAGTCTTCTACAGAGCTATACCAATTACCTAAGGCAATTAGTCCATACTAATTAACCTGTACTAATTAGTCCATACAAATAATGCATCCTCTTCTCACAGACGAATCTTTTCTACCATTCTTCTCCCTCCTTATCCTTCTCCTTCTCCCTCTCCCTCTCCTCTCCTCTCCTCTTCTTCTTCTCCCTCTTCCCCTTTCTTTCCTCTCCTCCCCTCTCTTTCTTTCTTCCGCCTGTGGCCTGTCGCTCGGCCGGAGGCCGAGTCGCGTGCCCTTTATATAAGTCATTTAGTCGACTAACCGTTCAGCGACTGGAGGCTTCTGTCGTCTAACCGTTCAGTGATAGCACCTATCACCTAACAGTTGTGCGACTGCATTAATGTTGCCGAACGATCCAATCGTTCAACGGTTCGGTGACAGAGGTATAATTTTTCTCCAGACGCCTAACGGTTCGGCGACAGAGATATAATTTTGTTAAAATAAAAATTTCATGTGTAATTTTGTAAGTTCGAATAAAATATGGATTATTTTATAAGGAAATTCTATAATAGAGGCGGCTATATTCAATTAAGACATCATTATGTTATTCGTAGATGTGAGGTTAGTAGTAACGTCACTGATATTGACGTGCAAGAAATTATGGACACATAGTCCAATGACCAAACGCAGTTCGGTACGTCATCAAATGGCAAGTAGAGCGACACCTCTGAAGGAAGATGCGTTGTCATTGGAGGGCGATACATGTCGCGTCGTGGCCTCACCTCGCCGGTTTGACACGTGTCGAAAGAGGACAAAGGAAATCAAGTATACTGTCAGTGATAAAGCACCAACAGTGTTATCGTTTGGCGTACGAAAATGACACCGTAATAAGCTGACAGGAAACGCAGCCACCCAACTGTTAGGTTGAGCTCACCACTAACAACAATACGGACAAGTATGTTAAGAAATCGGGCCAGGGACTGAGAGTCACGGCCGTCTGGCGGGGACGGAGAGTCCCTGGTCAGGTTAACTCATCATCCGTAGTCTTATAAATGAGGTCACCCTCATCATTGTAACCTAATTGATCCGAAGCAATAAAGCGGACGCGAAGTCGCGTATCTCGCGTGTTCATTCTCTCGTTGTGTTCTTGTGTTCTTCATCGTTCTTACGATTCTCGATCATTGTATACGAGGTACCGTCGATCGGACTCGCCAAATGACGGTTACTCAACACGTTATCGCGACGATCGACTCTCCTCGCGCGAAGGTAACCGTTGAAGAACACAAGAACACAACGAGAGAATGAACACGTAGATATGCGGGACTTCGTGGTCCGCTTATTGCTTCTGATCAATTAGTGGTTACAATGAGAGGGGTGACCTCTATTTATAGACTACGGATGAGGAGTTCAACTGGCCAGACTCTCCGGTCTCTCTTCAGATCGGGCCAGACTCTCCGCAGTCCCGGCCCGCTTAACACTTCCATGAACACTCATCCAACATGTTCATGTCTCGTCAAAACTCCATAAAACCCAAATGGGAAAAATTTGGAGAAAGAGTACATGTCATGCGTTACTTTGTGTTGCACGAATTGCCTCATTAAAAACCTTAGTCGAGAAACTTGAAAAACTCGTCGAGGGAAAAAGTACAATCCACCTGCTTCATTAAATCTCCGAGATTTATTCTTTGGGTACTTGATCTTCGTGATCAAGATTCAATAATGAGTTCGTGAAGATTCTCCCCAGACTCGCACTTGTCTAAGTCTTATCATTCTAATTCCACGATGCATCTTTCAAAACTAGACTGGAAGTGACTTAGTGAATAAATCGCAAGATTTTCACATGACTTAGTATGCGATGCTTTAATTTCGTCCATCTTTTGCATTTCGTGAGCATAGAAGAACTTGGGATTGATATGCTTTGTAAGGGACTCTTCACATAACCCATTTACTCTTGTGCGATGCAAGTGTATTATCTTCATAGATAATTGTGGGGTTTGCGCAGTATTCAATCCAAATGACCTGGCTGGATGTGGTGAATCTTCCGCCAAGCCAAGCACATTCTGTGAGGCCTCGTCTGCAAGCTATAATTTGCAGTGGTTCGTCAAAATCGATACAAGACTTTGCTTAGACGATTCTTATGGAATTGCAGTTCCACCACATAGGAATACATAGTATGTTTGCGACTTGGTCAGATGCGGGTTCGACAGAACCCGACATCCGTGATAATCATTCATACACAAGTCTTGGTTCTTTACGTAGAATAGACCAAGTTCTTTGCTTTCTTGGAGGTAACGGAAGATGTCCATTATTTCACCGCCAATGCCTTTGGTAGGTTCCAGTATATACCTTGCTAATAGGTTTACGGCAAATGCAATGCCCGATCTAGTACTGGTTTGCTAAATACATGAGTGCTCCTCTTTGCACTCAGTGCGGGAATTCCGGTCCCGGGACTTCCTCCCCTCTTCTTTAGGTCTGTACGTCCTTGTCTTGCTGCAAGGATCTCCCGACCATCGGCACTTTCGAAGGATATGCCTTTTCAAAGCCGAACTTTTCCAACACTTTCTGAGTGTAGGTTGGCTGATGTACTAGAATCTCTTCCGGGGTATGCTCAAGCTGCAAGCCTAGGCGGTATTTGGTTTGATCCAAATCTTTTATTTCAACTCGACTCGTGTAAGAGCTTGATTTCTTAATACCTTCTAAGGTTCCAATGATATTGAGATCATCTTCATACACCGAGATTTATACAAAATCCATCACCGGGATCGTCGTATAAATACACAGGATAATTCTCATTGTTCGTGTAGCCTTTCTTGCATAGAAAGTTGCTTCGAGCGATTATACCACATTCTGCCTGATCGCTTCAGTCCATACAGTGACTTTCTGAGTTGCACACTCTGTATAGATTTCTATTTGCTCTATCTTGGTTCGGACGGGGATACATTCGGTATCTTCATATAAATGTCCGAATTCAAATTTCCATAAAGGTATGCAGTTACCACATCCATCAATTTCACTTCTAACTTCCAAGTTTGCTGCCATTGAGATAAATATCTAAAGGTAATTCTGCCCATGACCGGGGAATAGGTTTCTTTATAACAATCTCTCGGACGTTGAGTGAAACCTTGTGCAACGAGCCTTGCTTCTTTCATTTCTCTTTCGAACAAATACCCACTTATGCCCTCACAGGTGCACATGGGGAGGTGTGCGACTTACTGAGCCCAAACACCTCTCTTTTATTCAAAGAGAACGATTCGATTTCTATTGCCTTCTTCCAATCTTCTTAATCGACCTTTTCTTATATTCAACGAGCGATCTGTGCTCTGGATCAAGTTTGATGATTGTGACAATTTTCTTTGCAACATTGGTCGTTGGCTTATTCATAGATTCTCCCAAGATCATAAAGTTTATAGCTATGTCTTCAAGGGCGATATTTCTAATGCTTCTATTTGCTTACCGCTACTTTCAATTGCGGGCAAGTCCTTTAGTTTTTCAAATTCGATGTGTGCGCACACATCCATGCCGATGTCTCCCTTCATGGGGATGTTCAATTCTAGTATGCCTTTTCTGAAGGTTCCATCCGGGTGCAGTCTCAACGGCTCCCCTTACGATTATGGGGTACTTTCGTGATCGGTGTGTCAAGTCCTTCTTATCCTTTTCACGGCGTCCCGGTTACTTCGGATTCGAGGCGGAGTTCTCGTCCTTCGAGGCCTTAGGGCGGGATTAGGGATACCTTCATCGGTATTTCAACCCTCTCCTGCATTGCGTACAGGCATATGCGACTTGGTCACGCTCTTCAAATCACTAAAGTGGTTAGGCAGTTGATTCGCTAATGCTTACAAATCAATTATCTTCTGGACTGCAATTGTCTTCTAGACTTCAATTGTCTTCTAAACTTCTCTATTTGCTTCACTAGTGCTTGGGTCATATGCATGGATTTCAAATATCTTCTAGACTTCAATTGTCTTACGGACTTCTCTATTTCGACATTTTACATCAAGGGTTGATTTCCTCCCTAATGACGAGAAATAATTCTCATCTAATATGCTATCGGTGGCGAGTCGCATGCAAATCTCTAGTCGTGTGGTCCAAATACCTTATTATGGATGATGTCTCATAACCAACGTATATCCCGGACTTTTAGAGTGCCCATTTCGGTTCTTTGTGGTGGTGGTATAGGTACATAAACCTTGCAACCAAACCTTCAAAGATGAGAAATTTTCGTGTTGACCCTTGCGCTAGTTGCATAGGTGAATGGATGTTATATGTCGATGGTCTAAAATTGATGAGAGTTCTTTGCGTGCGAGGCTGCGTGTCCACAACATGTAGTTGGTAAATAACAATTACGCTAGTCCATTCGGGTGTGGACATGCGATGCAGGATGCTCAATTTTAATTCTCATTTTCACACAATAATCATCATATGCCCTTGAAGTAAATTCTCCTGCGTTGTCCATTCAGTGGACTTCACATGATGATAAGGAAATTATTCTTAATGTTAATTATCTACGAGATTAGCTTTGCGAGCGGGGTTTCTCGTAGACATTAAACAAGCGTCGACCGCTTTAGGAAGCATCGATAAGCACCATAAAATACCTAAATGACCCTTATAGAAATTGTTTAGGACCGCAAATGTCTCCTGGATACGGTCCAGAATGCGAGGATTTCGTCCTTTACTTTCGAGTAGAGGTCTAGTAGTCGGTTTCCGATGGTACATGCAGGGCACACAAAATCTTCAAGATTCGGAAGTTCTTTAAATTGACACTATGTCCCTGTGAATTGTTAATTATATTTCTCATCATCCTAAGACCTAAGTGACGTAATCTATCATGCCAGAGATAGAAGAGGTTTAGAGCTTCTAAATATAGTTTTCGAGCGTTATAGGTGCAAATGCCTTAATATTAGTGTAGTATAGCCCATTTTCAAATGAAGGAAGTCATTCTAATACCAATTTTTTTTTTTTTTTCACGCTCTGTAATGAGCAGGTATTCCTTACCATGCTCTTCTTCAGTCTCTGCGTGGAAACTGTTAGCGCGAATATCCTTGAGAGTTCTAGTCGATTATGGGCACAACAAGGCTTCTTTAATGACCAAAGTTGTGTCCGTGGGAGTATAATTGTGGCCCTTCCTAAGCCTATTATACATGTATCGCTTGCTGCGATTGTTGAAAAATTCCATCTCTCTCAAGGTGGTATTCATTGTCTTGCTACTGCTAAGCACACTTCCTCCATAGGGTGCTACATGCGATCTAATATAATGTACTTTATTAATATGTAGCGAAAATCCAAAGAACACATAAAATAAAAATACTTGGATATTAGAACATAACTTGCTATCATAAATACGAGAAATATAAGTCTTGCGGGACTCATCATAAGAATTTAATGCTTTGCTCTTCTAGAGCCTACAACCATTATTCAAAGTTTCATCATAATCACAAAATGCAAGTGATCAGAAAGGATCTAAGTGCAATCGTGCACTAGATCGAATCGTGAAGTATTCGAAACTTCGCCTTAATCTGCTACATGGCGATCTTCTCCTCTTGGGCAATTACGGCTGTGGCCGCTGCTATGTCCAAAAGGAGGCATGATGGGGGCTGCTACTAGGCTGTTCACATCCATAAGTGCAACTAATGGGTGTGGATCTTCCGTGCTTGCAATGGTGAGGTGTGCCTCATGCTATCCTTTGCCCCTTTTCTTAGACTGTAAAAACACCAATTACGTGCGACTCACAACTTTACCCTTCTTGTCCATCTCCTTCGTGAGAGGCTTCATTACCTTGTAGCTACTAGTATTGGCTTCATGGCCAACATTGCTACTAGGTGGCTGTGAGATGTAGTTCTTCCTTAGAACATCATCTTGTGCTTTCGCAATTTTCACGGTGTCAATTAATGCGGCATACTTCTTGTAGCCATTTTGACAATAATTGCGTCGGATTGCACCGCATTCGTGAAGGAAGAGAGAGGTCTTGTCAATCTTCTCGCTCATTCGTGATTACCTTATCACGAGGGTGAAGACTGCATAAATTCAGCCATCTTTGGGCCAACTCTTTCGAACTTCGTTCGTGATGCGATCATTTTCATATTCATGCAAAAGTTCATAGGGTTACCTTTGGTAATTTACATAAAATAGTTGCAAAATTCTCATAATGCTCGTCGAACTTCCGGTTCGTGATTAAATATTTTCCATGCATTTTCATGATTTATCGCTATTTTCGTTGATTAACAAAGAATATTAATAATCGCAAATAATCAAAAAGCGAGAATACTGATAAATAAATTGCATAGAAATAATAATAACAAGGTAAAATATGCTTCAAATGCAAAACCGATTCAAAATTTGAATTCGAGGCCCTTTTCTCATTGGAATATGAATTTTCTGAATTTTCGCAATTTCGAGGGCTAAAACGTGAAAATTTCAATTCTGAGAAATTTTTCGCGTAATTTACGGCAAATCCGAGGGCCTTTTTGTAAAACAGCCCTTTTATCCGTTTTCTTTCTTTTTTCTTTTTTTTTTCTTTCTCGGTTATACGGTAGGCCTTTTGGTAGTACAGATAAACCGAAGTCTCCCCCACACATGGCTTTTATCTGGCGGAGCGGGCCACCCATCTCATTGTAACCCTAATTGATCCGAAGCAATAAAGCAGACCCTGAAGTCCCGCATATCTCTGTGTTCATTCTACTGTTGTGTTCTTGTGTTCTTCATCGTTCTTACGATTCTGATCATTGTATACGAGGTACCCGTTCGGACTGGACTCGCCAGCGACGGTTACTCAACAAAGTACACGGAGAGACTCGCTCACAGAAGACAAAAAACACTCCAGAAAACTGAAGGGCTCAAAGCCTCAACCACAAATTCCGTTTCACCGGCGCGTTTTAGTCATGTACAAAAGGTGCACAGGCCCTTATTCGCCTCTGCTAGTCTGATGCCAATATTATACTATCCAGCACAATGCATCTACAGAGCATTCATCGTATCATATCCATCATGGACCCCCTGATACACAAGAACAAACATCTATCGATCCGGCCTTAATAATGGATAATGATCCGTGTCCCATTTTGCCACCGTACCTCAGATTACACACAACGCCATACCGACAATAACATAGCCTACCCGCCACGTCAATCACACCAAAACAAATAAGCAAATTACTACCGAAAACTAGTAAGCTACAGGGCTCGATCGAGTTTAGCAAAACGATCGCGGCGGGTAGAAGAAATTTTTTGCAAGAACTCTCAGCGGTAGTGTCGCAGCAGCCGGTTGGCCTCCCGTACGCCGCTCAGGTAGGCCGCGTGCGTCGTCGAGTAGTGCGTCCGGTGCGTCGCCTCGCCGGCGAACAGCACCCGCAGCGCCGTCCGTTTGGCCTCCGGTGCGCGTGGCAGCGGCTCGGCCATCAGATCGAGGTCCTCCCCGCCCGATCCGACGGCAACGTAGCTGTAGGACCCGAGGAACAGCGGGTCCGTGGCCCACCCGCTCCTCTTGATCCTCCTCACCCTCCACCGTGACGTCGCCGTGGCCGTCGCCGTCGCCGTGGCCCCGCTGCAGCAGCGCAGTGGGGCCGGAAGGAAGGAGTCCAGCGTGGCGTGGAGCCCCTGGATGATTTCGTCGTCGGGGAGGGACTCGAGGTGCACGGCCTCCCGCCCGGCGAACCACGCCAGTGACACGCTGGAGCCCGCGTATACGGGGCAGATCGACTCCGTGCCCCGCATCCACCACGGGATCTTCGCCACGTGTCCCCCGAACGCCATGTGCAGGAACGGGAAATCTGGCGCCGGCGCCGGCGCCGGCGCCGTGGCCAGCTGCTCGTCGCCGCCTTCCGGTCCAGGCGCCGCCACGGCCTCCACCTCCATGAACAGCTTGTTCACGACCCCGAAGCCCAGGCGCGCGACGGCCTCGCGCTTGAAGGGCGGGAGCGGCGGGTCGAAGGCGATGGCGCCCGCGGCGGAGGCGTCCTTGCCGAGGCTGGCCTTGAGGACGCCCAGCGATACCGTGAGGATAACGTGGTCGGCGGTGAGCGTCGAAGCTCCGTCGGCGAAGTGGAGGCGCACAGGTGTTTCGCTCCAATCGAGACGGCGGAGGCGGAGGCCGAGGCGGACGGTGCCGGGCGGGAGCGCGGCGACAAGGTGCTCCACCACGCGGGAGTACCCGCAGGGGATCGTGACGTGGTCGCCGGGGAAGTCGCGGTACTCGCCCTCGGCGGTGAGGTCGAGGTCGCCGAGGTCGTCGGCGGAGGTGTCCGTCCGCTCCCGGTTGATGTGCATGGCGAGCAGCGCCTCCTCAACCTTCTCCAGCTCCTTGCTACCGCCGGGGCGCGCCTCCTGGTACGCTCGGAGCCCCCGCCGCAGGTACTCCTCCACGCCCCCGCCTCCTTCCGCCTCGCCGGCGCGCGCGGCCTCCATCATGCCCCTGTACAGCTCCTCGATCGGCTTGGCCACCGTGTCCGCGTCGACGACGTCGCCACACTCGGCAACAGTCCGCACGCGGTCGGGGAATCCGTCCATGCGCTCGTACGGGAGGCCAGCTGCCTCCTCCCCGAGCGCGCCGGCGTCGCGCGCCAGCGCGTACACGGGGCTCCCGACGATCCCCTGCACCCACGTGGCGCCCATCTCGACCCGGTGTCCCGCGAACTCGGACGTCAGTATCCGGCCGCCGACGCGGGCGCTGGCCTCCACCACCGCCACCTCGAACTTGTCCCCGCCCGCGCCGCACAGCCGCCGCGCCGCCGCGAGCCCGGCTATGCCCGCGCCCACTATGACAATCCTCGGCTTCTTCGCCACCATCGTCGCCTGCCGCGCGCGTGTCGCAAACCACACCGGTCACAGAGGTGTTTTGCCTTGCGTTGCCCCGAAGACCGCAAAGCCACGAGCACGAGCACGAGCACGAGCAGTTATAACAAAGGAGACCAAGCCAAGCGAGAAGGGTAGAGTGAACACCAGTTACACGACACGGCCGGGGGAAAGGGGTGGCACAAACCCAAGCAACACGACGAGCCCCTCCTTTTACATTCGCGCGCCCGCGCGCGTACTGCTGTGCAGTGCTGTCGTACGTAGTCGTACGTAGAAGTAGCGATCATGTGTGTTTAGCTAGATGCTTTAATGGTCTCTTTCGTCTGCGAATTGTTTTCCAGATGACTACGACGGCTGGTGCGCCTACTGGTCTCGCTGTCCGGACAAGACCGGGAGAGGGCCCCTCGCTCGCTACGACCTTTCACTGTGCCACCTCACCAATCTCGCTCAATAATGCCACACATGTGCCGGCCCACGTGTGCGACAGGTGGTTTCGGTCGTGTGGATTCTCCACGCGAGCTCTGCGCTTCTGCTTACTGCTCGTGGTGGCCGGACAACAACTTCGCAGTAATCAAGCATACACGCTTAAACCGTGCAATTGTAAGCGAGCTAATTTGCTCGTTTTGCATACCTCGGTGCTGTTTGTGTGTCGCGCGAACGATCTCGATCCCCGTAGCGTAGAGAATCTCGCGGTAATGGCGTGCTGACATCTGAACAAACCTTTTGAGATCCTTTCCCAATAAGACACGCACTGTTTACCAGAGAATTTGTCGTGTGGTCAGATGTGATCTGGCCACCTTTGTGCGCGCATATTTTACAATACCGCACATCTATATTACAAGAACGCGAGGAAAGAATTTTTTTTATTTTTTTATTGGCACATTTTGCATTTGGATTAACGAAAATGACATCTTAGATCGCACGATTACTATGCAGAACTTATCAACGAATGACACATAGTTGGTGCCGCACGGCCACCGTGCGGTGGAGGCGCTTCCGTACGGCAACCGTACGGACCGCCCTCCCCTCCCGCCACGTGCCCTCCCATCCTCCTCCCACACGGCCACCCTGCGGTGGTCCACGCAATAGCCTGAAAAAATATCCAAAAAACTAGTCCGGTTCTATGAAGAAATAAAAAACCGTCGGTATCCAGTTCATCTGTTTTTCGGACAAGCCTCCAAAGCCAGGACCCTTCCCTTCATCTGTCCTTCCACCGTCCAGCCTCCCCTCCAGTCACTTCCATCGGTTGCTGTCACCACTTTATTCCCTGTCCCTTTGTTGTCACATCGTTGTCTGATGTATGCATGGAAATTTCAATTAGCTCGCGCGGGGAAAGATTCCCTACCGCAGCTGCAATAAATTAGCGAGCGAGCGAGCGCGATTTCGTTTCACCGTCGCTCGCTCGCTCTTTTACTCTGTCGATTATATTTTCAGAGACGTTTTCGTGTTATTATCGCTGTCATTAGAAGCCAATTTAGCAGGTAATTTTTATCTTTATCGATTTTTCGTCGCTCTTAAATTCTTTATTAACTACATATTTAAATAATTGTAATTTTCCAGACGCACCTATTATAGGCGTTTTGAAACATTCATTGGAAAATTCATTTGACTTTATTAATCGTATTTAATTGGGCGCAATTGAACTAATGTTACATAATTAATTAGTTTTAATTCTTGAGGCGCTGTTAATTAGTCACCAAATAATTTGTCGCAATGAACAGTGTTTGCAAACACAAATCTACATTGTAGTGCTGAATAACTGGCTAATGAGTTCTACCTTGGCTTTGTTCTCTAATCAGAGAAATCTTAGGACCTCTGTGTGTGTGCGCGTGCGCGCGCCCGTGTTGTGCACTGTTTCTGATTCGGTCAAGTGGTAACGGATTTTGTGGCATAGGCAAGGGAGAAAAATATTATTAAAGAAATGAAATTATGTAATGGATCAAGTATATACTTTTGTGCAGTTGATTTGTTATCCTTACCTTCTGGAACTTTGAATGCACTAGTAAATATCTTTAGTTTACAGCTGAGAAACTGTATGTACTTACGTACGAGTTATTGGCAGTAGAATGAACTGATTTAGGGCATGTTTGTTTAGGCTTAGCCTATTTAGTTTATAGATTAAAGCCAGTTTTTTGGCTTAATCAGCTTATAAAACCCTCAGCTTTTAAGCTAAGTTTGGGCGTTTGATAATCTGGCTCAACTAATACCAATTAATTAGTTGGTTACTACTAATAATTTAAACATATCTTGCATTGGTGTGTGTTTAATTGAGGACTAATTATGTCAAGATTACTAACAAATTGCATGGTACAATCAATTATATACCGCTATATATTTTTTATTTTGCAATCCATGGCGGTACTCCATGCTTTGTCTTCTAGCTAGATACTGACCTACTTCCCGACCATTTTTTGTGAACAATATGTAGTGTGTAGTGTGTGCATATCAAACACACTAAAGCTGATCATAAACAACATGATGATGGGTGCATATCACAATCACATAGCGTGTAATGTGTAGCTAGCTAGTGTGTGTAGTGTGCAGTAAATTACTTCAGCATTAAGACAGCCTAACACACGCAACAGAGCATGTAAATCTTAGCAATTTAGCCTAACATTAAAATTCCCGTGAGTCAATTCATTCTAATGCAATTAATTTAGTCATGTTTAAATAGTCGTATTTAATTTTGTGCTAGCAAATTAGTGTGTAATAATTGATAGTGTTTTGGTTGTAATTTTTAATTTGCAGTATTTTATCGTCATTATCAATCTTCTCACTAATATCCTGTCTATTCCATGTGTTCCAAGCCACTCTACCGGCCCTTCGCCCCGGCTGCTTCAGTCGAGGAGGCATTACTGAGAGTTGGACGCTCGCTACGTCCCAATCCTCCAGGACACGGGCTTGTTGCCTCTTGCGAGGCTGCTCTTCGTCAGACATCGTTTCACCGTAGACGCCAGTTTGTTGTCGGTACTTGTCGGCAGGTGGAGGCCTGAGATGCAAATCTTCCACTTTCGGTGGGGTGAGATGACAGTCACTCTGCAGAACGTCTCGTTCTTGATCGGTCTCTCGATTCGGAGTGAGCCACTTGTTCCAGGGCGTCCGTCGGTGGACTGGATGGCTAGGCTGGAGCATCAGTTCAACCTAGCTGTCCCGGAGCGTGCACGCGGCGTTCCCCGGACCCGACTAAGGCATTTCAGTCAATGCCCGCAGGATGCACCTAACGAGGTCGTTAGGACGCACCTCGTTGCTTACCTTTTTCAACTCTTTGGTTGGGTCATATTTCCAACCACACAGGGCGATTGGTGCTACCTCAGCCTTGTTCGTGTTGCCGAGACTTTGGTTGACACAGAGGCTGTACCGATGCCTTAGTATAGCTGGGGATCAGCCATCCTTTGCGTCACATACCGGGGGTTATGTGACACTTCACGGCGGCACTGGTGCTTCTCCGAATCTGATTTTCTGTTACGTGCTCCTGCAGCTATGGAGTTGGGAACACTTTCCTGTTGGGCGGTCGACCTTCGAGAGAGTGGTGCACCCATACGCCGAGTTGGACGACCCGATAGACAGGCTCACTATGGGCTTACGGTGGACTGCTGCTCATCTACGCTAGGCCAAAGACAGACCAACGAGGTGTTACTAGTTGTTCCACAACAAATTCGAGTCGTTGCATGACAACGACATCATCTGGGCTCCATAGACTTCAGATTTCGTACAGACGGTAGCGCCACACAAGCTGTTCGTGCAATGCACCCAGGACGCCGAGTTATGGGCGACGACCGGCCATCTGGTGTTCACACATATGGTGGAGCCTTATGCGCTGCAGCATGTAATACGACTGTTTCCTTTGTACCAGGTCATGCCACCTTCTGATGGCAGGGTCCTGCTGTGAGCCGCACACCTGTGAGTCAAACTTCATTCAAGTAATGTTTACAGTCTTATGTCTTCTTTTCTAACACCAATCCTTACAGAAATGTAGGCAATCGAGGGTGGGCCGGGGGGGCTGAGGACTGACAAGCAGTCCAGTATGAGTGGATTACGGTATGAACGGAGACGACGCACTTGGAGCTTTTTGGTGCACCTCCGCTCACTCAACATATTCAACGGTCTCCATACCCCCTCCAATCCGACACGCACTCTCCAGGCCGGCTAATGTATCCCATGGGATATGCTCGACCCAACACATCAAACGCACGCTGACACAGACGGAGCAATTAGAGAGTAGTGGCTGAGACGAGTGAGCCATATTGTATCCTGTGTTATGCGATTCTATTTTGGTATGTTTGTATTCATATTTTGTTTTGCTATATTTGTATGCATATTTTGTATGTTATGTGTGTACTATTGCGCCATATTGTATATCGATATTTTCAATGGAGTTGCAATGTAGTTTTTTTTCATAGATAAAATTGACGATATTTCGGAATGGTTACAAGTATTACATGCGTGCGATTCAGTTACAAATATTACATGATACATACGTAAGTTTGTAGCACTCAAGATGAAGAAAGATGCAAACTAGTGTGATAGATTAAAAATTATGCATTGCCCCGCCGTGCCCCCCACCGCACGGGCACCGGCACCGGCAGTACCCTCCTCTGCCACACGACCGGGGTGCAGATAGGGTATGTGTCGCCATTTTGTTCATCCTGTGTGGTGTCTGTGCGGCAGAGGTTCTATGTTTTCAAATACGGAGAAAAGCTCGCCAATTTCACTAATACGGGCCGCAATCGTGCCAATACGGCTAAAAAGTACATACCAGTTCAGGTCAGGCGGCAAGGAGATTTTGGCATCGTCCGTGTGCTTTCTTAGCGAATGCAAACTGCAAGGCCAAGCTTTGTAGCAATCATGTGGTCACCCGACCGTAATGGCAGGGAAAGTAGTTATAGGCTTATAGCAGGGATATTAATTTGCATGTATATCATGTACGATCGAGATGAGTAAATATGGGGAGAGAGATAGGGTTGTGTTATGATAGGTTTTAGCCATTTATATTCAGGAATGTGGCTTTCATCGTATCGTATTTGAAAAAAATGATAGTATGAATGAGTCTCGTATCGCCACGTGCGTAATTTCGCACGATTACTACCCAAACGCCCCTCGTCTGCACTGTCACCGTCCGAACACCCCTCCTCCGCACGCCCACTGTGCGGACGCCTCTCCTCCGCACACCCGTGCGAACGCCCCTTTTCCACACGGCCACTGCCTGAACGCGGTGCGCCTGCACGGCTATCACCCGGACATGCATGCATGCACCCCGCGCGCTGTCACCTCCATCATTTCCCCATGGCCACACATTAAAATATTAAATTTGGAACTATCAATCCTGGAATTAGTTATGAGGGGCAATTTTGTCGTGTCCTATTCAACAAATGATTATCTAAATATACATACAATGGTCAAAAGTGTCAAATATTCGCAAATGGAGAGAGTATGTCATACACTATGTACTGATAAGTTTGTTTAGTTACGCAGCCGTACGCTAACACGCTTTAATATGAGCAACTCGGGGGTTCTGCATGCACAATGCTTTATTTTTTAAAAGTCAAGGACTTTTTTGAAAGAAAAATATAGTTTTGGAAGTACTTGATTCACCTAATACATTTGTAGCATATGAGACTTAAAGGTGACCCCATGTTCAGTATTCCAAATATAGCTATAGCTAAGTAGCACTGAAAATTAATTATTGATCAAGGGGACAAATAATATAACAGAAGTACTGTCAGGTTATTCACGAGTCTCTGTTGGCGAGGTTTTGAATGAATCAACAACAGCTCTGTGGTTTTCCGTTTCCAATTAGAACTTATTTGAATACATTGTGATCCGATACAATCCTTTTAGATTGACTTCATATTTAAACTAAAATATCTTTTAATCCAAAAGGATTAATTCTAATTACTCTCCATCTAAACCTGCCCTTACGTGAGTGGCTATTATCTCTCCTAAACTAGATAGCGTTTCGGATTAATTCTAATCACTCTCCATCTAAACCTGCCCTTACGTGAGTGGCTATTATCTCTCCTAAACTAGATAGCTCCTACTAGTATATCACTAACATTATTAGAGACCGTTTTTTTTAAGGTAGAGTCCCAGTCTTATGTATCGCAAGGTAGTTTTTTCCTCTAAAAAAAGGCAGATTTTTTTACTCATACACAGTCACTCAAGCAGGACAGTAACCGTGATGATTTTTGTATTTTTCCCAAGTTGTGTGACCACGAGAGCTTGTTTGGTTTGTGTCCTGAGCTCCATATCTGATAAAAAATGGTGCCTGAAAGTAACTTAAAAAGTGGTGCCTGGAAGTAGCGTAGGTGATGACGTTGCAGACGGGCACCCACCAGGGCGGGCCAGCAATAGCACCCTACGGCCGGATACGGGGAAGACAAGTGGTGGCGGCGCCAGAGGGGAAAAAGGGATGAGAATGGGCACCACGGGAGTTGTGGAAACTCATCCAAGCGGTCGGTGAAGCCCGAGGGGGCCGGAGGTGGGCTGGCGTCGTGTCGCCCATGCGCGACGTGGCAAGCTTCCCACAGTGGCGCTGACCGGCCAAGGGGGAGGCCAAAAGGATGATAGGGAAGGAAGGGGAGGCGAGGGGACGCTTGGGTAGGGACGAATTGGGGAGAAATTCACTGGACGAAGGATGGCTGCCGTTGTGGCAGTTTCATCTGGGACTGAGGAATGTTGGAACAAACCGAAGAAAAATTTGTCCTCGAAAGAAACACACGTATTCAAGAAAGATAAGAGATAATTTGGTACTGCACAAGTCAGCTTTTCTATTGCTTTGACTCTCAATCTTCTTACAAAATCTTATTACATATGATCCCTTTTTATAGCTACAACTACTGCTACAGTACTCGGACTAGGACTATGACTGCTACAGTAATCCGACTCTGTTTGCAACAGTGGTTCAGACTCGGACTTCTAAACAGAAATGGACACAACAAATATTACCTAACAATCACTCCATAATATTTGTTGTACTTATTATATTTCGTGTGCTGCCAGTTGGACTTAATTTCAACATAGCTCCCACACACTCGGTCGAAGATGGTGACACAACTTGAACACGTCTTGGACACTTACTCATTGAGGCAGTCGGTCTCAACTACGACTTACGCCCCAACTCGTACTCGAACTTCAAGCTGGTCACGACTTCAATTTGAGTAACACATAGACTCGACTCAGGACGACGAACACATCTCCTCAACGTCCGGACTTAACACTACTTACTTGACTCAGGACGGCGAACACATTTTCTCAACGTCCCTCGCCTTCACCTTTCTATGACCGGCACCAAAATGCATCGTCTTCAACGCCTTCTAAACAGAAATGGACACAACAAATATTACCTAACAAGGAAGACGACGGTGACGCGGTGTTCTGGTCGTGGAAGTTCAAAATTGATTGAGGGCTTTTGCTCGTGTTGTCGTGGAACACAATGTGACGTGAAAAGGAGTGGGTGGAGTTTGCCAGATTGGCTAGAACGACATGGTGGGCGCAATGGCCGAGCGGGCATGGTGACGTCGTGGATGCGGTTTGAGCTCAGAGGGAAAGCCGAGCGAGGAGGTCGCAGGAACAGGAGTGGAGCCGAGCGAGGTACCACAAGGCCGAAGAAGCTGAGCGAGGAGGAAGGCGGTGGCTCGCCTGGGAGTCAGGCCTTCGTTTTCAAACGGCCATGTATGCGGTCGGAAGCTCAGCAGGTCATTGCTTAGTTTTTGTATGTGTTATCAACTGGTCATCAGAGTCTCGTTTTGGTTTTGACGTTACTATTTTTTTCCTAGTTTGGTTACCATAACCACGGGGATCCCTGTACCATGATGCATTTTCAGTGCGAGAATATGTACTATTTCTGTACTATCCACCAGGGACGCGGGATCCTACGCATTTTGCTCCTGAATGCCAAGATTAATCGCACAAAATTCATGCGCAAATGCCCACCTTGATGATTTGTGAGCCTCGTGTTTCTTGAGGTACTATGTACTAACGTTTGTTCTTTTCATGATTTTCCATGACCAAGAAGAGCAACAAAACCTCTTTTTTTTAACTAAACAAAACCATTTGTTGATGCAAATAGAAGCACAACTTCACTCACAGGCATGATGATGAGCCCCAGTACGTATGCAGCAGCTTGTGAGATCATGGGCCATCATGTACTGGGCTCAAAGTTGGCCACGTACGTTGCTGTGCCACTCGTAGGTTCGCACTTAAAGTTGGCCACGTACGTGGCTGTGCCACTCGTAGGTTCGCACTTAAAGTTGGCCTGACCTCTCCATGATGCAATGGTGATTGTGAGCGTGGACACTGTTCCTTCCTGCCGATTCTGTCGATCGAACACACTGGCATGAAACACACGCACATGTGCTCGCCAAGGCTCCCTGCAAACCCCATAAAAATCCTGCAAGCAAAAAACACTACACGGATGCCTCCTAGGCTGGTACAATTGAGCGTTCCTTTGTTTCCTCCATATCCTACAAGTGTCAAGAGAGAGAGGAGCACGAGAAGAACGATGTGTAACTTAAAGAATGAATTAAATCAGGTTCAGAGTTAATGCTACAGTTTAGTAGTTCACAACTTCACGTCACAAGATTTACAACTGTTGTTTAAAGATAAATTAAATCAGGTTCAGAGTTAATGCTACAGTTCAGTCGTAGTTCACAACCAAGTGGCCAACTATGCATTGACCGGTCAATACGCTTGCAGAGGGGACAGCACCCTGCTGGCCAGCTGATCGCTGGGCAGAGCCGAAGCAAATTCGATTCAGCACTACCCCATGCATGAACGCAGAGAAAATCTAGCAGTGGAAATCTGCATCCTGCGTAAAGAGGGAACTGATGGAGCCTGTGGCGGTGACAGTACGGAGGGCTGCGCTGCTCAGTGACGCTGCAATGCCACGTATCACTGCCTGCCTACGTGTATCAAGGCGGAAGTGGACGTGTCCAGCTCAGGTTGGATGGAAGTCGATCAGCACCCCAAGCGCACAACCCAAGCTGCTTCTCGTCGCAGTTTGCACTGAACCGCACCATGCGTTTGGCTTCAGCAGGAGTTAATCCAGAGATCGATATCGAGGTAGGGAAGTTTTGATCGAAAGCTCTCTCAGAAACGCAACTTTGTTATTACTAATACTAACACACAGGCGGAGGCAAACACACGAGAAAACATCTGTGCCGCCGTGCTAGCGCCATGGCGCCACGCACGGTGATATTGCGTGAACGAAGAGGAGGGAGTCTGGTGTTAAGAAATCTTGGATGAAGGGTTCATGGAACGACAAGTATAATACTGAAACTGTCTCTAGTGAGTTTTAGTCTATAAATAAAACACTGGCGTGGCCAGCCTATTTCTGTAGGGTTTTTGCAAAAAAAAAAAAAAAAACTTAGTTAGTACTAATATTTATATATAAGTTCATAAAAGTCTAAAGATTTTATAATAGTTGACCCCACAGATTTCGAGACCTGGCTACACCACTGAAATAGGACTTTCCTGTACACATAAAGATATTGATCAATGAATAAAGAGGTTCCTCATAACCAATAAGAAGTTAGAATATCTTACAAAATAGTAGGATCATGCAGTTTTCTTGTCACTGCACTGATAAAAGTCTAGCTCACTGCATATAATCATCAAATCTGTTATTGAAATAAGTGTGTATTAGAAGAATTAAATATTTACCACATATTACAACTACACTAGCATACACCTTTGGTCCACCACCAGTTGGAGATCATGCTGGATATGGAATTCAATCAATCATTTGCCCATGATAGGGGAATTTTTTTTGATATGCTACTAATAAAGATAGAATCTCGGTATTAGGGGAGTGAAATGCCCAAAAGTTCGAATACCATCATATTTTCCCGAAAGAAAAGATATTTAGTACGAAAATACATGCACTAGTCAAGCTAAAAATACACGCACTAGTCAAGCTAAACTTAAGGTTTAATTTATACTCATGTACGCCAGAAGCGAGGAGCTTGTTAGATATTTTCCAATTATAGAGGAGTTATTACAGTGTTTACTTACAAAAAAAACGTCGCTAAGAGTGGTATACCCCAGGTTGAATAGTATATCCACATCTGCGAAATTGGCTTATTGATTCTTGATCTAAAATCTGTGGGAACGCATGTGGGTCTAAGATCTAATGACACTAGTCAAAACAATGATTAATCACCCCTTTAACTCTCCTGAAGAGAACTCATCTTAAACGTGAAATATCTTATGAAGTTCATTATGAAGATGAAAGCCCCAACAATTTGATGTATACATATTATAAAGCTGAGAATGCAGAACGACCAAGAATCTTTTGTTTGGGAAATGACAAAGATCTGGTTAACACTGAGATACCATCAATTCAGAGGATATGGAAGAAAAGTTATCGACAATCACTTTGCTTCTACAATTGCTTTTCTCTTATGAGAACACAGATCTGGAACCAAAGTCCATGGCCGAACGCTTGAAGTGTTCATACCGAGTCACATAATGAAAGCATATAGGGTTGAACCAAAATTGCTAAATAAAAGTCATGGAACCAGATAGTTCATACTTGATGGACCATTATGAATATAATGAAGTGGTGAAAGCTATGATTCAAAGGTCCCCGTGGAGACTATTACTCTCCTACTATGAATAATGTAATGTTCAGTTGCATAATAATTCTGGCAAATGGTATGAACAAGATATGCAGTCAATGTGTTATGAACATTATTGATGAGATCCCCAAAGGACTCAAAATTCATAGTAAAAAAGGAAACAAAATCATAATATATATAAAACTCATACCCAATAGTCTCTTACCTGTAGTAAGAATATCTCCCAGAAGCGAGCACATGAAGAGAGAACACCTCCCTAAAGGAAAATAAACTTACGAGTCTATCTCTTAATCACACAAATGATTATATGATCCCTAGAAGTGGACAAGAATTCATCAAGATCCAAAAGAATGTAATGAGGAACACAAAGACCAGAAGTGCACCACATAAGCACTTATAAAGTGTATCTTCCACTAGAAGTTAGTGGAATGATTGTTTTCTCAAGTACCATAAAGGTATGACATACATTGGTGATATTGACAATTAATCCCCAAAATGCCAATGCTAAGACCGGTTATATTTTACTCTAAAGTAGTACAACCATACTTGTAGTTCTACAGAACATACTAATTATTGTAACTTTAACCACCTAAAGGTAATTACAAAATATTAAGACCCTAAAAGGTTTTGATAAAACGTATCCAGAAGACATACGATTTTGCAAGTAGTATTACCCCATATCCTCAGCAAGGATAATCTACTTGTGTTGCACAATCGAATAGTGTTATTTGATAAGTTAAATATGTTACTTTCGAATAGTGTTTATCCCAAAATCTCCATATGAGTATATGATGTTTGTATGTAAGACTCTGCATTGTGGTAATCCAGTTGATTTGATGACAATATACTTGCTTATATTCATTTTCGAAAAATGTACGAACGGCTTTAAAGCAACAAAGCTTCAGTGTCATCAGGGGAGTATATACTAAATACTGATAATCATACTTGAGATTTTAAAAATCTTAGTCAAGCCTAGAAGGTGTTGATACGATGATTAATGTTTAAATTCACCTTGAAGGTTTTACCACTTAACAGTTTATATCGAGTTGTTCGATAATGCAAAGATCATGAAGATCATACATGGATCCTGATGATCATTACTGAATCCTGAAGATATGGTAAGTATCAAAAAAATCTATTGTGCAAAATCCCAGAATATATTTATATTATTTTGTGGAGATGCAATCATCTCGTGGCGGTCATCAAAGTAGACATTGGTAGCTATTTCTACAGACCGCTCAGAGATTATAGCACTATATTAAGTATCACTTGAATGTGATTAACCACATCTAGAAGTAATACGATATTAACACCTTCAATACCCCACAATTATTTACGAAGATAATACTGCTTGTGTTGCATAAATGTAAATGTGTTTTTTGTTAAAAGTAATATCACGAAGTATATTGCTCCCAAATTCTTCTATCATCGTGAACTCCAGAAGAATGATGAGGCGAAGATATTGCAAACTAAATCTTGTGAAAATCTAGCTGATTTATTCACCAAGTCTTCGTCTACATTCAGTTTCTAACGATGTGTTCGTGGTATTGGGATGAAGCGGCTTGGAGAGTTGCAAGGATCAGGGGGAGAATCCCCTGAATCATAATCCAGTTAAGGTTTGGAAGTTTTACCTTAATCCTAAAGATTAACCAAGAAGATAGAAATGTTGCACTCTTTTTCCCTTAGTGAGTTTTCTCCGAAGATTTTTCACATAAAGGTTTTTAACGAGGCAACGAGGTAATAAAGCTTGCGGATGTAATGTACTCTTTTCTCCGTCCCCTTTTCTTCCCATTGGGTATTTTTGGAGGAGTTTTTAATAAGACATGTGCATGATGCGGTATTCGTCTAAAGGTGAGTTTTAAGAAACTATAGATTAAGGGATGATGGGCATAATACCGAAACTGCTCTTGGTGGGTTTTAGTCTATAAATAAGATATATCTCTTTACGCAGAAAGATATTGATCGATGAATAAAGAGATTCCTCATATTGTTGTTTTATCTGTTGTCTCTATGTAGATTATCTACTATTTATATTTTGGTGATTAGCTGATTCTCTCTCCGCGACGACTGCTAACACCTGGAACCTAGATGGAACTTGGAAGTGGGTGTTTTCAACTTTGCACGCCCACCGGCCACGCTTGGTCGTTGCTCGGCTTGCACCGGGCCGGACGAACGGGTAGGCCTTGCTAGATCTGTCCATCCCCCGTCGAATAGGAGCCCTATCCGCACGAACTCTTTCGAAGTTGCGTTCTCCACTTCTCCCGCGGAGGGTTAGTGCTAGGCCTGAGTATTATGATGCTGGCCCGCCGAATAAGCTGGAGTTTTGGAGTTTGACCGACCTGGATTAGACCTGTCACTTGTGCATGGTAGGTTAATGGGCCGTGAAATTAATCCTCCAATATAGCCATCTACGGCACCGTCTTGAGTATTTGTCAATGCTAAGGTCCCGTTAGAAATATGATAATTTAATAGGATTTTCACGGAAATTTAACTACAAACAGTTTAATTCTTGTAGAAATTAACAAAAAATCCCGCGTCTCAAACCGGCATAAAACCCGGCCAAGTCTTCCATCAACGCTTCTTTCTTCCGTTGTTGTAGAGACATCAAGGTATCTTCGTTATTTCATCATAGGGCGCTTCTTGAAAGAGAAGATCAGAAGAGGATACCACACTAGTACGAAACGACACTAGTTCGAATAGAAAGATATATCAGAATGATGTTTGCAATACTCGAAAAAAGAAGAAGAAGATAGATGTTTGCAAGGGACTTTTTTTCTTCTTCCAAAATCCAATAGTAGTAAATACCATGACTCCCATTAAAAATGCTTTCACCATACTTCGGAGACAACTTATATATGGATAGAATATCACCATATATCAAACATTGGTATACGCAGACAGCAGACTTACGAAAGTATCTGGGTAATCTAGCTAAGCAAACATTAAGGGAATAAGTTAATTAGGCCAAGGTCACGGCACCATATGAAACGCATGTGTCTATGCAGACAGCGAATGAGGGTAGACGAGTACGTGACTAATTACATAATTAAATAGGTCAGGCATATATGCCCAAGTATTATTTCACCATTATTACACAACCATCACAAAGTTCTCTCTAATTCAAACTTATCACAACTTTAACCACTACTATTACACCATCATCATACTTTTATTGACATAATCGTAGCCCGTTATCACAATAGCAAAATTAAATCACACGATCGTTTAATCGTTCACATGCACAAACTAATTTACACTTCTAAAGCAGCAGGGTAGAAGCTTAGCCCCCGTGTCCTTCTTCTTACCCTCCGCTGGTATCTTGGCCTCCTTACTGACCGTCGAGGTAGCCACATCGTCATCGATGACCTTCCCAGTCACGACTGGTGGGACGGGCAAGTTCTCCTTCGCGGGCTGCTCCTGCTGCCACTCCCCTGTTTCGCCGAGCACCATCCCCTTATTCCTCTCCACCCACCACGACTCCGGCACGAGGTTGTCGTCCTTGAGGTAGGCGGACGACTTGTTCACCAGCGACACGCTCCGCTTCACCTGGAGCTTGAACTCACCGTCCTTCCCGTTCCAGCCGGCCACCGTGTGCAGGATGCCCTGCAGGTTGTGGTAGTCGCCGACGTTTGTGGTGTCGGGCTTCAGGTAGGGCGACTTCTTGGAGTCCACGGAGACGACGTCCCCGACGTTGGCGTAGCCAAGGAGGTTGCTCGGGTAGAGCGGGATGAGGTCGGGCTTGTTCCTGACGTGCAGCGCGCGCAGGTTGGGCAGCTCGTCGAACCACTTCTTGAACTCCGGGTTCCCAATCTGCGGGCTCCCGAACACGATGGCCGTGACCGGGATGTGCGCGTCGCCGACCTTGGACACGCCGTTCACCACGATGTCGAACGCGGAGAGCGTGGCCAGCGACGCGCCGAGGCTGTGGCCGGTGCAGACGATGCTGAGGTTTTCTCCCTTGTACTTCGCCATCAGCTCGCGCACCGCGGCAAGCAGCTGGTCGCGCGCGCTGTACCTGGTGAAGGGCGAGCGCTCGTCGCTGGATGTGTATATGACGTGCCACCCCTTCATGACGCGCGCGTGGCCGTGGGCTGCGTCGCCCTCCGGCAGGATGGCGTCGAGGGCGACCAGCTCCGGCGTCAGCACATCGACCCACTCGAGGGTCCGGATGGTGCCGCGCCACGCGACGTAGATGACGCGCTGGCCCGTGGCGGCCACGGCGGCGTCGGTCGACACGGAGACGTAGCCTATCCAGTTGGACTCCTTGCTCCACGCCTCGCGCGAGAGCGAGAACACCATGAGCCCACCCGGGAACGACGCCACAGAGGTGGCATACAGGTTCGCGGCGACGGAGACGTCGGCGGCTGCCGGGAACTGCGTGCGGCTGAAGAGCGTGGCCTTGGAGAAGCGGCAGCTGCCGCAGTACCTGGAGTGGGAGTCGGAGTTGAAGGAGTCGTAGGTGACCTGGCAGAGGTCGCCGCAGAGCAGGATGAGGCGGCGGAGCGTGAGGTCGAGCGGGTCGAGGAGACCGTCCCAGTGGACGGAGCCGAGCAGCTCCGGCCACGCCGGGGAGGAACCCTTGGCGCCGGCGCCGGCGCCGACGAGGGCGCTGGACAGGAGGACGCCCTGGCTCGCGTCCATGTGCGCGCGCCTGCCACGCGTGGTGTGACTGTACGTGTGATGGGAAGAGGATTAGGTAGTGACTGGTGAGTAGTGACTCGTGAGTCGTGAGAGGTGTATCGAGGACCAGGAGATGCTTTTGAGTGTGCGTGCTACCAGTACCGGGTGACTTGACTGCCGGATGTGGGCTGGCGCGAAGGCGAGAGGAGCTAGTGGTTGGGTTGGCGCGTGGCAACGGTCCAGGGACAACATCCGATGTGGGCTGGCGCGAAGGCGAGAGGAGCTAGTGGTTGGGTTGGCGCGTGGCAACGGTCCAGGGACAACATCCGATTTTAACCATCTTTGGTGTGTAGTGTTATTAACAGAGCGAATAATTTTTAACTGATTGATCGAAAGTTTCTGTAACGAATACGGAAGAGATAAATAGTTATTTGGTACTATTTATGTTCTACATTGAAAAAAATACGAAATATGATACGAGATGAGTAATATTCGTTCGTATGTACCCATATACCAGGTAGTACGAAGAAAGCTTGTTGTGACTTCATTTATGAATAAGATAACAGATAGGTGGGCTGCTGCATCTGAGCCAGCAGAGGATATTGAGTGTTTTTTCTTCGACGTCTCAGCGATTAATCTCCATGTGTTCGCTTTGATTACACCCATACTGTCTAATGTCCTGTGTAGAAGTGCAAAAAAAAAACAGATAATGTGGGGACTCTGAATTATTTACATAAGACCATAGTCCTCCAGATCATATGTAAATAACTCTAGGTCTCCAAGATCTGAAATCTAACTTAATCCATGTAAATATGCAGACTCGGTTGCCCAAGGCTAGAGGATCGACCCGCATACCACACTAGGGTGTATGCACCAAGCCGATCCTGTAAACACCCCAGCCTAACATAGAGCCTATGATGCTACTAAACTACTCTACAGAACCATCAATTTCAACTTATTAATCAACTTTCAGCAAATCATTCAACCGAAAGACACCGTTGTAATCCTTAAGATATAGCACCATCTACAATTAATCAAGATAAAGAACATCATCTATCAATTGTAATTAATCTAAGCATGGGTATTTCTCTTTAACAACCAATTCCAAATTCAACTTCTACTACACCATGAAGAAATATTTAACAAGTAAATATAAAAAAAATCAAGATTCAATAGAATTACGATGATGAAGACTAATCCGGTCAATCTAGTTATTCCACCAAGCCGGATTAAGTGAACCATCAACCAAGGTTTAAAAGCATAAACAGTTCATCCACGAATACAAGTGAATCATCCACCACGAAGGATGGACACAACCGAAACTAAAGGTAATAACAAGACCTTTAGATTGTATGTAAGTAAGCTAATTTTATTTACCATGAATAGTGTAAGTATGATGTGCATCAAGACTACCCCTTCCCATGCATGTCGCTGCCTCGAGAGGTACCTAAAAGCACAACAACAACAAGCATGAGTCCACGACTCAGCAAACTACAATAGTAATAAGAAACAAAACTCACGAACAACCAATGAGGATATTGAGACCTCATATGAACATCAGTAAGGAACCATAACAAATATCTTATGCTTGAATGCAATGCATATGACAAAAAATGATCTTATTTTTTCTTTGCAATTACCGGTAATGCCGAGTAGTGCATTCGTCGATGCATACCCAAGCTTGTGCCCTCAGGCATAGGGACCTCAAGCCCACACTCCACGAATGTGAGGACCCATGCCCATCCAATACATGACGGGGATCTCATAAGAAACAAGACTTGGCTAGCAAATAGTCCAAGAATCAGAAATGAATACCATAATGCAAGTGAATTTCATAATCTCATTCCAACATGAGAGAAATAGCATTCAGCGACAATAGCATAGAAATAAACTCATAAGTAAACTATGGCATTTATCATGAATACTGCATCCCAATCCATTATATACTATTTGTACATGCCTTAACCGCGAGAGGAATGATGACGACGGTAAGGCTTTAACCCCGGTGCTCATCACCACTTGACAACCGTAAATTATACTAAATATACCATTCAAAAGTGCACAGTATAGCAATAGAACAAAATGAAATCAATCACTCCTAATCACAACCCGAAACATAATTGATACACTCACAAATCCCAATCTAACAAAACAGACAGCTATCAAAGGAAAATCCATAACTTTTGAGTCAAAACTCCAAAAGTCACGAATCCAACTTTTCTGGAATCTACACAAGCATAGCTACAACTTCTCAGGTGACCAAAATATCAAATTATCCCATCTAAGCCTTTGTTTTTAATCCCGAAGACAGTTTTGTCATCTTCGGTACTACTGACTTGGGAATTTCGTAACTTTAATTTGGTACATCCAAATTCAATGTTCTAAGCCATTATGGAAACTACAAAAAACTATATTCCTTAATAAATTTATCACAATTATCTCCACTGTTCAACAAAGGTTGCAACAGTCCAGTCTTTCTCTACTGTCCACAACAGAAGGCAGACTACAAGATTAAATTCAAAAAATCATATCTTTCGAATAGTTGAACCAAAATTCATTATCTTTATCAATATGGAAAGCTTAAGAAATTTCTTATGAAAGTTGTGTTGGGATACCTCTCTGAATTGGCCATTAACAGAACCTTTATTCTTAAACAAGATGACTGTTGTAATCTCGTCAGGATTTTTGGACAGCAGTAAAGAAACTAGTGTATCTCCCAAACTACAACTCCGAATTAGGTGATCTCAGTGCCTATAAAAACCTGATGACAAACCCCACAACTCTCTAGGAGAGCCTAACCTCAAATTCTGAATTTAACTACACGAAATCTGTCGTACAACAGAGAACATATTACTGATTCTAATCACAACAGTTCAACGATTCTGTAATCGATGGCAATAAATGATCCAACTAGATCCAAACAGTGAGGAGATGATCATTACCCTTAAATATGCGCGAGCCCACTGAATTTCCTGCAAGGCGCCCCTCCCCTCTTCTTCTCCTCTCTCCCTCCCCTCCTTCTTCCTTCCACGGCTGGCCACAATTGCAGGGAAGCGACGGCTCTGGAAGACAACAACGCGGGGAGGTGGAGCAGTAGGAGAATTCGGTTGGGGAGGGAGGTGGAGGCGCCAAGGACCAGGGGAGGGGCGGCGGCCAGGTGGAGAAAGGGGAGGAAGGTGGCGGCCAAGTGGAAGGGGAGGGGGAAAATAGGGAGGGGCGGCTAGGGCTTGGAGGAGGGAGGTGCCCCCTTTGGCCGGCACCCACTTGGGCCTCCTGGGCCAAAGCCCGATGCCCAGGTTGGAGGATCTTCGCGGAAAAACCCTTTTAAAAATTTTATTCCCTCTTTTGCTTGCTTTCATTCCTTAGAAATATTCGGAGAATTACATTCTACCCCCTTTAACAGGATTCGACCCCGAATGTTCTCACCAATCTACCCAAAGAAAACTGCGACTGGAATTTAACAATGAGATTCAAATGCTAAGGGATGGCATATTAATACTAAAATATCAAGGCGACAAATATCTAACTCCAAGTTTAACATACATTTGCATAATAAATTAATCATGCAATTTGATAATTTAAATAAGTATAGATTTGCTCAAATGTAGGTTCAATATGATCAAAATATTGACTTATCTGGATCAAAAGCAAGTTGGTCTTGAAAGTCTTGTGCTTGCTTGAACGGGGGTTCTTTCGCGACTTCGAACTCTACTCAGACGATCGCATCGGAAAAAGAACAAACAAACGAGCAAAGCAAGTAAATATGAAAGAAAATTCAAATGAACTCCAAATTGAACAAATCTAATGCCAAAATAAAGATCTTGAATTTAGAAAATTTTAAAAATAAGAATTGGTTGAATCGGACTTCGTATGAAAGAGAACGAACATCCTTAAGTTTAACTTCCACATGAAATGATGAAAATTCTGAAAATGGAGGGAATATTTTGGAAGATGCTTTCTGATTTTTCCAAGCAAAGCAATAGCATATGTAATGTGGTTTTGGCCCGATCTTCTGAAAGGTAGTGATATGTCGATTGTGGAGATCATGGCGTTGATGATCCAAAGGCTCCGACCAAAACGAATCGAACCCCTCGCAATCACTACACCACTGCTCCGATGGTTATCAATCGTGCCTAACGCGGTTGACCTCACCAAGAAGGCTATCTCCTGCATGCAAATCGAGAACACAAGCCAGAAAGTAGAAGATGCAATCTGAAATTGTATTGCGAATAGTGATGAAGCTCACAAAGTTGGGGTTCCTCGAACCGACGAGCGGCGAAATTGCTATGCAGAATAATCTAAAAAGAAAACCCCCTGAAACTAAGGGACGACGTTCACTATGTAAAGGAGGAAGAGGGAGAGGGCGGTGACACTGTTCATATATGAATAGTACTACATAAACAGTACCCCCGTGACCGGCCATATGGGCTACATGGGCCAAATAAGTCTATTATAAAGTTTGACTCAAACTAACCCTTAAGGGAATTCGGATACAAGCCCTGTAGGCTAAGGAAAGGCGTCGCAACACCAAGTAGAGGGTGACCGAAACTCTTTGAGTTGAAGGCCACAAATTCTTCATCTCCTTTAGGGTGGCTTTAAAGTCCTGAAGTTTTTGCTAGAAATGTGGCCATTGTTATTGCCTTCTCCTTTCTTGATGCATATCAACTCTTTACTGTCCATTCTTAGATTCCTAAGCACAAACAAATCATCTCCATTAGGCGGCATCATAGAGTTCTTAAATAATACACTCAGCCCTAGGAACGAATTTACCTGATAATTGAGTTGACGAGCACGTGCCCGAGTAATTGGATCTTGCACATCATCATGGCGGCAGCAAGAGGAGTGCTCATATCAGTGAAAATGATGTCCTCATCAATATGACAACTTGGGCCTACTTGCTAGTGGAAGAGAGAAAGGGTTAAAAGGAATGACAAGTGGACCATGCATGTCACAGACACAAAGAGCAATAACAAAGAGCTTCACAGAGATAAATAAATAGAGGAAGTCCAAGGTGGCTCGGGAATGGTGGCGGCACCGACGAGGCAGGCGGCGAGGTGGCCGGCAAATGGGCAAAATAGGACCCCACAGAGATGGTGATGCCACAGGTGGCGGCAGCGGCACCGGAGAAGGTCCAGCATGGCGACGACGTCACATGCGGTGACGGCGGGCGCAAGGGTGTGAGGTGGAAACGATGGTGCTCTAGAGAAAATAGAGTGAGCATGGGCTGCTCCTGAAGGTGGGGGAGGGGATGGGCTGCTCGGGGAGGTAGCTCCATGGCAGCCGGCAGGGGAGAAGAGGGGTCTCGACGGTGGGGATCCATAGCGAGCAATCGGCTGAGAGGAGGTAGGGGAAAGGTGGAGGAGGACCTGGAACACGAGATGACACACCTAGCTTGGTTAAAACCTCACAGGATAAGATCGGTCGACAGAGGTGAATTCGGCCTTAAGGAAGGAACGACGGAATTCCGATGATTCACTGAATGAAATCCTAAATTGATTGAGGGGAAGAGAACACGGAGCTTGGGAACACAAACGTGACACGATTAGAATTTCAAAAACCCTCACCAGATCGACGGGAACGCGACAGTGGTGCGACGGCCGAAAATGGCGCTCGCCCTTCTCGGTTGTGCTCAGCAATAGAGGAGGAGAGGAGGAGGATGGTGAGGAGGGGGGCAAGGGCTAGTCCGACTTAAATAGCAGGGAGAAGGAGCGAGCTGTTGAGGCGCCATGATAGCCGTGCATCTTTGCTTCAGTACATGCCGAGGGAGGCGGCGCGGTCTGCGCAATGGGAGAGAAAGGGAGCGGGGGCTGGGTGAGGCCTGAGGCGGCATCTTGTTGTCATGAGCGATCTGGTGGCCGGCGGCGGGAGGCGAAATGGGTGGGCGCGTCTGGGTGTGCATAGTCTTGTCATGCATGGGCGTGGGCGAGCCAGGGGAAGGTGGGGAAGAGTGAGCTCACGAGGGAAATGGAGATTTGAAAATTTGAAATTTTGGGCATAATTGAGTTAAACACTTTGAATTCAAATTTGAACTTTGAATTTTAGACAAAAGCTTCAAAATGGGATGTTACATGTGGGCCTAACAGAGGCCCAAATGACTTTTCGTTCTGCAGCCCAAAAGAAGCGAATCCTTCCGTAAGCGCCGCACGTGGGCCAATGGGACCCGCTCGACCTCCATTCCAGGCGCTTCGCCCCGATGGGGCCCATCTAAACAATTACTATCAGATCGCCGATCTGGCCCATCCATGCCAACCAAACCCCTCACCCCAGCCACCACGCGGACGGTCAAGATCTTCGAGCCTCCAAGATCGCGGATCAACAGAGGTAGCTAAACGAAACCGCTAATCGCATCACCTCACGGGGAAAAAAACAACTCGCGCGATCCTGTTGAAGTATAAGTGAATTGTACGTCTTTTCTCGTCAGTTTAAGCTTTTGGGTGAATTGGTGGGTGCATGCAACTCAATATGATATCAGAGCCGAGAGGTTGAGTTCAAGACTCGGTTGGCGTAATTAAAAATTAATTAATTGCAGCTCACTTCTATTCCACATCTTAGGCCTGAGGGAGTCTATACGTGAGGGGGGTGTTGAAGTATAAGTGAATTATAAATTTTTTTATCAACTTTAAACTTTTGGGTGAATTGATTGATGCATGCACCCTCGAGCCTCCAATCGAATCCAAGGTATGCGTATGCGTTCTTCGGATCTTGCCTTCCTCCTCCGCTCGATTCTGATCCTAGTTCGTCCACTCGCCGCGGCGCGCTTCAGCTCGCGCGTTAGAGATTTGCTCGTTTGGGTTGCTTGGTTCGCTTGGGCTGCCTACGACGAGAGCATCGGGGGCATTGGGTTGTGATTTGGCCCTTCAAATCGGCTGCACCGTTGATAGTCGCTAAGGTTTTTTAGAGTTTTGCGTCCTGTTTTGTAGCTTGCTGTGCTGTGTATGTTTGATGTTTCTGGAGTTCGGTAGTTGATTAACCAATGTGGAAGTCTGTAGAGCTGTCGTATAGACATAGTCAATGGGACGGTGAGGACTGAGGAGTGAGGATGAGTTTCTCAGAGCGTGGTGTCTAGGAGCTTCATAATGTTCTTGAAGAACTGATATAAAGCTCGGTTTTTGTAGCTGTTCAGTCTGGTTTGGTGTTCTTAAACTGTGCCTGTTAGGGAATTCGACGCGTGATGGATGTCTCCGATATTTCTGAAACCTGATCTTTTAGATTAAGTGGCGTTGAACTAGGAATCGATCTAATAAAGTTCACATGATCCACGTGTTGTTGATTTTTTTTAGGGATTGTTAGAGAGAAGTTAACAGCCTTAAAATGTTTTGAAACCTTAACTTTTTTTTGAAACATCAATTAGAATATAAATTAATTTACTTTCGTTGGTTTCTTGTTAGCACAGCCATGTAATTGAAACTTTGTCAGGATCTGGTTGATGTTAAATTGGCACACAATCTAGCTTATGTTGCTCGGAATCTACGATTTAAGTGATAGATTGGTTAGACCATGGTTCCAGTCTTCTATATGCTGGAGAGTTGTATGAATCAATTAATGAGAGCACTGAGTGAAATGAGAAGATACAGCCATTAACGAGCAAATTTAGGGTGTGTTTGGTTGGTGGGATGGAGTTAGATGAGATGGGATGATTCTGTACTATGTGGTTCCATTGTTTTAGGTGAATGAGATGGTTCAACATCTAGACTTTTTTCTTAAACCAACTCATATATGTACCACTAGGTACAAGCAACCGAACACATACCATAGTCGTCTAGGGAATTTTTCCTGTTTGAAATGTATTTTATGAAGTTAGTCTATGTATGTTGGTATGTCAGGCTTCTAAAATCTAAAACATGGTTGTTGCAAACCGCAATGTCGACATGGAGGAAGGAACCCTTGAGATCGGGATGGGTATGCATTTTTTCTGTTTATCTCCATATCAGTAGCCTTACATGAATGGGGTCTCAACATTTTTTAGTATTATTCTGGTTAAAATTATGCACACCTTCTAACATTTCTCTTTATATTGCAGAGTACAGGAAAGTTTTCTGGAGTTTTTGGTCCTCTTGTCATTCTTGATAAAGTGTAAGATGGCTATTCTATATAGTATTACATGCACATACCATCTTTGGTGATTTAATTTCGCCATTCACAATAATTTGTTGATCCTGTAACTGACATTTCAGGGTCCTAAATACCAAGAAATTGTCAACATACGATTAGGAGACAGCACAACTAGGCGTGGTCAAGTGCTTGAAGTTGATGGAGAGAAAGCTGTAGTTCAGGTATATACATTTGTGCCATTGTCTCATAGCAACATGAAGAATCAAAATCACATGTTTTGTTCAGAAGTTGCCAATTCATCGATGCAGTCATGTAGTTTATGAAATAGACATTGTTTCCTTCTTCATCACTTATTGATGGGATCCAACACCCCCGGGGAAAAAAAATGTATTCAGGTTGTGATAATGTGATTGGGAAAAGAGGTACCTACCTTTTTTTTAATTGCTCATCAAACTTTTGAAATTCACTCATGTTTTTGAAGGGACTTCTGGTATTGACAACAAATACACAACTGTGCAATTCACTGGTGAGGTAATACCATTTTCCCCTGCAACTTTTGTTCACATATAGTGTAGATGAATATTGTTCTGTGTGATATCTGGTCCAATGGATTAATCGGCTGTGATTAAGTGCTATTTGTTTTATTGCTTGAATTTTTTTTAGCAAATTTGTGCTGAATTTCGGTTCATTTATGTCCTTTTTGTGTAATTCAGGTTCTAAAAACTCCAGTGTCACTGGATATGCTTGGGCACATTTTCAGTGGTTCTGGAAAACCTATAGACAATGGCCCACCAATTTTACCAGAGGCATTCTTGGATATTTCTGGTAAGAGTTAGCTGGTTTCAGATATGCAGAAGATTTAAGAATGCCTAGATTTTGACATTGTTTTGTTAATCTTGTTTAGGAAGTTCTATCAATCCCAGCGAATGAACATACCCTGAAGAAATGATTCAGACTGGCATATGTACAATTGATGCCATGAATTCTATAGCTCGTGGTCAGAAGATCCCTTTATTTTCTGCTGCTGGTCTCCCACACAATGAAATTGCTGCTCAGATTTGCCGTCAGGCTGGTCTGGTAAAGAGTTTAGAGAAGACTGATAATATCTTGGAGGTATATATAAAGCAAAAAAAATTATCAGCTACCATAGTATTTCATTTCTAAAAAATAATTTTGGATTACTCTAGAGAGTATTGAGAAATAACTACAAAAAAATTGTAATTAACATGTACCTAAAATAACCACCTAGGCCTTGATGGTTATTTGCTCCATCAACCAGGCTTGTATGCTGGTGTATGCATTTTCTATGGACTGTTCGAACCTTTCTCACCTTGCTAAAAAATTGCATGCTATATGCACTTGAAGTGATTAGTTTTGGATGATTTTTCTCTATTATGGTAATAAATAGCTAACTGCACATTATGCCGGTATTTTTCTTCTAAACTAGGTAAGATTACATCATACATCATTGGTGTGTCATTGACCATCTTTAATCCTGGGTACTGTAGCAATCTATGGACAATTTTTCTTACAATAAGCAGCTATACATGCTAATTTGCATCCTGTCAGAATGGCAACCAGCCAACCACAATTGACAACATTGACTGACAATGTATTGTTGTTTTTCTGTGGTCTATATTCCAACTTAACTTCTAAGAAGTAACTAATGGTGCAATCTTGGTTTGGTTTTTATGGACCATGGCAAACTTAAGCTTGCAAGTGGTAGTAATAATATAAAAAACAGTGGCTATAAATAATACTATTCTCAATTACTGCTATTTATTCCAACCATTCTATTCAGCCTTTGCTGCATACTAGATTAACAATTTGGCATTCATATATCTGCATTCACTTTGTCAAATATTACAATTGTTGTAGAGTGCCGAGGAGGACAATTTTGCTATTGTCTTTGCAGATATGGTAGTAAACATGGAAACTGCACAATATTTCAAGCTTGATTTCCTCGTTCGATGGAGAGAGTTACCTTATTTCTTAATCTGGTACATTTGCATAACCTTTTTTATCCTCTTTCTTTTCTCACTATGTTGCTATAAGGATTTTGCAAGATCTTCCAACTTTCCCATTGATTTTGTTCATAGGCAAATGATCCAACCATTGAGCGTATTATCACCCCATGAATTGCTCTCACCACAGCGGAATACTTGGCATACGAGTGTGGGAAGCATGTTCTTGTCATACTGACTGACATCAGTTCATATGCAGATGCACTTTATCTTCCTGGAAAGTATTCCTGGTGTTTACAGTAGAAACATTTTGTAATTCTCTCTCATCAACTGGAGTTAAAACGATGTTTTTGATAGTTGATACGTATAACCCTGAAAAAAATAATATTGCATCTTAATTTCACTTGTTAAAAAAAGAGCTCAACAGATATGTTTATACAGGTGACCCAGATTTAAACAAGTAATCACTGATGTTTGTTAGGGTCTACTATTTGTTTAATTGGGAGCTAAATATCATATGGTTGCATCGAGACAAGACACATAGTTACTCACTATTGCAGCTATACAAGTTCTATGCTTTTATATAATAACTTGTTATAAACTTAGAGTAGAGTAATCTCTTTTGGGTTAAGCCAACAATGAGAATTATTGAATATGATGGCAACAAAAATATGTTTTTATATGCAATAAGAAGATAGCAGAAATAAATTTCCGGTTGCAATGTTGGTTGAGGGCAGTTGATTTTCTATATATGTTTCTTGCTTTCTTCTTTTTCAAGTTTGGTTCTTTTATTGGTATGGTTTTAAATGATTCCTTTGTTAGATTAATCTTGTTGCTTCTTTGCATTAGTTACATGCTAGTTGTGTTCAAGTGTGAGTGTAACATGTATAGTGGCTAGAGTCCAAGTTAGTTGAAACGTGTAGCATGTCGTAGCGGGTGGATTGGCAGTGCGTAGTGAGCCGATCAGCAGCCAGGAGTTGAGTGCACGTATGTGTTACTTGGAATTAGCTATACATGTGTTTGTGGCCAGGTGTTCGGCCGAGTCGTGGTGCGTTCCGGAGCAGGAAGCGGTCAAGCTGTGCGTGCATGCAGGAAGTTGATGCATGTACAAGCGTTGGCCTGGAATTCTGGAGAGGTGGCCAAGTCAAGAAGTGGTGGGCACTGGTTTGCCATGTGTGTTAGTTAGTGGCTTGCGTTTATTTAAAGCATGTACTTAGTTTTTTGGATGACGAAATAAAGAAGTAGAAAATTGCCCCAAACTGAGTTTCTCTATTCTGTTACCACCTTATCGTGTGTGTGGTTCGTTGTTGCCTACCGGTGTTTTCGCGTGAGATTGTGATCCAGGGTCTACTCCAACATCCTTGAGTGTGCTGTCATGACTCATAAGCAATTTCATTGTTTTATATAGAAGTTTATTTACCTTTCAGCCTTTTTTCATATCAGGTTTCTGCTGCTCGAGAGGAAGTGCCTGGGAGGCGCGGTTATCCTGGCTATATGTATACTGACTTGGCATTTGGCAACTATCTATGAGCGTGCTGGTCGCTTAGAAGGAAGAAAAGGGTCAATTACACAGATACCTATTTTAACCATGCCTAATGATGGTCAGTTAATGAATATAACCTCACATTTATGCTAAATATTTTGTGAGCTGGTATTTTTTTTTTCCTTTCTGTAATGTAAGTATGTAACTGTTAATTGAGCTGAGAACAAAATAGTGGACATTTTTTTTATTGCAAAACATGTTACATTTGTAACTGATGCTCAGTACTTCTGGCAACATTTCTGACTGTTATGAGTTTCATGCTGTCGTAGATATTACACATCCAACTCCTGACCTTACTGGTTATATCACCGAGGGTCAGATTTACATTGACAGGCAGCTACATAATCGGCAGGTATTCTACAATGCCCAGTTGCCCACTAAACTTTGTAGATGACTTCTAAACTTAATATTAGGATTCCTGATTCTAACAAGAAATATATGGACTTAAAATACTCAATTTATTGAGACAAGAGGCATACATAGCACCGCTGGAAAACACCTAAATCTATTAAATGAATAGTGAACCTTTTTTTTAGGGAACTACGGCGAGCGGGCCTTAGCCCTTAGGCCAGCCTGAACCGATTATATTGCCAAAATTGAAAGAATAATATAAGTGGTTTAGGAGCGGACGGATCATTACACATTAGCTACGCGCTATTACAAGAAACTTTTCTCCCCACTCAACTAAGCACTGGCGGTATACCAACTTATTACATCTGTTAGCCCAAAGGAGAATATCTTCCGCGCATCGTTTAATCACCTGAGAGTTGTTACCTTTCCTGCACAAAGAGATAAAATAACAGTTTTTTCTGTAACTATAGTTGTTTTTTTTTCTTCTGTAACTTAACTGCGAATTGGAAAACCCTATATTGCTCTAAGTGACTAAATCTAAGATGACAATAATCAACTCAGGTCAAGATTGTTGGAACTGCTAACTGATTAGTTGTAACACCTCGGCCTAACATGGAGTTCAGAATGCCACTAAACTAACATAGTTATCAGTTTTAACAATTATCACTAAATTACAGTAAACATAACAAAAAATAAAACCCGTATGCGGGTCACATTAATACAAGGATAACTATAAAGAAATCATGGATAAATAATTCATAGGAAGCATGCCAAAATAATAAACAAAGATCAATGCATAACTAAACCAATCAAATCTATTTAATGAATAATCAACTAAAGCTAAGCGATAATATCTATTCCTAATTATAATTAATCGCGATAATATCCATTCCTAATTATAATTTATCATACTAATAAACTATATGATGATCAATAATTCAATAGTCTTGTAATTGAGTAAATAACATGAATCCAAGTGTGTGCTAGCCCTGCTCATGAGCAATGTCGTCAACGGTCACCTTAAAACAATAGTAGAGCAAGGTTGAGTCTATGACTCAATAAGCACAATAATAAACAATGAGCGAAGCTTAATCAGCAGTAAACAATATCATCATCAACATCAATTGATCTATTTTCTTTATTTTCATGCTCAATCATTCTATTCTCTTCTCTTTATTCTCATGCACAATTATCAAATATGTTTCATTCAATGCAACTCTATACTACATATCCATATGCACTCCTTTCGCGTATACTGGTATAGCGTGAGTGAACACTCATGACAATGTTCACTCTCAAGTCCGTCCTCCTCAAGGATTGGGGACCTCATTCACTCCCGTGGAGTTGTGATCAACATGATCAACTTCTCATATGCAATAATGTTTATGAATGCACAACTATTCATAGATTCATCATTATTAATATTATCCAACATTCTCATATCTGACAATACGAATAAAATTATAACCATTCACATTGCTTGTAATTAAATAAAGTAAAAACACAAACAATATAATGGTAATGAGTGGTAAAGAAATATAGTGATCAACCAATGAACATTGTCTACTATGCACTTACCTTTTCTAGTTGCGAGGAACAGTTTGATTAGAAGATGACAACAAACCCGACGCCACTCCTCCTACAGTAAACACTCAATCTCAATAACAAGCTACAACAGTACAAGAACAATAATTAAACGACACCACTCCTGCACGTTTCCCAAATCGCAGCACTCCCCTTTTACTGGACAGTCACCCCCTGCTGTCTCGATACAAAAAAGCATAACTTTTGACTCTCAAGCCATATCATGGCAAACTACACCAATTCTGGAATCTACATAAAACTCTCCACAATTTTTTAGCTGACTACAATTCCCAATTAAATCATTTAACCACCGTTTTTAACCCAGAAGACCGTTCTGTCATCTTTTGGATAGTAGGATTAATATTTTCATATATATTAATCTACACATGCAAGTACTGTAAACCATAGAATTTTTTGAATCTACAGAAAGTTAGCTACCTCTTTCTAGTTATGCCAAAATTCAATTCTGCCATCTACCAAGTCAATTTAAAAGTTTCCCACGACTGCGTCCAGTAGCAATCGATTTCTGGACAACAACCTTCCCGAGACTGTATCTTTTCGCTTGCTACTCCAATTTTAATGATCTAGACCTTCCTGGAAAGCTAACGAGATTTTCTAAATTTTCTCTAATTGGACCGACTTCTAAATATATTCTAAATAACCCTAATTACCCCCGCAAGATTCTGCACCTAACCTTGATGAACTAGGGCAGAATAGAAATCCCTCTTCCTATTGACCAAACATTCCACAACTCGAACAACGACTAAACTAGAAAAATCTAAAGGGTTTTAGATCGTTACTCTTAGAGATCACGATGAAGATCAAAAAATTTCCACGAGATCCCTCTCTTTCTCCACCCCCCCCCCTTTCTTCTTTCCCTTTCTCCTTCCTTCTCTTCTCTTGCGCCTCAAAGCTAGCACCTAGCAACACCACCTCCAGTAGCAGGGCCAGCAGGGACTTTGTCCAGCAGAGCAGCAGGCAGGAGGGGCGCCGGCCAAGGAGGAGCGGCAGGGAGCAGGGCTATCAGGGGAGAGGCGGCACAGGAAGGGGGTAGCGCAGGGAGGGGGTGGGGGCTAGGGTTTGGCTGCCCCACTAGGACCCTCTTATGGCTGGCCTACCTAGGCCAAGACACCGTGGGCTGGAGGCCCAAGGTCCAAAATCCCCTAAAATTTTGAAAATTTACACGTTAAATCATCTAATTCACTCTCTAGTTTAATTGAACCCTCTAAAGCGAATCGGAATATTACACTGGCATCTTAAAAGTTCTCTCTGATCTTGTTGCTGATTTCAACTTGGCAGATCTATCCACCAATTAATGTTCTTCCTTCACTTTCCTGGCTCATGAAGGTAAGGTTTTGCTATTAAAGAAAAAGGGAAAATTCTATATAACACCCTAAACTTTGCTTGAAAGTCCGCCCAGAACCCTGAACTATGAAATTAGACATTTGACTCCCCGAACTTTGCAATCCAGTTCAAATAATATCCTGATCCGGTTTTGTATGGTGGTATTGCCCGCGTGGCGCAATGAGTTAGCGATTTTGCCACATAAGATGACACGTTGGCAAAGTTGGGTCAATGACAGGTAGGGTCTACAGAGGGCTTCTCCCCCACTGAGCTCCTGGCCGTGCTTACATGGTCGCTGCCCTTATAGCTTACTCCTTCTCTGTTTCGATTTGGTGAAGAAGCCCTTGTGGGCCCTACCTCATTCAACTGAACTTGGCCATCGTGCCATCCTACGTGGCAAAACCGCTTACTCATCACACCACACGAGCAATATCACCCACTGAAACTGGGTTAGGGTATTATTTGATCTGGATTGCAAAGTTCGGGGGTCAAATGTTTGGTTTCATAGTTCGAAGTGTTAGATAGACTTTTGAGCAAAACTCGGAGTGTTATATGGACTTTTCCCTAAAGAAAATAGTCGCACTCAACAGCCTACGTTATATTGATGCCAGCATCATCAATAAGCTTCATAAAATAGTCGCACTCAACAGCCTACGTTATATTGATGCCAGCATCATCAATAAGCTTCATAACTGCTTTCACTTGACCTGGATCCTTTGCAGAGCGCTATTGGCGAAAGGCATGACTCGCCGGGATCATGCTGATGTCTCGAACCAGGTTGGTTTGACATTCCCGTAGTCCGCAGTCTGCAAAATACTACCTGTTCTAGAATATGGATTATTTACTCATTTGTGTATGTTTCGGCTATATATGCCAATTACGCCATAGTCAAGGACGTGCAGGCGACGAAGGCGGTGGTCGGAGAGGACGCACTGTCATCAGAGGACTTGGTACCTCGAGTTTCTTGACAAGTTTGAACGGAAGTTTGTGACTCAAGGGGGGCATATGACACGCGAAACATCTTCCAGTCGCTTGACCTCGCGTGGTCACTTCTTCGCATCTTTCCCCGCCGACTGCTCCACCGTATAGCGGCAAAAACTCTTGATCAGTACTACAGCCGTGATGCCTCCCATTGAATCAGTAATTGGGCACCATTTTTTGCAAAAATCCTTGTTGGTTGTGTAATAAAAGCCATCCCGGCCTTTCACTTCATGTTGTGTAGCAAGACTTCCCATTCTTTCGACAAAAACACGATTTAATTAGCACTTTGTGCGCCATCATTGTTGTCCCAATTTCATATTCTTGTTGCGGATAAAGGAATAAGTAAGGACAACTTGAGCTGGGGAACGGTTACTGTGAATAAACAAATGAAATGAGCCATTTGCTTTGTATGCTTTTCATTTGTCAATTGGGTTCACCTTTAGTCTGTAGTCGAGCACTTGTTTGTCCTTGAAAATGAAAAAAAAAAACACTTGTTCTGATGGTTTTGCTTCCTTAAAAGATGGGTACCTAATCTGTCAACATTTTTGGAGTCTGAAATATGACCCATTATCCAATTTCCTATGGCATTTGCCTGCCGAATCGAATTGTTTCCGGTGAATTTTTTGTATTTCTAATACACCTTGAGTACTCCGTGATCGGTATCACACACCCAAATCATCTGGGCTACGATTCTTTGCTTATAGGCAGAATACTTGATTCGGGGTCGGTAACGGTACCCGACCGGTAACCGAAAAAACTGGCTAAAAACCGGTCGAAATTTAGAAGCTGCAATTTGAATTCAAATTCCTCCCGGGCGGTAACCGGAAAACCGGTTAGAAAACCGGAAAACAAAGGAAATTTGGTAATTAGCAATTATAAAGTGTTTAATGAAGTAGCAATCATCTAGGAGTTTAATGAAGTAGCAATTGCAAAAAATAAAGAAAACCTTGCTAGCTTGACTCTCTGGCGCCGCCCTCTCCCCCCAAGTACTCAGCAGCATCTAAAATAATAAAAATATGAGTTAATGATAATGAATAATAAATTGACTAGCATACTAAAAATAATAATGGTGGCAATTCATACCAATACATTATCGACAAACGTGAATGTTGTGCAATATACTCATTGTTATCAAAGAGTACGAGTCTTTCATATTGTGCTAGGTAGGTTTTGTATTGATCCCAAGTGTATATTTTATGGACATGTTGTAGCCAATGATTATAAATTTATTGGTAATATTCGGGTTCCATCCACTGATAAACCATTCTCGAATTGTTGTTGAAGGGTACAAGACCATAATGGTGAGTAGGATAAGAAGAAATGTCTGGCGAATGAGAATCATTACTAGAAGATAATAGGTTGGCATCTCGACGTCCATAAGTCCTTGAGCTAGCATGGGATTCATAGGAAGAAGAGTCATGTGTACTTCATCAGATGACAGACTTTCTGTTTCTTCATCGCTTTCCACAATGTCCTCCTGAATGTTCTTTTTCTTCTTCTTATCAGCCTCTCATTTGCTTGTTTGTGTAAGAGAGGCAAAGTATGCAGTCAATTTTGCAGTCGATTAGCTACAATATTTTCTTTTCCCAAGATGGCTCTTGCCAATAGGTGTCTTTGTCCATTGCTTCAACAGTTAATCATCTAGTGCTTTTTCCAGTTCCTCCTCAAGAATGGCATCAACTACAATTTTGGATGGAATGGGGGGCACACCTTCCTCGTCAAGTACAAGCTCTGATTCTATCATGGAGCAATCAAGCCACTCATGGATTGGGTTATCCCTGTTGTATATAGTGGCATAAATTAGATCGCCAAAAGGATCTACATCTCTATCCTTATTTCTAGTCTCATGCTCTTGCAATCGTAGCCTTAAATTATAGTGCACATATACGAGCTTATGCAATTTCCTGTACCCAAGACGGTTCCTCAATTGTGTATGCACCAAAGCGAATATGCTTCAATTACTTTCACATCCACTGAAGAAAACACATTGTGAGACAATCTGCAAGACATATTTTTATCAGTGTTGGTGTCTCCACTCCAAAAATCATCCACCATGTAGCTACAAGTAACATAAAAATTATATTAAACTAATAGCGACGCTTGATTTTCTATGTATATATAAGTTGATAACAACATACCTACAAATGACAGATGCACTAATGTAAGCCTCATTCGAAGCAAATAGGCCTCGTTGATTACGATAGTATTCTAACTCACCTAGAGCCTGCACTGCCTCCTCGGGTGTATCGGCTATTCTTTGAATTGTCATTGTCACGGCAACGACAAGGTCTAGATTCTTCGCCAAACCATATAGTTTGTGGCCCTGTGGATTTAGCACCGCCGCTGTCCATAGACACTTACAATGTTAGAAAAAAAAAAGAAATATAATTTATGTGTTATGATTTTGAAAACTATCTACTTGCCTGCAACCACATAGGTGTGGCTCTTGAGCATTACCATTCTTTTATTAACTGCCTCCATAACACGATCACATGTAGCCTCATCTGTTGTCAATGCGTCTTCAAGTTCTTGCTTGAGTTCATATGATTTTCCAACCAGTCCTGCCACAGTTGCGGGTCTCTGCTGGTCTGCAAATCGTAGTAGTCGATAAATCGGTTCTACCACTTAAATGACCCAATGCATAGAGGTCCACCCATTGTCTACATGTGAGACAGGAATACATGTATTCTTCTTCTTCGGTCGTGCACAAATGGTTAGAGCTCTACACATCTAACACCATTCACTTCATGAACTTGTCTTTTCTATCCCAAAAACTTTTCAAAAAAAAAAACAAATGTCATTTCAAACCTTATGGCATTTGGACAAACTATCTGTCCTCCAATATGTTCTCACATTTCATTATGGAGGCGACCGTGGCTGTATAGGAACCAACAAATCCTCTTGGCCGCCTTGACAACTCTAGCAACCTCCTTGAACTGGCTAATATCCCTCACATGAGGTTGATGGTATGAGCTGCACACGACTGCCCGGCTAAAGTTGGATACTCTTCAATTACCAGTTGACATGTTTTTTTATAGTTTGCACCATTATCAGTCACAATCTGCATAATATGTCGAACTCCAACCTCTTCCACAACTTTACGTATCTCACGATACAAGAAGTTAGCATTTTGTATCTCACCAGTTGCATTCACTGACTTATGGAAAAATATTCGTCCATTACAGTACAATATGAAGTTAATAATACTCAGCTGTGTAGGTCCTGACCATGAATCACACATGATAGAGACTCCATATATACCACAATCATCTTTGAACTATGCTACATACTGATTTATATCTTGTTCGTTAGCATCAAGATATGGCCCATCGATTTCATAGCCTCTTGGTGACGCCACGCCTTAACCAAGTTTTTGTGTCTCTTTGATGGCAGCACGAATATAAAGACACTCTGCCTTTTTTTACAGGAATGTCATTACTATGGAACCATTTGGACCAAATTTTTTCAAGTTTTGACTTTGCGTCTCCACGTAGTGCTGTATCAATGCGGGGTTGGCGGGGTGCCTGACCTGCCAAAATATATGAATTAACTCTCACGGACTATGTGTGGATATCATGGGGATATGCTCCAGATCTTAGGATTATGTGACAATTGGCAATGGAATTTATGGTTTGTCGTTTCACAGGATTTTCGACAAAGTTCAGGCTTTCTGGACAGGAGCGGTCCGACCGGCCATAGCATGGCGGTCCGACCGGTCCCAAATCGGTCGGACCGCCGTGACCAAAGAGTGTCAGAATGTGCTGGGCCAAAAATAGAGGATGTAGGCAAGTGAGGGGATCCCGATGCACTTGGTCTCATAATTTTTGGAGTCTCCAAGCAAAAGTTCCATTCGTTTTAAATTTCCAGAAGGTTTCGGAATTTCAGGGCTTGAAATTCGGGTAAGTCCCTTGTGGCGGTCCGACCGCTCACGATGAGCGGGCCGACCGCGAAGCGATCGGACCGACCACGAGGCGGTCGGACCGATTTCCACTTATGAACGTCAGCCAACTTCGTGGTAATGTTGTTTTGTTAGGTCAAGTTCATTGGTTTCATGGTATATGTATTGCATGATGCATGTTTTGACTAACATGGGTCAAGTTGTGAAGAACTTGTTCCCGAATTTGTGTTTGCTTGTCTATGGTTGTGCAGGTTGCTTGGTGGTCAACGACGGTCAACGGCGAGGATGATCGGGACTAGACTTGGAGAGTTGAGGTCCAGAACGATCGACGATGCCGGATGAGGCCAATGGACTCAAGCGTGACATAAGATGGACAAGGGTGACCTATTGACGAATCCATGGTGCATGGTGAAGCGGTTTAGGTCAAAAGGTTAAAAACGGCGCTTTGCGAAGTGTGCGTGTGTGACCCGTTTGTTAGTGGGCCTTAACGGGAGCCCAATAGAATCAAACCCTAGAAGTTCTAGGCCTCCACTATAAATAGGAGGAGGTGGTGGCTGCACCATCTCTCTCGCCTCTTTGATGTTTCAAAACCTTAATTGGCTTAGGGGGAGTTGAGGTGGAGGCTAGGGCTCTTGATGTTTTGAGGTGATTTTCGTGATCTTTGATTGACCACTGATCCATGATGGTGTGGGTGTAATCCAACAACAATCACGTTCTTAATCTACGCAAAGTTTGCTTGAGATAAGCCTCTTTTCGTTCTTGCTTTCATTATCGTGATTTTAGGGCTTTCTTTGATCCACGAGTTTTTGATTGATTCTTTCACGTGAATTAGCTTGCTGTGATATGTGTGAACCTATCTAGGATCATCTTGATCATCAATCACTCACGAACAAGCATTAGGATCAAGTTTTCGTTCTTGCCCGGTTTTAGACCATCTCTTACTCAATTGACAACTGTTCAGGATCTAGCCAAGAATTATCATAATATTCAATTGGAATAGGTCCTCAATATCATAGAGAAGGTGTGTGCAAAGTTTCGTGAAGTTTGGAGTTGAGAATCAAAAGTTAGACCTAATTGCAACTTCGTCATCGGGCTGTTTTTACTGTTTCAGATTTGTTCTGGAGTCTGCCGGTCAGACCGTCCCTCACCATCGGTCCGACGGATTTGGCAGCGGTCCGACCGCCGGTATAACAACGGTCCGACCACCAGGAAATCGGTCCGACCGGTCGAGTCTAGAGGTCAGACCGCTAGTGCACTGTGTAGCTTTAATCTTTGATGATTTTGTCATATTGCTTAGGGGATTAATTTGAATTCAATACTAGTCTTCCGCTGTACTGGTATATTGATCTTCATAGCTTCCTAATAGCTATTGGAGTGAAATTGTGTTGAATTCATAATTTGTGAAAAAGTGAGTGTGCTCCTATTCACCCCCCTCTAGTCACCTTTTCGGTCCAAGACTATGACCTGCAAAACTTCCTAGAAATGACACCACTTCCCCTACCACTTCCACTACCCCCACCATGTTCAAACGTTGCACCCCGGCTTTTTGCCCTTTGTTGGAGCTGGTGTACTTCTAACGACTCTCGCGAGCTCATTCCATCTGCATTTCCTCATCATCATCGAAGACATCTTGAGATGATGGCCCACGAGCTACAGGCTTTCTTGCAGCTTGCTCCATTCGTAGTCTTTCATCTTTAATAGCTTTCTTTTTACCTTCGCTTCTTCAAGAGTTATCAGCATGAGCTTTCGGACTTTCGCCGGAACCCCACTGCAAGCAACAACATCTCTGTGTTTTCCAGCAAGATGTTCTTTTAGGCGGGTGACACTTTCGCCTAATTTTGTTAAATTACAATATATGCACTTCCAACCAGCACTTCCTAGTCTCTCTCCATATTGCCAAACATCGATGGATTTGGGAGCCATCACCTACAATAATCCATACAAGATGAAAAATGGGTAAATTTTATAAATATCGACGTTCTAATTACAAAGATGTACATCAGTGATGTTTATATTTAATTAACATTTCTAGCAATGCAAATTACAAGAACTAAACATGACCCACATTGCAACACTGAGAAATAAATGATGTTGGTATATATAGCAATGTAGTTGCTTAGCTCAGTACTTTACAAGTGTTTCAACTTTCAAGTTTAACATGTTCTGAGTGTTGTGCTAATTCAGTTCTCAATGTTGTTTCTAGCTTTCTTTTCTTCTTAATTTCTTTGAATGCAAAAGGGCAAGGGTGTCTTAGCATATCAAACAAACATTCAAATGTAAACACCAGTTCTTCCATTCGCACAAGACACATGTAAGTTATAAGAAACGTCTAATACATGCTGCTGCTGCCACCATCGCTGCTGCTTCTCCCCCAGGTGCTGCTAGTGGTGGCTGCTGGCCTGCTACAAATGGAGGGAGGGAGGCAAGAGGGAGGCAGCAGGTAGGCAAAAGAGGGACATGTAGGGAATAAAGTCATGGGTTCACATGCACATGGAAAGTAACTGGACAGTAAGAGGTGGGCAGGGGGAATCCAATGTGCAACAGCAACAAGCAGCAAAAAAAAATCGATCAGGATTTTTTCCCTGCCGCCCGGCCGGTAACCGGTAACCGGCGGTTATCGGCCAGGGAATTTTTCCCTGGTCGTACTCCAAAGTTTCTCTACTTCAAAACCCCTTCCCCTTGTTGTACTTTGTATGTGGACATGAACACCTGGAATAAAAACCTTTGATATTTTCTTTTGAAACTGAAAAGCGTTGAATAATCGAGGTCGCGTTGCCGCCGATCAAAGCTTTCAACTCATAAATGATAAATAAAAAAAAAAACACAAGAATGCAGTCCCGACCTTCTCTCTTTATTAACATCTTTGCTTGTGCGTACAATAAGAGCCATTTACCCCTTTATATAGGAGGAGATCTCTTTCCATGCATGAATAAGCAATATGTGACTAAACTAACTAATGTGTATTGTGGACCGATAGCCCCTAATGAGCATTTGTTTACGTAAAGTGTTCATACATAATTGGGCCTAAAAAATAGGTTGATATACAACACCTCTCTTGGACACTTTGCCAATGCTATGCTCATATCTCATTAAAAAACTTCTTTTGATAACCTAGTGGAAAAAAATGATAATAAGAAAGAGCACATAGCTCACATTCTTGTCATTGCACACGTTGGCTCATTCAAACCCTTAAAATGAGAAACACATTAGAACAAAACTCAAACAAGGGAAAAATAGTACAACATCTATTCATCCAATGATGAACATATCTCCCCTGAAGACAACAGCTCTTTGTGTCTTCTCATACCAATACCATGGATAAGTTTATCAAAACTTGGTCTTGGCAAGGCCTTAGTAAACAAATTCGCAAGATTCTCACTTGGTTGGATTTTCTGCACATCTATATTTCCATTTTCATGCTGCTCATAAGGGTATAAATGTTTAGGGAGTATATGCTTTGTCATATACGTCTTGACATAGCTATTCTTCATTTGTGCAATGCAAATTGCATTATCCTCATGGAGAACTGTAGGAGTTTTATCCACATCTATACCACAAGACTCTTGGATATTGTGAATTAGTATTCTAAACCATATGCACTCTCGAGTTGTCTCATATACTGCAATGATATCAACATAATTAGTTGACGCAGCAACAATTAATTGTTTTGCAGATCTCCAAGAGATAGTTATAGAACCACCTAGAAAGATGTATCAAGTCCTGGCATTATGGGGATCAGAAAGATAGCCAGTGTCTGAGTAGCCCTTCAACCTTATATCTTGACCCTTGGGATAAAAGAGTCTAAGATCAATTGTACCCCTAAGTAAAGGATTCCCTTAATTCCGTTCCAATGCCTCTTCGTAGGCTCGAAACAATATCTTGCCAAATAATTTACTACAAATGCAATATCAGGCTTGGTATAATTGGCAAGGTATAGCACCTCCAATAGCACTTAAGTAAGGGGTTTCAGACCGTAATGTATGCTTGTTCTCTTGTCAAGGACCATATGGATCTTTCTCCACTTACAGTGACCTAACAATCATTGGTGTACCTAGTGGATGAGATTTATCAAGATGAAATATCTCCAACACTTTCTTGGTGTAGGTGGTCTGATACAAAAATACGCCTCTAGGCAAATTTTCAATGTGCAACCTGAGACAATATTTCGTTTCACCCAAATCTTTTATATCGAATTTTGTCTTTAAGTATGAGCTTGATTTGATAATGTCTTTGGTGTTTTCGATTATGCTCAAGTCATCAACATACACAGTGATGTTGCAAAATCCATTCTTGGATTTCTTTATGAACACGCACAAACTTTGTTGTTTATGTACCCCTTTTGTAAAAGGAATTTACTCAGTCGGTTGTACCACATACGACCTGATTGTTTCAATCCGTATAGTGACTTTTGTAACTTAACACGATATATGATGTGATGTTCATTCTCGCTCATACTTGGGACTTTTAGTCCATCTAGAATCTTCTTGAAGATTTTAGAATATAGTGGCCCCATATAAATATGCAGTCACGACATCCATAAGTTTCATTTTCAAATCCATTCCCACTGCCATAGCTATAAGGTATCAGAATGTTGTGCCCTCCATTATAGGAGAGTAAGTTTCATCAAAATCAATGCTGGGTCTCTGTGTGAACCCTTGTGCTACTAATTTCGCTTTGTATCTCACTACTTCATTATGTTCATTCCTCTTTCTTATAAACACCCATTTGTATCCAACTGGAATAACATCATGAGGTGTCTTGACCATAAGTCCGAAGACTTTCTTCTTATTAAGCAGATTTAGTTCATTCTTGATTGCTTCCTTTCATTTATCCCAATCATGACGATTCTTGCATTCTGCAATTGTCTTTGGTTCCCGATCCAATTCAATATGGAAAACAATCTTTGAGATGAAGCAGCTACTATTAGTACTCATTTGTCTATAAAAGACTTCTTATATTTCCACATAGTTTGTGAAAAACTCTTTGTCCAATTCAATTAGAACTTTATTTAAATATATCAACTTTCCACTATTTCCCAAAATGGTAGAGTTTGATTGTTCTGTTTCCCTTGTGTCGGCGTGTGCGCTTCTCCTTCACTAGTCACATGTCCCTATACTCCAGCAAGGAGCGCCTCCCCCTCTGCTCCTATATGGGCCTCCACCTGTCGTGTCTTCACTCTGGGTATAAAGTCCGTCGGGCGTTTCTCATTCATGTTCGATTCATGGAGTTTCTCCCCCCTATTTAATACTTCTCTTTTGCATGCGTCTCCGTGTTCTGAGATCATCTAACCTAGGAAGTCTCTCATTCTTCTTACTAAGAGTAGTGAAGTCAAACGCAGAACCCAAAACCTATGATGGTTCTAGTCTTTCAGGTGCATTTATCGCTTGTATATGCCACTTAGTAACACCTTTATGATATGTGAATGAATATGGTAGCTGATTTGCAAGATTTTGCAAATATATTATCCTCTAAACCTCTTGTTCAGAGTCCTTAGTGCGTGGATCGTTATTATGAAGACTACTATCATTCCATGATAGTTCCCCGCAGTCCAACTTGGGGTCTTTTCCTCCCCCTAGTGTTGGGAATATTTCTTAACTAAATATAGTGTCAATGTATCTTGCTCCAAATACTTTATTATAGACAATTATTCAAATCCCACATAAATTCCCAATTTACGGTGGGGTCTCATTGACGTACACTTAGGAGGTGAGATAGTTATGTAAACAGTACAACCAAATTTACGCAGATGAGAAATACTAGGATATTTCCCCCACACTAGTTGAAAAGGTGACAAATTATGGTATACAGATGACCGAGGTTGTATTAATGCCGATACATATAATACGGCTTGTCCCGAACACGTGGTTGGTAGACTGAATCTCATTAACAAGGTTCTAACGATCATCTTGATCCTCTTGATTAACGATTCAGCAAGCCAAGTGATAATTGGGCTCACACTTATAGCATGGCCTATTATCACTTGGTGCTTTAGTGGAGACTTACCCTTTCCTCTTGTCCTACCTTTTGCCTTGAAGACAAATTGTTTAGACTTCTTTCCCTCGGTCCCCTTTTCTTTTACACAATATTCGTCCTTTTTCTAAATATTATGTGCCTCGGGTGCAGCCAGTTCCTATAGGATGGGCATTATGATTCCTCATAAGGAGCTTATTATGCTTTTTCACCCCTGTAAGTGCGGTTATCAGTTCAGAGCGGTTTTCATACCCCTTTTCTCTGTACTTTTGTGCTAGCACCAGATTTGTAGCATGGAAAGTGGAAAGGATTTTCTCGATCAACTGTCTCTATGTAAATTCTCTTCCATAGAGGCTGAAATCAGAAATTATTCTATAGAGTGACGAGTTATAAGCCTTCACATATTTAAAATCCTAGAAGAGCAAACTCGTCTAATCATGCTCTGCCTGTGAGAGCATTAATTCCCTTTGCTGATTATATCTCTTTTGAAGGGAAACCCATAAGGCTAAATGATCTCTCTCAGTCAAATACTCATTCTCGAGATCCTTATTCAAATGATGGTGTCGGAAGAATATGGCATCAGCCTTGTCTTCCTTTAATTGGGGGTGCACTTAACCCTTTAGAAGTTAAGTAGAACTCCACGTCCAGCGCTAGGTTATTTAGTTGCTCCTGTCAACTGCCAATTCATCAAATTCACTTTTTGTGACGTCGGTCATGTTGTCTATAGCACTGTATAATGACGTATATAATTACCATAAGTTAATGAATAGGTACATCATGTACCGCATGAGTCAAAACATGTGTTACCGCAATAAAAACAACTTGCATGAGTAGTAAATATCAAATTTATGGATTTTTAGTAATTTTTTTTTTCAATTTTCTAATAACTTTCTAGGCATAGAACAATTACTACACTCATAAATTAATAGAATTTTTTTGGTATAAAAGAACAAAAAAAATTTCGAGGTTTAATTTGCAAAATTCCACCGAGTGGAAGCTCCCATTCTTTATTCTGAAATTTTAAGGGTTCTTTTTGCAAAATTTTGGTCCAAAAGGACTCAATTTTAATAAACCAAAGACTTACGCTTAATTTCGAAAAAGTCAAAGGGCTTTTCTGCTAAAGCGCCAAGGCCAATTGGATCCTATCTCGGCCAGTCCTTATAGGATAGAACCAACAACCGAAATAAGGCCTTTGCATGGCCTGCTTAGCCGACCCGCTAGGGTTTCCCCTAACCCTAGTGCTGCTCGACTAGAGTGCACGCATGCGAAGGCTTGTGGCGGCGGCCTCGGTGTGCACGACGACAATGATGCAAGCAGTGGCAGTGTCCCGCGGTGGTCCGCCCACCCGATCGGTCCTGGACAGATAAGACGATGGAGTACACCTGATGCCCCACCTTGTCCTTGCCTCGTCTGCCCACACACACGTGGCACGGTGCGGAGGCTGCCTCGACCCGGTGTTGCCGCTGAGGTGGCAGTACGGGCGTGGAGGAGAATGGCATCGACAATGGTGGAGTATGCAGACGGCGGCAGCCACGACACGATGACGTCGATTTGGCCAGCGACGTGCGACATGGAGGTGGCGCACAACACACCTCACCCGACGGTGAGGTCCTTGCCCCCATGGAGCCTGACGGCGAGCTCAACCCTGGTCGGTGGTGTGGCATAGAAGCGACACCCTATCCAATCGAGATGGCGAGATAGATCCGACGATAGCGCGCTGCGGAGGAAGCACCCGATTCTCGGTTCATGGCAGTGGTGTGCATGCGTAGGCATGTTGTCGTTGCCTAGACGATGGTTGCTAGCGGCGTGTGCATGGAGGCGCACAGTCGGACGACCCATTGACGACGATTGGTGAATGTACGCGGATGTGTACTTGAACCAATCTCAATAAAGTCTTGCGGCGCATGCGCGGAGGCATACGACTGGTCGGGTCGGTTGGCCGGCGGTGGCGATGGTGCGTTGGTGCGTATGCGGAGGCAGACAAACAATGCGGTCGGGGCAAGGCGTGGTTGGCGCACACGTGGAGGCGTGCGTCCAGCCGTCCGACAGGATCGATGGCAGTGAATAGTCGAATAAAAACTAATCTACTAAAAATAATATTACTGGTAGAATTAAAAACTTATACCAAAGTAACGTAGCAAGAAGCCTTAGCTTAGAGTATTATCGTGCTGATAGTGTGTTGTATAATCGAGGTCGTATTCCCGATGAACAATAGATAAGAATATAAGGATGTAGTCCCAAACTTCTCTCTTTATTGATATTAGTTCAATGCCCGTGCCTTGCTACGGATTAAAAAAATCATATCTCGCCAACCGTCGTCGTGTTCAGCCTACAATACAAGTGATCCGCCGGCAACCCGTTCTTGGAAAGATCCATGAAATCTTTGAACTTCTTGCGTATCAGCTTGGTCAGTTGGGGTGTGGGGGGTGGAGAGGAGGTTATGGGTGGCCAACCGTACGCACGGGAGGAACCGAGAAAGAACGAGATCCAACGGCTCATATCTTACGAAGAAAGATAGATCTAACGGCTCACATCGTATGAGAGATAACAGCCGCCACTAATTCTTTCTTTTAAGTAGTAGAAATATTTATCTATTAACTTATATGTACAGTAAAAAAAACTTCATGTCTCCGGAGAATTACTATATTTAAAGGCTGGTGGAAAGGGCCGTCGCTGGGGTGGTACACGTCACTAATAAATTATGTGTCGTCTGATCGCATCTGATTGGCTTTGGGCCGTCCGATCCGATTGAGCCGCAGCGTGCGCTGGGAAGGCTTGGTCTCGCGCGCGCCACGTCGCCCAGGAGTTCACGGCCGTCCGATCGCACCGGACGCGCCACACTGCTTGATTCGCCGCTCGCGCGCGCCGCTAGGAACGTGTGGCCTCGTGCGCGCCACGTCGCCCCGGCAAAACGGTCCGCGCCATTGGCGCGGGTGAACTTCTAGTGTTTAGTTAAGTCTGCACGTTTCGGGCCTAGAAGAGAAGCGGACCGATATTTAAAAAAATCTTCCATATTTCTTCTCCACTCTTCCCAAGTTTCCCCTTGCCGCAAGAATAAACGGGGGAGAGAAACCTAGAATCCCCGGCGGCGCGACGGTAGGGGAAATTCCATCGAACACATGGCCGCCGCCACCGTCGCCCGCTCCAAGCGCACGCTCCTACCCTACCTCCACCGCCTCCTCCACTCCACCGCCGCCCCCTCGCCCAGTCGCTTCCTCCGCCACGCCTCGCCGGTGCCCCGCGCCGCGGACCACTCCCCCTTCCTCTGCCTCCCCGCCCCGCGCGTTTCCACGCTCCCCACCGGCCTCCGCATCGTCACCCAGGCCTACCCGGTCGCCACCCGCATGGCCTCCGTCGGTGTCTGGGTCGACGCGGGCAGTCGCTTCGAGCTGCCCGGCACCAACGGCACCGCGCACTTCCTCGAGCACATGGCCTTCAAGGGCACCACGCGCCGGCCCACCGCTCACGCGCTCGAGGTGGAGATCGAGGACATGGGCGCGCACCTCAACGCCTACACCTCCCGCGAGCAGACCACTTTCTTCGCCGACGTGCAGGGCCGCGACGTGCCCGCCGCGCTCGACGTCCTCAACGACATCCTCCAGCACCCGCGCTTCCCCCAGCAGGCCATCCAGCGCGAGCGCGGCGTCATCCTCCGAGAGATGGAGGAGGTGAACTGTCGCGCCCTTTTGCTGTGTTACCCCTTTTCTTGCCCTACACCACGATTCCTTAATTTACTAGTCTAAAGGTGTAAGCTTTGGTGATACTTACGCTTACTTGATGTTCTCGTGGCATTGGTAATTTGCTCATTTGTATTAAATTTGGGTAGTTGATACTTCATTGGCATTGCAATTTGTATGTAGTGTAACCCTTGGCTGTTCCTCCTGTTTATGGTGTCTGTATCTTTCCGTGTGAATCTACACTATACGTGCGGGAAGCTGCTGCCTTTTCGCACTTGCTCAAACATTGCAATATGGATTTTTACTGCTCTAATTGTTGGTATTAATTATAGGTAGAACCTTGTAGTGGTGCACAGTATGGTAAGTGTGCTTTAACACTGATGGTCTAAATGTAACAGTTTTAGTGTTAAATACTCCCATATGATTAATTCGTGTGTTATGGCATTCTGTAGAAAGCTTGAAACTTTTAATCATAATATGAATTGCTGGCTTGCTTTGTAGCATCAGTCTTTCCATGAATAGTGATGAACCCTGGATGTCTGCCGCGGTTTAGGATAGCTCTTAGCTCTTTCTGCTGAAGTGCAATATTTATTGCTAGATGTGGATGTTTGATGTATGTTTACGTGTTTTTATGGATAGACAGGTGCAAGGAATGATGGAGGAGGTGATATTTGATCACTTGCATGCTGCAGCGTTCCAAGGCCATCCTCTGGGGGACACCATATTAGGTCCTAAAGAGAACATTCAATCGATCTCTAAGAAAGATTTGGAGCAGTATATTTCAACTCATTATACCTGCCCCAGAATGGTAATTTTATCTACCAGCCTGAAAAATTTAGCCATTGGTTAACATACAACTTGAGTGATGAAAGTTTCTGTTTTGTTGGTTGGTTTAGGTTGTATCTGCCGCTGGGGCGGTCAATCACGATAAAGTTGTTGATCAAGTGAGAGAATTGTTTACAGGATTCTCTACTGATCCAACTACTGCAGATCAGCTTGTTGAGGCAAACCCGGCTATTTTTACTAGTTCAGAGGTCTGGTTTCAGTTTCTCAAGATGTTATTGTAGTAATTTGTTAGGCTATTTGAATTGATCTTTATCTTTTTTATATATATCATTAGGTTCGTGTGGAGAATGCGGAGATGCCTCTAGCGCACCTTGCAATTGCTTTCAAGGGTTCATCATGGACTGACCCTAGCTCAATTCCTCTTATGGTGATCCAAAGCATATTGGGTTCTTGGAACAGGAGTATCGGGGCTGGGAACTGCTCAGGGTGAGAAAAGGATTTTCATAAATTGATTACATTTCAATGATAAACAATTTGCTCTCCCCAGTGTGTTATTCCTAAGTTTGCTGCATAAAGCTGATGTTATATATGGAAACTGCAAGGTCTGCTTTAGCTCGTGGTATCAGCAATGCTAGTTTAGCTGAGAGCTTGATGGCGTTCAACACTAACTATCGAGATACAGGATTATTTGGCATCTATACTACTGCTCCGGTAAAGTTTGTTTCTCAATCTTTTTTATTTGTTCAGTTGCTTGAACATCGGATTAACTTTAATAAAATGTGATGTCTTTTCCCTCTATCTTGATGTCAACCACTATGAGTAATAGTCATCTTTACTATTAATTTCAGTGCTGTATTTGTCATTACTCATTAGAGCACTGAAATTGAATAATGTTTAGTTTAAAATATAAAAGTAACTAGCAGTGGGTACTCCGTTACCACATCCGTGGTAATAGATTTGTATAATCAAGCAGTGTATTTGCGGTATACTGGTACATGTGCTACTCTTTACATGTGTTTGTCACTTACGGTGAATGTGTAATCAATGATTAGTTAAAAACATAGGATGGAATGATGGATTACTAAACTGGATTTTTTTTTCTGGTTTAGTCAGACTATTCTTTTCCCCCTTGGCATCTGCATTGATTGTAAGTTTGAATATTGTCAGCAATCACTTGTATGTGTGCAGCACAAAGTTTTTTAAAGTGATCATGCAATTATACCAGCAGCTGAGCAGTGTTAATCAGTTAAGCTATGGATTGGACGGAAGGTTCCTCTTTACAATGTTTTCTTACAATTTGTGAAATATGACCGCAGCCTGATACCCTGCATGACCTGTCACGGTTAATAATGGAAGAATTTAGAAGACTTGCATTGAGAGTGTCAGAGACAGAGGTTGCTCGTGCTCGTAACCAGGTATCTGGTTCAGTCTCCAAGTTCCTAGTTCGGTAGTTTTATACAATTCCACTGGTAATATCTGGTTTTCCCATGTGAATCTTTATTGAAGGCAAAATCACATATTCACACAGTTGGTTCTACATTATTATTAATAAACATAGAGAAAAAAAACTATGCTATAATTGGTTGATTTGACCTTGTATTTGTAGTGTTCCAGTTTGTTTAATAGGCCCATGCTTTTTTACAGCTTTACTTACATTTGGGTTGTATGGTAGTAGATATGTTTTCTTTTTCTTTATATTCTGTGTTTCACTCGTCTTTTCCTTCATTGGACGGTACTATTATTGGTGACAACGTGGCTGCATGTAATACGGTTAAAAAATGTGACTTCGATGATCAATCTATTATAGCTTCCGCAATAGTCTGACAAGTTCATCAACGCCAAACCTCCTCCCCTTTCCCTGAAATGATACTGACAGCTTATGCTTAATGATCTATAGGATAATATTACATTATGCTGCACTAGTACAATCATTAAGTACGATGTATGCTTGTTACAGCATATGGCAATTTACACATGTATTAGGTAGAACTGGTTTTCATTAGTGAAGTAAGTGGGTAACAAGTAAGAACTAACACTTCTTATTCCAGTTGAAATCTTCTCTTTTACTTCACATTGATGGATCTACTGCAGTTTCTGAGAATAATGGTCGCCAGGTATGTTACAGTCTAGTTTTATCTTAAGCGTTCACAATAGCAACTGCTGCTATTCTTCCTGATTAACAAAATTTGCCCTCAACCATCTGGTGCAGATGCTCACTTATGGACGAATAATGCCATTCTTAGAGCTTTTTGCGCGCATTGATGCTGTTGACTGTGCTACAATAATGGAAACGGCCAAGGAGTTCATAATTGATAGGGTAAAACTCCAAGACTGGGTGTCTTACTACTAATACGGTGCAATGTAGTATTGCTGAGTAGTTGAGCTATACGGAAGCTTCATGCACTCACATGATTTGTTTGACAATTTTCAGGATGTGGCCCTTGCTGCTGTGGGACCACTCACACATTTGCCAGAGCTTAGTTGGTTTCGCTCACGGACATGTTCTGATGATGAATTTACTGCAAGAATATTCTTGCTGGACGCTTCAAAATAATTGAAGCTGCAGCTCTTGGTTAGTGTTGTTGTAACTCTAGTTCAGTCCCAAGAAGTTCTCAATTGATAGATAGCATCAAGCATCTAAGTTATTTATTAAATATTCGTTTTTTTTGTGCTTGCACTCTATTTATTTTATGCTAAATGTGCAAATAACTTTTTTCGCTGTGGTGCTCTACTCATAGATTCCTTCTTTATTTGTGAATCATGTTTGGACTTTGGAATCATCTGCACATCTCGCTAATGCAAAGCATCTTGAAATAATAAATTGGCAAAAGAGAATGGCAAAAAGGACTAATTCTTGACCTGAACTTAGATGTTGCTATTTCTTTTTCTCTATTTCTTTTCTTTGGATTCCTCGTGTCTACAAAAAAATTGGCTGCATTTAGAGTCTGCATCGATTGTCATAGCTCATTTGTTGTTGTGATGTCAGAAGTTCGAATATGTATTGATTGTTTTTTCATTAAAAAAAACGAGTCTGCTGAGGGATGTGTGTAAGAAGGTTTTCTGGAGACATCAGAATTGTAGAGAGGCAAGAAACTTGTTGCCTCATTTTTTAAAAAAACGACGGCAGGAGAGCTGCCATCATTTCATTTCACTAGGAAATTCAGAAGTAACAAACCAAGAAACATACAAACAAGAAAGGAAATCTGTACAAGGGTACACCATTATCGCCGAGCAATAAAGTGACAAAATAATACTTCACTTGGCTAGAAAATTTCCAAATAATGTAGTGTGTAACTTTAACACATTTAAACTCAATTAGCGTGTCCCTCTTATACAGTATGTAATATAGTCGTAGCAATGTCCCTCTTATACAGTGTATCATTGCTGCATTACAATACAAACCATTAAAGATGCTGCAGTTACTGAGCAGCCAGCCAGCCAGCCGAAGTCCAGAACAGCCAGGCGAACGCCGCAGCCCACAGAGCGCAGATGAGCGAAAAATGCCGCATGGTGACAAAAACTTGCTCCTTTTTTCCAGTGAATACATGGGGCAGAGTCATGCAGCATTGCGGTTGTTCTGTTCACTCACTCAAACTGACACCCAGACATGCAAAAATAAGCACCAGCGATTCAGCGAAAAAATGCTGATCACTGGATGGTTGTGTTTCGCTACTGCAATCAATGGCAGATAAGACACGGACGCTGCTGTTTCCGCGTCCGTTTCGCTGTTTAGCGGAGCCAAACGCATTGCAAACAACAGCAAGTACTGGGATGCAATGGGAGTGTATACGGACGGATATTACTTATTCTGTATTTTTTTCTTCTCAAAATTAGAGTTGGATACAGACAATGCTGGATACGAATACGAATATAAATAGTCTCGGTTACGAATACGGAGTGAATATTTTGCCAAACCAAATACGAATTGTTGGTCACAAATATTTAATTGGATATTGCACGAAAAAAATAATATATGTTCCACATATAAAGATCAATCAAACGTACTATACGTTCAAAATGCAACTACATTATCAATTTGACAAGTAAATTTAATTACATCACACTATCACAGCCGCTAGTTAAAGTAGTAATTAGCAAGTAGCAAGTTATAGTGATAGTAGCACTAAAGATGTTCAAAATGTAATTAGTCAATTGCATAACATGACATACAATGTATATAAAGCCTATGTACCAGTAGCAATAACCAGTTAGGGATACACAGAACATTGAATGGTAACAAGTCTATAGCACCCTAATTTTTGATTTTTTCAAAATCATTTATTGAAAATAAGGTTTTATAAAATTTTCATGATTTTCTAGAATTTAACAAAGCTTAAATATAATTTTTAGAAATGAAAATGATTTTTATAAATAAATCAAATATCTATTAAATTAGAAGTATTTTATTTAAGTTCCTTGTGTTCAAAATTATTATTTTTCTCTAATTTTTATGAAATTTTCCGAGTTCATTTGCTATTTTTCTTAGCTTATTTGGATTTCCTATATTTTCTAAAAATAAAAAACTAACTTACATACTAAAAAGCCTCGTGGGCTTATTTATCTCTCCACCCACTAGGCCTAGAGTTTAACGGATATTCGACATAGTGTTTACCGAATACTATCCGATAAATTTTCTGGATAGCTTCGAATCTGACGAATACCTCCTTCCCGAATCTGTTTCTGTATCCGTGAAAACTACTCGACTCCGAAATCCGAGAAAAATTCCGAATATATGGTTTCACGCTCTGAATAAAGTTCAAATTTATTTGGATGGACGATCGAGAACTATACACTCCGTTTGCACTCCAAGCTAAGAGCCTAGGACCATGCATGAGCTGCCAACATTTTCATTTCTCCATGGCCCTGTTTTCCTGAACAAACTGTGGCATAGGGTGGGCAAATGGGCTCACGCCGCGTTCCCGCGCATTTCTAGACGCCTTATGAAATAAGTTTTGGAAATATAGAGTTTTTAGAAACTAGACAGGTAGCGATAAAAATGAAAGATGCCAATGATCCAATATAGATAAGAGAGAGACATCTTTAAGAGAGATAAGAATGAGCAATAATACTTAGATTTTCCACAAAAAAATTGTAGGTGCAAATAGATTTTGAAATTTTTCACTAATGAAACTAACGGTCATGCTAACTAAGGTCACAACCTACAGCCGATATGACTCTGATACCAAGTCTGTCAGAGCCCAAATTTGAAATTTAAAATCTTATATGTTCACAACACTTGTCCCTGAATGAGTAGCTAGTACTCATAGTTACATCATTAGATATCAAACACATATCATAGAAACGTAAAGCTATTGCATAATAATAAACAAAACGTAAATATACCTTATGTCGTTTGACTTTCAGAATGGCCGACCAGGCCAAATACCTTTAAAGAAAAGTATTTCGACTCAGGCGACACTTCCACATACCCACTCTGTTGTGCCTCCAGCACCAGCCACTTTTTCCAGCCACCCGAGTCAAAATCTGTTTTTGGTTTTCTTTTGTTTTAAAATACTTTTCAAGTCCAACACACCAGCTAGGTTCCAACCTCGATTGTCCAATCTCATTTTCAAATATTTTAATGATGTCATGGCAATTTACTGCCCACATGTCAACGTATCTAAGTAAGGCTAAGCATGACACTTAGATATATATTTATTAACTAGTGTGTATACCATTAGTTCTAGGGTGACAAAGGATAGTGTCCAAGTTCAAGGATTGGAAGTTTATACACAATTATCATTAATATAGTAACTGTGAGCTAGATCAGCATATTTGTATAAATCATAGCAATGCAATTTCATAATTTAAAATAATATAATTGCATTTCAAAAGTAGGTTCAACATGATCAAAGTGTTGACTCGCCTTGCTCAATGTTATGATAATATTCTTGATCAATGTTTTGATAATCTTGTTCTTGTTTTGTCTCGGATTGCTGCTCCATCATGGCTTCAGATTCTAAATACGCATAATACGATCGAACCAAAGAACGTATGAAAGCAACCATATGAAATCCAATAAATCTAAAGACATTCAAACAAAAGGAAATAATTCAAATGAAAGTAAACATATCTAACATCTTGAAAGAAGGAAGTACTCTAGATGAAACTAATCATACTTAGTGGAGTTGATGAAAGAAATACTTCAGACGAAATATATCCAAAAAGTTGATGAAGGAAATACTTCAAACGGAATGAAGGAAATACTTCATTGGAATAAAGAAAATATTTCGGACCAAAGTAGATAAACTCAAACTCTATTTGTTTGGTCTAGTGGTGGGGTTTTGGTTGATAGTTAGACTTAGGGTTAGGTAATTGTTTGATCCGGAGTAAGGGCGAGAGGATCGGCTCTCGGGAAGTCCGCTAGTGCAAGGAGTTAGGACTCCAATGGGAGAGAGAGAATATTCATAGGAATATTCTACATCGGTTACCTAGATGGGAGAGATCACCCGATTATGTAGGACTCTTTGATCCATCTTCGGGTCACAAATTGCCCAACTACTGGGTACAGATAGCAATGGATGACAGCTAGAGTCTATACGATGTCAATTGATGGTGGAAATACTATCATTCCCTCGAGAGTACCTTAGCATAACTCTCGCGCGGGGCTCAGTTGATCTAATGGCTTATTTTTGTTATTACTTCCTATTTATCGAGGAAGTTCTATGAAAGTCGGATGAGACCCATGCGCTGGTTCAGGGTTCACATAGGGTAGACATAAATCTTACCGATACATGAGGTCTAGTTCACTTAATGACTTCTTTTATTATTCTATATTTATCAAGGAAGTTCCACAAGCCTTAGCTGGAACTTCCAAGCATTAGCTAGACATCAGCCTTACACCCTCAGTGGTGTCTACGATTTTGGGTTTCGTCGTTGAGGTGATCTATTCTTGGTCTTACTATCTACATGGCTTGGCATATACTAAAGTAAACCCGACACACTAGGTTGATCCTTAGCTACAACATCTGCTAATGACTAATTCTCGTTAGGTAGGTAACTATACTACAAGACCTATGGTTTCTTACCCACTAATCCTTGTTTAGCGATCAACTATATCACCTTGATTACCACAACTAGTATGAAGCTAGGTCATAGCTACAGCTAACATTCATTAAGTTTTATCATTACTACACTTTACTTTGCTCTAAACGTCGAGGACACACTTAATTGCTTAATCAACCACTAGCATGGTTCATATGTCAATCGACATACATGCACACACGTATACTTGTAGGCTTAATCAACCACTAGCATGGTTAATATGTCAATCGACATACATGCACACACATATACTTTTATCCCCTTGCTTATTCTAGGTCCTAGGTATATGTGAGCTTATGTGTCTCACCATAGGTTACTATACTAAGATTAACCCTAGACGTGATGTTGCTAGATCATGGTATATAACCCGGGTTATGTTCATTTGGGTACTCTTAGACATAAGGCTATATGTTAATGTCACTTAATTATTATCCAATTGCTTCACTACCTAATTAACTATTTGATTAAATTATTATCTTTATTATTCCAACAATGGTCTAGGGTTTACTAGTGTTGGATCGTGTGTGTGTGTGTAAACATAACTGCATCATCTTAACTAATCTCTTATTTGACTTGATGCAATTCTTAGTTACAATGCAACCTATTATTATTTTAATGGAACCAGTGACTATTTTAAAATGGACTATGGCTCTTCTGCTCTTTTAACCAATAACTAGGTCATAATATCATATACATCTTTTCTTCTAACCACAGCCATGAAGATCCTATCTGTTCTATAACTTCTCAATCTGAATTAGCATCTAATTGCCTGTCTTTGTCACATTAACTACACTAGCTCACTGATGATATCATGTTAAGCTTTAATTGCTTAATTCTATCACTAGTTACTATTACTGTAATTGCAATTTGGTAGGGGCATATTCATTCATTGAGGTTAACTAACCAATTAACCTACTACTTATATTAGTATCCTAGCTAGCTATTCACTGTGGGACGCGGGGGTTGGTTACCGGTCATACACATACACAGAGAGAGGGTGAGCCACATAGAGTTGCAGGGGGACCCACATGTCATACTATCTTAACGCTAACCAACCCTTTCCTTAATGACTTCATTACGGTTAATGATGGAGCAACAGTGCTTCTCCCCCAACTCGCACTGGAACAGGGGAGACGCCTAGAGCTTCTCGGGCCGCGCTCGTCGTAGGAAAATTGGGCCACAGGGGCAGCAAGTAGGGCCAAAATGGGACCCCCACGACATGGCGGTCCTGTCAGTGCAGGCGGTGAGGGTCGAGACGACCTACAGCGGCGGCGGCGCTTGGTGCTATGGTGGCTTCTACGCCCCGGCGACGCTCTCGACAAACTCTCGCGCGTACGAGTATCTATAGGGGTGGGAAATCAACCGGAATGGAAGGAGTCGACGGGGATGGCTGGAGGTTGGCCGCGATGATGATCTGAGATGGCGAGGAGACCTTCACGTGGCGGCAATGTCCTGTGAAGAAAGGGGATCCGTGAGCTACCGATGATGCACGAGGGAGGCGACGAAATGGGCGGAGAGGATTGAATCGGGCCGGTTTTAACCGGAGATGATGCGGCGGTGTGTGCATCGATTTTGGCTGGGTCAGGGAAGAAAAGAGCTCCGGCGATTTCCTGTGGACAAAAGGACAAAGTAGTCGAGGGGAAAGACTCCTCGTACTCCGGAACACATGGTGATGCAAGTGGCCAGGTGAGGAGCTCACCGGAGTGGCGGTGGTGTGATGGCAGCGCGTAGAGCTGGCCAAATGGGTCATGCCTATCAAGCCAGCTCGAGGCACGACACTGTAGGCCCGACCTAGACATGACACGACCTGTGTTGTTCATGGTCAGCGTCTTGACCCAAAGACGACGGCTGTCTTGCGTGCTTGGCCGCTACCCCAAGACGCAAGACACAAGCGATCTTCAGGCTATGCGAACGCACGCGCACGCAAGACGAGCCCAACACGACCCGAGTGGCATGAGAGAGTGATAGCAACCCAGTCACCCAAAGGCCAGAGCTGGCAGCGCACGCGGGGCGTCCGTGGTGCCAGCGCGAAGGAAGAAAGGCCGGTAGCACAGGAGGGAGCCGGAGCGGAGAGAGAAGAGGGAGGGCCTGGACGGGTAGTGCTGGTGTGGAGGTCGACGGCTCTACAGGTGGCCGAGAGGAGGACGATGGAGGCGTTGTGGCGAGGAGGTGGCGCGGCGGGCCGACGCTGAGAGGAGGACGAGGAGGCGACGCGACGGGCCAACGCTGAGAGGGCGGCGAGGAGGCGACGTGACGGGCCAGCGCTGAGAGGAGGACGAGGAGGCGGTGTGGCGGGCCGACGCTGAGAGGACGGCGAGGAGGCGGCGTGGTGGGCCGATGCTGAGAGGAGGATGAAGCGGCGATGCGGCGGGGCGGTGCGACACTGCGGCAGTGCCATGTGGCACTGTGCGGGGGGCACGCGAGGGCAAGGGGTGAAGAAGAAACGGGCTGGGTAGGCCAGGTAGGTGTGCTCGTGGGCCGTGCCTGGCACGACATGGCCCGACAAAAATCCAATTGTTGGGGCACTTCTGCTCGTTTTTTGTGATCGTTTTTGACCGTTTGGGTCTTAAAAAATATTAAAAAATCAAAAGAAATCCTAATTTTTTTTTTGTATAAATAGCCGCCATACCCCCTCATTCAGCACCCCTCCATTCCCCATTCTCTTTGAAATTCTGTTGTGCAAATTCAAATTAGCTAATTTGACAAAATTCAAAAAAATTGTGCTAAATTTTGAAAAATTCAATTTTCGACAGCAAGTTAGCAAAAGAGATACAATACTATTTTTTGTATACTTTTATTGTTATTGATTGTTATGCTAAGATGAAAGTAATAATAGTGTTAGATTTAATTTTGTAGTTTTCGTTATGGACAGTCCATATGATAGTTTTGCTCTTGGTGATTACGAACTTTCACAAGAGGAAATTGCGTCCATGGAAACGGCTACGGCTGCCTCAAGTGAACCAAAAGTGCAAGGTGGAGTTTTGTCATCAGGCTCCACAACAACATCAAAATCCACGCCAATCGGAGCAAAGAGGTCGAAGCCGTCTACATCGGAAGTGTAGGAGAATTTCGACAGAACAACCAAGCAAGACGCATAGGAAAATGAAATACCATTTGCTATTTGTAAAATTTCTCGCAATGAATTGTCTGCAAAGTCTACATGTGGAACGGGGCACTTGCTTAGACATGCTACAAGATGTCGAGCCAAGTAAGGATTGGTGATAAAGCAGACGCAGCTGCAGTACAACCCCGACGGTACGATACGTCGCTGGGACTACCATCCTCAGGTAGTCCGTCAATCTCTCTGTCATTTAATTACTTCTGAGGATTTACCGTTAGGCTTTGAGGAGTCCGCTTCTTTTCAAAATTACATTAGGACTGCACATAATCCTTGATTTTCTTATGTTTCTAGACAGACAACAACTAGGAATCTAGTAAAATGCTACAATAAACGTCGCAACAAAATAAAGAAACTATTTAGTACGTGCACATTTTTTGTGGCCCTGACCTCGGACATATGGAGTGGTCGAGTTAGTGAGGATTACCTTAGTGTAGTTGCTCATTATGTTAATGACGACTGGGCAATGGAGAAAAGGATTATAGCTTTGAAATTAATTGATGTAGCACACATGTGTGAGAATATTGCAGACTGTATTATCAAAGTCGTGGAAGACTTTGGTCTTATAGACAAAATATTCTCAATTATTTTAGATAACGTCGCTTCAAACTCTAGGGTCATGGACATTCTTACTCTAGTGTTGACTATATACATCGATTCCTTCTTGCTACATCAACAATGCGTTTGTCATATTATCAACCTTATAGTCGAATGTGGTTTGAAGAGGTTGAGTCCGTATATTAAAGCTTTTCGCAATGCGATTTTTTCTTGAATAATTCTAACGTAAGAATAGCACAATATAATAACTTCTGCAGGGCCATGGGTGTATGTCAAAGAAAGTTCGGTTTGAACATGGAGGTAAAGTGGAACTCTATTTACGTTATGCTTAAGAGTCTTTTACCATACAAGATCACTTTTTCTGTTTTTATTCAAACACACTATCAGAGCAATGACAGTAGTAAACTATTGACTGAGCAACATTGGTTCGTTGCTGAGAGGATACTGTTGTTTTGAGGAAAATTTTATGAGACTACTCTTGCTTTGTCTGTTGTGTAGTATCCAACATCTCCTCTCATTATCCATAGTATTTTACAGATTGCTACCCAATTGAAAATGTATGAAAATGATTTAGTTTTATGCGATGCTATTGTTTTCATGAAATCTAAATACCTTAAATATTGGAGAGAAATCCCTTACCTGTATGCATTTGCATTTCTTTTAGATTCTAGAGGTAAAATCGATGCATTTGGCAGTGTACTTGATCTTCTTAGCGAGGCTACAGAGCTAGACTATACTAACTATTTTACAGAAGTTCATTCTCGGTTATACGAGGTTTACCAAATGTATAAAAATAAGTTCCGGGGAGTCCACTTGCAACGACATGCAGTAGCCCCCGCCTCAAGTAGCATGACAAATATGTGGGGCAAGATCTTCGATGCCTTTTCCTCCAGATCCAGGTCTTCTTCTTCTACACCACAGCCTGCTCACCAAGACCCACAAGGAGCAGAGAACTATCCACCTTTCTGGACAACGATACGGTGTATTTCAACTCAGAAAGCTTTGAAATCTTGCAATGGTGGCAAGCCCATAAGTTAACATATCCGTGTTATCTCTACTTGCACGTGATGTATTAACTGTTCCTGTCTCGACGGTTTCCTCCGAGTCTGCTTTTAGTCTTTCTGGAAGAATACTGAAGGAGAGAAGAACAAGTATCACAAGTAAGATGGTGGAGATCTTTCTAACTGTGAAGGACTGAAAACAAACTGATTCACGAACACAACACTCTGTGGAAAATCCAAAGTTGTCGGAGGTGTTCAAAAATCAGTACTTAGACAATAACACTGACACGTAGAACAAGTATGTATCATGTATGTAGAGCTATAAGGTGTACTCTTTTTTCCTTTGTTAAGATTTTCTCATTTTGAGTTTTTACTTGGCGAAGGTTTTAACGAGGCAGCCAATTGGACATATTTTCAATATGATTGTCTTATTTTTCAATTTTCATGTTTACTTATGAATTCTACATATTTTTCTATTTTTTTATTTTGTTGGAGCAAACGAGCTAAATGGGCCAGACTAGGCCCACTGGGCCAAACAGCCCAGCGCAGTATGAATGACCGACGGGCCATGCTTGGGCCACCTTCTCGGCACGTGGGCCGACACGGCACGACCCATCTAATAGCCGGGCCGGAACGGGTCGTGCCGAGATGGGTTGTACCCATTCGTGCCCATGCCGGGTCTGGCCGCCCATTTGGCCAGGTCTGGCAGCACGGCGGCCGAAGCAAAGGTGGCGCCCTCCTTCGCGGTTGCGCTCGGTGAAAGAAAGGGAGAGGAGGCGACGGTGCTAGAGCGTGCGACGATGGTGGCAGGAGTTCACCAGGGCGACAGCGCAGCTTCAAGGCGCGGTGTCCGAACGGGGAGCTCAAGCTTCTGCAACGTCGCTTGCGGGAGGAGGAGAACGAAAGCAAGGGGAAGAGGAGAGAGGGAGGTCGGTGCAGCTTTAAGTAGGATGGGGCGATGATGAGGGAGTGGCGCGGCCACAGTGGCAACAAGAAGACGGGAGCAGGCAGGAGGCGACGGTGATGGTACGATCGTGTGGCGACGTGGGAACAACGAGGGTAGCATGGCGTGCGACAGGACGAGGGAAGGTGCGGGTCTCCCGGGCGACCGCTTGGCGAGGATGGGGGGGTTGGCGCAACATCACGGGCATAGCGGCGACCGCATGGCGCCAGGGTGCTAGTCGGGGGAAGAAGTAGAGAGGAAGGGAAAAGGAGAGGGGGAGGCTAGGGCGGTGGCGTGTGGGCCGGGGCAGAGAAAAGAAAGAAGAAAAGAAAGGGAAGGAAGGGTGACGCTGGCTAGCGGGCTAGGAGGAAAAGGGAAAAAAGAATAGAGAATAGAAGAAAGAAAAAATAAAAGAAAATGATTTTTTTTTCTTTTCTTTTTAAACTCGGGCTTGAATTCGATTTTCAGTTTTTCTGATTGAGGTTTACATTAACAACTCAAAAATTCAAACATCGCCGAAGTGTAACAAAAAGTTTTAAAAATCTTATATCTTTAAACAGTTTCAAATAGTCGGAATTTTTGGGATGTTAGAACGAAAGAGGTTGATGAGAAACAGGGTGGCTACATTAGCGAGCGTTGCGCCAAGAATCACTGATCAATAGCAACGTTATGAAGGATTTCCAAGCTTCTACGCGTTTTGCCCTCATCGGGTCGGGCTCGACCAGACCCCACATCATCATCTTCTCCCACCTGTGGAACAACCGGTCCGCGTACTACCGCCACGGGCGGCTCACCATCTACCTCCATGACTTCCCGCTCCTTCCTTGCACTCTTGTCCCACGCACAGAGGCTGCACCGTGCCGGGACGGGACGTGAGTCGCGCAAGTTTTTGCCGCGGAAGAAACGAACGGTGTGGTTGTTTTTTTGTGACAATGTACGTAACCCAGATGATACGGTGCCCAGTGCTACTACTACACCTACGGTTTGATGCTAAGGGACAACAGTGGAGTATATTCCTACCGAAGTGCACGATCAATGATAAGATGTGCAAGCTGATCATCGATGGCTGTAGTTTCAACAGCATAATTAGTAAAGATCTGGTGTTGCTTTGGGGCTATCTACATGGAGGCCTCCACAGCCATACCATGTGTAAACAAGGTGAACATATCTTTTGCTATTGGTGCGCATGTTGACAAGGTGGTGTGCGGCGTTGTGCTGATGGGAGCGTGCCATTTGTTGCTAGGGAGATCATAGCAGTACGGCCGAAAAGCTACACATGTTGATGAGAGAACCAACACGTACACCTTTATACACGAGGGGAAGAGACGGATGTTGAAACTGATGATGGAGGGTGCTATACAAGTTGACAAGAACAGGAAAGCTCCCAAGATTACTACAAAGCCGATGACGCTTTGCTTCAAGGAAGGATGGTATGTTGCTCGGTGCCACTACACCTACGGTTTGTGTTTCTGAGACACAATCCCATGTTAATTCTCAAGCTGGTACTGTTTTTGCACAAGGAGGAGCCAAGGAGGGAAATCAGGAACAAAGCATTTGTGGGCCTTGCACCCTTGCCGAAGCAGCCCACGAGGCCCAACTCCACCCCACCAGTCCCTTCCTCATGTTCTGGTTCCGTTCCCAAATTCATCCCTAATCCACCCCAAATCCATCCCAAATCCACCCTAAATCCATCGAGACATCGAGTGACTGAGGACGTACCAGAGTCCAGAGCTGGCCGCAGCCAGTGGCAACGAGAAGGGGAGGTGACACCGCGCCAGTGCGCCACCGAGGAGAGGAGGGAGCTGGGACAGGGGAGCTACTGCGTCGGGTGAGGAAGGAGCTGGGGCAGGGGAGTCACCGAGGCGCCGCTGGTAGCCGAAGCTTGGAGGAGGCCAAGGCAGGGAGCCAGGTGTTGGCCGGGGTAGCCACCGAGCTGGAGGAGGTCGGATCTGGCCATCTGGGGCAGGGGAGCCGAAGGAGGCGAGGAGGAGGACGACTGGAGGAGGGATATGGGAGTGGGGGAGCCGGAGGAGGGCCGGAGGGGGGGGCGGGAGCGGCGGGAGCTGTAGGAGCCGAGGAGGCGTCGAGTAGTCGGGGGAGGAGGCCTCTGGCCTGGGCTAGTAGGCTCTGTCCTCTGTGACTGTGAGGTGGAGCGAGGTGAGAGGAGGAGGAAAGTAAGTAAAAAACTGAGCCACCGAAGGGACCGGTTGCTGACTGCTGGGATATGTGACTGAGGATTGAGGAAGTCTGAACTGGCGAGGTGAAGGTTAAAACTTGAAAGGGTGAAGATTGAAGGAGCTTTGCTGACTGTTGTCTACTCATCTACGGGTAATGTGGTAATGTGGTATAGACTACAGTGTTAGAATTTACTCAATTAGTCGATTACAATTTGTTAGAATATAGTGTAGTAGTGTGGTAATGTGGTATGTAGTGTTAGAATATACTCAATTAGTCGATTAGCAATTTGTTAGAATATATTAGGGAATTGCTATACAACTTATGACAGTTTTTTGAAGCTAAATCTGTCACTTTTTTGTTCGTTAGATGTGCTATAAGCTTCGCGTTAATAGCTATTGTTTTGACCTTAATCAGCTCACCACTCGGCTAGCTAGTGATCATTCCAATCACTTATGCACTTGTTATCACTTACACATGCTTTACCATGTGTAGTATAACCTTTAGACTTTAGACGCTTTCTTATAAGTTACACAGTGGTATAACCTTTAGACATAAAGCTTTATATATTAGTTTTTCAATCCTAAAAAGAATGCATGTCGTCGGATGGAACAACTAGCTAAAGAATGGCAAAAGCTCTTTCCTTGAGCCCTTCCTCTCTCTTTATCATGTATACATCCCTTTAATCTTTTGTTGAACATAAGAGATCGATTAAAGTTTCTTTTCCTCTTTATTCACAAAGCGAGATATGATTCGTGTTGTTGATGTGATATAAGAAAAAATTATAATAGTTGAATTTTCATTCATCCGATATATTGAGATTTGCACTTTTTTCTGTCTGATGAATTGGGTCCGAATTTATTATGACTTTTTATTCGGAACACAACGGGTTCACCACATTGCCGTATTTTGTTGGTATATAATTTTATTTTTTAACTTTGTTTTTACTCAACCTCTCAAAGTACATGCGAAGAACATAATGGGTTCACCACATTGCCGTATTTTGTTGGTATATAATTTTTTTTATGTTTATTTTTGCTCAACATCTCAAAGTACATATGAGATTTTGAATTATGTAATGAAAATATGAGTTATTAAGACTTTCAAGAATAATTACATCGATCAAGAACCAAAATTACATAAATAATTTACTTTAATTTATGTATAATGAAGTTGTAAATAAACTTTTAAAATGTGATAGTTTTTTACAGAGAAAACTGTCACAATCTGTGTAGATAGATCCAATATATTATGGTAATGTGGTATATAGTGTTAGAATATACTCAATTAGTCGATTAGCAATTTGTTAGAATATATTGTGGTAATGTGGTATATAATGTTAGAATATACTCAATTAGTCGATTGTCAATTTGTAAGAATATATTGTGGTCATATGGTATACATTGTGGCCTCATGAAAGATGTGATTCAAACTGTCGTCTTAGTAGTATTGTTCTTTTATTTTGAATGTTCATGATCATTTAAGTACAATATGCTATTGTATCATTAATTTTTCTAATATTGATGTACATGTTGTTACCTACTGAAACCATATTTACATATTTTAGTGATGCATTTTCTATTAGCGATGTACCTTCATTGTATTTCTCTTTTTTTCTCTTTGCTTTGCTTTGTATTACCTGAGTACCGAGAAGCTATTTCCTTGGTTACTTGGTGCTGTTGTTGGTTACGTAGTGCTGCTATTGGAGGAACGTTGCCGAGGAGAAATATTAGAAGAATTGCTCACGCCAAGTATTCTGATTGTGGTGCATTGGTCCTGTTGGTCCACAGGAGAAGGGTGAAGAAGCTGCTGTCCGTTTGAAGGTACACGTATGCCTTTAAAGAATTAGAAATATATGAAACATATAGACAAAGAGAATCGAACTACTATGTGCAACGTGGCCATTTGCCCTTGCGGTTCAGCTCGCATTGTACTCCTCGCCTTGCGCCTTAGATTCTGCCGCGATGGCCTTCTTCCACGCCCTCTCGGCCTTGCGTCGCCTGGCATGCTCACGCTCCTGCTCCTCGTGCAGCCTCTCCCGCCTCTTCTCCTCCTCCATCTCAACCCGTAGTTTTTCGAGACGCCTTTCACAGCCCTCGCAGTCCTCCCTGGCCCAGCTCTTTCGTGTCACCAGCATCCACACGGCTGATGGACAAGACGTATTGTGCTATAGCTTGTTGCACGGTCGCCTTACTAGGGAAGCGCTGCCAAACTAAGAGGGTGTCGAAATCAAACCCCCAGTGGGAGCCTTCTTCTTGCGGTAGTACGAGCGAACGCACTGCGATATCATCAAGTCTCGATGCAACGTAAGGCACCTCCAATGACACAATTCCCTTGGTTGGATCACTGGCCTGGTGTGCGTCCTCGTCGCTACCATCCAAGCCTGGGTCGGCGTCCTCGTCGGACTCTAACCCGAGAGGCTCTTCCAGTAGATACTTGTGGCAGTCAGTGCGGGCCGACCACCACATTTCCACCCCCTAATTTCGCACAAAATTATGCGCGAGTCTTCCCTTCGAGGCAACACATTCCGTGTTGCCGTCTTCAGGCTTGGGCTGCGCTTGCCCACTTGTAGAGGCCCCAACATCATCAAGGTTTCCCCCCGCCATGCGTACGAAATTCACGTACACCATCGGCTTCCCTTGAATGACCGCCTCCGGCTGGGAGGCAATCTGCATCTACTGCCTCCATGCTACGGTTCCATGCACCTTGACGAGCTCCCACGCGTCATTCGGGTAGGTGATCCCCTCGATCACAACTTTCTTCGTCCTTGCCTTTGCGACGAACTCCCTCCGGATGCAGCTTCGAAGCTCGTGAATATTCATCGCGTCGAGCCCCTCCGCCCGGACCACCTTGTACTGGCATCTCGATAGGTCCAACCCATCGGTCCGGCCGTACGAGACCATCGTCATAAAACACAAACAAGTCTTGCATGTTCGAAATTACCTAAACCAACAACAACCCCATCCGCGATACATATGTGTAATTAAAATACGACAAATTGCATACAAGTGATAGATTACATATGTGTAATAAATAAGAATAATTAATTGTTGGTAATTCATTACTACCGTGCTTACCACTATTAAAGCACATGTTCATTGCCACTTAATTACTTATAACTAACTAATTTGCACTGAATGAATTATGTCTAACTAATTGCTACTTAACTAATTACGACTGATTAATTACCACTAAATAAATTACAAGTAGTTCATTTTCACTAATTTAATATGTCAGACTGATCACCACTAAACTAATTAGGACTAATTTATTGCCATTAAACTAATTTATTACTACTAAACTTACTAATTACAACTGATTAATTACCACTAAAAAACCAATACTTTATTTTCACTAATTTAATATGTCGTAATGATGACTACTAAACTAATTATGACTAATTAATTACCACTAAACTAAATAATTATGACTAGTTGATTAAGACTAATTAACTACGACTACGGTAATAACGACAAAATTATCTGAGAAATTACCTGCCCTTCGGGGGGAAGGCAATAAAAAAGACCAAGCAACGAGAAGCAAGAAAATACATAATCTCCCAATAAAATTAATTATGTTACGTTCTCTGAGTTCTCAACGACGAGCGCCAGAACGAGAATCGAAACGCAATTAAGATGAGTGAAGAGCGACTGTAAGAGTTCGGTATTTAAAGCCGAGCGAAGGGGGAGCTGTGGCGTTGGCACCGGAAATTCTGGAAGCGTTGGCGCCGAAAATTCTGGACGAGGCAACAGATGTGAGGAGGAGGGAGGACAGGCGGTGGGATTAGGGGAGGGGCCTGGCTTGAAGTATCTCCCAACGACAGCTGGTGTTTTTTTTGGGTTTTTGTTTCTCCGGAGAACCGAACCGGACCGCTTTCCACGTGACGGGAGGGGGGAGGGAGGACCATGCGGTAGGGGAGTTGAGGCGAGGACAGGCAGTGGGCGGCGGGGACATCGCACAGTGACCGTGTGGCAACGTGGCACGTGGCGGGCGGGGAGGGGCTGCCGCATGGTGGTTGTGATGCAGGGGGCTATTTTTACAAATAGTTTTTGGGGACAGTTATTCCGGTAATTACGAGATGAAAATGTGCTTATACAGCAAAAAAAAAAAATCCAAACTAATCTGGGTTTGTAGGTTGTAAATTTTAAGGGCTAGTGAACGGTTCTGATGGTTTTAGCCCAGTGATGCAGGCCATAAGTCGGTAATGGCTAAGGTTGCTCAAGTAAGAACATTACACAGTGCATTAATCTGTTTTTTTTTTGTGTGCGTTGGTTAGATTTTAGAAAGGAAGAGAGAAAGATACGAGTTAAGTCTAAAGAAGATGTATTTCGGCAGAAACTTTTTCTGTGGACTAGTCGATATATGAAGCTTACATGGTATATGATCATGAGTTCAAGATCTATCTAGTGTAATTTTTAGGAAAAGATATTTGTTTTTAGCTAAAAAGCCTGGTGCTTAGAGCACAAGGACCAAAGGTGGACCAGGACCTAGCCTATATTGATCCATGTCTTAGGCCTAGCTAAACGGCTAAACCAACACATACGGAAGTGTTGAAAATACAGGTAGATTGCCAACACTTCTACAATAGTGAACCAAATAGATACATGGAACTTAAATAGCAAGCATTTGCCAACACTTCTACAATAGTGAACCAAATAGATACATGGAACTTAAATAGCAAGCATTTGGGCTTCAAAATTGCTTTCTTTAAGGCATGTACAATAAACTTTGAAAAATCTTGCAAATCTGTTTCCAGTTTCTACAATACTAAACAAAAAAAATATATTCCCACGAAATTTGGCTACCTCACATGTTCTTTTCATTTCGTTCATCCTAATTTTGAAGGCAACGTACGGACCATTTTTCCCTTCCTCGTTTTTATCGAGAACGATACCACTCCACTTGGTTAGTGCAAGCTTATCTCAATATTTATGTTGACTTTTTTTTTTAAAAAAAATTGTGATGGTAGCTCGCCTTGTGACACCACTGGATACACCACTGTCCAAAGTTGTTTGTTTGCTTGTTCCATAAATAAACATTGTGACAGCACTGGATACTCCCACTGTCCATATTGTTAGTTAGTTTGTTCCATAAATAAAGTAGCATGCTATGTCCACAAACATTTGGTACTGCTCTTTAATAAGAACAAGGATGGACACTGGGGCCCGTTTAGTGAAATTCGAACTATATAATATGTTTGGGTTTTAGTTGACATGAAACGCCAATAGTAGAAAACATTTTCCAATTGATGGTGCTTCGAGCTCGTACTATGCTATAACGTGTGCCTTAATATTATTGACTCAAATTATATAATTAATCCAATTATCCTTACTCAAATACTGCAAAATTTATTTTGAAAGGAAATACACGATTTATCTGAAGCATCACTAATAAAGTTTTTTTAACCATGTTTGTCTTTTTTTATATGTCCAAGTAGTTCTCTAACACTGTGCAATTACAATTATGGTTTATTGCCGAGAGGTGTGGGGTTAACTTGTGACGAGGCAATACTCAAGGAATTAAGGTACACCAACTTTAACTCGTATTGTCCATCTAGTTTGATCTAAGGTTCAAATTAAATGTGGTGACATGTTACCTCATAGGACATAGTTATATGTAGTCTATTTGGGCATTTAGCACGAAAGGGAATAATAAGATTTCGAATGATGCATGTGTGAGCAATTTAACTGTTTACTCTTATGATCTTTTCTAATTCGGAATGTACCAGCAATGACACGTTGAGTTGCTACCATACATAAAATGTGAATACTGTTACGTTTCATGCACTAGCAGCACTTGGTAACAAAATATGGTCGTCTTGGTCCTTGATATCACCTCTGGACATGTATTGGGATGCAAGAGATGTCGTCAAATTTCTTTTTATAGTGCAGGGAGGAACTCAAACTGAGAAATGCTTGTGCTTGCGTCCGCCTATTGAGTACGGCTGCGCCATATGCAGCGCTGGCAAGGTTTCCTACAGATGAGCAGGCTTCTTACTCTATGGAGGTTGGTGGAACAACGACATCCGGCTTCCCACCCCCACGGCCACGGGTTCCCAGAGATTCTTTGGCGGTAGGTGATCCCAACTAACGTCCTGTCCCACCTCGATCCACCCCTCCACCAAACACACATCGGCCACTGACGCAGCATCCCCAACGAAGTTCCCCCGTGCGTCAGCAATCCAACCACCAAGCCCCGGTGAATTTCTGGAGCGACGCAGCTCTGCCCGAGCGCGCCATCCCACGTGTTCCGTCTGAGCTTGGATCTGGGGCTGGATCCCTCGCGTCGCGCTGGCCAGCACCGCACCGCACCGCACCGAAGGAAACGGACGCCGCAGAAAATACGCCCCAGCGCGCGGAGCGATTTTCCTGCCCCCACACCACAAAATTTCTGCGGCCGGAGGGGCGCACTGGGGGGAAAGCGATAAGGCGGCTGCCGCGCCGGCGTCGTGCCCGCAGCTCTCCCGCTCGCTCGTCCCCCCTGAATCCCTGATACCTCCTCCACCCGCGCCTGTTCCCATTCTAGCGACTTGCCCGTTTCTGTGGCTGGGCCTTTTGTACCGGCCGCGGGTCGGCTCCTCGTCCATCCAAACGCCATCCGCCTCCCCCGCCTCCCGTTGCCGATCGCAGTGTCAGCGGCCACGTCGCTCGCCCATCGCCATAAACATTTCTCCCGTGCTCTCCCACCCCAGTCCACAATAACTAGGCACAGCTCTTCACTACCGCCTACCGGGACGGGCAAAAAAAAACGCCTCCTTTTTTCTCTGAATTCGCCGATATATATTAGCCAACCAAATCACTCCCTAACCGAGCACCACACCCGCTCTTCTCGGTAGGAGTGGAGGCCCTCCTACCCCCGGGACTCACCACTTCCATTCCTGCGCCTCTCTTGCGCTGCGTGTGTGTTTCCGCATCCCGCATCTCCAATAGGATGGAGAGCGCACGCCGCCTCGCCAAACGCGCGCTGCTGCGCCGCCTGCTGGCAGCGGCCACGTCCACCACGTCGCCCTCACCGTCCCGCGGCATCTCGACCCTGGCGCCGGGGTCGCGCCCCCGCGCGCGGCCGGCCCACCAGTACACGCCGGGGCGGCCGGTGTCGGTGTCGGCGCTGCGGCCGAGTGACACCTTCCCGCGGAGGCACAACTCCGCGACGCCCTCCGAGCAGGCGGCCATGGCGTCGGCTTGCGGGTTCGATACCCTCGACGCGCTCATCGACGCCACCGTCCCGGCCGCCATCCGCGCCCCGCCGATGCATTTCTCCGGCAAGTTCGACGAAGGCTTCACGGAGTCCCAGATGATCGACCACATGCAGCGCCTCGCCGCGATGAACAAGGCCTACAAATCCTTCATCGGGATGGGGTACTACAGCACCCACGTCCCGGCGGTCATACTGCGCAACCTCATGGAGAACCCCGCGTGGTACACGCAGTACACGCCGTACCAGGCGGAGATCGCGCAGGGCCGTCTCGAGTCGCTGCTCAACTACCAGACCATGGTCGCCGACCTCACCGGCCTGCCCATGTCCAACGCCTCGCTGCTTGACGAGGCCACCGCCGCCGCCGAGGCCATGGCCATGTGCAACGGCATCCTCAAGTCCAAGAAGAAGACCTTCCTCATCGCCTCCAATTGCCACCCGCAGACCATCGATGTCTGCCAGACGCGCGCTGCCGGGTTCGACCTCAACGTCGTCGTCGCGGACGCCAAGGACTTCAACTACAGCAGCGGCGACGTCTGCGGCGTGCTCGTGCAGTACCCCGGCACGGAGGGGGAGGTGCTGGACTACGCCGAGTTCATCAAGGACGCGCACGCGCACGGCGTCAAGGTGGTGATGGCCACCGACCTGCTCGCGCTCACCACGCTGCGGCCGCCCGGCGAGATCGGCGCCGACATCGCCGTGGGCTCCGCGCAACGGTTCGGCGTGCCTATGGGGTACGGCGGCCCGCACGCTGCGTTCCTCGCCACTTCGCAGGAGTACAAGCGCCTGATGCCCGGCCGGATCATCGGGGTGAGCGTCGACTCCAGCGGCAAGCCCGCGCTCCGCATGGCGATGCAGACCAGGGAGCAGCACATCCGCCGCGACAAGGCCACCAGCAACATCTGCACCGCCCAGGTAACACACGCACTCCACCTGCTCACCAAATTGCCTGATAGCGATAGAGACGATAAGAGATGGGTGTTTGTGATACGGTGGATTACTGAATAGTGACGGAGTTCTTGCCATGGAGTAGTGATAAAGATGCTTGTGGTTTATACTTTATAGGCCTTGCTCGCTAACATGGCAGCGATGTATGCTGTCTACCATGGTCCCGAGGGGCTGAAGGCAATCGCTGACCGTGTCCATGGCCTGGCTGGCACCTTTGCCCATGGATTAAAGAAGCTCGGGACAGTGACGGTGCAGGAGCTGCCGTTCTTTGACACGGTCAAGGTCAAGTGCACCGATGCGAATGCAATTGCCCAGGAGGCTTGCAAGAACGAGATGAACCTTCGCGCTGTTGACGCAAACACGGTTCGCTTTCTGTTAATGTTTCTGTTCCATTGCAACTGAGTTTGTCGATTTCGAGTATTGAGCATTAATTTCGATTTATGATGTCGTAGATAACCGTCGCCTTTGATGAGACCACGACCTTGGAGGATGTTGACAAGCTGTTCAAGGTGTTCTCTGGTGGCAAGCCAGTAAGTGGTCATTCAATCAATGCAAAATCTGTGTGCTTGATGTGAAATTAGATCAGGATATTAAATGGTGTGCCATCACAAACACTTTCAGGTGAACTTCACAGCTGAATCCCTCGCATCAGAGGTCTCAAGCTCAATTCCCAGTAGCCTTGTGCGCGAGAGCCCCTACCTAACGCATCCAATCTTTAACATGTATGTGGTGTCAAAAGCTTGCATCTTTGCTTCACTAATTTGTCAGAATGTTTACACTAAACTGAAGTAATGTTGTGGGCCTGCAGGTACCACACAGAGCATGAGCTTCTCCGTTACCTGCATAAGTTGCAATCCAAGGATCTCTCACTGTGCCACAGTATGATCCCTCTTGGTTCTTGCACCATGAAACTAAATGCTACTGTGGAGATGATGCCTGTCACCTATCCCAACTTCTCGAACATGCATCCATTTGCCCCTACTGACCAGGCTGCAGGCTATCATGTAAGAGCAATTCAGCATTTATTTAGTTTTTAATGGTAAATTATTCATAATAGGAAGTTCTAGATGATCTGAATGACTTGTTTTGTGATGAAGGAAATGTTTGATGACTTGGGCGATCTGTTGTGCAAGATCACTGGTTTTGATTCATTCTCTTTGCAACCAAATGCTGGTGCTTCAGGAGAGTACGCTGGATTGATGGTTATCCGTGCTTACCACATGGCATGTCATGATAAATACTCCATCCTATCTCTTTTGTTTTGTTTAGCATTCTTTGTTTACAAATCATGTGAAAAAACTGCAGTCAAGAGGAGACCACCACCGCAATGTCTGCATCATTCCTGTCTCAGCACACGGTACAAATCCTGCAAGTGCTGCCATGTGTGGAATGAAGATTGTTGCTGTTGGAACTGATTCCAAAGGTAACATTAACATTGAGGAGTTGAGGAAAGCTGCAGAAGCAAACAAGGACAACTTGGCTGCTCTGATGGTACTGTTTTCATGCCCTGTTAGTATGAGAGTTTATCATGGCTTATGATAATAATGTCACCATACTTTTACTCCTTCAGCTCAACTGTTCATTGCTAAATTTTGATCTAGTGTTCTGATGCTATACTATTGCTGCATGGCCTTCTCGCTATATTTAGTGTAATTATGTGAATTAGTGGACTCTTGCTGTCTTACTACTGCTTCTAATATATTTCAAGAGAGAAGCTAGGCTTCATAGTACTTCCCTCTAATGGTACTTGTCACATATTCGAAGGTACTTGGCATAAATAATAGAAACATGTGTCCAACCGCTTTGGTTTATCTACTGCCACATAAAAGCTACAGATGATTGATGAATAAGAGAATAAAATGGAACCATGGAAATGTTAAGAGTTCACTCAGGAGTCAGGACAAAAGTTGATTATTTTCTTCAAAGAATGTTTGAAATATTTTTCCCATGTGTCGAGAATAACACAATGTTGCATGATTACCTTATTCTTCAGGTTACCTATCCTTCAACCCATGGAGTCTATGAAGAAGGCATTGATGAGATATGCAGGATTGTTCATGAGAATGGCGGGCAGGTCTATATGGATGGGGCTAACATGAATGCTCAGGTTACTTCTTTGCAGTTTGTTATGCCATCTTGTTTACTTTGTTCTTTGTGCAATTGCTCTCTTCAATAGTTGTGAAAAGAAAAATTCTATTAAATTCGTTTATGAAATAAGTCTACATGAATTCACTTTTAACTCATAGTTATAAAACCCAAACCGGACTGGCGGTTGAACAGAAAAAACCCAGACCCAGAGGCTTTGCCGGGCTGGGCACACTCACAAGACCAAATATGCAATTGACCTGGGAAAACCCGGTCGACCCGGCCGATTTTGCTTGACCCATCCGGGTTTTGTTCATGAGGCCAATTGATAAGAAACCCCTCAAATGAAAGAGTTTTTCAAGATAAAACTGAAAAGCATGTTCACTCTCACTCTGGCCGGCAACTCCTCTCTGTTCTCTGCTCAGCTTCGCCTTCATCAGCAAGATACAATGCATTTCCCTACTTGCTTGTTTTGTTTGTCTTTACTCTCTATTCTCTAGTTAAGATGTAAGTGTTAGATTTTTACCGTTCAATTTTATAATCAGAGTAATATATAGTTAGATCTAAGACATATATAGTAAGATGTAAGTTGACAATTCACGTATTAAGTCAAACATGTAGTGCATCTGGATGTGAGAGGAATTGGAGCATATTTAAACATATTAAAAATAAACTAGAACACCAACAGTTGAATGATATGGTTTATGTGTGAGCCTATGATGTCGCTCATTGACAAACTTAATTTGTTGTTGAGAGGAATTGGAGCATATTTAAACATATTAAAAATAGGATCTGTCTAATAAACTTGCGACTGTTTTATTGTGCTCAAAACAGTCACATTGTGGACCGCATGATTGTGAATTAAAGGATGAGATCAAAGTGTGCGTCTATACAACATTTGACTGTTTTCTCAACTCAAAACAGTCAAATTTTAGTTCATTTACAACTTCATTATACATAAATTACAAGAATTTATGTATGTAATTTTTGTTCTTGATCATTGTAATTATTGTCAAAAGTCTTAATAACTTATATTTTTATCGTATGATTCAAAATCTAACATATACTTTGAGATATTTAGTAAAAATAAAGACAAAAAAAATATTCTATACCAACATACGGCAATGTGGTGAACCCGTTATGATTTGAAAAAAAATATAATAAATTCGGACCCAATTCATCGTATGAGAAGAAGTGCAAATCTCAAAGCATATCGGATTGATGAAAATTCGACTATTTTGACAAAAGAAAATAGTCGAATGTTAATTAGCACGAATCTCCAAGCAAAATTGTAAGTCGACAGTTTTTTAGCAATTCCATTAAAAATAAACTAGAATACCAACGGTTGAATGATATGGTTTATGTGTGAGCCTATGATGTCGCTCATTGACAAACTTAATTTGTTGTTTAGAATTCAGATTCTTTGATTATTATTGCTTTTTGTGTATAATTGAGTTTCCCTATTTTTTGCTATATATATATTTATGAAAATTAAATTTGAAAACTTGTGGTCCGACCATCAGGTCAATGACCTTACACCTGGGCCGGGTCGATGACCGGTCCGGGTTTTATAGCTATATTTTTAAAAAAGACATAAGTAACCACCTTTCATTTGTTTGTTGCTCCTCTTTTTGAAGAATGATAATTAAATGACACCTATCCAAATATGAATGCTGAGCTATGCTCTTTAAGAAATTATGACTCCAATTTCACCTGAACCTAGTTGAGAGCTTGCGATATGGTAATTTCAGATATCTTATGATATAGAACAAAACGTTCAATACACTCGAATTCCCTTGAACTTACCAAATTTGTCTTTGTACAGGTTGGATTGACAAGCCCTGGTTTTATTGGAGCAGATGTTTGCCACCTTAACCTTCACAAGACATTTTGCATTCCACATGGTGGAGGTGGTCCTGGCATGGGTCCTATTGGTGTTAAGCAGCACTTGGCACCATTTTTACCATCTCATCCAGTGGTAGGTGTCCTGAATTCTTTATGCAGTCAATCTAAGCAAAATTATCTTATTCAGAACTCAGGCATATTAGGTAAGTGATAAAGCCACCCAATTTCCAACATTTACCTTGGAATAATAGACAAGATTGATATTACAAAGAATGTCAACTCATGTTTTGCCATTTTACGAGCCTAAAAATCATCCATCTTTACTTATATACATCATCAGACAGATAACAGATCATGTGCAATCAGTTGAACTTCTACGAAGGGTCTTCTAAGATGTATTAGACTGAAGATTCAGATTATTTCATACGGCTTAAATTTTTCTATGTTACCATCAATCCTGTATTATTGTTTGGAAACTAGTATCATTGTCACCTTAAATTCATTACACAACTCAAGAACTCCTATTTTCTTCTCCTGCCAATGTCTTTTTTTTTCTGGCTTTTTGGATGCCACATTGGCTCAGGTGGGTATGCTAAGTGGAAAGTTATTTGCATTTCCTTATTCACCTAAAACTACCCCAGCAAGAAAGAGTTGCCTGCATTTTCTTTCATGTCAAATACACCATAGGGTGATAGATGCAATTGCTTAAGAAGTGTTTGGTGTTGATATGTTAACTACTCAAACCATGCTTTAAATGTTGAATACTAAAACCAAGAGAATCATTCATAATTTTTTTCATGACTTCTTCGTTTCATTCAAAAGCGACTGCAACTACATTATCAGACTTATTCTGTAATTATTAGGTCCCCACTGGTGGCTTTCCTCTCCCTGAGAAAACCGACCCTCTTGGTACCATTTCTGCTGCTCCATGGGGATCTGCTTTGATTTTGCCAATTTCCTACACATACATAGCCATGATGGGCTCTAAGGGACTCACTGATGCTTCAAAGATTGCAATCTTGAATGCAAACTACATGGCAAAGCGTCTAGAGGTACTTTTATATTATTCATGATTATGTAAAATTCACTACATTTATTATTTATGTTTAAACTAATTTTATAAGTTTTACTTTGCAATGATTTTGCAGAATCACTACCCAGTTCTTTTCCGTGGAGTCAATGGAACTGTTGCCCACGAATTCATCATTGATTTAAGAGGGTTTAAGGTACTTACCGAATCATATTAGCAATTGAACCTTGTGTTTATGCATCTCAATTTTCTGACTGGGTGGTGGAATTTATTTTACAGGCAACTGCTGGTATAGAGCCAGAAGATGTTGCAAAGCGCTTGATGGACTACGGATTCCATGCACCAACTATGTCATGGCCTGTTCCAGGCACACTTATGATTGAACCCACTGAAAGTGAAAGCAAAGTAAGCATATTGCTTTAAATCTATTGCTTGCCATTGTACCAACAGTTGGCTTTTATATATGCTTAATGTCACGTCATTTGTCTTGCAGGCCGAACTAGACAGGTTCTGTGATGCTCTTATCTCCATCAGGGAAGAAATTGCAGAGATAGAAAAGGGCAAAGCAGATGTGCACAACAATGTCCTGAAGGTAATATACTACTAATGGTTTCAGTTAAATAATTAACGTCTTACCATATCAATCCATAATCTCTACATACAACAGGTTGGTAGATCCTGTTGAATCCTAGTCCCTTCCTTTTATGCTGTGTGCAACTTGGGAGAAAAGTAGCTTAAAGCTGTAAAGAATATCTATACGTTAGCATAGGCTAAGACTTCCAAGCATGTAATGGTTATGCACCTCTTTTGCATCAGCAGGGAAGTTGACATATGCTTTGTGTTTTGTTATGTAGGGCGCTCCTCACCCATCCCAACTCCTGATGAGTGACGCATGGACTAAGCCGTACTCCAGGGAGTATGCTGCGTTCCCTGCAGCATGGCTTCGTGGTGCCAAGTTCTGGCCAACAACATGTACTTAAACTCCAGTGTCTCCAAAGCCTTCTCCTTCCTTAGTATTTTGACATATAAGTTAATCTCTGCTGCTCTGTTTGTGTTCTTACTAGGTCGTGTGGACAATGTGTACGGGGATCGCAACCTCATCTGCACCCTGCAGCAGGCGTCCCAAATGGCAGAAGAAGCTGCAGCTGCTACTGCATGATCGTCAAATAATCATGATCCCAGTGTGTAAAACAGCATCAAGAAGTTATAATGCTTCCTGTAGGAGGGAAGCATGCCCTCTTCTCAATCTTCTGAACTGTATATAGCCCATGACAGCTCCTGATTCTCCTCAGCTGCCACCTTCTCCTGTAATTCTGTACTCCATTGCTTCTTCATTCCCATTTAAAAGTGAAATTAGTTTTATTGACTAGCGTTGCTACTCTTTTATGAACACAGGAAAAATTTAAGATCTATTTTGTGTCCTAGCCATATAGAACAAAAGAAAAAAAAAGAAAGGAAATGAAAACGATATCGATCTATCTGCCTGGTGGAGTATGCCTACTATTGAGAATAATTGTCCTTGTTGAAACATCGCAGAAATGCTAATATTACCAGCTCGAGATGAATAATGGCATTTGTTCAATAAGAATAACAATATCAATATCAATGTATCTGCCTTGTGGAGTTTACTTCTATTGAGAATAGTTGTCCTCGTTGAAACATCGCGGCAATGCTGAAGAAAATCTTGATTTTATTTTTGCCGACCAGGGACACTACAGCGGCATTCCCCAGCTTCGTTTTCGTTTTTTTTTTAATTAACCCCCAGCTTCGTTTTCAATACACAAGTCGAAGACTAGTGTGAAGCGCACTTGGTGGTATAGTAGTATTAAGGCTGCTTAGTCAGAACTCTAAAATTCGTATATTGCCTTAATATTTGAGTACTATACCAGCTCTGCACCAATCTTAGAAAGATTGGTGGATATTGGAATTGGACGGCACCCATCTGGTGCTCCTGCTGACCTGCTTTCATTTCCAATATTTGAGTAGATTGGTACGCAAGCTGCTACTTGTGGAGTCAATTTCAGTACTCACCGTTTGTTAATCGGCATGCGTACCACGTTTGTTCATTGCGTCGCTACCTGCCTTCTCTTTGTACAATTCTGACAGCGACATCTTCTAGAGTCCTTTCATTTTTTTTATTAAATGGATATACGTATAAGGTGGTCGTTTACTCCATCTTGTAATTCCGAATTATACAAGGGGTGTGATTCTTTAAGCGCGCAGCAGTTCCAGCATGATCATTTCATTGTGCTTAAAACAACATGATCGTGTCAGTAATATGATGGCTGGAAACTTGAACAGGGAAAGATTCAAAGAACCCGAGTGCAATAGACAACTTATGCATTTGCATTTTACCTTTGTTAATTAGGACCTAGGGGATGCACACTCGCGCGGCACAGGCATAATTGCACAATTGAAGGTCATCGATCAACTATCTCCCTTTATGTACCTGCAGTGGAAGTAGGAACCAAATCGAACGCTCGGCTACAACCAATATTCCAGCTCGCCACGTAGCCGTCCATCTCCACCGCCGCGTGAACGGACTTGAAAACCAGTCACTCAACCCCTTTGAACTTTTCAAACCAGACAAATTTCTCCCTAAGCTGGCCCCTATGTTGACGAGGCGGATATCATCATTTGGTCAAGCCCGCGGGGCGTCAGGGCATACGCACGAAGACGTCCTCCACGTACAGCCTGGGCTTGATGAGAAAGGTGGGGTAGTTGGGGGAGCAGATCACGAATCCGCCCTTGACGCGTCCGCTGCCGTGCGGGGAGGCGAAGGCGGCGGTCTTCAGTTCGGTGAGCGAGGACGTGAAGAGGTCGAGGCGCTGGGAGGCGATGATAGAGGTGGAGGCCGCACACCGCACATCACGCCCCCTGCTCCCTCTCCTCCTACGTCTTCCACTGTGTTCGCGCCGGTGTCGCCGCCTTCTGCGCTCCACACCTCCAGACACCGCCCGGGGCCGCCACAGAGGTCAACCGACGCGTGGTGCTTGTAATACCCCGAATATCAATTAGAGATAATATTAATCGGGTAAGAGAATTAATTAAAAATTCAAGGATTTTGAAGGAATTTTGGAACATAGGCCTCCGACCCAGGTTAGAGCAGCCTAGTGGCCGGCCATGTGTGGGCCAAGAAGGGGGAGGCGCCCCAAGGCCCAAGCCCATGACGCCCCCTATTTAACCCTAGGCCAAACCATTTCCCCTCCCCAAGCCGCCACTCCTCCTCCCCAAGCCGCCACCCCTCCTCTCCACTTCCTCCCCTGGCGCAGCCCCTCTTCAAGGTCGTCTTCCCTGCTGGTTCTGCATTTTTCCCGGCGAGATAACCTCCCATTGGCGCATTCTCGTTGCTGCGATCTAGAGCGCCAATCAGGTCAGATTTGTACCCTGGGTTGATCATTAGATGGCGTCGAGTTAAAGTCCGAATCAGGAGAAAGGGTCTATTAGAAAGTTGTAGGTCTCGTCCTTAGCTTTCTATAGGCGTAAATATCACTCAATTTGGAGTTATGGTTTAGAAGTTATGATAGTTTATTTACGTCTGTCTAGAAGGGCTGACGAGAATTAGTCGTTACCTTATCTGGCCAATATGACTTAATTAGAGACCGAATCAGAAAGTTCACCCAACATGAATTTTGTAGGAAATCTAGTAAAATTTCCAGATTGGTAAAGAATACGATTATTAGTTGTGTCAATCAAAAGTTATGAATTTTATACTACCGCCGCATTTCTGACTGACAGATCGAAGGAACAAAAACTTCACCTGATCATTAGATTTATTAGAAGGCCGAATCAGAGGACCTTTCCAACTAGGTAATCGTATAAGGTTTTGTCGTGTTTCCAGAGAGTCTAGGATCACTCCGTTCCGAGTTTCGTAGTAAAAGATATGATTATTTTAATACTGTTGTCCTGAATTCCTGGCGAGAATGAACTTTCAGGTTGTCTTTTAAAATACGATTAAGATAATGGCAGATTCAAGGTTTCCACCCAACTAGGTTATTGTAGAAATTTTTATAAACTTTCTATAATGATAAAGAACACCCTAATCGGAGTTGTAGATTAAAAGTTGTGATATGTTTTTTACTGCTGTCTTTTCGTCTAGACAAAATCTGTCTTATACTTTCATCTATCTGTTAGCACATTATTTTGGCCTAATTGGTAGATCTCGCCAACTAGACTTTTGTAGATATGTTCGTTATCTTTCCATAGGATCTGAGAGCAATCCATTTCAAGTCTCATATCATTAATTATGATTTATTTTGTACTTGCTGTCCAAATTGTAGTCCTGTTAGAATATTGGTTTATGTGAGAAGATCGACTTTGTGATCCTTGGGTTAGGATGTTGCGATTAGATGGTTTGAGCGAGGTCCTGTTCACATGGTTCCTCATTCAAATATATTTAATTTGTGTAGGAGGAAAAATTCGAGTGTAGCAGCTTCCGTCTTGCCTCATAACGCTTCGCAGAGCGGAAGTCAAGTACATTGTAATTCTTTAGGTTGATGAATGATGAGTGCTTGTGTTCATATTGTTATTTAATGATCCACCATTACATTCAATGCTTCATGTTCCTTTCATATCCGTTAATCCATGTTGAAAGAGATGATGTCTTTTATTATTCATGTTTCATTCTATTCATTCATTTGTTCATGTTTCTTCCACGGGAGTAGAAAATAAAGGTCCATCAATTCCAGTATGGGCACGTAAGACCCACCATTCTAATGTGGGCAGATTTGGATCCCCGTATGAAAACGTTCTTCATACGGGCCTTGGATCCCTGTATTTTGTTAAATGCGGGCTTAAGTGAACACCGACGGGTGTGTCACTAGCTATACCGGTATAAGCAGAAGTGTAGTTCATTCATGTCATTCATTCATATGTCTCTGTTAGTTCTATGTTCATATTCTTAATGATACTGTATTGTTCATGTTCAGTGTAGTTCATATTATTCTCTGTGCTTGCTGAGTCTCGGACTCATTCTTGCCTTTGTTGTTTATTTTAGGTGATCGTTGATGATGGCATTTGGGAGGGGGTAGACATGCACTATTCATTCACTTCACCATATTCAAGTTTCAATAATACGATTTGGTTCTTGTCTTTCATTTGTTAAGTGATGAACTGTAATAAATAGAGTTAGATGTTGAATGATATCTTTATCTATGTTAAGGATGATTAAATAACTGCTGGTGATCCTCGATTACTCTTTCGATATAATCATCTTAGTGGATTCATTAGACTTGAATAGTTGGAGTTTGTGAACTGTCGTTGGATTCGGACTATATTCCTGCATTTGTTTTATTATATGTTGATCTCTTTATGTCATTAGATGAGATATTGTTTAAATTCTTCCGCTTTATGGTTGTATGCATCTTGGCTTCCGAATAGCCAGGGTGTTACAGTGCTCTACTTTACCTCCCTCCACGTTGTATGCCCCTTTGTCTTCTTCTCTGTCTCCGCTGGCACCGGAGGCAGCGCCACAACGATGATGCTCCACCCCCTCAGAGCATGGTGCCGGAGCAGCGTCGTTGTCTCCGACCCACGCGTGGTGCTGGGAGCAGGGCCGTCGTCCCGACCCGCGCGTGGTGCTGGGAGCAGCGTCGTCATCTCTGTCGAACCCAGATTTCGCAATCCACAATCCGCTGTGAAACCACTGCACTATTCCCTAGATCAGTAGATAGCGCTCATAGATACATCACTGAATCATTTCATACAGACGTAAACCAAACCATTCAGAGTTCAAATAGACCGCATCGGGTCGAGTTTACAATAGGGTCAACAGGCCAAATGGGTACATCACGTAAATTGCGAAAGCGGTAGCGGAAGTAAAAGGGGTAGAGCACATCTCGCCACAGGCACGCGACTGGGATAGCCTATGTACGACTAATATTATCCAAAGATTTGGACAATATTGGTATACACAAGCACCGACTGAGCCAATTAGACTAAGGCGAGGCTTAGACTACAAGAGACTAAACTAATCTCCACCATCTTCTTGGCCATCAACTTCTGGATCTCGTAGTAAGCATAATGTCCTTGATCGTCGGGCTCTGAGGGTTTTGGGGGAAAAAAGTAAGAATGAGCATAAACAACTGTGTTCATGAGCCAACACATAGAATGCAATAGATATATATGCAAGGTTTAATCAAGGATGGCTCGGGTTCTTTTATTTGCTCAAAGCAATATTTTCAATTACCATATTTAGAAACTCCTATGACTTAGCATTTTAACCAAATCATATTTTGTTAAAGAGGGTAATTGTGTAATATTTATAACGATGAATGTTACCTTCACCTTATGCTTAGTTTTGATTGGGGTTACATGCACCTATTAACAACACTGGAATATATCCACCTAGGGAAATCCAAATTCAGGGGTACTTCCACCCGACGAGTTTTCATCCCACCGTAAAGTTTTTACAAATAGAACTAACTCGCCTAAGTTCTCATGCTGCCCTTGACTCGCAGGCACGACTGTTCGAACAGCTTATACTATGCAGAAACTGTACACTTTACCCATAAGAGATAATAGTCTTGATATGCATACACACGTTTTTCTTAGACATGTGAATTAAGAAAAATGGTCACAAGGCCTTTACAATACATCCCTCAGTGTTAGTTACACCCGCTAAGGTTTCACTTGAGGGTGGTTACGCTCTCGCACCTGCGTCAACCACACCTAGACCCCCTCTTGCACCACACGATGACTTACACCAGCATCCCGACCCATGTCCACGATGGCTTACGTCAGTGATACGACTCATGGGTCACTTTGGTGGTGCAACTCACACTGGTAGATACAAATTATTTAGTTAGGTCGACACCATAATAGACTTGTGGTTGCACTGTTTTACATTGGGAGGTTATCACAGAATTAAGCCTTAAAGTCATCTCGGTGGTACATACCACATTCCATAAATTCTCATGCTACGTCGGCACCAACCATCATACCATCCGCCCAGATATGGTAACAACAAGTTATTAGGATTTTTGAGGAGTATAAATTAGGCTATCTCCAACATTCCAGTTATTTACCCCCAATGACTGCCCAAAACCATTTTCATGATTAAAAGATGATGATTAGGGTAATTAATGCCCTGGTTCTTAAGCAAGACTAGCATGACGCTTAAGTACAACCTATAGCTAGTAAAGTTACCACTTAATTATCTAGGGTGACAAGGATTATGTGATTCAAACGTCAAAGGATGGTATAATAATATTTCATTATCAAGTAGGTATGTAACTACCTCTTAAAGATTTGACATACATTTGCATAATGAATTAAGCATGCACTTTGATAATTTAAAAGAATATAATTTGCATAAAATGTAGGTTCAATATGATCAAAGTATTGACTCGCCTGGATCAAAGGCAAGGGGTCTTGAATGTCTTGAGCTTAATCAAACTGGGGTTCTCCCGCTTCTTCGAACTCTACTCGGACGATCGCGACGAAAAAGAACAAACAAGCAAGCAAGCAAAGCAAATAAGTACTAAAGAAATATCAAATGAACTCCAAATTAAACAAAGCTACTTGCAAAAGAAAGATCTTGAATTTAGACAATTTTAGAAATAAATTTCATTTAATTTAGAGTTAAAACGAGGGAGAACGTGCTTTCTAAAGTTTAACTTTTGAGTTAAATCCAGAAAAAGAAAAGGAGAGAGAGAAGTCATCTCTTTGACATGTGGGTCCTCTTTGCACAGTGATGTGGCTTACAACAGAAGGGTATAGACCAAATCCATGAGTACTGTTCATGGTCCACCGGGTGAGGACTGTGCAATAACTTCTCCAGGGCCGCGGGTCATTGACACAACAGAGAATCAAATTCTCAATTAGCTTCATTGAATGAACTCGGGGTCCACACATCAATGACTCACAGCAATCAAACCAACGATTAAAAATTCATCATTAATTCCTCGGGTCCACGGACAGTTACAACGCAATGCAATTAAGTTAGGCTTTTACTGCCGCTAAACCCTAATGACCAAGATACGAGAATTAAAGACGGGCTATAAAGCTGTCCAAATATGACAAAACAGATGTGTTGCCATGTGTTTCTTGTTGCGCTTTTCGCTGGCAATTAGGTCCATGACGGCGCCTACTAAAGCCAAAAATGGAGCCCCCTTGCCATAGCGGACCTAGGGGTAGTGGTGGCAAGGCGGCGACGCGTCGGAGTTAAGTGGCGGCGGTGCGACAACGCAAAAAACGGCTTGGTGGCGTTCTTGACAAGAACATGAGCGGAGGTACTAAGGACTCACCAGCACTGAAGAAGATGATAGGGAAGAGAGGAAGACGGACGACGACGGTTACCAAGGTGATGACGAGGTAGGCGACGTGGAGAGCTTGCCAAAGAGGAACAGGAAGGCCTGCGAGGTTGGGGTTGACATCGGGCAGGTACTCTGGTGCTCCTGGTGCGTCCGATTGGAGGGAGACGCAGCGTAGCTCGATCGGTGATGAAAGGGAATGATTCGTTCGGAGTTGAAGAAGAGAGGGAAAGGTGGCTCTCGGGGATGAACAAAGCAGTGGGGAGGAGATTGGAGGTGGGCCGAATGTGAGGAGGAGCTTAAATAGCCACGGGGAGTGGAGAGAGCCGTTGGGCGAGAGGATGTCCACGTGGGGTCCCGAGGGCGGCATTGGCAGGCGGGCGCGGGGGAGCCGGAAGCAGACGCAACGGGGTTAGAAGAGGGGAGAAAGTCCGGGGATGGGACCGGGCAAGGACGCAGAGGTGGAGGTGCGCTTTGGCATGTGTTGACGTAGGCGTGTGGTGCTGGCAAGCCGGGATTCGACGAGGGTGCACTCGAGGATGACTGGATTGGGAGGCTAGAAAGAGATAGAGAGAGTCTATCTTCACGTCGGCTTCGTATCAAAAGGTCTTGAGTTGTTCAAAGTTTTGAGGCAATTTGTCCTTCAAATCCCTTATGCATCGACAGGCTTGAGTTGTCCAATCGATTGATAGAGAAGAGGAAAAAACAAGGGATGAGAGAGAAAGCTATAAGAAAATATGTCTACCCCCTTAAGCAAACATTGCACACAAGATTGAAAAGGATCTGCGTACTACGTACCAAAAGAAGATATATTATGCAAGTTAAGAAACAATACAACGTTCTACTCGATTGATGCTCCTAATTTGGTGATACGACTCAATACACAGAATGAGTCTTAACAAACTTAGACTATATGACTGGTCTTTGACAAAACAATCTTCGTCCACGGTCCTCAATTAATCCAGTCTGTTGCCGTTGGATGGTGGAGACGACGATGCTTTCTTGATAGCTTTATGTCTTGCAGTCTTGAACGTAATGGTGGCAAACGTGTTGACCATCTATAGAATTTACAGGGGAAAGAGGACCCATTTAACATTATAAAATGGTGAAGAGAGAACAAGGTAAGAAAGAATACCACGAAGAAGGTAATAATAGAAAGATGACCAAAGATGAGGAGAGAACCATTTATTTTTCTTATTATGTAAAATAAGTTTTGAAGTTTTTCAACTAACAACCATTCTAACTAGGTCACGACCTACAGTCGATATGGCTTTGATACCACTTTGTCAGGACCCGGGATTAACACTCCCAAATCCTCTGTGTATTACTGAACTAGTCTCATGATCAGTGGCTATCTCACACAGTAAACAAATATGGTAACATCCATAATACACAAAATTTTATTAATAGTCAGAGTTTAATTACTAGAAAGGCTTACAAGCTAACAAATAAGAACACAACAGAAGACAAATGAACAGTAGTAGAGCCCAGCTAATCTGCTATAGGCAATCGACTGGGGTAGTGGCATAGTCGTCGAGATCTTCAACAACGCGAAGTCCTTCTTCTCTGAACAATATTTAATAAGCAAGAGTGAGCACAAATAGTCGTACTCCGCAAGTTATACCCAATAGCATAATTATAATTCATGCAGGGGTATATCAAAGGAAGGCATATAATGATGAATTTGTATAAAGCGATGTTTTCTTTAAATACTTGTACTAAGTTCCAAAGCAGATATTCTATAACTAGAATTCATTTTCTAAATTCTCAAGTTTTATAATCATATAACATTCGCACAAGAGTAGTGAAGGATACCATCCTATCACATGGCTACTCGCCCAATTTCCCATTTAGATAAACCATTTGATAAAGTCTTTTGAAAACAAAATAAAAATCTAACTTTGCATTGGCTTTGCTAAGCATGTCCATGACCGTGGACATAGCTATTCTGGATAGTTTTACACTTTGCAGAGGTTGTACAGTTTTACCCACAAGAGATAATCAGTTATAATATCCGTTTAATACACTTTCAAAGGTGTGCGACTAAGTGATTATCACAAGGTCTTCACAATACGCCATCCTACCGTAGTCCCGCCTCGTTAAGGTTTCGCTTCCTTTAGATAGAAACCCACCGGATTTAAGCCTCCTCTTGCGCCATGTGGGAATACATAAAAGTAGGTTATATAGACACCCACGCAACTGGATGGCACAACCATGGTAGAATGTTGCAAATTATTTAGGCTAGTTCTGCCAATTTAGGACATGTGGTAGTACAATGTGACTTAGCAAGATGCGGGTTGAACACCAATCCTTAATTGACTTGGACGACTTTCCATAAAACTCATGGGTCTCGATCATAGAAATAACTCTATCCCGTGCATAAACATGCACCCATACAAATATATATTTCGCTTAATTCCAAACCAGCTTTTATTTTAATTTGCTTTTCATAAATCATTTCCAAAAGTTATATGGTAAAACAATACCATAGGCTCATTTAAATCATAATTGAATATTTTGCTAAATTCCCCAAATTAAATATATTTTTTTTGTCTAAGCTTGACTAGGCACATTTTTCCACAAGAACATATAGACAGTACTATTGTATTAACCAGAGTTTTATCTAGGACAACAAGGTGTGAAGGATTAATATCCAAGAATTGTTAATTCCAACACCGGTAAGTAAACCATTAGTATTGTAATCATAATCCAATAATCCAATCTTCAGCAGTTATATAATCCTATACTCCAATATCAATTAGTCCAATATCCACAATATCAGTCTTTTTCCATGACCTGATTTCCATCGATCCAACATTCAACAATACTCTAATTCTATAACCCGATATCCATCAATCCATTATTCCTTAATAAATTACTTCTAATAATTCAACATCCATCAATCCAATGATTATGTAATCCTATAATCCAATTTTGGATAATCCGATACCCAATAATTATCTATTTCTATAATTCAACCTTCGATAATCTAATATCAACAATTATCTACTTCTGGAATCCGATATCCAACAATAAGCTACTTCTAGAATCTGATATCCAATAATCATGTATATCTAATAATCCAATGTCCAACGATAATGTATTTGTCCAATCCAATATCCAACATTAATGCGGTCCTATAATCTAATATCCAACATTAATGTAGTCCCATAATCTAATATTCAACAATTATACATTTCTATAATCCAATAAGATATACTCCAATAATCCAACGAGACTTATTCCAACAACCCCACAATAATGTATTTCTACAATCTAATATCCAACGATCATATATCTCTAAAAATCCAACATCCAACTATAATCCATTTCTATAATCCGATATCAACAATCCGATCTTAACAATGATATATTCTAATAATTCAGCAAAATATACATGTATAATCCAACCAAGATATATTTCTATAGTCCAACATCCATCAATCATTTATTTCTATAATCCACATCTGTTAATATCGCATTTCTATGATTCAATCTCCAACAATTATTCAATCCTATAATCCGACAATCAATAATTGTATGATTATATAATCAATATCCATGAATCATGTATTTCTACAATCTAACTTTCATCCATCGTATATTGCTATAAACCAACAAGGAAAGAGGACCCATTTAACATTATAAAATGGTGAAGAGAGAACAAGGTAAGAAAGAATACCACGAAGAAGTTAAGAATAGAAAGATGACCAAAGATGAGGAGAGAACCATTTATTTTTCTTATTATATAAAATAAGTATTGAAGTTTTTCAACTAACGGCCATTCTAACTAGGTCACGACCTACAGTCGATATGGCTCTGATACCACTTTGTCAGAACCCGGGATTAACACTCCCAAATCCTCTGTGTATTACTGAACTAGTCTCATGATCAATGTCTAGCTCACACAGTAAACAAATATGGTAACATTCATAATACATAAAATTTTATTAATAGTCATAGTTTAATTACCAGAAAGGCTTACAAGCTAACAAATAAGAACACAACAGAAGAAAATGAACAGTAGTAGAGCCCAGCTAATCTGCCATAGGCAATCGACTGGGGTAGTGGCCTAGTCGTCGAGATCTTCAACAGCCCGAAGTCCTTCTTCTCTGAACAATATTTAATAAGCAAGAGTGAGCACAAATAGTCGTACTCTGCAAGTTATACCCAATAACATAATTATAATGCATGCAGGGGTATATCAAAGGAAGGCATATATGGATGAATTTGTATAAAGCGATGTTTTCTTTAAATACTTGTACTAAGTTCCAAAGCAGATATTCTATAACTAGAATTCATTTTCTAAATTCTCAAGTTTTATAGTCATATAACATTCGCACAAGAGTGGTGAAGGATACCATCCTATCACATGGCTACCCGGCCAATTTCCCATTTAGATAAACTATTTGATAAAGTCTTTTGAAAACAAAATCAAAATCTAACTTTGCATTGGCTTTGCTAAGCATGTCCATGACCGTGGACATAGCTATTCCAGATAGTTTTACACTCTGCAGAGGTTGTACAGTTTTACCCACAAGAGATAACCAGTTATAATATCCGTTTAATACACTTTCAAAGGTGTGCAACTAAGTGATTATCACAAGGTCTTCACAATACGCCATCCCACCGTAGTCCCGCTTCGTTAAGGTTTCGCTTCCTTTAGATACAAACCCACCGGATTTAAGCCTCCTCTTGCGCCATGTGGGAATACATAAAAGTATGTTATACAGACACCCACGCAACTGGATGGCACAACCATGGTAGAATGTTGTAAATTATTTAGCCTAGTTCTGCCAATTTAGGACATGTGGTAGTACAATGTGACTTAGCAAGATGCGGGTTGAACACCAATCCTTAATTGACTTGGACGACTTTCCATAAAACTCATGGGTCTCGATCATAGAAATGACTCGATCCCGTGCATAAACATGCACCCATACAAATATATATTTCGCTCAATTCCAAACCAGCTTTTATTTTAATTTGCTTTTAATAAATCATTTCCAAAAGTTCTATGGTAAAACAATACCATAGGCTCATTTAAATCATAATTAAATATTTGGCTAAATTCCCCAAATTAAATGTTTTTTTTGTCTAAGCTTCACTAGGCACATTTTTCCACAAGAACATATAGGCAGTACTATTGTATTAACCAGAGTTTTATCTAGGGCGACAAGGTGTGAGGGATTAATATCCAAGAATTGTCAATTCCAACACCGGTAAGTAAACCATTAGTATTGTAATCATAACCCAATAATCCAATCTTCAGCAGTTATATAATCCTATACTCCAATATCAATTAGTCCAATATCCACAATATCAGTCTATTTCCATGACCCGATTTCCATCGATCCAACATTCAACAATACTCTAATTCCATAATCCGATATCCATCAATCCATTATTTCTTAATAAATTACTTCTAATAATTCAACATCCATCAATCCAATGATTATGTAATCCTATAATCCAATTTTCGATAATCTGATACCCAATAATTATATATTTCTATAATCCAACCTTCGATAAACCTAATATCAACAATTATCTACTTCTGGAATCCGATATCCAACAATAAGCTACTTCTAGAATCTGATATCCAATAATCATGTATATATAATAATCCAATGTCCAACGATAATGCTATAAACCAACAATAAGGTATTTATCATAAGCAAACATCCAACAATAATGTATTCTTATAATCCAATCCATTCAATTTCTAACAATTAAATACATTACTTTGGAAGGATTCTCCATATTGTCTATCTTGATAATAAATGACTACACATTGGAATTGAGAATAACTATAAAGCTTAAGACAAGAATTTAAATTATTTGAGCATAAATACACATGCAATAATAATAATTTAAAATAGAATTTAAAATACTAAATTCAAATATGATCAAAGGATGTAACTTGCCTTGCTTATTTAGTCGTTGTTTTTAACGGCGTCAGAATCCGGTTATCCGAAGTCGTCGAAATCTATACGTGAAAACAAACCCAATTCAAATAAAATTGAAATAAACTCTAAATTAAATAATTTTGGTATATATTGCTAGATCTTGATTTTAGATGAGTTTAGAAATTTGAATCACTCAAACCAGAGCTCGAACGAAGTAGAACATACTCTCGAAAGTTTTAAAATCACATGGTCGGAAGGAGGTTTCGACTATGTGGATATCATGGGAATATACTCCAGATCTTAGGATGATGTGACAATTGGCACCCAAATCGGTCGGACCGGCCATGTGGGGCGGTCGGACCGGCTGTGACCTAAAAGTGGTCAAAACGAGCTGGGCCAAAAATAGGTGTTGTAGGCAAGTGAGGGGATCCCAATGCACTTGGTCTCATGATTTTTGGAGTCTCCAGTAAGAAGTTCTATTCGTTTTTAATTTCCAGAAGGTTTCGGAATTTCAGGGTATGAATTTCGGCTAAGTCCCTAGGGGCGGTCCGACCAGCTCACAGGGAGCGGTCCGACCGGCTCACATGGAGCGGTCAGACCGGTATTGACTTGAACGTCGGCCAACTTCGTGGCGATGTTGTTTTGTTAGGTCAAAGTCATTGATATCGTGGCATATGGTTTGCATGATGCATGTTTTGACTAACATGGGTCAAGTTGTGAAGAACTTGTTCCCGAATTCGTGTTTGCTTGTCTATGGTTGTGCAGGTTGCTTGGTGGTCAATGACGGTCAACGGCGAGGAGGATCGGGACTAGACTTGGAGAGTTGAGGTCCAGAACGATCGACGATGCCGGGTGAGGTCAATGACTCAAGCATGACACAAGATGGACAAGGGTGACCTATTGGCAAATCCATGGCGCATGGTGAAGCGGTTTAGGTCAAAAGTTAAAGACAGCGCTTTGCGAAGTGTGCGTGTGTGACCCGTTTATTAGTGGGCCTTAACGGGAGCCCAATTAAGTCAAACCCTAGAGAGTTCTAGGCCTCCACTATAAATAGGAGGAGATGGGGGCTGCACCCTCTCTCTCGCTATTTTTCACCTCTTTTGTTGTCTTCAAACCCTAATTGGCTTAGGGGGAGTTGAGGTGGAGGCTAGGACTTTTCATGGTTTGAGGTGAATTTTGTGATCTTGGATTGACCACTGATCCATGATGGTGTGGGTGTAATCCAGCAACGATCACGTTCTTAATCTATGCAAGGTTTGCTTGAGATAAGTCTCTTTTCGTTCTTGCTTTCAATTTTGTGATTTTATGGCTTTCTTTGATCCGCGAGTTTGTGATTGATTCTTTCACGTGAATTAGCTTGCTGTGATATGTGTGAATCTATCTACAATCATCTTGATCATCAATCACTCACGAACAAGCATTAGGATCAAGTTTTCGTTCTTGCCCGGTTTTAGACCGTCTGTTAATCAATTGGCAATTGTTCAGGATCTATCCAAGAATTATCATAATATTCGATTGGAATAGGTCCTCAATAGCATAGAGAAGAAGTGTGCAAAGTTTCATTAAGTTTGGAGTTGAGAATCAAAAGTTTGACCTAATTGCAACTTCGTCATCGGGCCGATTTACTTTTTTGATCGGTTCGAGTCGGCGGTCGGACCGCCCATCATCACCGGTCGGATCGATTTTGGAGCGGTCCGACCGCCAAGATAACAATGGTCGACCCCTCGCAATCGGTCCAACCTACTGGTCCAGAGGTCGATCCGCTTCTTGCTTTGAGATTTTGCAATCTTAGTTGATTTTGTTATTTTGCTTAGGGGATTTAATTGGATTCAATACTAGTCTTCCGCTGTACTGGTATATTGATCTTCATAGCTTCCTAATAGCTATTGGAGTGAAATTATGTTGAATTCATTATTTGGGAAAAAGTGAGCGTGCTCCTATTCACCCCCCCTCTAGTCGCCTTTTCGGTCCAACAGACTACCTGGTCGGAAGGTTTCGACTACTTGGTCGAAGGAGGTTCGACTGGTCGGAAGGTTTCGACTGCCTGGTCGAAAGAATGTTTCAACTACCTAGTCGAAAGGAGGTCGAAATCGAGTGGCTGTCAAAACCGAGTGGGTGGTCAAAAGTGGCCGAGGGTGGTCGCAAGTGACCGCGTCGCCGGCGGAGGTCCGGTGCGGTGGTGGCACGCAAAATAGTGTCAGGGCGCAAGGAAGCCACGGTGCTCCAGCGAAGGCGAGGGGAGCATGATGTAGAACGTCGCGAGGAGAATCCAACGACAGTGATGACGTCGCCGGGGGATCAACGGCGGCAACGGAACGCGAGGAGGAAAGAGCTTCAACCAGCTTGGTAAAGCTTTGACTGTGAGAAATACAAGCAAGAGAGGATGACAAATTCGGGGAGGTGGAAGAGGAAACAAAGGGGCTCACCGTGACGTGGTCGGCGCAGCAAGGCGAAGGCCGGAGAGGGAGAATAGAGGGGGAGTTGCTCACAACAGAACTCGAGAAGAAATGGAGTTGCTGGTGGTGGCTGCGGTTTGGGGGAAGAAAAGAGAAGAGGAGGGCAGAGGGTTCCCGGGGGCTTCCATTTATAGCGGCTGAGGGGGAGAGAGGGAGGAGTTCGACGGCATGGGCGCACGAGCAAGCTCTGGCCGGCGCAGGACATGGCGCGGTCGGCGGGATTCGCAGAGAGAAGGGCAGGTGCGGCATTGACCACAGCGGGATGAGACTTCAATGCGCGCGGAAAACGGGGAGGAAAACAAGCCAACGAGGATGAATTTTTCGACGGCCGTGATGCAGCGCTGACGTGGCTCGGCATGGGCTCCCAACAGGAGGAAGACGACAGGGAGGTGAGGCCGACAAGTGGGGCAGGCCTGGCAGCGAGACAAGGGAGGAGGAGAGAGAGGAAAGGAGGCGAATAGCGAGGTCGGGAAAGGATGGGCTAGGGAGGAAGAAATGGTAGGGAGCAAAACGCTTTCGGCCAAAAACTATTTTTCGGATTTTTAATATTTTTCTAATTACAGAAATACAAGAAAAACCAAAAAGGCTTTTTAGAAAATAGATAATAGAGTTAAAAATTTATGTGAAAATTAACATAAATTTCTTAACTTATTTTGAACTTAATAAAATTATTTCCCTACTTAAAGTTGGCTTTTAATTTTTCACATAAATTGTTTTTAATTTCTGGAAAATAGAAAAAAAACCTTTTTAAAATCCAAAAAATTTAGTAAATTAATTAAATTTTCCTTTTTAACTTTAAATCCAATAAAACCCAAGAAACTCAATAAATTTTATTTTTGAATTTTAAAAACTAGGAAATCCAGGAAAAGCAATAAAAACTCTTTTAAATATCAGAAAATCAATGAAATAATAATTTTATTAATTTTAATTTTGGTAACAGAACTTTGGGATGTTACACCCCAGCGCACGCTTCCCTCACTGCGGGCAACGATAGTGAGGATGACCTCCACCCTCGATGCCTCGTCGTCGGCGACCGTCATGGCCACATCGCCGTCTGGGACGCCCACGTGCATCGTCTTCACTGGCTCAACCTCGATGAGTCACACGGAGTCACGCTTGCTCCAGTGACGGTGTCCAGGGCCTCTGCTGGATCCACCACGAAGGGGAGGTGGGAGCTTGGGAGGAGGGTGTGGTGGTGGGCGTGGTAGGGGAGTGGCGGAGCTAGGATGGGTGGGGAGGGAGGTGGCCATGGCCAAGGCAGCGAGAAGATGTGGGAGAAAGTTGGGGGGAGAGGCGGCAGTGAGGTAGGGGATAAAAGGGGAAGTAATATGGAGGTATGACTTTTTTTATTTGTTGATTGGTTGCTATGTTATCCAAAAACGAGCTCACTTATTAAAAACCATATCATGTTGGCGCCACGTAGGATGAAACCGGGTGGAATGGTTTCAGGGGTGTAAAGTGAACGGTCCAAAGAGTTTAAATGTGTCGAATGTTCGATTTTATAGTTCAAGGTTGATTTCTGTATTTACATGAAAGTTCAGGGTGTGAAATGTTTTTTTCCAAGCAAATATGGCTACGGAGTAAGCGACCAAACAAGAGATTGCGCGTGCGCTTACCATTTGTGCCCATCCATCATCCAGTGAGTCCAGTCCAGTCCAGCCTCCAGGTGCATGCACCTTTCCCTCCTCTCCTCTCCCCTCCCCCCATAACTGCGCCTCCCCAACTCCCGAGCGCGCGTCTCCCGCTCGAGTTGAACCCCCCCCCCCGCGGCCGCCGGATCGCGAAGGCAGGGCGCTGCCGAATCCCGCCGATCCAGCTCCCCCGGTGAGGCTTCCTCTCCCAATCTCCGCCCCGCTTCGGTTTCGATTGGTTAATACAGTGCTGCTGTGCTAGGGTGCTTGGATTTTAGGGGCAGTCTGGGTATTTAGGAGCCGAGCTTTGATGTTTTTTTTGTCAACTTAAATGGCGAATTGCTACAGTGGATCCTCAAACGCAATCAACTGTCTTGCGACTCGCTTGTGATTGGTAATTCGGTATCCTACCCAATCCAGTTAGCGGGATTGGCTACACCAGAAAATTAGACAGTAATATTGATCAATTAGCAGATGTGATTTTCTGAAATCAATTTCTAGTTCATACAGCTAGGCGCAAATTTTTGTCATGAGCTCTCTTGGCTTGAGCACACACCCAGCAAGTCCCTCGCCCGCCCGTTTGCTGCAGTTCGTTTGGGCATTTTGTCGAACAGCTGGCGGTAGCGATGGCATTCACCGGCTTTTGGATGGGAAGAGGAGGAGCGGCTCCTGGACGTGCAAATGTGCTCTTGTTTGAAACATTTATTCATTGTCGTTCATTGCCAACTTGATCTTCTGTTCTTCAACATCTCGTATTCAAGAGATCTATTAACATGTTACTGTGTTAGACAAATAAAACATTGGAGATACAATATTTCCTTTATCAAAGGTAACCTCCCGCCCCACCACTCCCAAAGTAGAAAAGGGTTGGGCTACTTTTTGGGGGTTAAAAGATGATTTACTGTTAGAAGACTAAAGTTGCTGATGAATGTCCAGGTAGGCAACAATTTAATTTCAGGCAGAATGGGTGGTAACGAAGTTTAGTTGATTCAGAAAAGTGTTAGCCCATATCCCTCTTGTTCATACCTTTATGTCCATATTCAACATTTTTATCGTTATATTGCTGTATGGATTTGTATAGATGCTGACATTCTATACTAGATGTGATTTTAGTTCTTCACTGTTTTTTTGTCCTTAAGTATGGGAGGCTAACTATTGGTTCTTCATTTTCAGAAAACGTTGACAACATCGTGAGATGGAAACTAGTCACATTTGATTTTGTTTAAGTACAAGGATCATTAATGCCACCAAAAGTATTTTCCTCAATGGAGGTTGAAGCTGATTTTGATGACGAAGATGTCAGTTCAAATAATGGACTGCAGGAGTTGTGGCCAGTTGGCGAGATAGATCCAAAGAGAGCAAAATTCCCTTGTTGCATTGTCTGGACTCCTCTTCCTGTAGTTTCATGGCTTGCTCCTTACATAGGGCATGTTGGAATATGTCAGGAGGATGGGGCAGTCTTGGATTTTGCCGGTTCAAATTTGGTGAGTGTGGATAATTTTGCATATGGTTCTGTTGCCAGGTACCTCCAGCTTGACAGAAAGAAGGTATGCATGATTCCAAATATTTTCATTTTCTTCTTTTGGAATGAAGTATGCAATTCAAAGTTTCAAACGTAACTGATCCTCTTGTACTTTGTTTATCTGTACCACTTCCAAGATTATCAATAGCTATAGGATGAACACAACTAGTATAGATCCATATTTACTTTCTTTGAGAAGAAATTTCCTACTAGTTCTATACCCCTATAGTCCTATGTGACATGCTCTCAGTATGCTGTTTGACATGTAGTTCCTGTGTCAGTAACTTCTAAGTATTTCTATGATGTACAAGAAATCAACCCACCTTCATTCTTTTTCATTTACTTGCTGTGCATGAAAGAACATTTCATGATTTACCGTTCTTTAAACACTTAATGTTTTCCAAGCTAATACCCAATTTTAGTATTCTTTAAGAAGTGGAGTATTTTACACGCTGGTGCTTGTAAAGGTGAGCTAAGAAACATATTCTTTCATTAAATAGTAACATTATTTATTTGAAAACACAAAAAAAAAATCAAACATGTGAGCTGGAGACATTGAATCTGGGACTTCAGCCAGCTATCTCAGACAGAGCATGATGGTGCGCAGGCCTAGGGCAAAGCTAAAGCTTTGTGGTATTTACCCATTTCGGAAGTTCTATGATCAATGCCAGTTTTTGTTTTCTTTAGTAACTGTGTTTTTGATAAAGAATTTGTGCAGCATTCCATAAATTGCCCTTGTTGTGAACTTGTAGCTTTCCTCTGTTGACAAAGACAGCATTTATAAGTTGTAGTTGCATATATTGTTTCACAATTTTTTTTCAGTTTTAACCTTTATTTTTGCAAAAACCGACTTTTGTTGTCATCTCGCTGACTTTTCCAGTAGGTTCCTTTCAAATAGGTGAATTCTTCTTGACATACTCTTTGTTTTGCTCATGGCCAGTGCTGCTTTCCTGTTAATCTTGCGGCACACGTATGTGAGAGGTCCTACAAGCATGCAGAAGTTGGAACAGCAATCTCCTGGGATGACGCTCTGCAACTGGGCATGAGACATTTCCAGCACAAGTACTACAATCTGTTCACCTGCAACTGCCACTCATTTGTGGCGAACTGCCTGAACCGGCTTGCTTACAATGGCTCCGTGGTGTGGAATATTTTGAATGTGGCCGCTCTTGTTTGGTTGCATGGCCACTGGGTGGACAAAATGTCTATTGTTCGGTCATTCTTTCCTTTCCTAACTGTGACATGCATCGGTATTTTAATGGCTGGCTGGCCTTTCCTAATAGGGATGGCAGCATTCTCTTCTCTTTTGATTGGGTGGTTTGTCTTTGCAGTATACTGCACGAAGGGTTTGGTGTGCTGATTGATTCATAGAACATTGTGATTTAACCCCGCGAGGAACTATGGAAAGAATATACTGAAACCATTCATTATCATGATTATTCATCAGAAACTCACCGAATGGAAGCACCTACTAACTCTGCATCAGAAAGTACAACTTACATATTGTGATATCCTCTGTAGTCTGTATTGGTGATCCTTGTTGCATACATGTCCGGTAGACCATCGGATCTCCTTCCTGATATTTTGTTCTTGAGAAGGTCGAGTTCATTGCTATTCCATGTCATGCCTGAAGTGATGTCGCATGTAAAATTAGACCGCATTTGAACTGACGAGCCAGTTTGTAAGCCTTCTAGGAAAAGTTTAGGCTCCAAACATGCTCCTATACTTAGGATGGCTTGGACTTTGATGCCAGCAAGTACTGAACTCTATTCATTGTGTACAGATGACGATGAGTAGGTTTCATCCGTTTGTACTGTGTGCACGAGTGCATCGCATCCCCAGTTCACGCGTTGCTGCATCTCGCCATAAACATCCATTGAAATCTCAAGGCCGAACTAGTCAAGCAACCGGAAGCTAGGCGTAATTGCTATTACCGTTTCTAGCCTGTGTTCGTCACGGCATACGCCAAACTTGCCACTTTAAGGCCCCTTGAGCGAACGCAAATCGAACGTACATTTACAGACACAAGGGAGTCTCCCTAAATCCAAACGCGCACACGACGCTCTGCTTCTTGCATGTGGAGTGACTGACTGCCGTAGCTCGGATCTGAGCAGCAACGCCGAACAGACCGATCGTTCTTTTCTTTGACCAGATCGTTGTGTTTCGCCACACAAGTTCAGCGGAGAAGAGCTGAAAAATAGTGTCATGTGATTTCTTATCGTCGGATCGGCGGATCCCTCCCCCATTTCCAAGCTTCCTCCAACTGTTGGGACAGAGGAGGCCGGCAGCGCCGTAGCGGGCTTGACCGCCCCATTTTGCGCAAACAACCAGAGATAGAAATTCGGCTGGTTTTTTTCGATTTCACAAATTTAAATTTCAAATTTTGAATTTCAGTTGGTTTTTAAGCAAATTCAAACAAGTTTCGTCCGAATTTTTTTGAAAATCCGGTTACCAGCCGTTTTTTTCCCGACCAGCGACCTGGATTACCTCAGAACGGTTTTTGGATCTCTGAAACAATCAGATTCAGAGTACTTCATTTGTCAGTAATGACAGCAATGTAGCTCAGGACTGTACCCACGCATGACACCGAGAGGCGGGGAGGGCACACCGCGCCACCGCGCAGCAAACTGCTCAAGTGTTTAAGCCCGAACGCCTTCTGTTGCACGTAGTACACGATTTTAAACCCACCCATGTCACGAGTCATTTACAAACGAAGTCAGTAAACCGCCCTCTGCAGAACTCATACTCCATTTGTTCTTTTGGTACGTGGTAGTGTGGAACATCAGTTCTTTTTTCCTGGATACCGGATAGCTGGTAAGTGAAGTCTTTCTGACATGCAGAGAGTGGTTTGTCCAACTAAACGAAGCATAAAGCGATATGAACACATGCTCCTAGTCCTACATAACGCGACGCTAGACACCCAACCGAAGAATTGGGGATTCCGGCTACTCTACCTTTGTAAACACAAACAATCTCGCAGAATTTTGGGAAGAGGGAAAGATGAGAGAAACGGCGACTAACGCAAACAAGAGCCCCTCTACCGCGCGCCGCCCCATCCCGCGCGCTACGTCTCCCTCTATAAAATCTGAGCCCTCCGTTGCTCCCCCTCTCCACCCTCTTTTATCCCCTTCCCCGCTTCCCCCCGCCGCCTCCCTGCACCCCCCCCCTCCTCCCCGGCTGTAAGCCCCCCGCGCCGTCGCCGCTAGGGTTTCTCGGGCGTTGCCGTCTCCCGCGCGAAGCATCTAGAGCATTCTACGCCCCCCGCCACAGCCATGAGCGACGGCAACGACGGGCTTGACCTCCTCGCCCTCGACGCCGCCATCCCCGCCAAGGCCGGTGAGTCTCGCCCCCCCTGCTCCGCTTCGTCGCTGTTGCTTGTTTTTTTAATGGTGATTGGGTGAGACTCTTATAGTTTGCGGCGGTGGTTTTTGATGCAGCGCTCACGGCGGAGGAGAAGGCCGACCTCGTGGAGTCGTTTAAGGTATTGCGATTTTTATTTATCTCGCCGTGATCGGTTTTTGGTGTGTTCGGTTGGGTTTGGAGGCGTTTGTGTGGTGGTGTTTTATTTGATTCGGCTGTGCGTGTGCAGAACAAGCTGCAGGGATTGTCGGCGCAGCACACGGACGTGCTCGAGAGCCTCGTGCCCAAGGTCAGGAAGCGCGTCGAGGCGCTGAGGGAGATTCAGGTAACAGAAACACTTACACATTATGTTGCTGAGGCCAGGGTTTCGTGGTGGTGATGTTTGTGGCATGATTTGATTGATGCTGTCTTATATGCTTTGGACTCAGCAACTGCATCTTATTAAACGTGGATGGTGTGGTTAGTATGTTTTGGGATGCATAGTGCCGTTGCATGTGCAATCGTTGTGGGATAACCATGGAGGCATTACTCTGGAACTCAAATCCTCAATGAAACGAGAGGTTGAACCTATGAGTTTTTGCATGGTTGCATTTATTGCCGGTTCCCATTATATTCGATTCACGGAAACTTAGATGGTTGGATCGGGTGCTTCATCCTTGATGGTTGTGTATTACAAAAAAGTAAAAAACGCAAGGTATTAGATACATGCTTTTAGTTTTTACTACTTGATCTGCTGGTATATCAGTGATCTTCCTTGGTTTCTTCAAGATAGTTCTGGTGTTCAAACGTCAAATCCATCACTTTTAAATTTCGGTTAGTTGATTGTCTATGCTATCTTTAGTTACCCTCTTTATTCACATGTGGTAATTTCAAAAATGTAAAAAACACGGTAGAAAGCGGTATGTTCTCCAAATATGACATCATGTCTTTTGAAATTATCCTTTGGATACTGGATAGATATTGTTTAAGTTGATGGTTATACTCTCTGGAAAGAAGTCAGTATTGATTATATATGAATCCTAATCTAGAAGAAGAAAGCTACATTAGTAAATATTTTATTTTGACAGCCCCGACTTGCCTGGTCTTCTAACCGGATAAACCGTAAATCATGCAAGGATGCGCTGCAGTTGGAGATTTGGAACAGATGATAAGGCCATACCGGTTATATTTTAATTTAATTGATACTGTTGATGATTGTGAAATACATGTTCTTATTCTCAATGCTTTTTAATTCATTGGATCTAGTTCTCTTTAGGTTTTTATATTCTTCAAATGAACCAAATAGTTTGTGTATAAAGCTATATGTGATGGTACATCACATGTAATGTGAAATTGTGAAGTTCTATTTGTACATTGTTCAAAATGGAATACCCCAGTTGTGCCTTGTGGTGGATATCTGACCTATGCTTACATGTTTCAGAGCCAACATGATGAACTGGAAGCAAAGTTCTTTGAGGAAAGAATTGCTCTAGAAGCTAAATATCAGAAGCTTTATAATCCACTCTACTCAAAGGTATAGCACATATTTCATCTTGGTCTTTGGTGAATTTTGTTTTGTAATGTATGGCGATTTGCTCTTCCTTAGTCTATTTCTTTTCCTTCAAACAGATTTGCTAGCTTCTTGTACATGTTCCGCTTTTCTAAAAAAAACTTATCTTGAACCATTACAAGCAAGCACAACTTCTACTATAGCAGTGTCATTCAATCAATATATTTAAACATAGGATGTTTGTTTTAGTTTCTGTAATCCACATAATGTAAATATGTAATAGGCCAATAGCAACTTGTCTGCAGTGTTGCTGATATTCTGTTTAAATAAGCTATGCTGTCTAGTGACTTTGTTGTTCCTGAAAAATTGCAGCGTTGCGAAATTGTGACTGGTGTGGTTGAGGTAGAGGGCATCACACAAGGTGGAGATGAGACCCCTGCAGAGCAGAAAGGTGATATATTTTTTATTCCTACTATATATACATTCTTGGGTACGTGCTGGGTTAGTGGTAAAACAAAATTGATCCTTGTTAAAACTTTGTTCACAATGCTTTCCTGCAGAGGAAAAGGGTGTTCCAGATTTTTGGCTTAATGCAATGAAGAACAATGAAATCCTGGCTGAGGAGGTGAGGCCATACTAGTTTGCAGATTTCCCCTTTCCTGAGCTGCCAATGTTTTATGTTCATACTAGAACATGAATCTGTTTGTCTGTGATGTGCATCGACTTCCTTGTTGCCAATGATTCTTGTATCGAATTACTCTTATCTTTCTTGTGTTTAGATCCAGGAGAGGGATGAGGAAGCTCTGAAGTACCTCAAGGACATCAAATGGTGCAGAACATATGATCCAAAGGGTTTCAAGATTGATTTTTTCTTCGATACCAATCCCTTCTTAAAAAATTCTGTGCTGACTAAAACATATCACATGGTTGATGAAGATGAACCCATTCTAGAGAAAGCAATTGGGTATATCCATATATGATCATTTTGTTTCTACAAAGTTGTATTTTGTTGTTGAGAAAAAATGATTATACCAGCATCTCATATTGGTGAACTGCTTTATTTTTTCAGGACGGAAATTGAATGGCACGCAGGAAAGTGTTTGACACAAAAGGTGCTAAAAAAGAAGCCAAAGAAGGGTTCGAAGAACACAAAACCTATCACAAAGACTGAAGATTGCGAGAGCTTCTTTAACTTCTTCAGTCCCCCTCAAGTTCCTGATGATGATGAAGAAATTGACGAGGACACCGTAAGTTGAACAAGGTTATTTGTTTGTGGATATGCCTTATGTTGAGAGTTTGTCTCTTTTTTTACGACCTTTCTGTCTGTTGCTTCTTTCAACAGGCTGAACAATTGCAGAACCAAATGGAGCAAGACTATGACATTGGGTAAATTCACTTGTTCACTGCATTTTATGTATGCTATGCTATTCTGTTACGCATCATATTGAAGTAGATAATTCTTTGGATTATTTATGAAATAGCATACTTTATGTATTTTTTTGGTTCTGAATGGGCTTTGTCCTATTGCCAGATCTACTATCAGGGACAAGATTATCCCACATGCTGTTTCATGGTTCACTGGAGAGGCTGCTCAAGATGAGGACTATGAAGCCATTCTAGGGGATGATGATGATGATGATGAGATGAGGATGATGAAGAAGATGATGAGGATGATGAAGAAGATGATGAGGTTTGGAAGCTTCATTGTTCTATTGGGGGATGATTCTCTTATATTTACATAGTGTTGGTACTTGAAATTGCTGTTTCTTATGATTGTTGCTCTTCTACCTTGAGCAGAAGTCTGGCGGCGCTGCTGCAGGGGGAGGCCTGCAAGGCGAGCGACCTGCTGAGTGCAAGCAGCAGTGAATTGTTTGAAGTTTCAATATTTTTGGGATTCCACGAGTGGAGTGAAGCATCTGTGGTCCTGCTTTGTGCAGTCATCGAGTTGGTTTTCTGGAACTAGTGGGGGATTCATTTTTGGGATATGGTTTTATTTGTATTTTTTCTCACATTGTTGCTATACTGGCCGATGAACATTCCCCGCTATGCTTATGCTCGATTGGTCAAGTTATGTTGTGTTTCATATTGCCAGCAGTATTTTGCCATTGTGTCATCTGTTAATTTGTCTCGTGTGTGTATTCATCTTGCTTGAGAATTGTGTTCCATGGGAGGGGAAGATGGGTTGGCTAATGGTGTGGCAGCGCAACAGGGGTTGCCTGTGGCCGGGCCGGCAACAGCTGTTTTCAGCTATTGAGATGCGATTGTAGCCAGTTCTCCCGTGCTCAGCGTGTCTATTTTACCGTCATGAAACCAATTTGTGTCAGCTTGTACTATTTGTCAACAAGCAAAACCTGAGCATATCAAATCACCAGCACTCTTGTATCCATTACCAGTTCCTTCACAAGCTTGGACTATTATCAGTCTCGACTTCATCGAAGGTTTGCCCAAATCTAAGCAGTTTGACACCATTGTTTTAGTAATTGACAAATTCTCCAAATAGAGCCTTTTTTTTACCCTTGTCACATCCATTCACGTCTTGGACTGTTGCGCAATTGTTCATCAATAACATCTACAAATTGAATGGATTGCCACAATTAATCATCTCTGATAGAGACAAAGTATTCACCAGTACATTGTGGCAAGAATTGTTCAAGCTGACTGACACAAAGTTGAACATGAGTTCATCTTACCACCCCCAAACTGACGGCCAAACAAAGCAGTTGAATCAGTGTTTAGAAACATATCTTCGATGCATGGTACAAGCCTGTCCAACCAAGTTGTCTCAATGGTTACCCCTAGCAGAATTTTGGTATAATACGACTTATCATTCAGCATTGGGTATAACACCATTTGAAGTCATGTATGGTCATCCACCACGTCATTTTGGCATATGTAGTGGTGACAATAGTTTTGTGCCAGAGTTGGAACAATCGCCGCTGGACCGTGCTGTGACAACAAAGTTGATTCAGCAGCATTTGCTGTGAGCTCAAGAAAAATGAAGGATCAGGTTGACAAGAAGAGATCAGTCCGGGAATTTCAACAGGGGGATTTGGTCTATCTCAAGCTCCAACCTTATACTCAACTTTCTGTCGCCTGACGCTCCTATTAGAAACTTTGTTTCAAATACTTTGGTCCTTACAAAATTATCCAGAAGGTGGGCAAAATGGCATACAAGTTGGAACTGCCTGTTGGCAGCTAGATTCATCTAGTGATTCATGTATCACAATTGAAGAAGGCCATCGAACCATTTGAATCGGTGAGTCCGGACCATTCACTTAATCCCATTTACTCTGACGAACTGCTCTGTCCTATGTCTATCGCTGCAACTCGGCTTAGTAAGGTGGGGCATAAGGTGATTTCCCAAGGGCTGATCCAGTGGTCTCAGTCACCACCACACTGGTCGACTTGGGAGAACCTCTACAACCTGTGCCAGCGATTTCCCTTAGCTCCAGCTTGGGGACAAGCTGGGTCTCAAGAGGGGACAAATGTTAGTACCGACAATGCCGGAGGATGAAGCACTTGGTGAAGAGACGTACATACTAAAGAAAAGGATACAGGAGTAGGATATTTAAACATAGAGTTGTTGGGCCAAGTGGGATGTGCGTAGAAGGTCGGCCTGTTGCATTGGTGAACGTTATTGTAGGGTCAAGTATAACTGACTAAAGGGGGTGGATAGGAGGTTTCTAAAAATTATAGACCAAATTATACAATTAAGCAAGATTAACTAAGCAATACTATCTATCACAAAATATATGCTACTAAATTAATTTCAAAAAGTAAAGACAAGAAATAACCGCAATAGAGACAATGAGGTTTTTCCCGTGGTATCGAAGATTTGTCGATCTTCACTAGTCCACGTTGAGGAAGCTTGACCCAATCAAGCTGGCTCCACTAATTAAGCCTTCCCTCGATTTTCACTTGGCTGTTCTTCCTCCTCTTTGGAGTTGGTGAACACTGAACCAATCACAATCGGCGTCGGGCCTCTTCACAATCTTCTTGAAGACATCACCGCACAAACCTCCACCAAGCCGCCTAAGTGTCGACAAACACCAAGAGAATAGACCTTGACCTTCGCTTGACGGCAACCAAGAGCAATTGGATCAAACTAGAATGCAATGCACTTGGTTTTTGCTCACAACCTCACAATTATTGCAATGAGAGTAAATGAGGAGTGAAAAGTGTGCTCTTAGCTCAAGTGTGCTCAAAGAATGCTCAACCACCTGTCCTTGAGCTGGTGGGGGTGTATTTATACCCCCCACAACCAAATATAGCTGTTGGAGGAAGAAGTCAGACGTTTGTAGGGAAAACGGTAGTTCCACCGTGTATTGGCACGAACTACCGCACCTCCATCGAGTGCACATTAACGGCTATTTCAGAAGTATTAAATGCTCTGACATAGCCGTTGAATTTATGGTGCGGAACTACCGCCAACTAACATTCGGTAGTTCGATGATCGGAAGTACCGCACATTACTTGCGGTACTACGGCTCTTCGTTGAAGCACAAAAGTCCCTTCTCTGGAAAAAACGTTATGCACTAAATTTCAGAAGTACCGCACAGCGGTAGTTCCGCTCATATCACGGCGGTAGTTCCGTTCTCAGAAAATGGGCGTAAAGCTCAAAGATGCATCTCTCTGAAAAAAAACATTCCGCAGAAATATCAGAAGTACCGCACAGCGTCAGTTCCGCTCATATCATGGTGGTAGTTCCGTTCTCAGAAAATGGACAGAAAGCTCAAAGATGCATCTCTCTGGAAAAAACATTCCGCGCAAAAACCAGTACTTCCGCGGTGCGGTAGTTCCGCTCATATCATGGCGGTACTACCACTCTTCCAGAAAATCAAAGAAGTCCAGAAAAGGGTGCTCTCTGAAAAAAACGTTCTGCAGAAATTTTGGAAGTTCCGCCCAGCGGTAGTTCCGTAGATACAATGCCGGAACTACCGTTTTTTTGTCCAGAAAGCAGATTTCATTTTTAATGCATGCATGATCCTAATTTGATCCAAAAGGCATAATGATGTGCTTTCAAGCTAGTAGTTAAGATCTCCCTTAATAGTACGATATCTATCCTAAAATTTGGTCTTCCAACATACTCATAAGACCGGTAAAATTCAAAAGGGGTCGTATACTATTTTATATCTTGCCCTTGAAACAAACTCCATCTTCTTGATATCCTTTGGCATGCAACTCCTTATTTTGACTTTGTCATTTAGGACTAAACCTTGTAATCACTCAACAAACATATTAGTCTCATTCACATATTGTCATTAATTACCAAAACATATTTTTAGGGGCTTAGATGCTTTCAATCTCCTCTTTTTTTGGTAATTGATGACAACACAATAAAAGTGTGAGAAAGATAATGAGTTTGATACAGAAAACTCCCCCTTAACATGTGCATATAAAAGTGAAGTTAATGCAAAGCACATGATTGAATTTTTAAGAAATTTTGACGGAGTTTCTGTAGTTTGTTGAGACTTGGAGAACAACAATATTGAAAAGATGATTAAGCTAGACATTATAACCATAAATTCAGATCCAAGTACAACAAAAACATCAAAGTAACAACAAATTCATCATTACAAGCAAAATATCATAATCATCCTTACAAGCCACACTTAAAAAGATAATAGATTTTATTACATAGCTCTTAAAAGATAATAGATAGCAGCTAGCAGCTCCCCCTAAAAGACATCTTCTCACACCACCATCCATCTTTCTCCCCCTTTGGCATCAAAGATAAAAAAACACTTTAGATCGCAGGGTCTTGAGGAGGTGTGTTGAGACGGCGTCGTCCATTGCGTATGGGAGCCGGAAAGTGATGCTCAATGCTAGCAGCGAGAGCATCCAATCTGGAGGTAGTGGCGGCCTGAAACTCATCTAATCGAGTGTTTTTAGCTGCCTGAAATGCCTCCTGGGATGCTTTGATCTCCATAACAGCTGAAAAGATTTGATCAAGAGTGGCATGACCCTCTTGTGGTGCAGCAGCTGGAGCAACTTCTGGGGCTTCTTCCGGAGGGTGCTGGAGGTTGGTCGGGATGGGAATACCCTCTCTTGGCTTATAAGGCTTATGTACTGATCCCAATGCTCCATTGTAATTGGTTTGACAAATGATCAACGCTATTATATACGGGGCATAGTTAATCCGCTTGACGCGATCATTTTTGGAGGAGGCAATTTCTCTTATAATGACATCAACCACATCAAACCCGCGGTCGTGCATAATGTTGGCAATAATGTTCCATGCATGCCCCCTGATAGCATCATAATATCCACTCTTCGGAAGTATGGTGTGGTTGATAATGCGGTTGACCAAACTTGGAATGGGAAGGAGTCCTCCAATTTTGCTTGGGACATACCTTTGAGTTGTGTCATAGAATTCAGTCTAGGCAGGAACTGGGAGAGCATGCCTATCATATATCTTTTCATTGTTGCCTGACTCGTTCCTCAAGGCAAGCTCAAAAGCATGCTTTGTACATGAATACTTGCTTGTCCCAGTCATCCATGAAATCTGTGTAAAGTCCGAATTGATGTAGAGAGTTGCATAATACTGACGAATGATCTCGTCACTGTAGTCGCATTTAAATGCCACTAAGTCTTGAATTCTGGCTCTTTGAAACAGTCGGTATATCCCCTCATATTTGTCCATGCTGTTTAGATGGGGCCACTTTATCCACTTATGATTTGCAAACGGCTTGTTGGGTCCATAAAATTGATCATATATAGCCTTCTGAAAATTAGTGTGAAACCTGGGATCATCACAGTTTTGACGCATCACATATTGATTTTTATGCCTAAGAATGGCATAATCATCTGCTGAAATGGACTTTAGATCAATCTGTGGTTCTTTAGGTTCTTCCATTTCATCATCCGATTTAGTATCCTCCTCAGATGCACTAGCCTCAGTTTCCGGATCAGCAGGATCTTCGCCCGGGTCTTCACGAGCTTTTTGCCTTTCTTCTCGTTCTGCAGGAACTGAAAGAGATCTTGAAGAAGATTGGTCGGCACTTCCATAGAATTTCCGAACAAGTCCTCGATTTTTTGGCATCTTGAGGAATCGAAGAGGAGAACCCTAGTGATGCAATGGATCGGTTGGAATCGACGAGAAATCGAGGAACTCCAAGATTGATTGAGGAGGAGGTTCTAGTGTTTGGGAGGAGCACGAGAGAGAGGAAGGAAAGAGGCGGCGGCAGTGAAGAGAGGTAGAAAAGGAGGGGGGCCGCTCGGGAGTTAAGGTAGAGAGAGAGAAAGAGAGCAGCAGTTAATGCCTCCAACTGCCGAAACATGGTAGTTCCGCAGACTCAAATGCGGTAGTTCCAGAAGTCGGTAGTTTCGGACTTATAACGCCGGTAGTTCTGATTATCCTGGAAATGCAAGGATAAACTTTGAATTTTGATGATTTTGCAAATAATCCTTAGTTTTGCACTCAAGTAAGTACCATTCAGGATTATTATGCAATAAGGAAACTAATGTCTATCTAGGAAAATAATTTTTATGAACATATCAAATTTGTAGAAGATATTTGAGAAATAGCACCTTAAAAACATCAAAAATGCAATTTAGGCTCAAAGTACATGTGACAAGTGTTCAAGCAATATTTGAATAGTCAATGACATTTAACTCATTCCTCAACAAATGAAAACGGCCTTCATCTAAAGGTTTGGTGAAAATATCCGCTAATTGGTCTTCGGTGAGAATGTGGCTAATTTTAATATCCCCTTTGCACACATGATCTCTTAAGAAATGGTGGCGTATATCTATATGCTTGGTTCTTGAGTGTTGGACAGGGTTATTGGCTATTTTTACTGCACTATCACACAAAAGAGGCATTTTATCAAATTTTATCCCATAATCCATCAAAGTTTGCCTCATCCAAAGCAATTGCGTACAACTCCCCGAAGAAACATATTCGACTTCGGCGGTGGATAGGGCTACAGAGTTTTGTTTCTTGGAAGACCATGACACCAAGGATCTACCTAAGAATTGACAACTCTCTCAGGTGCTTTTTCTATCCACTTTACAACCCGCATAGTCGGAATCCGAATATCCAATCAAATTGAATTTTGCACCTTTAGGATACCAAAGGCCAATGCTTGAGGAATGTTTTAAATATATTAATATTCTTTTAACAGTCACTAAATGACATTCTTTTGGAGATGATTGAAAACGTGCACACATGCAAACACTAAACATAATATCAGGCTTAGATACGGTAAAATAAAGCAAACTACCAATCATAGACCTATAATGCTTTAAATCTATAGTTTTACATCCCTCATTGAGATCAAGATGACCATTTGTAGCCATAGGAGTCTTGATGGGCTTTGCATCATCCATGCCAAACCTTTTGAGCAAATCTTTCACGTACTAGGATTGACTTATGAATGTCTCATTCTTGAATTACTTGATTTGAAGTCCGAGGAAGAAACTAAGTTCTCCTATCATAGACATCTCAAATTCTCTAGACATCATATCACCAAATTCTTTGCAGAAATCTTGATTAGTAGAACCAAAAATTATATCATCAACATAAATTTGACAAATAAAGAAATTACCATCAATAATTTTAGTAAACAAAGTTGTATCAACCTTTTGATTTTGAATCCCTTAGAGAGTAGAAAATCTCGAAGGCGCTCATACCATGTTCTAGGAGCTTGCTTTAAGCCATATAGCGTCTTTGAGAGTTTATACACATAATTAGGGTTTTTGGGATTTTCAAAGCCCGGAGGTTGTTCAACAAAAATAAGTTCGGTTATTTTACCATTATTTAAGAAGACACTTTTAACATCCATTTAGAATAATTTAATATCAAAACATGATGCAAAAGCAAGTAAAATACAAATAAACTCAAGTCTTGCTACAGGTGCAAATGTTTCATCATAATCTGGACCATCGACTTGAGTATATCCTTGAGCAACTAATCTTGCCTTATTTCTTATCACAACTCTATTTTCATCTTGTTTGTTGTGGAAGATCCATTTTGTGCCAACAACATTATGCTCCTTGGGTCTTTCCACCATTACCCAAACATCATTCTGGGTGAAGTTATTTAGCTCTTCATGCATAGCATTCACCTAATCCAGATCTTCATGTGCTTCGTCTATACATTTTGGTTCAAGAGAAGAAACAAAAGAGTAATATTCGCAAAAAGAAGCAATACGAGAGCGAGTTTGGACACCCTTACTCACGTCACCCAATATTTGGTCTATTGGATGATCTTTAGCTGTTGCGTTGTGGATTCTTAGAGGTAGATTCAATGGTTGATCATCTTCCTTGATATCTTCTTCATTAAGATCAACTTGATTTGTCGCGGAAGAGGTAGGCGGTTTGACTTGTGTGGAAGATGATGGTTCATTTTGATCTTCTTTAGGCTTAATATCTCCAATTTGTATGTTCTTCAATTGCTTCCATAAGAGCTCTATTACCTACATCATCAAAGTCTTCTTGCTCTTCTTGAGAGCCGTTAGTCTAATCAAATTGTACATCGTGTCTTTCTTCAACAATACCACTAGTTTTGGCCTTAGGTGCATCTACTACGGTAGTCAATATCCTTAAGCTGCAAGTGTGTATTAAGCCCCAAGTTGAGCCTATTATGCATTAATGGAGAAAAAAAAACAAGAACCAGGTTCGGCAAAGAGCAAGGAGAGGGAGGAAGGCCGACCGGTGAGCTTTAGCGGACATGGGAAGACACAAGAACAAAGTACTTTGCATGTTGCAAAGTATACAAGAGAATTCAGCCAAGAAAAGATAGAAGAACCAAATTCAAACTCTATTCCGAAATCAATACATTTTTAGCCTAAGAATCCAAAATGGGTTTGGATTGGTGCAATTCCAATTCAGATCATTCTTTAAAAGAAGTTAATTATAAATTACTTGTAATAGGATAGTTTAATCTATTTTCAGCAATTAGAGTAGTTTAAATTTCAAATTAAAGGAGTTTGCAATAAAAATACCTTTCGGGTACTGTAATACCTCATAGATCCAGCTAGTTCGTATAGTTGGAAGTTAGTCGAAAACGAGATTTAAAAGTTTCCGGAATCGCATTCGGTAAAAAGAAAGAAGTCCGAGGGAGAAAAAGAAATAGTTTTCGTCAGAAATTCTAATTAGCAGGGGGGGTTATCGTGATTTTCCGGCAACCTGGGCCGCAGTCCGCGACCCAGGAGGCCCAAGAGGGGGCCGGCCGGCCTATGAAGTGGCCGACCATAAAGGGAGGGCGCCACTCCCCCCAAACCCTAGCCGGCCCCCATCCCTCCCCACCTAGCCGCCACCCCCTCCCCTCTCCACCCTCCATTGCCGGCGCCTCCTCCCTGGTTGGGCGCCGCCTCCCTTGGTGGCCGCCATTGGTGCTCCCGGTTGGTCTCCAAGATCCCGGCGCTCCTCCTCCGATCTGTCCTCCGTGGGCCGCTTTCCTCGCGGTTGTTCGCTGTGGTGTGGCCGGCCAAGGAAGAAGAAGGGAGACCAGCGGGGAGTGGTTCTTCGTCGTGCTACGGGTCTTCAAGGGTAACGAGCACCCCGGTTATTTGTTTGATCGATTTTTGTTGCGGTAGAGACCATTTGATTCGCGTCGGATTAGAGTTCCAGAAATTACAGATTGGATCAGAATGTTGTGCGGCTTGTTACGGTACTTTAGAGGTCGAATTTGGGGTTTTGTCCTTCTAGAGATTTGTTCCTGGTTTCGTTAGCTTTCTTTTGGCACTGAGATCAGGAAAATCCGATCAGTAGTTTGGGAGATATGAATTTTTGAATACGAACTGTCCAATCTGTCTGAAAACTGAGGTCAGTAGGTTTGTCCCTCGTTTTTGTTCAAATTAGAGGCCGAATCAGAATCTTCACCCAACTAAGTTATTGTAGCTCTCGAAATTATCTTTCCAAGTTGATAAAGATCATTCCATTTGGATCAGTAGGCTAAAAGTTACACCATTTTCTTTACTGCTGATCTGTTTTCTGGACAGACGTAGATGGGTTGGGTTTAGCAGTTAATTAGCCCTCTGTTTTGGCCGAATCAGGGGATTCCGCCAACTAATGTTTTGTAGCCTGATCAGTTAGGAATCAGTGAGCACTGGTTTCAGGTCTTTTAGAGTTACAGATAATTATTGGCGAATTTTCTCGTGCAACTGCCCGTAGATCGATAATCTGGACTTTTGGTGTAGATGTCAAATTGAACCCTTGGGATGGGTGGGTTGATTAGAGAGCATCGTAGAACACTTGTAGCTATACCATATTCTATTATCCATAATACGTGGCAATGCTTGTGTAGGCGGTGAGACGGTGGGTGGAAGGACACCTTCGTTGTTTCCCAACACGTCACAACACGGAAGGCAAGTGCAATGTTCAATTTGTGTGAATTCGTTGATTTCATGATAACTTGATAAATTATGAATATTTCTGTGATTTGAGTTTGATGTGGTAGAGTTCAATACCTTATTCGATGATACATTGAGTTGAATGCCAAGTTATGCTCTTCATTCCATGCATACATAATTCAGTTGCTGTCCACGGGAGTGGAAACTTGATTAAGTCCCATTAATTCCAATATGGGCATGTAAGACCTACCATTCCAATGTAGGAAGTTTCGGACATTCCGTATGAAACGTTCTTCATACGGACTTGGATCCCCGCTCTTGGTTAAGAGCGGGCTTAAGTGAACACCGACAGGTGTGTCACTAGTTATACCGATATAAACATGTGGAAAGTCCATTCTCCTTCAATGCATTCATTCATTCATACCATGCTTTCTTAAATTCATGAAGTAAATGATGTACTTGGAAAATTGTTCTGATTCAGTATTCTTTGTGAATATATATGTTGTGCTTGCTGAGTTTCGACTCACTCTTGCTTTTATTTATTTTAGGTGAATTCCAGTGAAACGGTTGCTAGCGGGAGGGTGTAGTCCAGCACGTTCCATGCACATGAATAAAACATTCATTCGTTAAAACTCTATTTACGTTTCTTCAGTTTTATCTATAATGTAATGGACTGTAATAATTGTCACTTGGAGGTTCATTACTATCGTTTTGGTTAATTCTTGTTTAAATTTATAGATGAACTGTTATTAAGCTATAGATTGTTATCTTGGTTAATCGTTTCTTTAGCATTGAATGCGATGTTAATCTTATGAATTGAATAGTAGGTTGTCTTATTAGGTGACATCTTGTCTTCCGAATAGACAGGGTGTTACAGTTGGTATCAGAGCGGGCTTCAGGTCCGTGGTGAATAGATTGATAACATTTACTAAAACTAGTTTAAGGTTGTCAACATAAACTAAAATTTGTCAACAGTTTATTAATTTAAAACTTGACATACTGTGCACAGTTGGAAGGGTTGGGTATAACTTTGCTTCCGCATTTCTTTCAAGTCATTCCCTTATGTTCTGATAATTGAATTGTTTGATCTTTTGTGTGGTGGTGTTTAGATGGCGAGAGGCCGTGGCCGTGGTCGTCCACCGTCCGTGGTCGGGTCGGGACGCGGTCCGGCCGTGTCTTCTTCTCGGCCGAGGAAGTTCTTTGAGGCTGCCACGGAGGAGATTGCCTCTGCCGCTCCTCCGGTCGCAGAGCCTCCTATTGTGTCTGCAGAACTTATCCAGAACCTTATGAGAGAGAACCAGCTACTCCGCCAAGAATCGCAGACGGCCATTCTGCGCAGCAATGCACCGCGCGCAGTAACTCGTTGTCGCCATCGCTCCACCCGAGGTTAGGATGAATCTTCGGAGTGGATGTCGCCGATTGGACTCTTTTGATGGAGCCGCACACCGGTCCAGTGCGGATTGGTTGAGATATATGGAGCGCCGCTTTGGGGCATTAGAGCCGACGTCGGCAGAGGGCGCGTTCGTGGCTTTTCGCTTGAAGGGTCAAGTCGACATCCGTGGGAAGGAGTTCGCCTTCCAGACTCCAGCCAGTGGTCCCGCCACTTGGGAAGTGTTCGTGGAGAAATTCAGACGCAATTCTATCCGCACTTTGTTGAGAAGATGGAACAAACATCGTTGACTTTTGAGCAAGGAAAGATGACGGATATCGAGTACGAGGTCGGGTTCAATAACCTGTGCGCTTTGTACCACGGGTGGCGAGTGATGATAATGAGAAGGCTAAGAGGTTCCGGCGGGGCCTCAACCAAGAGTATCGCCAGATTCTGAGGGCGACAGGACTGCGTGATTTCAGCTCGGTGGTCGAGCAAGCTAGAGGAATGGAGTTGGAGAAAGGTACTGCTCCGCAAAGTCAGGCTGCTATTAGTTCTGTCACTACTGACAATTTCGGTGGTGGGCAGAAACGGAGTTTTGGTGGAGGGAATGAGTCTTTTCAGCGACCCGCTCCCAAGAGGTTTCAGAAGGGTCACAACACTCGACCGTCCGTCGCTGGCGCCTTCCTCTTCGCGCCCGCCCTTTGTCTTCCATTCCATCGGTACGTCCTGTTCCAGGACAGGGCATGAAATGTTTCCGGTGTGGAGAGGAGCATCGAGCTTCAGAGTGTTCCTTCAGGAGGTCATGTCGTCATTGTGGTCGGGATGGCCACAAAGCGTCGGTTTGCAAGCAGAACCCGGCGAGTATCATCAGGTGGGAGCCCGTTCCAGCAGCTTCATCTTCCAGCGTTCACGGTGGTTCTGTTCGAACTCTGGCAATGGTCTCGCACCACGCTTCACTCGTGGTGGATTCCTCCTTCAGTGGTTCCTCAGGCACCTCCAGCAGGGTTCTATTGGAACCCCGTTCCGGCTGCACCTCCGTCGTCTGTTGCTCCTGCAGTAGTTTTTGGGCACCCTTCGCAGAGTGTCGGAGCTTCCTCCGCCCCGACGCCGCCAGGAGTCTACGCCATGCCCACTCCGGATACTATGAGGCGGCCGGACGTGGTGATGTGTACTTTACTAGTTGACTCGCATGATGCTTTCATATTGTTTGATTACGTGCTACGATTCGCTTGTGTCCCCGAGTTTGTCGAAGAGCGAGTTTGAGTCTCTGATTCATCTCTCGAGTCCGTGGTAGTCGGTTCTCGGGGTCTTATTTCCACTCTCTGATTTGTCCGGCCGTTCTATTGATATCGATAGGGAGGTTTTCACTGCTAACCTTATAGTGATTCAATTGGCACCTTTTGATGTCATTCGGGATGGACCGTTATTCCAATACCGGGCCAAGATCTGTTATTCGGAAGACGGTGACTCGCAAGCTCCTTCCGGTGAAGAATCGGTATTCGTGGAGTGCACCGCGATTCGGCGTTCGTCTTGCCGCTAGTCTGCACCCTAGCCGCCGTGCATCAACCTATGGATTGCTTTGGTCCTCAATGAAAAGATTGGCTCTTCATTGCGTATTGAGGAGATACCAGATTGCGAATGAGTTTTCGATGTTTTCCTGCGAATCGCTCGATGCCTCCGTCGGAGAGTGGAGTTCGGATTGATCTTATTCCGAACGCGACCCATATCGATGTCTCCTTATCGGTTGGCACGACCATTTCAAGAGGAATTGAAGAAACAGTTGACGACTTCGTTGTCCAAGGATATGATTCGCGTAGCGCCTCACCTTGGGGAGCACCTGCTTTTCACCAAGAAGAAGGATGGCGCTTAGGCGCATGTGTGTGGATTATCGGCTCTTAACCAAGCAACGGTGAAGAATAAATATCCATTACCCGTATCGAGGATCTCTTCGACCAATTGAAGGGGCCAAAATATTCTCGAAGATTGACCTTCATCGTGGTACAATCAGATTCGTGTCCGGGAGCAGGACATCGAGAAGACAGCTTTTTCCACGAGGTATGGCCATTATGAGTACAAAGTTATGTCTTTTGGACTGACGAATGCTCCTGCAGTTTTCATGGAGGCCATGAACAGTATGCTACACCAATAACTCGATGATTTTGTTGTCGTATTTATTGACGATATCTTGATCTATTCCAAAACGGAAGAGGATCACGCTCGACATTTGAATTTGGTACTTGAAACACTGAGAAAGAATCAATTCTATGCCAAATTGAAGAAGTGCGAGTTCTGGATTTCTGAGGTGGGGTTTCTAGGCCATGTTATCAACCAAGATGGTATATCAGTTGATCCTAGCAAGATCTCTACGGTGGTAGAGTGGGCAAGACCAACCAATGTCAAGGAGGTGAGGAGTTTTATGGGATTAGCGGGTTATTACCGGCGTTTCGTGGAAGGTTTCTCCATTATTGCTAGACCAATGTCCCAACTGACACAGAAATGAGTTAAATTTCAGTGGTCGGAAGCATGTGAGCGCAGTTTTTGTGCATTAAAGGAAAGATTGGTGACTGCTCCGATTTTGACTCTTCCCGAGCCCGGGAAGCGGTTCACCATTTATTCAGATGCGTCGATAGTTGGTCTCGGATGTGTACTTATGCAGGAGGGCAAAGTGATTGCTTATGCGTCGCGACAGTTGAAGAGGCATGAGCAGAATTATCCGACTCATGATCTCGAGTTGGCTGCAGTGGTTCTTGCTTTAAAAATCTGGCGCCATTATTTGTACGGCGAGTCTTGTGACATCTTCACTGATCACAAGAGTTTGAAATATATCTTTACCGGTAGGATTTGAATCTGAGACAGAGGAGATGGTTAGAACTGATTAAGGACTATGATCTCACAATTCAGTATCATCCGGGCAAGGCAAACGTGGTAGCGGATGCTTTGAGTCGCAAGGCGACACCATCTACTGCCAGTTGTCTTATCGCTGATTTTGAGCGTATGGATATTTCCTATTGTTTTATGGTACGCCAAAGTGAGACTCGGTTGCTTTTAGAGTTAGCACTTCGGATCAAGTGCGAGAAGCACAAAGAAGATGACCGGATGTTTCATTGGTGAGAAAGCGTTGTATTGAGGGCAAGCAAGGCCATTTCAAGATAGATGAGGTTTGATACGTTACGGTTTAAAGGCCGCCTCTGTGTTCCCCAGGAGGCTCAGGTTAAGGATGAGATTCTGAAAGAGGCACATCGTACGCCGTATACAGTGCACCCTGGAGAGACCAAGATGTACAAAGATCTAAAGAGAAACTTCTGGTGGAAGAGGATGAAGGTTGATATTGCACAGTATGTAGCATCTTGTGGAGTCTGTCAATGAGTCAAGGTTTGAACATAAACGGCCACGGATTGCTGCAACCATCGGAGGTCCCGGTGTGGCCGTGGGATGATATATCAATGGATTTTGTAGTCGGTTTACCTCGCACGCAACGAGGAAGGATGCTATTTGGGTCATTGTGGACCGCTCGAGAAATCTGCTCATTTTATTCCTATCCGCACAACAAATTCGGCAAGTGATTTGGCTCCTCTTTATGTGCGGGAAGTAGTGCGGTTGCACGGAGTTCCGAAAACTATTGTTTCTGATCGGGACGCGAAATTTGTCTCCAAGTTCTGGGAGAGTTTGCAGGGTGCCATGGGCACACAGCTCCATCTTAGCACGGCCTTTCATCCCCAAGCGGATGGACAATCTGAGCGCACTATTCAGACATTGGAAGATATGCTCAGGTGTTGTGTTTTATCCTGGAAAGGAAGTTGGGAAGAACATTTATCGTTGGCCCAGTTTGCTTATAATAACAGTTATCATGCCAGTATTCGAGCGGCACCATTCGAGGTTCTTTATGGACGTAAGTGCAGGTCCCCGTTGTGTTGGGATGAGGTTGGAGAGCGGGCAGTTTTGGGTCCCGATTGGGTTCAGCAAACAGTGACTAGAGTGGCCGAAGTTAGGCAAAATCATTGGTCGCTCGAGCCGGCGTAAGAGCTACGCAGATGTCGGAGGCGGGATTTGGAATTCAAAGTGGGTGACGGTTCGCTGAGAGTGTCGCCATCCAAAGGTGTGGTGCGGTTTGGCACCAAAGGTAAGCTTAGTCCAAGGTATGTTGGACCTTTTCCAATCGTGGCGCGAATTGGAAAACTAGCTTACCGTTTGGACCTTCCCGACTCCATGAAAGGGGTCCACAATGTGTTTCATGTGTCCATGTTGCGAAATTTTTTGAGGAATCCAGACCATGTTATTCCTTTGGAGCCTTTGATTATTGAGCAAGATCTTACTATCGAGTCCCGACCAGTGAGAATATTAGAAGAAGCAGAACGGGTTCTGAGGAACAAGACCCTGAAGTATGTTAAAATCCTTTGGTCTCATCAGTCTGAAAGAGAGGCTACTTGGGAGTTGGAGTCCCGCATGCGAGAACAATACCCCGACCTGTTCACTTCAGATAATTATTTAAGTTATTCATCTTTCTTTCTCGAAGTTGCTACGTAGATTCGAGGTCGAATCTTTCTAAGGGGATAGAGTGTAATACCTCATAGATCCAACTAGTTCAGATAGTTGGAAGTTAGTCAAAACGAGATTTAAAAGTTTCCGGAATCGCATTCGGTAAAAAGAAAGAAGTCAGAGGGAGAAAAAGAAATAGTTTTCGTCGGAAATTCTAATTAGCAGGGGGGGTTATCGTGATTTTTCGGCAACCTGGGCCGCAGTCCGCGACCCAGGAGGCCCAAGAGGGGGCCGGCCGGCCCATGAAGTGGCCGGCCATAAAGGGGGGGCGCCACTCCCCCCAAACCCTAGCCGACCCCATCCCTCCCCACCTAGCCGCCACCCCCTCCCCTCTCCACCCTCCATTGCCGGCGCCTCCTCCCCTGGTTGGGCGCCGCCTCCTCCCTTGGTGGCCGGCCATTGGTGCTCCCGAAGTTGGTCTCCAAGATCCCCGGGCGCTCCTCCTCCGATCTGTCCTCCGGCGGGCTGTTTTCCTCGCCGGTTGTTCGCTGTGGTGTGGCCGGCCAAGGAAGAAGAAGGGAGACCAGCGGGGAGTGGTTCTTCGTCGTGCTACGGGTCTTCAAGGGTAACGAGCACCCCGGTTATTTGTTTGATCGATTTTTGTTGCGGTAGAGACCATTTGATTCGCGTCGGATTAGAGTTCCAGAAATTACAGATTGGATCAGAATGTTGCGCGGCTTGTTACGGTACTTTAGAGGTCGAATTTGGGGTTTTGCCCTTCTAGAGATTTGTTCCTGGTTTCGTTAGCTTTCTTTTGGCACCGAGATCAGGAAAATCCGATCAGTAGTTTGGGAGATATGAATTTTTGAATACGAACTGTCCAATCTGTCTGAAAACTGAGGTCAGTAGGTTTGTCCCTCGTTTTTGTTCAAATTAGAGGCCGAATCAGAATCTTCACCCAACTAAGTTATTGTAGCTCTCGAAATTATATTTCCAAGTTGATAAAGATCATTCCATTTGGATCAGTAGGCTAAAAGTTACACCATTTTCTTTACTGCTGATCTGTTTTCTGGACAGACGTAGATGGGTTGGGTTTAGCAGTTAATTAGCCCTCTGTTTTGGCCGAATCAGGGGATTCCGCCAACTAATGTTTTGTAGCCTGATCAGTTAGGAATCAGTGAGCACTGGTTTCAGGTCTTTTAGAGTTACAGATAATTATTGGCGAATTTTCTCGTGCAACTGCCCGTAGATCGATAATCTGGACTTTTGGTGTAGATGTCAAATTGAACCCTTGGGATGGGTGGGTTGATTAGAGAGCATCGTAGAACACTTGTAGCTATACCATATTCTATTATCCGTAATACGTGGCAATGCTTGTGTAGGCGGTGAGACGGTGGGTGGAAGGACACCTTCGTTGTTTCCCAACACGTCACAACACGGAAGGCAAGTGCAATGTTCAATTTGTGTGAATTCGTTGATTTCATGATAACTTGATAAATTATGAATATTTCGTGATTTGAGTTTGATGTGGTAGAGTTCAATACCTTATTCGATGATACATTGAGTTGAATGCCAAGTTATGCTCTTCATTCCATGCATACATAATTCAGTTGCTGTCCACGGGAGTGGAAACTTGATTAAGTCCCATTAATTCCAATATGGGCATGTAAGACCTACCATTCCAATGTAGGCGCTTTGGACATTCCGTATGAAACGTTCTTCATACGGACTTGGATCCCCGCTCTTGGTTAAGAGCGGCTTAAGTGAACACCGACGGTGTGTCACTAGTTATACCAGATAAACATGTGGAAAGTCCATTCTCCTTCAATGCATTCATTCATTCATACCATGCTTTCTTAAATTCATGAAGTAAATGATGTACTTGGAAAATTGTTCTGATTCAGTATTCTTTGTGAATATATATGTTGTGCTTGCTGAGTTTCGACTCACTCTTGCTTTTATTTATTTTAGGTGAATTCCAAAGAAACGGTTGCTAGCGGAGGGTGTAGTCCAAAGACGCTCCATGCACATGAATAAAACATTCATTCGTTAAAACTCTATTTACGCTTTCTTCGCTTTTATCTATAATGTAATGGATCGTAATAATTGTCACTTAGAGGTTCATTACTATCGTTTTGGTTTATTCTTGTTTAAATTTATAGATGAACTGTTATTAAGCTATAGATTGTTATCTTGATTAATCGTTTCTTTAGCATTGAATGCGATGTTAATCTTATGAATTGAATAGTAGGTTGTCTTATTAGGTGACATCTTGTCTTCCGAATAGACAGGGTGTTACAGTATCGTTTCATGATACAAGAATCGAGTCGATTCTCGTTCATTACTACAATAATCGACTCGGATTATCGTTCATTGCTACAAGATGCAGGCGGTTTATCGCTCATAGGCTATATATTTAGGGGTAGAGCCCCATTGTAAGCAAGTTGGAGTTGAAGAAAATACAGAAAAGTCACAGGTTTATGTGGCGCAAAATGAATACATGCGTTTCGAAAATTCCCATCTAGGGTTTTGTGATTGCGTGAATATTGGAGGGAGGTTGTTCTTCCAAGATCCGTGATTCCTTGTGGATCATCTCACCAATTCGTCGCATCCTCAATTGCTCACGGTTTGGTGTTGTTCTTCTGGTTTGATTTTGTTTCTCTCTTCGGATTGATTCAACATCAACCAAGTGTTACTTGCTTTGGAGATATACTTGCTCTTCTATTTTGCCAAATCAAGAGAGAGGAAAGTGGGAGTTTCACTTCATTCAGAATTGAAATACAAGTACCGTGAAAGATTGGGCCACATTACGCATCAACACACGTTGATCCGTATCATCTTGGTATCAGAGCGTGGTTGATCATGGTACGTGGAATTTTCTTCTTGGTACATTGAGGTTGATCATCATGTCAAAAACTAGCCAGTATGGTTCTAATGGTGGATCGGACGAGGAGCCTATGTACGGAGATACAGATGATGGGGTGGCCGCTATGGCTAGTTACGGCGGGCTCGAGGCCTCCCGCATGCTGGGGAGTGTGAGGTTGTCGGTGCACGTAGTTGTGCTGGTGGTACGTCACCTTTGCCGTGGTTGCTCGAGGTATACTACTCCCCACTACTACTCCCTATCTTTGTCTCTACCCTACCCCCCTGCTCTGTGATGGACTTGGTTGATGATATTGCTACTGTGGTGGGTTTGGCTTAGGCAAAAATAGAAATGGGGGAAAAATGGTGGGTTACCTCCTCTGGCTTGGTCGGTTTGGGAATAGAAGCCTGGACGGGTTGGTGATGTTGTCCGTGTGGTGATGATGATCTGCTTCTTCCCTTTGGTGTCCTCTTTTCCTCCTTGTTGCCCTTGTCGGCTTGGCGTGGTTCCTGTTGGTGGTTGCTGGTTCTAGCCGCTACTACTGCCATTCATGCTCTGTCGTCTTCCCCGACTCCTTTGTGCTCCTCTCCTCCTTCCCTACTTCTCTGTGGTTGGTTTTTGGTGGTGGCAATGGTGTGGGGGTGCTTGGCTTGCTCTCTATCTTGGCTGAGTAGTGCACTGGCTTGTGCTTTGCTTTGCTGGCTTTGGTTGAGGGATGAACTGGGGGATGGGATGGAGATGTGGATGTTGTGTTGGTTTTGCTTGCCCAGTATATTTGCCTTGCTTGGTTTCGGTTGTGAATGAATGAGAGCTTGTGTTGGCTTTATTACTCTCGGTTGGTTTCCTTCGGCTGTGACTGAATGAAAGGATTGTGAGGTTTGCTTGTGAGGGAGGAGGATTAAGACAGAGGTGCTTACCCTGTCATGCAGGTTCTACCCTTCCCTTACCCATTCCATTCTCACATTGCACTGTTGGCTTATGGACCTTTTGTCCAAAGGTGGTCTCTGACACTATTCTTTGGATTTTCTATTGCAGAAGGTAAGGTAGTGATAAGAAAAGTGGGCGTTGGGCTAGAAAAAAGGAATGGACCATTGGTCCATAAGGCATTGCCGGATTTTTCTACGGTTGAGGTAAGTCGGTATAACGTGGGTGTCGGATTTTCTATAATTGCCGGGTGATGAAACCAACTAAAGTGAGATGGTGCCGACTGACCTAGGTTAGTGTAGGAACCTCAATGATCTTCATGCGGTCTGATGTCAATCCTTTTCTACTCCTAACTTCCTTTTATAGTTTTTGTTTTACTACTAGTCTTTTGGTTGTTGGCTGTCGATGGAAATGTGGTAAGGGTTCGGATTGTCCGAGGAAATGGTTCGACTGGCTGGCGATATACGGACAAAGAAAGGAATGCTTCGGTGATTATGCAAGACTTTTAGTTTGTAGCTAAATAAATGTTGTAATTTTCATTTTGTAATGTACTCAAGGCTGTAATATTTTATTTTGATATGTTGTAAATGATTCTTGTAATAAATTTTGAGTTGGTATTAATGTTGTATGTCTGCTTGTAGTTAATTCTTGTGTGTCGATCTGATGTAAAGAATTGTTGCAATTTAATTCTGAGTTTGTTTTTAATGATTTACCTGTGATTGTAAATGATTCTTGTAATTGACTTTGAGATTGAATTGATGATGAGATATTGATTTGAAAATCCTATTGTAAGTCTGATAGTGAATCCCAAATATTATTGATTTGTTATGTGTTCAATTTGTTTGTAATTACTGTGTTGATTCCTTATCGTCGTTTAGTTTAACTTAAGTAGTTAGGGTTCTCACAACAACTTTTCGAGATGCTGAGAGGGATGAGTGCTGGCAATGTGCAATGTAGGAGGAGATAGATTCCATTCATAACAAACATACATACAATTTGGTAGATCTTCCTGCTGGACAATGAGCTATAGGGCTAAAATGGGTTTATAAAGTAAAGAAGGACTCAAATAGCATAGTGGCGAAACATAAAGCATGCTTAGTTGCGAAAGGGTATGTCCAGAAACAAGGTATTGACTTTGAAGAAGTATCTGCTATAGTTGCTAGAATGGAAATAATGAGATTGATTATCGCTCTAGCTGCTGAAGAAGGATGGTGATTGCGTCACATGGATATCAAGTTAGCATTTTTAAATGGGGAACTAAAAGAAGAAGTATATGTAAGTCAACCTCCTGGTTTCATTGAGAAAGGGAGTGAACACAAGGTACTGAAGTTGCATAAGGCATTTTATGGTTTGCGACAAGCCCCTAGTGCTTGGAATTCCAAGTTGGACATCACTTTGATGTCACTTGGATTTGAGAAAAGCCCACTTGAGTGTGCTGTGTATAAGAAATGAAGAGATGAAAGTTGTCTTTTAGTTGGCGTGTATGTGGATGATTTGGTGATTACACGAGTTTGTGAAGAGAAGATTGTGAAATTCAAGCAACAAATGAAGAAGGCTTTCAAGATGAGCGACCTTAGCTTATTGAATTACTACCTTGGCATAGAAGTTCATCAAACGCCAAGTGGTATCTCGCTTTGCCAGGAAGCATATGCAAAGAAGATCCTTGAAAATTCTGGCATGGGTGACTGCAATTCAGCTCAAACTCCGATGGAAGCAAGTTTCAAATTAAGGAAGAAAGCTCAGCACCATAGAAGAATTGTTGGGAGTCTAAGGTACCTTATAAACACAAGACCAGACCTAGCTTATTCGGTTGGGATTGTGAGCCGGTACATAGAGTCCCCGACAACTAAACATATGGCTGTAGTGAAGTGTATATTGAGGTATGTCAAAGGCACACTTGATTTGGGTTGCTGTTATAAGAAGAAGAAAGAAGGAGGAAAGCTACACTTGGTGGGTTATAGCGATAGTGACATGACCGGGGATATTGATGATCGAAAGAGCACAACTAGAGTCATTTTCTACTTGGGCTCAAGCTTGATCAGCTGGATGTCACAGAAGCAAAAGGTGGTCGCATTATCATCATGTGAAGCGGACTATATAGCATCAGCAGCCGCAGCATGCCAGGGTATTTGGTTGGAGCGCCTCCTTGGTGATCTCATGAACCAAAACACTAGAAAAGTAATACTCAACATTGCCAATAAGTTTGTTATCTCCTTGTGTAAGAATCCAGTACATCATGATAGAAGCAAGCATATCGATACTAGATTTCATTACATCAAGGAATGTGTGGAAGACGAGAAGATTATGGTTGAGGTTGTTAGCACCAATGATCAACTTGCAAATATTCTAACCAAGCCTTTGGGAATACTCAAATTCTTGAAGATGGAGAAAGAATCGGAATGCAAGCTGTGAAGAAGACACAACCATCTTAGGGAGGTGAATGTTGAGTTAAGCTAGTTGTGTCACATTAGTTTCTTCCCTATTTTTGAGTAGTACTGGTTTGCCAATGTGTTAGGCAATACCGAAATAGAATTACATGGCATATTAGGATAGTTTTGCATGTCATGAAGAGTCAATATTAGGCTTGGTTTTGATAGTAGATGCAGATTCAGAAACGTAGAGTTTTGCCAGACGAGGAGTTTTTTCAGAACTGAAATAGGATTGTAACTCCTAGTTGTCAATAAAAGCAAGGAAAAAAAAGACAAAAGCTGTAGGTTTTGTAGCACAACTTCTGAGTTCTCGTTTTAGTTTTTCTACCATGATTTGCATGTGTAGTTGATCAGGGTCTGAATTCCAACAGGGCATGGGGGTTCAACTGAACCCCCAATTTTTTTGGAAAATATATCGTTATTAGTACTTCACCACGCAACAAACTGTATGGAGTGGAATATCCATCCTAGAAAGAAATATTTGCATGAGATTGATCACAAGAAAGAAAAGTTGATATCCCACGAGCATGTTGACGGGGGATCTCTGGCTGGAGCTCACCGCACCAGCCGACGGCGGCCAGATCTGGCAAATAGTGGAAACAAAGGAAGGGGAGGAGAAGAGGACAAGAAGAACTCACCGTGCCGCCTGCCGAAGAAGGGGTACCAGATTTGGCGAACGGTGGAAACGACAAAGAACGTATCAGTCGCTCAATCTTGCGAATGGTGGAAACAAAGATAAGAGAGATGGGTTGAGCAAGGAGGGACGCTGCTACCAGCAAGGCACGATGTGGAGATTCTGCGTGAGGTGAATCAGGGCACAACAAAGATATGATACGGTAAAAAGGAATCACATTCTCTTAAAGCCATCAGTAACGCTAATAGTTGGATAAAAAAGGAACACGCCATATTTATCTTAGCACTATAGAAAACACTATAAAACAGTAAATATTGCTTCACTTTACTATAGCTATCACTGTGGCGGTTCGATCCCATCCATTGGTCCTTTGACCCAACAGATAGAAACAGGCTAATGTCACGATAATGTTCCTCTCTGCCATTGCAGTTGCAATGTCAGATGATGCGATTTCGGTAGAGATATACTTCCATTCTTAAATGAGATAATGACTTATCATTGATCATTAAAAAATAGTTGGATTTCCTATCCACTTACTCTTATTATAACAATCTCCATCCTAGCGTAAGTTACAACAACCTCTTTTCCCACCTCTCCGCCACCTCCCCACCGTTGTATCCGTCACCGCCACCACTCGCCGCCTCCTCAAGACCTAATTCACTACTCACAATCATCCCCCTCCCCATGACATCGTTTGCCGCCCTCCTATGTACCCACGGCCCATGGCATCACTAACGCCTTGTCACTAGGGATGGCAATTGCGCCCGATTACCCACGTGCTCGCGGGCAATTACCCTAATGGAGCCAGGTATGGGATACTTTCTTTGCCCATGGACATGGAAATGGGGGCAATTCTCTGCCAATCGGGTAAACGGGCACAAGCATGGGCATGGGTGAGCTCTACCCGCGTCCGTCGCGCCCGTTTACCTGTCAATCCACGCTAACAGGTGGGCCATCCATCTCATCACTCCATCAGTCGTTACCCCGACCCAACCCCAAATCGGCGCCACACTCCCCTACCCTATTCCCCCATTCGCCCACATATTTTGCGCCAACAGCATCCACATGACCACATGAGACCACACCACCTCCCATTTTTGCTATCTCGCCAGCTCCCTCACTCTCCCACCGCCTCTAGACCCTCTCAATCGGTCACCACTCACCAGTGCCCTCCAGCCCCTCCTAGTGAATCACTAGTCACTCCCTGTCCCCGATCCTTGCCCAACATGCGAAGGAGCGACTCCTCACACCTAGCCGTGTCGCACCTCCAGATCCAGATCCTCCCGACCGCCGCCTCCTCCGTCCCGACCGCCTCCTCCCTCTCGGTGAAGTTCCTCTTCCCGGTCGCCTCCTCCCCATCCTCAATCCTTGCCCCAACATGCGAAGGAGTGCCTCCTCACACCCGGCCACGCCACTACCTCCAGATCCAGATCCTCCTAGAAGCCGCCTCCTCCCTCCCGGCCGCCTCCTCCTGCTCGGTCGCCTCATCACGCTCGGACACCTCCTCCCGCCCAGCCGCCTCCTCCCGCTCGGTGAAGTTCCTACGCCCGGTCGCCTCCTCCCGCTTGGTGAAGTTCCTCGGTGAGTTTTCTTGATTTGTGAATCAGTCGCCTCCTCCTGCCTGGTAGCCTTGTACTGATTTCAAGTATGTAGAGATCAGATCCTATCCCACAGCGTTTTGTGAATCGGTCGGCAAGAATTATGTTGTCTTGTGCAAAGCAAAATCATGGATTGTTCGATGAACAAATCAGAAAAGAAAAGGAGGGCTTGTAGCCTTCTACTGATTCGATTTTTTGTGTTGTTCAAGCACATTAGTTGTTGTCTTGGCGAACTTAATATGTGAATTGTGATGAACTTGATTAATTGTTGAATGTGTGATGCATTGTTGATGTGTGAATTGTGATGAACTTGATGTGTGCATTTTTTATGTGTGATGAGCATGCACACGGGCAATGGGTACCCATGAACGGCGGTGCATTGTTCGCGGGTAAACGGGTATGCCCGCGGGGCCACCGGCATGGGTGAGGTTCTTCGCCCGTTGTCCTTCACGGGCATGCCCATGGGGGCAAATTGATGTCGCGAGCATGGGTATAGGCGAGCACTACCCGTACCCACCACGCCGATTGCCATCCCTACTTGTCACCCAATTTTGATCTGTCTTTGCTCTCCTCCCTATATAGTTGGGGATTCTGGTGACCCAAAACCAAGGTTTCATTCAATGGGCGAAACTACCTTTAATATTTAATCTCAATGGCAGTAAACTTGAATTTAGAAATGAAATTGATGGATGTGGTAACTGCATACCTTTATGAAAACTTGGATTCAGACATTGATATGAAGGTACCTGAAGGTATCTCTGTCCCGAATCAAGACAGGGAAAATAGAAATCTGTACAGTGTACAACTCAGAAAGTCACTGTATAGACTGAAGCAATCAGGCAGAATGTGGTATAATCGCTTGAGCGACTTTCTATGCAAGAAAAGTTACATGAACAATGAGGATTGTCCCTGTGTTTTTATACGACGATCCCAGAATAGATTCTGTATAATCTCAGTATATGTAGATGATCTGAATATCATCGGGACCCTAGAAGATATTAAGAAAACAAGTTCTTACCTGGAGTCAGAATTCAAAATGAAAGATTTGGGTAAAACCAAATATTGCCTAAGCTTGTAGTTTGAGCATACCTCTGAGGGATTTTAGTACATCAGTCAACCTATACTCAGAAGGTGTTAGAACGTTTCGGCTTTGAAAAGACATATCCTTCGAAAGTGTCGATGGCTGAGAGATTCTTGCAACAGGGCAAGGACCCGTACAGACCTAAATAAGAGGGGGGAAGTCCTAGGACTGGAATTCCCGTACTTGAGTGCAGTAGGAGCACTCATATATTTAGCAAACTGTACTTGACCGGACATTATATTTGTCATGAACCTACTAGCAATGTATAGTGCAGAACCTACCAAAAGACATTGGTAGGGAATAAAGGACATCTTCTGATACCTCTAAGGAAGCAAAGATCTTGGTCTATTCTACAAAAAGAACCAAGATCTAACTATGACTAACTATGCAGATGCCGGGTACCTGTCAGAACCGCATACAGCCAAGTCGCAAACATGCTATGTATTCCTATGTGGTGGAACTGTAATTTTATGAAAATCGTATAAGCAAAGTCTTGTATCTACTTCGATGAACCACTAAAAATTATAGCATTGTACAATGCCCCACGAGAATATTCTTGGTTTCGGCGGATGATTCACCACATCCATTAGTTATGTGGATTGAATACCGCGTAAACCCCCACTATTATCTATGAAGATAATGCAGTCTGTGTTGCATAAGTGCGGATGGGTTATATAAAGAGTCCTCCCACTAAGCATATCAACCACAAGTTCTTCTATGCTCTTGAATTGCAAAGGATGGACAAAATTAAAGTACTGCATACTAAGTCGTATGAAAATCTTGTAAATTTATTCACTAAGTCACTTCCAATGTCCAGCTTTAAAAGATGTATATGTGGAATTAGAATGATAAAACTTGGAGAAGTGCAGAATTCAAGGGGAGAATCTTCACAAACTCTTTATTAAAACTTGATCACAAAGATCGAGTACCCAAAGATTAAATCATGGAGATAAAATGAAATTGGGTAGATTGTACTCTTTTTCTTTTAACGAGTTTTTCTGAAGTTTCTCAGCTAAGATTTTTAATGAGGCAATTTGTGCAGCATAGCAGAACGTGTACCATGTACTATTTTTTCCCAAAAAAAATTATCACTACGTTTTTATGGAGTTTTGATGAGACATGAACATAACGGATGAATGTCCAAGGGGAAGTGTTAAGAAACAGGGTCCAGACCAAGAGTCCTAGCCCAAGGTGGACTCTTCATCCATCCAGTAGCCTATATAAAAAAGGGGAACCACAATCATTATACTACAGTTTTCAGAAGAGCAATAAAGGGAAAACAGAAGTCATCTCATATATCTGTCTTCAATATATTATTATGTTCTTATATTTGCATCATTCTTATAATTCTGAGTTTGTCTATAATGTAATCGTTCAAATTGAACTCGCCAACGACGGTTACTCAACGCTTAGTTTCCTAATTGTTTGCATGCTAGGATTATTTATTTAATTTACTTTATGTTTTAGCTTACCGATAACAAAGATTGATACATTTGTGTGTACGGTGAGTTGGCGACGACCGTGACGACCGTAATATTGAAGGACTGAGCGGAACCACGCCCGTTGATGCTGGTATTGAAAGAACTCACCTTGTGTTGGGTAGGCGAATAGTAAAAAAGGAAGGTTCAATCTTATATTTTCAATTGTTTGTTTTCTCATATATTTAGATTTTGTGAGTCTTTTTCACGGAACCACGCCCGTTGATCCTGGTATTGAAAGAACTCACCTTGTGTTGGATAGGCGAATAGTAAAAAGGAAGGTTTAATCTTATATTTTCAATTGTTTGTTTTCTCATATAGATTTTGTGAGTCTTTTTCACTGTCCCAAAAATGTGATTCCGGGCATTACCTTGTAGCAACATAATTACAAAAAAAATATGACAAAGTATGATATTATCAAAGCACTTTTTTAGGATTGTCTAAATAATACCCAACTAAAAGTTTCTTCCATTTCTGTATTTATAGACGATTGAACCTAAACTCTACCTCTCCCATCTCCACCACCCTAACCATGCCACCGCCAACGAGGCCTCAGACCTTCCATTTGCTCTCCCCCTTCGTCGTTGGCGTGCCCTCCCGCATGTTATCCCGTGCCGCCAACACCACCTTCGGCGCCGGAGGCAAAGGCGACGGCAGCCTCCTGCCCCGGAGACAAAATTCACAACCCTTGTATTAAGGAAAAGGAGGCGGGCATTGAGCGGAGTTCCGTACGTTCGCTGGAGGAGGCATTTGGCTGCGTCACACAGCTTTTGCCAGTCGCATGGTGCGAAGCGGCTCTCGTCGTCAGCGATGGCTGGACGCGCACTCATCTATGTGGTGGTGTGGCACGGTGCTCTCTTTGGAGACGAAGGTGGAGAGGGCGGAATCTAGAAGCAAATCAAATGGTGAAAAAAATTGGACTGAACTCCCCATAATTTTTAGTTGAGTGTTGTTTAGCATCCCTCTTTTTTATGATCAATCTAACAAGTCATTTTGATGCAATCAACCTAGATACTCTAAAAATATTATTGGCCAAAGATTATAAGGTTTGACCGATCAAATTCAACAATGCAAATTATTTGAGGGCGGAGGTAGTACTCTTAATTTGATACTCACTTAGGACGTGCCAAGTATATAAGCAAAATATATATATATAAAACTCGCAAATGGAAGTTTTGTACATGTATTTGGACTCATCACCGCTAGGTTGGGAATATATATGTCTCTAGCTACTAGTAGCTAACATTGCAAAATATCCATCATTTTTGCATTAATCAAAACTCCGTACAAAGTATATATATGGTTTAAGCTATTTTCTTTCTGGAGTAGACAATGTACATCGGATCTGTTCGTCCTGGATTAGGAGATATATCAACAGGCTGTAAGAACAGAAAAGATAATATTCATGTTATGGGCCTGGTTTGAACACACCAATTGAAGAATATCAGAGAACTATATATTGCAACTGCAAGTGTTCAGAAGGTTATTCAGTTCTTGCTAGGAACATGCTCATGGAAAGAACAAAAAATAAACACAAACATCATTTTTAGATGACATTAACTATTCAACTGTAGACAAATGACGTACCTCAGGGGGTTCGAAACCTCCAGCATAATGGAAGTAAGCCCCAACTATCCAAGCATGATCAGCATCACCAGTTGATGTCCAGATGGATATAGCTTTTGTCCAAAAGCAGCGATTCGAAAAACTATATGAAACACTAAAACCAGAATTTAGAATCACGTAACATAATTAATTATCTGATAACAAAGACTCTGCTATATCCAAACAATATAGTTCTTAGTAAATGGCATGCATCATGTTAGTAATGCTATGGACAACACATTACCTCATTATAGCTAGTCCTGCTGGCTTAAGTATCCGTCGCATCTCCTTAAAAACATCTATTGGTTTTGTCAAGTAGTCTACACTAACCTAGAAACCAAAAAAAAAATCCTATCAGATCATATAAACAACTAGATAGGTGCCCAAAAGTAATATTAGTTATGTGTCTTATGACATACAGAGAGAGCAAAAAGTCTACTCTTTAGCAAGACTGAATTTGTGGTGTAGAAGACACTGTACCACGTTGGTTATGACATCAAAAGTGTTATCATCAAAAGGAAGCTTCCGGTTTACGTTGAGGTCTTGCACAACATACCCTGTCAAAACCTATTGTCACAACGAAACAAACAAAATGCCTTGTCAAAAATATAGCTTAGTGAAACAACCTATAGGCAAGTACTTTGTAGCAGAACAAGTACAGTGTCATCTTTTAGAATTCTTTGACCTAACCCCAATGTTAATTTACCAAAATTCTATTTCAAAAAAAAAAGTTACCAAATTCAAATGTTACTGCATATGATATACATGTTTGCAATGGTGAGAAATGTAGATCCCAAAATGCGTATTTAACAAAAAAACATTTTTTAAGTCGGAACTATCTTTGAAGGAAAGGAAGTTAAGTAAATTGTATTCTATCAAGCTCTATCTTCAGTTGTAGACAGACTGATGTAGCTGTCTAAAGCTCTTTTCCCTCCTTTAACCACCATAAACGGTTTCATTTGCTCAACTATCATTTCTCCTGTATCAACACAAGAAAATGTTTTACTCCTTGTAAGTTGTACGACTGCTATCACTAAAAGTCTCAGGTGCATCAAATCTAGCAGAACATATTTTTTTGCAGATCAAATGTACCAACAGACACTAAGGCAGTACACGATACCGGATTCCTTTTCAGCTCGTCTTCATTCATACCCATCCCCACAATCTTCTCCTGTTTGTACCCGGGCGGATAATGGCTCACCTACATAAGGTGGAAGCCGTAAGCACTTACTTCACAGTAAGATCACAGAAACAAAGTGGTAACTTGCAAGATCAAAAATCCTACCCAGCTGCTGCACATGTCCAGGATGGCCACCCCGGGAGTGTTGCTTGGAGGAAGAACTTCCGAGTAGTATTCCGTGAGAGCCCTGATTGCTTGGTCATCAATGTGCGTGACAAAACGGGGAACTGAGTAGAACAGAGTATCTGATGATCTGCCAAGTGATCAGAATGCGTCATTCAGGGAACCATCGGCTGCCCAAAATTTCCCATGCTAGTGATTAATTACGCTAGAATTGTTGTTGTCACTAATGAACTATTCATCAGGTTACGATGTCGCTCGTAGTGACAAGTAATAGCAATGGCAACAACCACTGACTACTCGAATCCTGTTTTGCACATGAACCGCGTCAATGCTCCGAGCTACTTACTCGTCGAAGCGGCTGAAGTCCTCAGGCTTGAAAGGGAACTCCTCCGGCCACTCAACATTCTTCAAAATCTGCAACCACTACCCATAATTCGCACCAGCACGCCCAATTTAAATACGCGCACTCACGGGTGGTGCGGGGCGCACAAGAAGAAAGCAAGAAATGGTCACGCGTAAGAACCTGTTCGACCGGGGAAACCCCCTGCCTCGGCCGCGCAGAGGCCACGAACGAGCGGGACGGAACGCCGCCGGAGACCATGCGGGCGAGCTGGTCCACGAAGACGGCGCCGAGGCCGAGGAAGACGCGCCGCGGCCGCGCAGCCTGCGTTGGCACGGGAGCGCGGCGGGCGGGGGTGGCGCGGGCGAGAAGCGTTGTGGGGCGGGACCTTCTCAGGGCGAGGAGGAGGAGGTCGGGGCGTGGCGCGAAGGTGGCCATGGAGACGGCGGCCGTGTCTCGGCGGTTAGGAGGGGAACGCAACGCGAGGACGCCATGTGTTACGTTCGCGCCGCCCAAGAGGGCGTCGTGGCGCCACGCGCGTCGCAGAGACGCCGAGACATCTTTGGATTGAGGGGTCGGGTTGGTTCGCTGGCTCCTGTAGACTGCTGTCATGTGGGTCCTACTTTGTCAGTGGGACGACGCCTTTTTATAGCGAAAACGTAAGGTCGTTGATGAAGCACAAACAGGATTGCAATTGCAATTGCTGAACACGAGGATGAGGTGCCACTGCGGCAACTCGATAGCTGCGATACGTGAGATGAATTCCAATGCTCAACTTCCAATCTCGCCTGACTTCTCCTGTATAAGTACAGTTTTTATATCAGCATTTGATAACAGACAGCACAACAGTGGCATGACTCGGGATTTCACACACTACGCTGCGTCTACTGCACATTTCGTCATACACATGTAAGAATATAATAGTTCAGCAAGCAGGTCGGATTTGTCTGTGACTTGGAAGTGAATGAATTGATGTTCATCCACTGCACTACTGCAGCCTCGTATGGCTACGCCCTCAAGGAGCGTCAACGCGGGGCCGCGGTGAGATCAACCGATGACGTCGGAGATCGTTAAATTACATAGCCACCATGGTCGCCGATCGAGCTCAACACCACAATAATGATGAGGCGGACGACACTAGCCTTTGTTCTTTTCTTCGCGAGAAAGACGGCGGATTAGAATCAATTCTTTTGGATCGCAAGAGATTTTAGTTTAAATTCTAAATCAATTCAAAAGAATTGAGTTTGATTATTCAAACAAACTTGAACTGTGGGTCACCGGTCCTCCTCTTGCTTCCGTGGAACAATTGCAATTGTATCTGTACCTACGTCTGTTTAGTGATGCTATTAGTACGAGTATTTGTACTCAAGTGATACTATCAATGTTTGCTCTATTTCATTACCAAGGACAAAATGCTGCTTCGCATCTGTATGGCAAATAGGGATCGTATATAAACAGCAGACCAGCAATCCAAAAGTGACAACCATTCGTTGGCTCCATCCATTCTCAAGTCTACACAATACTAGCCTTAGAAAAGAGAAGCCTTCAACACAGTACGACCATGCAGTGCACAAGATGTGAAATCTTTGGAGGCCTACTTAACAGTTTCAATCGACAAAAAATGTTGGTTTTTCTTCAAAAAAAAAAGACAAAAAATGTTGATTGGGACTACGATGCGGACGCACATTATTGCGGGACATCTGTCGGGTTCTACACCGGTGTGCAAAGGGCGTGCGAGGTACGGCGAGCCAGTGTTCTTTTTTAGCCGTTTCTCCGCAGTTTTGCTCCTTTTAGCCAAGGTGGATACAAGGCAGGCAAGGAATATGCTGCTGTGCTGAACTACCACTTCCGCTTTGAACCGTCCATGGCTACGAGACAACCAACACTAGCAACACAAGACTTGATTAGTTGCCTAGGCTTTGATTAGGCTTCAGGATAGCTATTTATATTGACGTGACAGCTGATTACATCACAGATTACGATTGCTTTAGCAGTTGTCCCTTTACAAAACTGCAGAACAACCGACACGGGATCTCATCTCCCAGATTTGTCCTGGAATTCTTGCACACCATGCTAACCATGGAAGAAACTCCACCCCATGACTAGTTGTTTACTCTCCTACGAAATTCACCAGACTAAATTTCCAGAATAGATCCCAGGCCTCCTGCTCCGACGTATGCGGGACACGAAACACACTTGGGCGAAGCCAATTTGGTGTTCGTTGGCTGGTTGCAGAGTATGCTCAAGCTGCCGAGCACAGGCTCACATTACCATCAGAAAGCGACCAGTTTGGACGCAGGATCATTTGGATCGGGACAAGAACGCTAAACAATCCAACAACGATGGGCTCGCAGTCAAAATTTTGTGGCTGCTAAATTTTTTTAATATGGCTTTATGTGACTGATTTAGTACTCCCTCGTGGACCATCCTTTTCTATGTCTAGGTTGTTGTTTTCCCCGGGACGCTCATTCTTGCATATTTATTTAAGAATTAAGAGGGGTCAGCAAGAAACTTTCTTCCAGAAAATGATGTCAGAATTGCCAAAAATACTTCTATATGACAGTCTTAACTATGATTGCATAATTGCACTTTGCAATATCCAATCAATAATAGATTTTCACTATGATTGCATATTTGCATTTCTTGCAATATCTAATGAAGAACAGGTTAAATGTCCACCATTGCTTTATTCTGTGGGCAACTAACTGCCCCACCAAGAAAAGTTCATAAAGTGATCGATCATTCATGTGTGTTTGAGGCTTGCAAGGAACAAGAACCAATGTGAATGATTGGATAACCAGTAGTTGACCACACAAGGTCCCACTGTGCGTGCAGCAGCTGCTACATTATCCTAGCCATTTTCCTCATGATAATGAGCAGTGTATAATTCATGCAAACAACGACGTGAAACTTGTTAAATAATGTAGTCGTCGCAGCGAGACAATCAACCAATCATCATACAATAAGCAATCGACAGAGAGACAACATATGGAAATACAATATGGAGGAGCCTCTTTATTCATTGATCAATCTTTTTCTGTATACATGGAGATCCTATTTATATACTAAAATCCACCAATGGTAGCTTCAGTATTATGTCTATCAACCCTTAATCCAGGGTTTCTTAACACTCTCCATTGGGCGAATACCACGACATGCACATGTCTCATTAAAAACTTCTCCCAAAAACCCAGTAGGAAAAAAGAGATCGAAGAAAAGAGTACATTGCATCTGCAAGCTGTATTGCATCGTTACCTCGTTAAAAACCTTTACATGAGAAATCTTCAAGGAAAACTCACTAAGAGGAAAGAGTGCAACATCTTTACCTTCTGGGTTAATCTTCATGATTAAGATAAAACTTTAGGACCTTAAGTAGATTATGATTTAGGGATTCTCCCTATGATTCCTACAACTCTTCAAGCCGTTTCATTCCAATACCACGAACGCATCGTTGTAAACTGGACATAGGAAGAGACATAGTGAATAAATCAGCCAGATTTTCACAAGATCTAGTCTGCAGGATCTTCACCTTATTGTTCTTCTGGAGTCCATGAGGATATAAGAATTCGGGAGCAATATGCTTCGTGATATTACTTTTAACATAACCTATTTGTATTTGTGCAACACAAGGCACCACCACAAAGTAATATAAATTCATTCAGGTATTGACGGTGTTACTGACATAATACTTCTGTATGTGGTTAGTTATATGTTTGAGCAAAACAAATTCAAGTAAGGCTTCATATTCCTAGATAATTGTAGATAATTCCGATATCTTTCTATAGCATATTTTACCATGTCAATCGGACTAGTAGATTTCGAGTTATGATTTTGAGAAGGCCGCTGTTTTTAGGGTTGTCGTCTTTCGGCGCTGTTTTGGTAGACTGTAAACTAAAAATAGTAAATAACTTAATTAGAGTTTTTGATCTACATGAAAGTTGTAGATAATTGTCCAATGGTTCTGTAGGATCTGAGAACGCGCATTTTGGTTGAGTAAAACTAAAGTTATGAAATTTGGAAGACTGCTGTTCCGAAGCGGACAGATCGGCTTTCTGGGCTAATTACGGAGGGTTAGATGATTTAATTAGAAGGCGGTGTAATCTAAGAAAATGTGGATAATTTTATAAAGAATCCAGAATGGGGTGGTTTGTTGTGATCGGACTTTTGAGTCAAAAGTTATGCTCTTTTTAGTAACCGGACAGCTATGGGTAACTATTCGCACCGCGTAACGTGGTATATTTGGGGACGGTAGTGCTATAATTTTTGAGTAGTTTGTTGATGAGCATGATGGAAAGTTGAATATGATGTTTATGATGGAGTTTGCATGTTTGCATTCATAAGCATCTTTGCATAAGAGAAGGTGATCTTGATTGATCACAACTCCACGGGAGTGGAGGAGGTCCCGATCCTTATGGAGGAACGGGCTTGAGAGTGAATGTTGTCGCGAGCATTCACTCATGCTATACCGATATACTGTGAAAAGAAGTGCATGTGGACATATAGATTAGAGTTGCATTGATATTTGAGATTGATGAATAAGAATGTGAATGGAAGTGCATGTGATGATAATGAAGTTATTGAATCTTTGTTGATTTATTATTGTTCGTTGTTTATGGATGTGTTTGCTTTGAGTCGTGGACTCACCCTTGCTCTATTGTTGTCTTTAGGTGATCTTCGAGGATGCCAGAATGAGAGCGATTAGAGCACATGGACATCACATGAACATTCGCCATGATAATCTTTTCATTCAATATTGGTTTACACTTGGACATGTTAGTTATTGAATAGTAGAAATAGCTACCAAGGTCTGTTCATTCGACCTTGTTTCCCCTTGTTTTCCCTCGGTAGAGTATCACCGCCTTTGTCTCGTATACTTTAGATGATCGCCAAGAAATAAGGCGCGATAATCGACCCAGCGAGTCAATACTTTGATCATTCGAACCTACATTTGCACCACCACAAAGTAATATAAATTCATTATAGGATTTTGCACTATGTAGATTCGATATATATATATTCAGGATTTAGTAATGATCACCAAAATCTATGCATGATCTTCATGATCTTTGTATTGTCGACCAATTGGATCTAAATTGTTAAGTGGTAAAACCTTCAAGGTGAATTTAATCAGTAATCATCGTATCAACACCTTCTAGGCTTGACTAATATTTTCAAAATCTTAAGTATGATGATCTATCTATCGATCCAGGGAATAACACGATTATTCGCAGAGGATTCGGGATTAGTTTAGCATATGCATGATCTTCATGATCTTTGTATTGTCGACCAACCGGATCTAAATTGTTAAGTGGTAAAACCTTCAAGGTGAAAATCAACATCTCCAACAACTTCTAGGCTTGACTAATATTTTCAAAATCTTAAGTATTGTTGCTCCAATGTCTTTCATACATTTTTTAAAATGAACATAGGCAAGAATACTATGATCAAATCAACTGGATTATCACGATGCGGAGTCGTATATACAAATATATTATTATTCATCTAGAGATTTAGGATAAACACTATTTGGGAGTAATATGTTTAACTTATCAAATACAACTATTTAATTATGCAACACAAGTAGATTATCCTTGCAAAGGATATGGGGTAATACTACTTATAAAGGCCTTTCGGATACGATTTATCAAAACCTTTCAGGGTCTTAATATTTTGTAACTATCTCTATGTGGTTAAAGTTACAACGGATAGTCTATTCTGTAGAACTATAAAGTATAGTTGTACCACTCTAGAGTAAAATGTATCAAATATTAGTTTTTGGTGTTTAGTGGATTAATTGCCAATATCACCAATGTACGTCGTACCTTCATAGTACTAGAGGAAACCACAATTCCACTAACTTCTAGTGGAAGATGCGCTTTACAAGTGCTTGTGTGGTGCACTTCTGGTATTTAGGTTCCTCATTTCAATCTTTCGAGTCTTGATGGGTCCTTGTCCACTTCTAAAGATCACATAATCATTGGTGTGGTTAAGAGATTGTTTGGTAAGATAATATTTTTTAAGGAGATGTTCTCTCTTCCGGGAGATGCTATTACTACAGGTAAGAGACTATTTGGTATGTATGTGTGTGTGTGTGTGTATATATATATATATATATATATATATATATATATATATATATATATATATATATATATATAGCAATTTTGTTTCCTTACTATAAATTTTGAGTCATTCGAAGATCTCATCAAGGATTTTCAGAACCCATTGGCTGCATATTTTGTTCATGTCATTTGCTAGAATTATTATGCAACAGAACATTATATCATTCATAATAGGAGGGTAACGGTCTCTATGGAGACCTTTGAACCATAGCTTTCACCACTTCATTATCTTCATAATGACCCATCAAGTCTGAACTATCTGGTTCCAATACTTTTATTTAGCAATGTTGGTTCAATCTCATATACTTTCATTATGTGACCTGATATGAACGCTTCAAGCGCTCAGCCATGGACTTTGGTTCTGGATCCGTGTTCTCATAAGAGAAACATTAGAAATTGTAGAGGCAAAGTGATTGTCGATAACTTTTCTCACATATCCTCTAACTTGACGGTATCTCAGTGTTAACCAGATCTTTGTCATTTTCCAAACAAAAGATTTTTGGTTGTTTCACATTCCTAGCATTGTAATATGTGCACATCAAGTTGCTGGAGCTTTTATCTCCATGATGAACCTCTTCATGTGGTATTTCACCTCAAAGTGAGTTCTCTTCAAGAGAGTTAAAGGAGTGATTAATAATTGTTTTAACTAATGTCATTAGATCTTGACCTGCAGGCGTCCCTATAGATTTTAGATCTAGGACCAATAAGTCAATTTCAAAGAGGTTGATATACTATTCGACCCGGGGTATTACACTCTTAGCGACATATTTACTGCAAGTAAACACTATAGTAACTCCCCCATAATTGGAAAGTATATAGTAGGCTCCCTGCTTCTAGCGCATAGTAGTATAAACTAAACCTTAAGTTTAGCTTGACTAGTATATGTATCTTAGTCCAATAGGTCAATTTTCTTTTCGAAGCTATATTTGCTTCAAGTAAATGATATGGCTTCTGGTAGTGATGCAATTGCATACTACACTACACTTACCAATTTATGCATTTACTATTTTCAACGAGTATGGCATGCTTTGGTGCATAGCCAATCATGACATATGTGCGACTGTGTCAAGCGCCCATCGATTTGCCATGTGAATTACCGCATGCTGGTGGTTAACATATTGCTGAAGACACAAATCAATTGCCCTTTATGGGCAGTAATGATTGTGGTTGCCAACAACATGAGTATCAGCACTAGCGTAAATATCATTTTCCATATCAACTAGATAAGGATAATAATCATGCAATTTACTTTAATCATCTCCCTAAATAAACTAGATTATTTATTGCTTCAGGCTAATTTACTTCTTGCTTTGACCTAGGATATGCCATTATGCATACCACGACTCTTGTTTTGAACATTTTTTATGCCTCTTAACTTATAATATCCCACATGCCTAATTTTCTCCCCCTTTTCATGCCAACTGTGAAATCCCAAGTGATTGCATGTGCATCAGACATTTGCTTGAAATCAACTATGAGTTAAAGATTTGCAATTATACTTCAACACGAGTACAATTTTGATGGCGTGAAACCAAAATATACTCTGTAATATTCTGGTTACAAAGTTCCTCAATTAAGAAATCAATGGTGGAGGATAATGTTATATAGACTCCAACTCTTAGACTAAAGTTATTCTGTACTTATTTGAGGAATATAATATTTTGTAGCCAAAGTGATCCATCAGAGATCAACATATGACTAGACTTGGTCCGGTGCCACCGAGAAAATAGTTTCCCTTTGGCCATCTGGGCATCCGTGCAATACAAATTAGTGAATTGAGGCTCATTAAATATCAAGAGCACATGTACAACATTTTGTTAGCAAGACATGCCAACGTATTTTGAATTTTCAAGCATACAGTTTACAAATTTATTCCATACAAGATCAGTTTAGTACAGGTAAGATATGCTACTAGCAATATATTCTATTAAGCAGATTTAATCAACCATTCAAGAGAGATAAGACTTTAATAGAACAACTTAGACCATTATTTTGTTCACGGCATCTGGGAAGTAACAATCTAATACATTAAGTTTCAACCTAAAGCAAAAGACAAGAGATACTCTTCAAGAGCAAGGCCAAGCTCGACAGAGCTGAATCTATACTACTAATACAACTCGTGCAAGAAAATGACATATATACAAAGCTAATGGACAACTAAGAGATTGCTACAGGTCTCCATAGAGCATGATATGGGCTTATTCTTACAGTCATCCATGACAAACAAATATCCACTTAGCGATGTCAAACATCTTCCACACAATTTATACAATTTTTTATATGTTTATAGCTAGTAAAACATTTAAATGCATAAAACGAGTGAAGATAGTAAAGACTAATTTTATTTCTTTAGTAGACAATTTTATACATTTCCCATAATATTCCTAGTATTTTTAGGATTTTTCTAAAAATTTTTAAGGGATTCCCGACGGATATTCTGCGAGATTATAAAAATATGAATTTGTCATAATTTCCCAAAAACTTCATGGGGTTTTCCGCAAAATTTCCTTATTCACAAAAAGATCTCGTAAGTTTCAAAATTTTCGAGGGGCCATTTGCAAATTTTTGGGATTTATTTTTTTCTCTCATTTTTTCCGGTTTTCCCTTTTTTTGGTGGGCCGGGCTAGCCCACACTAAGCTGACCTATGAAGCCTAACTAAAAGGGCGTGCGTGCGGGAAGATAGGGTTTCCCCTACTCCTTTTCCTATGACAACGGCAGCTGGCGCAAACGCCGGGCGGCGGGGTGGCTCGCGACGGGCGCGGCGGTTGGGGGAGCAGGGTGGCAGCATGGTGTGGGTGCGAGACCGGCGAGGCGGTGCGACGGCTCGCGCACTAGCTCCGACGCGTCTTGCGGCAGACGGCCGTGGCGATGCATCGAGCACGCACGCGCGCGCAGGGAGCGGCCGATCGTATCGGGCGGCGTAAGGCGTGGAGGCGCGTGGCGGCGAGGCGAGCACGACACAAACAAGTGTGGCAAGGTTTCCGTCGGGTCGGTGTCGCGCGTAGCGCGGCGGCGTCTCGATGGCATACGGCGAGGGCGGTCACGCGCATGGCACGCAGCATTACGGCGGTCGGCACAGCAGCAGGCGCGCGCGCGAGCGCATGATGATGGTGGTCGGCGCAGAGCGCGCGCGGCGACGACGCGATGGGCGCCAGGTGCAGGCTAGTGACGGCGGTGAAAGGCTTCAGTCGAGGTGATTTTTTTTCCTTTCTGCTCCATGATCAGTAATGTACAAAGAACAATGTATATTTGATCTAAAGTGATGATTAGCAGTAATTAATCGTAGATGTCGATTAAATAAATCTAGAACCCTAATTAGCGATTAACAATCCAATCGGGTTCGAGCAAAATTAATCTACTAAATTAATTCATAGCAAAATTAGAGATTAAAATATGGAATCCTAACGACATACCAACTCTACTGTGTAGAGCGATTCGTGCTGATAACGTGTTTAATAACATAGTCATCGCATGAAGATAATCAACCAATCACCATACAATAGACAATCGATAGAGAGACAATAGATGAAAATGCAACATGGATGAGCCTCTTTATTTATTAATCAATCTCTTTCTGTGTACATAAAGATCTTATTTATAAACTAAAACCTACCAGAGGTAGTTTAGATATTATGCCCAACAAACTTAAATCTAGGGTTTCTTTACAAAACTTCAAGAGACAGGAAAGGAGAAGCAACACATTACTTCCTAGACAAATATAGGTGCCATATACTACTCCAGTTGTTTGCTATTGGCATCATTTGGAAGGTTTTTTTTTTATTTCTTCTCATAACACACATAAGATCAGAAGAATACTAATCACTCTGAATACGTAGGCCCTAGCTCTCAGTGCCCAATCAGCCAATCGCCCAGCGACATGTGGAATTAACAGCTCACCCAACTGCACAAGATTTTTTCCCCTCTCATCTTATTCCTTTTTTTTTAATGAACATCATCTCATCCGGTCATCCCATCTCACCTCCTAGGCTCCTAGTGTCCCCACCACCGCGAGGGTCCAGAGACGCTATCACGCATCGGACGACATGTAGTTGTACACGTGGAAGCTCGCCTGCGGCGCCACGGTGGCCAGGAAGATCCTGGCCGTCGCCTCCTGCGCCACCACCGCCCCCTCCTCCTCCACGAGCGCCGCCGCCACTACGTCCCCGGCGGGGCAGCCTCCGGCGGCCACCATCGCAACGATGGCCGCCTGGACGGGGCCCAGTGTCGGGTTGTAGGCGGCGGACTCCAGGCAGCCCCCGGCGTACACCTTCCCTTCGCCGTCCGCCACCGCGAACCCCGCCGGGCACCCGCTGTACGGAGCGTGGGCCGCCCGCGCGGCCGCCTCCGCCGCCTCCCTCAGGCGCGCCTCCAGATCGCCGCCGGCGAAGCCATTGGCGACGGCGGCAACGGGGACGCCGAGGGGGTTGTCGTGCGGCTCGAGGACGAGGGGGACGTGCTTGGGGAGGAGGTCGTGGGGGCCAAAGGGGCGGACGAGCAGCGACGCCACCGTGCGCCACTCAGGCGCGCAGCCGTCTTCGGCGTCGGAGGTGACCAGGATGCGGATCCCGGCGGCGCCGCGGATCTCCTGGAGGAACTGGCGGCAGTGGCCGCAGGGCATGTGGGAGACGGCGATGGCGCGTAGCGCGGGCTCCCCTGCGGCGCTCGCGTTGGCGACGAGGAACTGCTCAGCGTGGACGGAATGGGACAGCGGAGTCCCGGAACTCGAGGTTGACGCCGACGTAGACCCGGCCGCTCGCGCCCAGCCCCACGGCGCCCACAGGGAACCGCGAGATCGGGGCGCGTGCGCGCTTCATCGCCGACGGCACCAGCAGCGGAAGCAGATCCTCCACGGTCTCCACCCCGGCCGCCGCGGCAGCGCGCTCCGCATCCTCCGCGCTCATCACGAACCCTGCAAGCTCGACCGCCGCGCGGGACTCCGGCTTCGGCGCCACCATCTCCTCCCCCATTGCTCAGATCCAAGTCTAAACTAGTGTTATTAGTATATGATTTGCGATCTTCTAATCGTGTTTAGTCCCTTAAGAAGGAGTGCTTAGATGTTTCCTCAAAGTGTGGAGGTGAGGTAAGCAGCGGTGCGGGGGGGCTCGTTCGTTGTGGTGTGTGGGTATTTATAAACGACGCAGCGATCGAGCTCGAAGTGTTTTGTTTCTTTTTCTTTTCAATTTTTTTTCTACAATAGCTTTGGAAAGGAAAACGATGGACGGACACAGATAATTATCACCAGCAAGGTTGCATTCGACGTGTCACAGAGCAATCTGACCACTCTGCCACGTGGCAACCGAAATGATATGGTTGCCAGGTAATCAAACAAGTGTCGCTAGGCTAGTGTTCAATAATTGATGCCGTAGTCGCGAGACAATAAATCCAATCACACATAAACACCAAAGGGATAGACACAATGTATAGAGAAAATTCAATATATTTATTCATATGTATTCTCTTATACATGAGAGTCCTCATATTTATAGCTCAATAGGTGAAAACCCTCCAGGGACAGTTTAGTCTTTTTGCCCATAATAAGGTTTCGTAACACTCCCGCTTGAGTAATAGACAACGATATATAAATGTCTTATCAAAAACTCGTTTCAAAAACCCATTGGGAAAAAAAGGAACGGAGAAAAAGTACATTACATTCGTAAGTTCCATTACACTTGTTGCCTTACTAAAAACCTTTGTGTGATAAAACTTCAGGAAAACTCACTAAGAAAAATAGCACAACATTTAATCTTCGGGATTCAATCTTCAAGATTTTGGATAAATCCGCAGGAATTGATAAGGGTCATGATTTAGAGATTTACTCCCTTGAACTCTGCAACTCTTTAAACCGTCTCATGCCATGGATGCATATTTGAAAACTAGATGCAGGTAGAGCCTTAGTGAATAAACCAATTGGATTTTCACAAGACTTTGTTTGCATAATCTTTACCTCACTATTCTTCTAGATTTCATGAGGATAAAATAATTAGGAGCAATGTGTTTCGTGATGTTGCTCTTGACATAACCCATTTGTATTTGTGTAATACAAGCAACATTATCTTTATAAATAATTTAGCGGTATTGACGGTATTAATACCACAATATTCCTGGATGTGGTTAATCACACGTCTAAGCCAAACACATTCAAGTGGGGCTTCATATAGTGCTATAATCTCAGAGTGGTTTGTAGGAGTAGCTATCAATGTCTGCTTAAATGACCGCCAAGAGATGGTTCCATCAGCACAAAGTAATATAAATCAATTATGGAATTTTGCACTATAGGTATTGGACAAATAGCCAGCGTATCTTCAGGATTTAGTAATGATCATCAGGATCTATTCGTGATCTTCATGATCATTGCATTATCGACCAATTGGATCTAAACTGTTAAGTGGTAAAATCTTCAAGGTGAGCTCAATCAATAATCATTGTATCAACACCTTTTAGGCTTGACTAAGATTTTCAAAATCTCAAGTATGATGATTAGTTCTTAGTATATACCCCCTCGAGGACAACTTTCATTGAAGTCTTGTTGCTCTAATATCTTTCATATATTTTTTGAAAATGAATATGGACAAGTATATTGTGATCAAATCAACTAGATTACCACAATGCAGTTATTAATAATTATTTTGACTAGTGACGAGGATTAAAATCTCTATGTATTACTTTGATACATAATAAAACACCATATATCTTCATGGTCATAACCCCTAAGGCTCACGACCTCCTTGGTCGTAAGGATTCCAGAGATTATATCGTGATACCTTGATTGGATGAGGTCATGTACCTAGTCCCCGACCAGATGACTGCTAGTAGAAGCAATGAACTGGCATCCGGATCTGGCTCTGGTTATATTCCTTACCGTGTGATGAATGGAATATATGTCATATTTGTTCCATTCCACGCGATATTTCATAATCCAGACACTGACAACAACTACCCTACGATTAAGTGTCTCACGAACACACAACCATAGAACGGTTGCTACTTCATCAATCGTTGCTTCGCTCCGACCAGTCGCGACGCTTCCAACAGACGCCACTTCCAGGAGTAACTGCCACCACTTCGTCAACTACTTAAAAAAGAACGCAAGTGACAGAAGAAAGGTCGATCCGAAGATCAACACACAATTGAATTGCAACACCATAACAAGCATTATGCTTCAGTGTAATTAGGATTAGTCCTCTACCTAGTCGAAGGCATCCCTTGTAATAACCAGTTCATAGCAATAAATAGTAGATCTATTCTCTCCCAAGAACTCTTTGTCATTTTCCTCTATTTATTTTGTAAGATCGGCGACTTGATCGTCCACAACTAGTGTCATTAGATCTTAGGCCCGTAGGTGTCCCTACATATTTTAGATCAAGAACCAATAAGTCAATTTCACAGAGGTGGATATACTATTCAACACAGGGTTATTCCACTCTTAGCGACGTATTCACTGCAAATAAACATTGTGGTAACTCCTTAATAATTAGAAAGTATCTGGTAGGCTCCACGCTTTGGCGCATAGGTGTATAAACTAAACCTTAAGTTTAGCTTGACTAGTGCGTGTATCTTCGTACTAAAGATCTTTTCCATCTGGAAAATATGATGGCATTCAAACTTTTGGGTATTTCTCTCCCCCTAATATCTAGATTCGATCTTTATTAATAGCATACCATAAAATTCCCCTATCATGGCCACATGATTGATTGAATTTCAGATCCAACATGATCTCCAACAACTAGTGGTATCCCAAAAGTGTATGTTATAGTGGTGATTACATGTGGGAAATATTTGATTGCTCGAACACGCACTTATTTCGATAAGGGGTTTGATAATTACATGCAGTGAGCTAGACTTTTATCAATGCAATGGCAAAAAAATTGCATGATCCTAATATTTTGTAGGATATTCCAACTCCGGTTGGACATTAATCTGCAGTGAAGGTCCCATACGGGGTCCGAGAGTTGGCAAACTTATTCTATGGATTAGCTTCTTTATTATTTACTCAAGTTTTGATCCAATTACTCATACAAATAACTTGGATCATTAAACTTCAAGTTTATAATTACGCAACATGTTTTCTTATGGTCATAAGCAGTGTGTTCTAACAGCATGAAATTACGTGATGTTCTTTAGGAACATCAATATAATGCTAGAACATAAATATTTTACCATAGTTAATTTGCATAGAAATAATGGATTATTTCTCTGGACTTCAAATCTAGTTGGATCACTCAAATGGTATAATTATTCGATAGGAATATTTATTGTTCAACAGGAACTCCATATTTAATTAAGAGTGATAAATTGTATACTTGATTTTAATTTGTAATGACAAAATTAACATGACCAATTTTAGATCATTCAGGGTAAACAAAGTCCAATATGTCATTTTTCTTTCGAGAGCTATATTTATTTCAAGCAAGTGATGTGGCTTCTAGTGGTGATGCATTTGCAGACCGCACTTACTAATTTATGCACGTGTTATTTCTGATGAGTATAGTACACTTCGGTGCATAGTCAAACATGACATATATGCGATTGCGTCGAGCGGCCGTCGATTTGCAGTGTGCATTCCCGCATGTTGGCGATTAACATATTGATAGAGACACAAATCAATTGCCCTTCATGTGCAGCAATGATTGTGGTTGCAAATAGCATAGGTATCGGCAATGGCGTAAATGTCATTTTCCATATCAACTCGATAAGGATAATTATCATGCAATTTACTTTAATTATCTCCCAAAATAGACTAATTAATTTATTGCTTTGAGTTTTGACCTAGGATATGTCACTGGGCCTACCATGACTCTTGTTTTGAACATTTTGTTATACCTCTTAGCTCTCAATATCCTGCACAAGCCCAATATCCTCTCCCTTTTCATGCCAACTATAAAAATCACAAGTGATAGCGTGTGCATCAGGAATTTGCTTGAAATCAACTCATAGTTTTGGCAAAGATGTGCAATTATACTTCAACAAGAGCACAATTTTGTTGGTGTGAAACCAATATGTACTATGTAATATTTTGCTTACAAAGTTCTTCAATTAAGAAATTAGTGTGGTGAAGAATAGTATTAGATACACTCCAAGTCTTAGTGCTGAAGTTATTCTATACTTATTTGAGGAATATGGTATTTTCTAGCCAAAGTGGTCCATCAGAGATCAACATATGACTAAGTTTGGTCAAGTGCCACTGAGAAAAATACTTTCTCTTTTGCCATTTGGGCATTCGTGCACTACAAGCTAGGAAACTGAGGTTTATCAGATATCAAGAGTACATGTACAATATTTTGTTAGGAAGGCATGGCAACATATTTTCAATTTTCAGGCATACTGTTTACAAAATTTATTCCATGCTAGATTAATTATTTTACTACAGGTAAAAATATGCTACTGGCAATATGTTCTATTAAGTAGATTGAATCAACTATTCAGCAGGAGATAAGACTTAAATAGAACAACTCAGACAATTTATTTATTTATGGCATATGGGAAATAACAATCTAATGCATAAGGTTTCAGCTTAAAGCAAAAGATAAGATATGCTTAGCAGGAGCAGGACCAAGCTCGACAGGAGCTGAATCTATACTACTAATGCAGCTCGTGTAAGAAAATAATATTTTTACAAAGTTAATGGATAACTAGGAGATTTCTACAAGTCTCCATATAACATTCCACATGCATATCGATTCCGTAGAGGTCTCCATAGAATATACCATAGGCTTATCGATGACTTTACAACCGTTCTTGTAGAGAAAACCATAAAGCCAACGGATCACACTTAGTCCCCACGTCGTCATTCTAAATGACAGCAAAGGTGGTACCTCATAAACTGCAAAGCCATTGCCTATTCAGTGGCAACAGGTTCAGATGTGCAATGGCAGGCTCAACAATGGTATGACATGGAGATAAACCAATGTGATATAGTCGCTGCCATCCAGGGCAATCAAATTTCCATCTAGTAAATATTAATCTTAACTATATGTTTACATCTTGTAAAACATTTTAAATGCATGAAACGAGTGTAAAATAGTAAATATTAATTTTATCTATTTAGTAGATAATTTTTGTATATTTTACAGAATTTTCTTGGTATTTTTAGGATTTTTCTAATAATTTTTTAAAGTCTAGGGCAATTTTCAGAATTACTAAAGCCATTAATTAATTTCCTAAACTCACAATAACAGGAAAAAACCATAAAAAATATGATGCTTCCAAGGTGTACTAGGTCTAAGGTTTCACAAATTTATAGAAGCTCATATACCTTACAATTCAGTTTCTAGGATTAAATTAAGGTTATTGCATAAAAATAAATAATATTAAAGCAAATAACCATAAAACAAGGGTCCAAAATACACAATAACCATGAGATATACTAATCTATCACAAAAATCGATTCTCGAGGGGTTATTCGACAAGAATATATAAAAATTCAAAATCCACTATAAATTTCCCAAACTCTAGGGGTTTTCTATGAAATTTCCTTATCAGCGAAAGTTTCATCATAATTTTTAGAACTCTGATGGCCTTTTCACAAAGTTTTCAGGATTTCCTTTTTTATTTCTTTTATTTATATTTTCCAGTTGGTGGGCCGAGCTGGCCCACTATGCCAAACCGGCCTGCTATCAAAAGGGGGTGTGGGGGGTGTTAGGGTTTTCCTACCTGCGTGCACAGAGGCGGCGGTGGCTGGCGCTTCATGCGCGTAGCGCGGTGGGCGCAGAGCGGCTCTGGCGGCTGCGGGGTGCGGTGAGGCTTCGGCGATGACGGGAAGCGGCGCGTCGGCGAGACGAGGCGGCACGCAGCGGCTCACGGTGGCCGGAGGCGCAACACGGCCGGCGGCTCGGCCCAGCAATGGGGCCGACCTCGACAAGGCGCGATGCGATGCAAAGAGGCGGTGGGTGCGGCATTGTCGGCGAGGCGTGGCGTGAGACGGGTGTGGCTTAGCCGGCGGCGCGTCGACGTTCTGGCTGACAGAGGCGGTGGCCGGCGTCAGGATGGCGACCGTGTGCTAATTTTTTTCCATGTATGAACAGTAATATCAAGAACGGTGAACAGTGGTCCTTAATTTGCAAAATTAATCAAATGGATTAATTAGCATCAAAATGATTAGGAGTAATCATACGGATCTAATCATGAGTTCACAAAATTAATCTACTTGGTTAATTTAATAGCAAAATAGGGATTGAAAAGATGGAATTCTGAACGACATATCGATTTACCAAAAGAACAATTCGTGTTGATAATGTATTAAATAATCGATGTCGTAGTCGATAGACAATCAATCCAATCACACATAAACACCAAAGAGATGGACACAATGTATAGAGGAAATCCAATATCTTTATTCATCTATATTCTCTTGTACATGATGGTCCTCATATTTATAGCTTTTAGGGGTGTAAGCTGTAACATCCCCATTTTTGAGGCCTGTCAAACTCTTCACAACCGCCCAAAATGTGCGGTTGTGAAGTAAGCAACATCTCAAGCAAGCTTTCGAATTACAATAAAAACTAAACTTTTATTACATAAGATTAAGGCTTAACAGCCAGTTTTAACTCTGGCACGAGCTTCCAAGCCCAAAGTTAATATATTACAAGATAAAAGAACTTCAGACCGCAGGCACGCTTGAGCGCGGTCGAGACCTAATAACAATAATCAATGTCATCTGGGGGTCCATCAAAATCCTGCTCATTGAGATCCTCCGTATTTTCTCATGCTTCCTCTGTAGATGGTTCACAGATTTTGCAAGAATGAGTACTACTATCGTACTCAACAAGCCACATGAAAATCTTAATTAGTTACATACTAGGATTATCAAAGGAATGGTACAGTTTTACCATAAAAGACATGTGGATGCATTTTATATTTAAAGGAGTTTATCTTTAAAACAGTAAAACAATAATAAATAATAACATCAGGGGTTTCTCAACAATTACAAATACTAACTTAACATCTCAAAAACTCTACTTATGCCTCATGTATTGGAATCATCCATGAACATAGCTTCATTAACCGGAAGCACGGCGTATTCGAATACCTTTAATTACACACTCTGCAGAGTTGTCCAACTTTACCCTCAAGATACCTCAAGCTTATACTATCAAGCTATATACACGCAACCAGTTAGCGTGCGACTCAGCCGAGATACCAAAGTCTTTTCACTGCTCAACCTTTCTAGCCTCTACCCAGTAGGTTCTTGGACCATACAGTCCCTTGGGGACCACCGTCCAATGGCGAAAATATTGACCCGATGCTGTGGCGCCTACCGTTGTGTAGACCAGCGAGTGTCCCTTTAGGCCCACTCTTGGCCCACCCCTGTTCCTGTAGATATTCAATAGGGAGAGCAGTGTACTAAGCTAGGAAGTAATGACCACACCTATGATTGAGTGATTTTCTATATCTGTTACTTTGGCACAAGGTTCTTGTCCTTAATTGTCTCTAGTGTGGAAATGGACCAATACCAACTTGTGGTTGTCCACCTTCTTAGTCTCACTTTCGACTTACTTTTCAACAAGTATATTGAGTTGTCCAACATCCTGGTCTCAACCCTTAACTCTCTACCAAAACCATTGGTGAATAGCCAAGGCTGCTTTTCAAGATTTATAAACACATTTGTGTGACAAAGCTAAATATATAGCTATCAATTTATATGATTTAAATTTGTCAAGGTGAAGATGGCCTACAAGAGTAGGTGGGCTTGTATGTGGGGTAACAGGATTATTCTAACCATCATGGCATTCAAAAGTATTATTTCAATATCTAAACTAATTGACACACATACGGTAATGAAAGTAATAATATAAATACATGAAAATATAGGTTCAAAATGATCAAAGGAATGTGACTTGTCTCCTTGCACAAATTCTTCTAGTAGCTCATCTTGTCTGGCGTCTTCTGGAGCTTGGTCATCAAAGTTGGGACCTAGCATGAAATAAAATAAAACAAACCAAATAAAATCTGGCTCGACGAGAAATGAGCTGGGAACAACATGTAAGTAAAAACAATTCGAAAAAGAAACATAAAGGAAGGTGGTTTGGGAGAGTAGGAATTTATTTGGTACTTAATTGGACTTAACGGAGTGGAGAAATGGATTCCTGGGCTCGAAACGGACGAAATGGATATAATATGTCGAATTAGGGTTTTAGGATGAATAGTATTGGATGATAAATAGTACTAATATACTATTCATAAACGAAAATGGGTAGTGAACAATAATTAGGGTTGCGGTTTTAGTTTGTGAACATTAATGACCATGAACAGTAAATGGTTTGTTGTGCTGTGAACAGTGTTTGGCTAATTAGGGATGAATAGTATTGGGCTGAAGCCTAAAATGGACAGGCCATTTTGGCCCAACTCCTGTGTAGCCTTGAGCTACGCTCGGCTCGCCCGAGCCGGTGGCAGCGGTGCTGTTGAGGATTTCTACGGCCCAACGATCACCGTCGGCAAGGAGTGGGGCGGGGAGCACCTATGCACCAAGAACATCCCATTTTTGGGCTTGGTGTTGGTGTTGGAGGCTCGGGGGAATGGGTGGCGGTGTGGGTGGCGACCGACTAGAGCAGGGGATGATGACCGCCCTACTAAGGCGGTGCTCCGGTCAGGCGATTGGTGGAGAAGCATTAGTGGTTGGAGGGGATCACGAGAGTGGTGGAGTGGCTTGAGGTGCACTAAGGCACTTTGGCGACAGGAGCCGACCATGGCGCAACGGTGGAGCATGGCACCGGCGAAGTAGAGGCATGGATAGTGGAGGGGAGGTTAGGGGAAACACTCAAGCAGGTGAGGCGATGCTAGGGACGGAGGTAGGAGGGGAGGGGATGGATGGGCATGACGAATTTTACCTTGGGCCCGACGGAGAAGAAGCACAGGCGGTGGCGATTTTGGGAAATTGTCCAACCTCGGAGACGAGGGGTGGTAGTGGGGGTGCTGGGGTTGGGGATGGGAGTGAAGGCAAGCTCGGGTGGGCTTTTATAGCCCCAGGGAAAGGCGGTGGGAGCAGGAACGAGCGAAAGTGAGCACCGAGTAGGATTAAAATCTCTATGTATTACTTAAAATACATAAATAAAAGACTATACGTCTTCGTGGTCATAAACCCTAAGACTAACGACCCCCGTGGTCGTAAGAGTCGTAAACCCTAAGACTAACGGCCCCTGTGGTCGTAAGAGTCATAACCTCCCAAGATAACGACCTCTGTAGTCGTTAGAATTCCAGGGGTTACTCATAGGTACACTGGTCAGATGAGGTCCTATACCTAGTCCCAGATCAGATGATTGCTCGTACAAGCAATGAACTGGCATCTGATTCGGCTCTAAGAATATCCTTTACCGTGTGATGAATATAGCACATGTCGTATTGACTCCATACCATGCGACGATTTATTATCCTAAGACACTAGCGATAAACTACCGTGCGGTTTAGTGTCTCACATACATTAAACCGCCAAATGGTTGATACTTTATCAACCGTCACCTTACTCCGACCAGTTGCGACACTCCCAACAAGCGCCTATACCAGGATTAACTGCCGCAACCTCATCAACTATTTAAGAAAGGGCGCGAATAGCGGAATAGAGATCGAAGCCAATTCAGAAGACCAATAGACGAATGAATTTCATCTGAAGCAGTAGCATAGCAAGTTCTGCACTGGGTGTAATTAGGATTAGTCCATTGCCTAGTCAAGAACACCCCTTGTAAAGGACCCAGTTCAAAGCAATAAAGAGTAGTCCCATCATCTCCCAAGAACTCTTTGCCATTTTCCTCTATTTTATTTTGTAAGATCTGTGACTCGATCGTCGACTGCTAGCGTCGTCCGTCGGGAAGAAGACGTTGAGTTATTGAAGTTTTCTTCGCTCAAGCATTCCTTATCCACTTTCTTTGCCTCGACATCGTTCATGCGAACATGGCAGAGACTTTGAATGAGGAAAACTGTTCAACCTGGCGGACTACTCCGACGTCGACATGGACACATGCATGCGCGCCCTGGAAGACAATGGGTTGTCATCATCCTCCTTCTCCATCGGCTCTCCAGTCGCAGAGATTGGCGAAGTCGACCGGATGGATGAGGATACATCGTGGCCATCAATGGCGCTCTCAGAGGAACCTCTCGTTCTGACTAGTTCGGAACGTCCGAACATCTCTACAAGCCCGGTCGACCCGACCGGCAAAAATGGCAATGGAAGCCTAGCGCCACAATCAGAGAGTCCATGTACTCTCGATATTGTCATGGGCGACCATTATTCGCCAATAGCTCCTACGTATTCCGGGGGCCAACCGACATCTAGTAAAGGTGTCGATGAAGTTATCACCGATCGTAAGCCAAGTGGGCATGGTGAAACTAAGCATATGATCGACAATCCGCCGTACTAGGCTAAGTCCACCACGAGATCCTACCAGAGGTGGTAATCTCCGACCGCTCCCCATCATGGAGGCTCCTTGCAGAAGCACTAGAGATGGAGTAACAGGAGCTGCAGCACACAGTTGATATGATTTTTTGTGGATCCTCCTCATACGAGTCAGGAAGTCATCTGAAGGCCGTGGAACGGGAGGTGAACCTTGCTGAGTCTCCGATCACTGTCCGGCTGTCTAGGTGATCGGAAAGTGTAATCGCCTTCAGCAAAGAAGACTGCCCCATCCTGTCGACTCCTTCAAGTAGGTTTCTATCGTAGTTGAACATACTATTAACAATTGTAAAGTTAATCGAGTCTTAATAGATGGATGTAGCTCTTTAAATATTTTATTTACAGGAGTATTGGAAAAGATGGGGATTCCCAAGTCTAAGGTAAAACCCATGAAGTATACTTTCCATGGCATAGTTCTTGATTCTACCACTAAACCGATATGATAGCTATTCCTACCGGTTATGTTCGGAAGACCCGACAACTTTCGAACATAAAATGTTTCATTTGATGTGGTAGCTTTCAAAACCCAATACAATGGAATCCTCAGTCGTCCGGCTTTAGCAAAGTTTCTGGTAGTCACGCACTATGGTATCAAAGTTTAAAAATGTCAGGGCCGAAGGGAGTTATCACTGTTTGAGGAGATCGAAAAATGGCTTATGCATGTGATCGGAGATCCTTAGAACTGTTCGATGAGCTTTCGACCAGATAAACTAATCTGCCTAACATGCAGGTCAAGCACTAGAGGCCAAAGATAGCTCCAAAGCCTTCCGACCAGACCAAGGACGTACCACTCGACAAAGGTGCTCCTCTGGAAAGCATCAACGCACCGTCTAGCTCAAGAAATGCAAATGCATCGCCCAAAAGTACTCGTCAGGGCATGACTCGACTCCAAATAGGAAGATTTACTTGTCTCCTTCCTCCGAGCAAACCAGAACGTATTCGTCTAGCAGGCGTCTGACATGTCCGGAGTCCCCAGGGAGTTGATCGAGCACAGGCTAACTCTCCTGCCTGACAAAAATCCCGATCAAGCAGAAGCTAAGATGTTTCACACCTGATCGGACGGAGGCAATCCAGTCAGAGATCGACAAGCTCCTCAAGGCTGGATTTATTCGTGAAGTCCACCACCCAGTGTGGCTCGCCAACCTTGTAATGGCTGAAAAAGTAATAGGAAATGACGAATGTGTATTGACTTCACATATCTTAAAAGCTTGTCCGAAGGATGACTTCCTCTTCCACGCATTTATCAACTTGTAGACTCTACTTCCGAGTGTGGGTTGTTAAGTTTTTTTAGATGCGTACTCAGTATACCACCATATTAATATGAGCAAAGATGATGAAGAGAAAACTTCCTTCATCACTCCATATGGCACTTACTAGCTATGTTAAGATGTCATTTGGTCTAAAAACGATGGTGCAACTTTTCAAATATTGATGTAAAAAAATCTTTAATCCTCAGATAGGTCAAAATTTAGAAGCTTACGTTGATGACTTAGTTGTGAAAAGCATTGACGCTAGTGACCATATTTCTGACCTACACAAGACTTTTAATAACTTAAGAAGACATAACCTTAAATTAAATCCAGAGAAGTGTGTGTTTGGATTTTTTTCAAGAAAGCTTATTGGATTCCTAGTTTCGGCTTGAAGTATTGAAGCAAACCTAGCAAAAATATCGTCCATCGACTATATGCGCCCTCCGACCACAAAGAAGGGAGTCCAAAAACTAACTAGGTGTATGGAAACTTTAAGTCGTTTCATAGCACGGTTAGAGGAGAAAGTATTACCTGTCTTCAAATTTCTTCGGAAACATGGAAGTTTCAAGTGGACTAAGAAAGCAGACGATGCCTGTGAAAAACTTAAGAAGTACCTTACGAGCAACCCTATCTTAGTTTCTCTAAGATCGGGAGAAACATTCCTGATTTACGTGGCTGCTACGGCGCAAATAGTCAGTGGTGTATTGGTAATAGAATGTGACAACGTTCAACGATCGGTGTATTACGTAAGCGAAGTCTTACATAGACCAAAAGAAAGATACCCATAGGTACAAAAGTTGCTCTATGGTTTCCTTATGGCTTTAAGGAAAATAAGGCATTACTTTCAAGCACACAAAGTGGTCGCACCAACCGGATATCCCCTTGGTCAAGTTCTCAAAACAAGGAATCATCAGGACAAATAGCAAAATAGGCGATTGAGCTTGGGGCGTTCGACCTCTATTTCATTTCATGAACAACAATTAAGTCCCAGGCAATAGCAGAATTAATTGCTGAATGGACAAACTCTGAACCCACCCAAGGGCTCGAGTACGAATATCACGACGAGCGGACAATGTACTTTGATGGTTCCTTGATGCTCAAAGGCTCGGGGGCTGGAGTCGTCCTAATATCCCCTACTGGAGAACATATCAAATACACCATTCAGCTAAACTTTCCTACAACAAACAATGTGGCAGAATACGAATGCTTACTAGCAGGACTCCGAGCAGCCAGAGCGCTCGGGATTCGCAGGTTACTAGTGAAAGGCGATTCTCAACTAGTAGCAAATCAAGTAGAGAAAGAGTATCAATACTCGAGTACCAAGATGCCATCTTATCTGGTGGAAGTACAGAAACTCGAAAAGCACTTTTCAGTTTCTAGATCCAACATATTCCTAGAAAGGAAAACTTTCTGGTAGGTCAGTTGGCATGGATAGCCTCCACAAGATCACCTGTCCCACCCGGAGTTTTTCTTAACCAACTCGATTCACTCTCGGTGGTCGAGCATTCTGAGAACATGGATGTTCCAATAGAGGTTGTACAAATTGATACTGCGAACATAGATGCTACATAGGAGGTCGTCACGCACGATCCTGATAGAGATTGGATGATGTCGATCTGCAATTATCTTCTGCATGATATTATTCCTGAAGATGACGTAGAGGCTGATCGTATTGCTCGAAAAGTCAAATCATACACTCTAATCAAACATACATTGTGTAAACGAGGATCTCACAAAGTGTTGATGGGATGCATATCTCAAACGGATGGTATTAAGTTGTTATTCGATATTCATGGAGGAGTTTGTGGAGCACATCATTCCTACATAACACTGGTCGGTAAAGCCTTTAGGCAAAGATAATACTGGCCAACTGTCTTTCATGATGCAAAAGAGCTCATGACAAAGTGCGTATAATATCAATTTCATAGTCAACAAATACATCAAAAAAGTATTCATACACCCAATTCATTTAAAGCTCGGGGCTAGCTGATGAGGATTAAAATCTCTATGTATTATTTTAAATGAATAAATAAAAGACAATATATTTTCGTGGTCATAAACCCTAAGACTAAAGACCCCGTGGTCGTAAGAGTCGTAAACCTTAATACTAACGACTCCTGTGGTCGTAAGAGTCGTAATCTCTGAAGATAGTCGTTATAATTCCAAGGGTTACTTATAGGTGCACTGGTCGGATGAGGTCCTATACCTAGTCCCCAACCAGATGATTGCTTGTACAAACAATGAACTGGTATCTGATTCGGCTCTAAGCATATTCTTTATCGTGTGATGAATAGAGCACATGTGGTATTGGCTCCATACCACACGACATTTCATGATCCTAAAACACTAGCAATAAACTGCCGTGTGGTTTAGTATCTCACATACATTAAACTGTCAAATGGTTGATACTTCATCAACCGTCGCCTTACTCCTACCAGTCGCGACACTCCCAACAGGCGCCTATACCAGGATTAACTGTCGTCACTTCATCAACTATTTAAGGAAGGCCGCGAATAGCGGAAAGGTGATCGAAGCCAATTCGGAAGACCAATAGACGATTGAATTTCATCTGAAGCATTAGCACAGCAAGTTCTGCGCTGAGTGTAATTAGGATTAGTTCACTGCCTAGTCAAGAACACCTTTGTAAAGGATTCAGCATAGCAATAAAGATAAGTCCCATCATCTTCCAAGAACTCTTTGCCATTTTTCTTTGTTTTATTTTGTAAGATCGACGACTCGATCGTCGACAAGCACGACGCGTGGGCGGTGAGCTGGGGCGGCCGAGCGCGGACGTCGCTGGATGGGGCAAGGTGGCGTGGTGAGGTTGCGCGGCAAAGGCGGTGGAAGCTGGTGGAGGCAGTGCGTGGCGCGGGAGCTAGCGGCTGATGACAGCGGAGAAGGAGGTGGTGGTGTGGCGCGGGTGACGTCAGGAGGAGGAAGAAGGAGGTGGCGCACGGGGAAGAAAAGCCGTTTTCGGCTTAAGAAGACGGGATTCCGAAAAAGGAAAGTGCATTTTAGGCTGGAGTTTCCGAAACGGGAAAGAAACCAAAATCAAGCCAAAAGATTCAAAAGTTTTTGATTTTTTTGATTTTTTAGGTTGTTTCAAAAGCCCTTTAAGGCGGTTTAGTCTTTTACCGATAATAATGTTTCGTAATAGCTAGGAGTTGGCAAATATGAGAGGAAACATGCGATCAAATGGTTTATATCAAACTCAAGTTCGATCTAGAGTCATCCATTTTTCTAAAATGAATTTTGTAGCAGTATACGTACTCCCTCGGCTATGCAAATGAATGTGTTTCAAAATACAGGTCGATTTTGACCAATGATATTTAATCAGACGATCCAAATGGTCGCCCAGTTGCTACCGGGTACCCAACGAGAAATGCATGGTGCCACTCAGAAGTTATTTAAGCTGTCGCTTTCGTGGTCCTTTTGCTTCGTTGCTTGCGAATGTGCGGCTCTCGGGAGTATGGATGGGTATTGAGATGTGAGGTCCGTATTATAATTGAAATAGCCATTCATCGTAGAATTGTTAAAATTTTCCGTTGGTTGCCTGCCTCGTATGATTCACGTTCACGTGTAAAATATTGTTGCCGCGGGGCAGGTTGCTAGGCCGTTCAGACTCCATGCTCCATGCAGATCTGATCGTGCCGTCTCGTGTAAAATCTGGTCAGTTTCTTCGTACGAAAACGATGCCGCGACATGAAGAAATCATTGCACGCCTTGCACGCCCGGTGCGTGGGACTCGCGGTTGGAATGATTAGCGGTTAGCGGCAAACATCACGAGAATTAATTATGCTCGATTGATGAGAAGGGAAACGTGCTTAATTAGCAAAGCGATTGACAGAGATGGATTCCCCAAACACAACAGAGATGGATTTCGTTTCAGAGGGAGAGAAAAGAGAGATTTGTAAGACATCTTTAGTGTACGTTCAATGCTATGTTATACAGGTAAGTTCAAAAGCTAGTACATTTTGCTCGTATTGAATCAGCACTTCCTTCATGTAGGACCCACGTCTTAAGTAAAGAAGTAAGGGAAAAAACAGCAACAGAAAGAGCTCAGCCCATGTCCCTATCCCTCCCACCATGCGCATGTTCCCATCCCATATGTTTTTTTAGATAATGGAAGATAAATTCTCCCGTCCCATCCCATACGTGTCTATGCCCTTTCTCATCGACGGCCACAAGCGTCGAGGTCGTAGCAGCAGCGGTGGGGCCGAGCCTGAGACATGCAGATCTGAAGGGGGAAGGACGACGTGAGGTCGCTTCCCCCTTCCTGTCCGCTTCACCCATCCTCACCGCCCTTCTACCTCCATGCCGCCACTGCCGGCCAATCTCACCGTCAAGAAACAGCAACTACCAGATCTAGCAACGGCGGTGATCTCTGGAGTCTCTCGGCCACAGCGTCAGGGACAAGGATGAGGGACGACGATGACGAGGCATGGCAGCAAGAGCCCTTCACCGGCGCTCCTTCCACGACCGGCGACGAGGCATGGTGGCAAGAGCAACAAGTTCCAGTAGGTTTGGTGGATAATATTATTCTATTCAGTTGAATCGAATGTAATTTATGCATCGATTCCGCGATTTTTTGGGTTCGAATTGACTACTCCAGTGTATTGAGTTGGTTCAATCGAATCGAATATAATTTATGCATCGATTCCGCTATTTTTTGACTTGGAATTGACTACTCCAGTGTATTGAGTCGGTTCAATCTCTTCTCTCCTCCTTTGAACCAGCTAAAATCACACATTGCGGCTGGCCTAAGCAACTTCTTGACAAAGGAAAACTGAAGGAATTCAAGAAAGGGAAAGGTTTGTTGAAGAGTTAATCATAATTAATTCCATGATTTCATCTAATGGCCAGGTGAATGCAACGTCGGTGCAGTTAGTAGGTCAGCATGATTGGGGTCTGAATATGTTCGAGTTAGGACTTGGTGTTGATGGGAGTATGCGCTTTCGAAGAAAGGTGTCCTGGACAGGGACGCCTCCCTCCTCGGCACACATGGAAAAGGCAGTGAGGCGTGCATCGGACTCGCACTAAGCTGATGCAGCAAAAGGCCCATGCAGAGCAAGCAAGCACATTGAGAGATGTGAATGTGTAGCATGTGACTTAGCGAGATTGCTTAGCGCGGTGCGCAAAGGGAAGCAAAAAAAAATCATGGCCCTGTTTGGAAACGTTGTGCCGGTACATCGTGTTTCATGGTGAAGTAGCTCTCAGCCCTGCATGTGTACAAATAGCTTGGTACTTGAAACTTGAAAGGCACTGCATTACCAAAGGAGCTTAGATGTTTCTTCTTCTTCTTCTTTCTGAAAATACCCTAATTGTCTTCAGTAATGGGAATGATTGTGTTGGTGGTCGCATAGTTGTACTAGCTACCTTTTCTAGATTGAAGTTGTGTGCACTATGGCTACTTCCATGCTTGTGAGTTGTGGCCCGTGGGGGGTCAAGACAGCTAATGTTTGCCTATCAGTTCATGTGAACTTTAACTTGGTTCCTGTTGTAATGTTTTCATACTAGTTGGACCGCAATAATGTATGACAATTTGAATTTGATAATCCTAGATACCAAAAGTTGTTCGGGTCCAGCTTAATCATTTTGGCGAGGAATAGGCACTGGATTCAATTATGGTCGGTTTTTGGTATACTATCTAAGATTCTTAGTACAGTGTTCTAACGGAGTTTTAATTAATGGAACACAGTCAAAAGGCTATTTTAGCCGGGTAGAAATACGCAAAGCATGTATCTGTTTTAGCCAGTATTTCATGAGAGCTGGCGAAACCACAGGTTGAAAGACGTTGGTTTATACGAACGTTGGCTTAATGGCTGGCACTAAAGATTTAGGTTCTATTTGGTACAACTTCAGATTCTTATTTTTTAAATTCTACTTTTTATTCTCTGAGAATCTGGAGCTGTCTATTGAAACCGTTTGGCTGGTAGGTTGGCTCCAAAAATCATATAAGGGAGGATTAGAGGCAAATAGATCATATCACCCCTGGGTGTAATACTTTAATTGTATTTGTGTAACTCAGTGGTATTTGCAGGTAAAAACATTGAACTTCAAAGGGTATTTTTCGTTTCTGAAGGTTGGATTCTCACGAGAATCTGCTGGGAGGCTGCTTCTCGTTGCTAATTCATTTTTGAGACAGCTCCTTGCGAGAAGCAGAATCTAGTGGTTTTGAGAATCAGGGTGTTTGGTACGGCTCCACGACAATCGATTGAGAAGTTGAGAGTGAAAGTTGTACTAAACATAACCTTAGTCTCTGGAGTTAGGAACATGTATGCTACTCTTACCCTCTGAGTCAATGAAGAGTTCTGCATGAATTTGACACTATCCATTCTTAATTTCTTATAGACACAGTACATGTATTTTTTTTCAACAAAAAAGGCAGTATATGTATACCAGTATTCTAGTTTCCCCGTCAGATTAACTAGGTGAGTGTTTAATTGGGCATACGGTGACAAATGGGGGGAAAAAATAGGCATAAAGAGCAGGGCGTTTTTTTTTTGGTAAAAAAGGGTGAATTCTCAATCCAAATCTGTTTGGAATATTTGATGTCCAACCAGAAGATTGATCAATCCCAAAAGGCTTGTACTCTTGGAGAATGGATGTAGATCAGTAATCAGAATAAGTTGCTATCTGGTGCTAAAATATATAATCTTCTTTGACAACTTGATTGCCACATGATTCCTCTGCTTTGCTTAATACTTTTCCCCGTGAACATTGGATTCTGAAGTAGCACGAGCCAGGAAGCGGTACTACTTGAGGCACAGTGTTGTGTGATGCATGCATCTGTGCTCATCGATGTAGATATAGATCACGATCGCACAGAGATTCCTGCTTATCTGCATTGTGAATACCCCTCCCTGGATAAGTTCTTATTCACCATCCTGAACTTGATTCTATGGCTACACTGTACTTGGAAAGCGTAGTTGGTTAGAGCGCGGACCTAAATTTAAGAGAAAGATTTTTCTAAAAAAGAAGATGTGATCAAAGCACTAAACCCCACTCTGCATGAGAAGTGCTTCTATATGTGATTTGATAGGACCAAATCAAATCAAGCTGCTCAAAATGCATGATTTCTGTAACTAGGCAACTTGGAGTAAACGGTGCTCTATCACTTGCATATGGTTAACATTCTATCTTCACAAGAATTGCATCCAAGGTTGCATCATACATATCTATAGCACAAGACCAAAACCTAAAAGTGACAATTGGCAAAGTGCTCCGATGATCTATGATATGATCACTAGCAAGCATAACTGAACATATAGGAATAGAGAAAAACATAGGAAAGGTGTATGGATGTGTAACATTATCAAATTTCAACATTTGGATGTTGGTTTTTAAAATTTTGCAAATCAAAATTTGTTGAATTTCATCCATACCTTGGATTGGGCCCTTCGCCCGCTTCCCCTAGCTCGCCCGCTCGCCTCGAAAGGCCAAGCCGCCTGCGTGCCGTCCGCGCCACCTCGTTTCAGCTTCACCGCGTTTGCTATCGTGCCGCCCCAGCCCCCCTACTCCGCGCCTGGCTCTGGCTCCTCCGCACCTACTCGCCGTCGCCGCCTGCGCTGCGCCCCCATCTCTGGCCCGGCTTCTCGCCCGCCACCGCGCAGCAGTGTGACACCGCCACCTCGCTGTCCCATCCTCCCCTTTCCCGGCTGCTAGCGCCGCCCGCGTCGCCCAGTCACGCCCCATGTGCCGCTTCTCCCCTCCCCTCTTCGGCTATAAAAGCCGACTGTTCCTCCTCATCTCCCCCTCCCCATCTCGCCTCCTCCCCTTGCCTTCGTCGCCGTCGTCGTCATCGTTGTCGTTGTCTCCGCCTCCGCCTCGCTCCCGGCGCCACCCGAGCCCCACCGCTTCCTCCTCCTTCCGCGCTGCCGCCGCGCGCGCCTCGCCTCCCTCCTCTCCTCTCCTCTCCTCCTTCTCTTTTCTCCGCACGGCGGAGGAGACGAGGCGATGCGTTCGGCCTAACGCTTCACCTTCCTCTTAACCCGCGCCTCCCCGTCACACTAACTGGTGGGCCCTAGCTACAGTAACACCCTGTGACTGTCAGGTGGGGCCGCATGGTACTGTGATGTGGACTTGTGCGCTCGTGCGTGAACGCGGTCCACGTAATGTTCCGTGCACCAAAGGCCACGTGTCAGCGTCGGGATTTTTTTGATTTTCTTTTTAATTAAAAATTCATTTGTAAAGCTTCAAAAATGCATATCTTCCTCGCTATAACACCAAAATTATGAATTTTGTACCAAAAATTTGTAAATTCAAGACCTATATTTTGGTACTAGTTTGGTTAATTTTGGAGTTTATTTATTGTAGATTTGTATTTATTTATTTTATTCGCTTATCTTCTCGTTTCCGGTGCGATCGTCCAAGTAGAGTTCGAAGAAGCCGAAGGTCCCCACTTCGACCAAGCTCAAGAATACCAAGATCCTCTAGCCTTTGACCCTGACGAGTCAACACTTTGATCATGTTGAACCTATATTTTATGCAAATTATATTCTTTTAAAATATCAAACTGCATGCTTTAATTTCTTATGCAAATGTATGTCAAATGGTCCTGTCGGTGTATTAAAACCGATCTTACGTAAAGATTATTTGATTCGGGGGGTCTCCTAGAGATGAAATCACGCAGAGCGATTGACACGGGATTTTTATACAGGTTCAGGCCTTCTCCGGGGAGAATAACAACCCTACTCCTGTGTGTGTATGGTATTTACTGTATTCTTGACAATCAAGCAAGAAACTAAGACTATTACAAAGAACAGTGCTTGTGTTTCTCCTTGACTCGCTATCTTTCGCCCTCCCTTTCACCCTCTGATTGATGTCTCTATATAGCCGTGACGAAGTAGCCGTTTGTCCTTCGGAAGAGGCACCTAATTAATCCAAAAATGGGCGATAATGGCGTAATTACCGCCAGACGGCTTCTTCACGCCGTCCGCGCTTATCTTCGAGGTAATGGTATTTAAGCACTATTACTATACGGAATAATAGTGCATGTGGACCGTCCGGATTCCTTAATTAATTGGACCCACTCGCTTGTAGGTTTGATTATAAGGTGGTCGAGGTTGACATGGTCGTAGCAGAACTTACGACTGGGTACAAGTCGTAGCAGAGCTTACGACTGGATAATAGTCGAGAAGGACTTACGATCGGGTAATGGTCGAGAAGGGCTTACGACCGCTAGTGGTCGAGAAGGACTTACAACCATGACATAGTCGTAGTAAGACTTACAACTATGGGGGTGATTGTAGGAGAACTTACAATCACTTGGTAGGCCTCTCCCTTATGAATATAAGGGGTACTTCTGGGGACTACGTGACATCATATTTACCCATAATAAGAATTATAGAAAAAAAGATAAAATGAGGATTATCAGATCCTCGTCATCTAGCCCCCCAGCTTCAAGTGAGAGTAACTTACTTGGTGAAGGATTTGCAAATGGTCCTACGACTATGAAAATATCGCGGAACCATGGTCGAAGGAAAAACTCTTCGACATTTGAGTGCTACTTTGACTAGGAATTTGCTTGGCCAGAAAGGTTTCTTACGATTATCAAATAATCGTAAAAACCCCTACTACTGTGAGGTGGTCATAGTAGGGCAATCGGAGAAAAACCCTTCCGATTGTTACTTCATTCGACTGTAAAGACTTGGTCAAGAAAGTAATTTCGCTTGGAGGTGACAAACGAACCTAATTTTCTCGAATGCACCATCTAGGGAATTGCAACCGACTCCCACAGATCTGTCGATTAGACGGTTCCCGAAGCGGTTGCAATCGTGAAGATTGCTTATGACTATCAAAAGTCGAAAACCCCTACGATCGTGGGCGTGGTCGTAGTAGGGGATCGAGAAAAACCCTTCCGATTGATACTCCTTCACCGTAAAGACTTGGTCAAGAAAGTAATTTTGCTTGGGGTGACAATACGCACCTAAGTTTCTAATGCACTATCTAGGGAATTGCAATCGACTCCACTGCACTGCCGTCGAGACGATTCCAAGCGCGCGCAATTGTGCGTTATAAACTCATCGGAGTTAGACTTAGAGTCTTTTACCTTTTCCCAAATCGCTCCCATCGCTCTTTAGGTTTTCGCCTTCTCCGCCTCGGCCTCGATTGCCTTTTCTCACGCTAACCCAATCTAGAACTTCTTGTTTCGAGAAATGGCCAAGAAAGTTTCCGAGCGGGAAGAGTCTGAGATGGATGCAAATAAGATCAAAGTTTTGGTCGACGCCGAAGATTCCAGAGAAGGCTCGTAAAATGGATTCCAAATATTGGGCAAAGACTAGCCGCCGGGAAAATGGACAAATCCTCGCCTTCCAAGCATACCGTGAGTGCGACCTCGATCGCTCGCTCACCCTTTCTTACGATGGTACTCGAAAGATTTTGGAGTGGAATTAGTGAACCTAGGTCCTAATTCCATTACCATACCGAGTGTCTTCGTACTGCATGAGGCGATTTGGGGATTCCTACGACTCGAGTTTTTCCAATATTATTATGGATGGCTCGACAAACCGAATCGCCTAAGTCGTGGTTCAAGCTCCACGACTTGAAGTCGAGGAGTACATTCAGAGCTTTACTCGGCCTTCATGGCGGGATGGAGAAAGAGGTGGTTTTATCGAAAGTCACCTCGTAAGATGCCTTTCTTTCGGGGAAGGTCACCGAGAAGAAATCTTCATGGGATTCGACTCAAGATATCACCGATTGCCCCTATATTCAAGGCATCAAGGACTTGAAAGAAGAAGGGTTGACCGGATGGCATGTGGTAAAATATTTTATCACACGGATTAGCCCTTGAAGAAACGAGCATCTCCTATGTGGAGATACTCTGGGAGAGGAGACCCACCAGTGACTACGACGAGGTAAGTGAACCTCCGACTTAGCTTTCGGCTTGGTCTTTCTCAACATTGTCAATATTCTTATCTGCTTATTACGCATCTTTCACAGCAGATTGACGCTAGGTCAAACTCATCTCGAGAAGTCTCCGCCACCCCGAGTGGCGGTTCCTCAATCATTGCGCTTTGCCCGCAGATGAAAAGATAGAGCGCCTAAAGGTAATCAAAAGTTGATTTTCTTTAGGACTTTATAGTCGAGAAGAACTTACAACTAGTGGTGATCGAGAATATCCTCGCGATCAAGAAAGTGTCGAGAAAAACTTACGACTTGGCACCGATCGTAGAAAACTTACGACCGATCAAGAATTCTTCTTTTTCTCGCTTTGCTTTACGTAAAGTAGGCATGTAAAATCGCCAGATGACGAGGAAGTCGACCGATGACCATTGGCGCGGGTTGTCGAAGACAAGTGCTCGCTCCTCCATCTAAGAGACGCCGACTTGCAAGATCCGCCGACAAGGGAGGAGCAAGCTCGACCTCGGTCTTCGACTGCACCTTCTACAAAGCCTCGCGCGATATAGCCATAATCAAGCCGAGGTCGCAACTATCGGGCCGAGGAGGTTGAAGCAGCCGAATCTTTTAAGCGCAAACCTCGCAAGGCTAAGGTACCCTTCTATTATGACAAGGAATCTTTCGCAGTTACTACCACTCCTAGTTTTGTTAAGCAACTGGAAAAGGAGATCTGGAAAGATTTTATGTCTTTTGTGAAGGACGATGTCGCCCAAAGACAACTCCGCAATGAGGGTAGTGCCGCTTTTGGAATGGTCGAGACCGATCTCGCCATCCGTAAAATCGAGACCGAGCTATGGTTCCTGTTCAAACTCTACGACCGCACGGGTCGAGCCGGGCCAATTGTTGAACCTCGACCAGACGTGGTCGTGGAGAAGAAGAAGTCCTCCGTTGGGAGGATTGCTCCTAAATTCCTGGTTAAGACCAGGGTACAGAGGTATGTGAAATGTACTAAAGTGTAAGAACAACATTTACCTTTTTCCTTTTCACAACCTGATTTGCTTTTCTTTATTTCACCGACTCTTCAAATTTCCGGAATGCTTCCATTGAGAAGCCCATTGTCACTTCTTCAGTTGCTGGAGAAGTAACAATGGAAGTGGTTGAAGGATCTCCCTTGACTCAGGTGGCTCCCGAAGTGGTTTCTCCAACTACTGAGGTTGTAGCTATGACTACTGAGGTCATAGCTATGACCACTGAGAGGGCAGCTGCGACTACCGAGGTCGTAGAGACCACGGAGGCAGCTGCAAAAGCCTCTGGTCAAGGTGAGGATGACTCTGTACACCGTGCCGGAAAGGAAGTCGTGGCAGACATTCCTTCCGGTGTCCAAAGAGAAAGTGCGACTCTGTAATCGAGGATGAAGAATATTTCAACTTCAGGCCGACTTCTTTGGACCTATTTCATCATAGGGTCTCGCCGCTTATAGATCTCGCGACCGAGTCCCCCATCCCAAGGATATTCCAAATACTTCGACAATGAGCGTCTTGAGAAGGTGTGGTGGGATAAAGTCGCGAGGATAGACAAGCTGCAAAACCCGGAGTTGGTGTACTCGACCTTCGCTAGGTCGACCATGAATGTAAGTATTTTTAGGATACTTATATATATATGGCTTTCCTTTCTTCTCACCGCCTTCTTTTTGCGTAAAGCTCTAGAGCAAATTGCCGTTGTTCGGTGAGTATCATCGACAACTTTAGAGCTACGACAAGAGAAAGAAGAACTCGCATACAAAAGAGAGATGGTAAGTTACCGCTATCCATAGTCGCTTTCGACTTGACTACTCGTATAGTGTTTACGAGAGTTGTCATGGAAAAACTCATGACAAAGTACTGGTTGTAAAGAGCTTACGACTACTTACGACCAGGTAGTGGTCGTAGAAAGACTTACGACCATGACATAGTCGTAGAAAAATTTACGACTAGGTCAGTGGTTGTAGAAGGATTTACAACCAATTGGCTGATGTTCATATCTACTTTTGTCCCTTGTAGGCTGAACAGTGACACGAAGACCTTAGCTGACTCACTCGACTATGAAAAAGAGGAGTCGAGAAAGCTAAGGGAGGAAGTAATAGTCCTCTCGGATAGACTTCGAGAAGCCATCTCTGCATCTAGAAGATTGCAGGAAAAAATAAACAGTAAGTGCTGAACTTAAGACTTCTTTTGAGTTTGACTTTTACCCAACTCTCATTTCTTTTCCAGAAAAAGAAGATGATATGAGGAAGCTCCAGACCGAAGTTGGAGAAAAGGCTTTGGTCATTCAGGAGTTTTCTCGCATCTCCAAAAATAAGGATCAGGAACTCAAGAGCCTGAAAACTCGATTAACAGGTAAGCAATTCTTTACCTGTTGTCCTTTTCGAGTATTTTTCCTTTTCTAATGCCAATTTCTTGTTCAGAAATTGCTGCCGAATTGAGATGCCTCGAAGCTGAAATCAATGAGAAGACTCTGATCTACAACGAGTCTGTCCGCATTGCTAAGATGAATGCAGAGGACATCAGATCATGGGAGAAAAAACACGCTGAAACCGTTGCTTCCCATCAAGAAGAGGTCAAGAAATTGGATTCTCAACTAGTAGGTAAGAAATGCTTTTACCTACAATTATCTTTGTATTATCTTCCTCTAGAAGTTTATTTTTGTTTGACCGGTTTTATTCTTTTCGTAACAAGTGGTCGAAAACAAGAAACTTCATGAGGCTTCGACTGCACTCCAACAGAGATGGAATCAATGAAGACTAGTCTTAAAGGCAACATCACACTCCCGAACAATGTACTTGGTGAGCTACATTCGAGGAAAAACTCCTCGAGAAGATACCGCACCGCCACATAAGTACCATTGGGGAACAAGTCGGAAACTTGCAAGAAATGGTGACCACTCAAGGCTAATCAAGCCGAATCAATAAGGGAGGCAATGAAGCCGCAGTAGTTACGCTTGACTAAACTTAAAACTCAAGACCCCGCCTTATTGTGCAACCAATCGAAGTTTACTTCGATCGCCTCAATCGAGGCAAGTAGTCCGACCGAGGAAATACAATCGGCCATAAAAAGGTATGAGGAAATGCAACTAGGCACTCCCTTCGTGAGTAATCTTGTAACGATTTTGTAAGGCGGACAATTTCTGTTGATGAGAAATATATGATCCAACCTGTTTCCTGCAAATCATCTTGTCGAGTGGTTAGCAACCCGAAAGATAACTAATGAATGAAAAACTAAGGACTGAAGTTAAATTAATAACTTTATCCTAGGCTATCTTGTTTCCTGCAAATCATCTTGTCGAGTAGTTAGTAACTCAAAAGATAATAGACGAATGAAAGACTAAGAATTGAAGTCAAATTAATAACTTTATCCTAGCCCCCGACTATTTGCTTAGCTTGTTTAGACAATCTAAGTAAATAGTGTGTGAAATGGTGTTTCTGAAAACAGAGAGAGGTTTGTTTAACTTGTAGTTTTTGTTATGGTTGTCAAGCACTGGTCGAAAGAGTAGAAACGGCTCGACACTAGGAAGTTCCTTCTAGTGGGCAGGACCACGTGCAGAGAAGAAAGGCTTCGACTAGGTGATGTTATCATCTCCGACTAGTTTAATCGAACCAAGAACAGCGACTTGAGTTAAACAAACGTCTTATAGGACTTTAATAATCCGTTCGCCCTTTTTTGGTGGACTCGATAAGTTTTTTCCAGTAGCAAAAGTGGGAGACTGAGCAACGCTAGGAAGTTCCTTCTAGTGGGCAGGACCACGTGCAGAGAGGAAAGACTTCGACTAGGTGTATCTCTTCCTTCGACCAGTTAAAACGAAACGAGTTCAACAAAGGTGGTCGAATAAATATAAGAAAGTGCACTCTACTTAGAAATTTTTTCGAAATTACTGAAAAAATAAACTAAGATGGGAAGAGTTGGCTTTGAGAATATTTCAACTAGATAGAACCCGATCTCTCTGTATTGGCAACAAAAGTGAGTAACGAGTCGATGCTAGGAAGTTCTTTCTAGTGGGCAGGACCACATGCAGAGAGGAGAGACTTCGACTAGATGATGTTACTTGCCTTTCGACCAGTTGTAAAGAAAACTGGGTGTTTTTGGTTCATAGTCGAAAGATTTATCAAAGCACTACTCAAAATAAGACAAAAGAGGTAGAACGAACCTGGACCTTTATTGCCTGAGAGGTTAGTCACACATAGAACTTGCATAACTGGTCGATGTTCCAAGAATTTGAGAGAACCTGCCCATCTTCCATTGCCAGTCGTACCGACCCTGGCCGAGTGACTTCGACCACTGTGTAAGGACCCTCCCACTTGGGAGAAAGTTTATTCCGATTAGACTTGGATTGGCAGAGCCTCAATACCAAGTCACCTACAGCAAGGCTGCGAGCCTGGACCTTACGATCGTAGTATCTGCGTAGGGCTTGTTGGTAGACTGCAGAACGGATTAGGGCCATGTTTCTCCTTTCTTCGAGTAGGTTAATGTCATCTGCTCGAAGTTGTTCCTGGTCGGAGTTGTTGAAGGTTTCAACTCGTGTTGACCGCAATTTTAGCTCCGGAGGAAGCATGGCTTCGGCTCCGAACACTAGAAAAAATGGTGTTTCTCCTGTCGCTCGACTAGTGGTCGCATTTAACCGCCTATAATACTGAAGGTAATTCTTGTACCCAAGCCCCGAGCGCTTCACGAAATGGGTCGATGACTCGGGTTTTAATTCCTCGCATTATTTGGCCGCTTGCACGCTCGATCGCCCGCTGCTTTGGGGATGTGCAATGAAGCATAACACAACTTGGTACCCAACTCGCCGCAAAATTCTGAAATTTTGCACTTGCGAATTGTTTATTATTGTTCGTAATTATCCGACTTAACTCCAAATCGGCTAATTACGCATCTCATCATGAACCTTTTGTCGCTTAGCTGTTATCCTAGTTACAGTTCGGCTTGATCCATTTTGTGAACGTGTCAATAGCCACAAAAGGAATTCAAACCTCCGGAGCTTTGGGAAACGGTCCTAGGATATCGAGACCCTGTAGCAAAAGGCCAAGAAAGAGGTATTGTCAGTAATGCTTGAGCCGGTTGGTGTATCCGCTACCATGAAACGGCATTGGACACACTTTTTAACCACCTCTTTAGCATCGTCAGAGTCAGAGGCCGCTTGAAACCTTGTCGAAAGGCTTTACCGACCAACGCTCAGTAGGAAGCATGCGTCCACAAATTCCACTGTATATCATGAAGGAGTGTTATTCCTTCGTTTTGGAATGCATCGCATGAGTATCCCTTTGGTTCCTCGCTTGTAGAGGACTCCTTCGACCAAAGTATACATTTTGGCTTTTCGATAAACGATGCGCCTCAAGATCATCTTCGCGTACGGAACCCTTGTGAAGGTACTCGTAGATGGGAGTCATCCAGGTATCCTCGTAATCTAGTGAGGCCATCTCAATAGGAGGTATTTCTGGTTCTTCGACTGAGACGGCTTTGGAGTTGCTCCAAGAAAACCCCTTTGGTACCGCAGATCGGAAAAAGCCATCCGAGCAAGTTGGTCTCATGAGGAAATTATCCTTTCGAGGATGAATTGTACCTCGAAACCTAAAAATGCTTTTCTAGCTTACGTACTTCGATAAGTACCGAGACATTGTCGAGTTAGAGCACCGGTACTCTTTCCCGACTTGATTCACGACTAGTTGAGAGTCTCCTCTCACGAGTAGTCGATTTAATCGAGAGTGCTTTCGCAGCTCGTATGCCGCCTAGCAAACCTTCGCATCGCCACGTTGTTAGTGGCCCGATAGTTTAATTGTATGCCATACTTTAAGGTTTCTCCGTGGAGATACCAGACCACCCACCCGAGCCACTTAACGTAAGTGACCCGTCAGTACATCATCCATCGGTCGGGAATCGATTGGGGATCCCGAATGTTTCGTGATTTGTCCATTCAATGACAAAGTCCGCCAAGATCCGGGATTTTATGGCGTTCGGGACACGAAATGGAGGTCGAACTCCCAAGTTCGACCGACCATTTTGCCATGCGCCCCATTGCTTTCCTTATTATGGAGGATCGCCCCCAAAGGTAACTCGACGCACGGCTATTTTGTGCGCTCAAAATAATGCCTCGCTTTCCTCGAAGACATGAGGAGGGCATACGTGTTTTGGACCCGAGGGTAACGCCTCCTTAGGCCCGTAAAACTTCGCACGTAGTAAACTGGTCGTTGTATGCGTTTCTACGACCAAGATCGATCGCTTGTCGCCTGTGGCGTGGCGCCTAGGTAAATTAAGAGCGCCTCTTCCGGTTTTGGAAAAATCGAACAGAGCACTCAAAGGTACCTCTTGACATCCTCGGCGCGCGCTTGCCTCGCTCGACCACTCAAAACCTTCGTGTCTCCCGAGAAGTTTAAAGAAAGGTAGTCCTTTTCTCCTTATCGCGCGATGAAACGACTTAAAACCGCCATGCACCCAAAGTGAGTTTCGGACTTCTTTTTTGTGGTCTGAGGGCGATTTGGAGAATGGCCTTTATTTTCTCAGATTTGCTTCAATTCCTCGCTCGATACTAGGAATCCAAGCAACTTTCCCAAGAAATTCCAAACACACACTTCTCGGGATTAAGTTTTAAGCGGTGCTTTCTGAGGTTATCGAATGTTTCTTGTAGGTCAGTGATATGATTAAATTTCTTAATGCTTTTTACGACTAGATCATCAATATAAGCTTCCAGATTTCGGCCTAATTGAGATGAAAAAGTTGATTGCATCAAGCGTTGAAAAGAAGCACCGGCATTCTTTAGACCGAATGGCATTTTGACATAGCAAAAGGTACCAAATGGTGTAATGAATGCGGTCTTTTCTTCATCGTTTAGACACATATTGATCTGGTGGTATCCAGAGTATGCATCTAAAAAACTTAATATTTCACAACCTGCAGTTGAATCAACCAACTGATCGATACGAGGTAAATAGAAATCATCTTTTGGACAAGCTTTATTAAGATCAGTGAAGTCTACGCACATACGCCATTTGCCGTTTGACTTTTTGACCATTACAGGGTTAGCCAACCAGTCCGGGTGGTTGACTTCTCTTATAAAGCCTGCTTCAAGTAGCTTATCCAATTCTGATTTAATAACATCTCGTCGATCAGGGGCAAATCTCCGTAATTTTTGTTTTACGGTACTTTATCGTGCCGTAGTTAGCTCGCGCTCGATCACCTCCCGGGACTCGGGCATGTCGGATGCTTGCCACGCCAAGACATCCGCGTTAGCTCGGAGGAAGGTGATGAGGGTGTCTTCCTATTTGGGGTCGGAAGTCTCCCCGATGCGAACAGTCTTCGAGGGCTCCCTGCGCCCGTGAGGAACCTCTTTGACTTGGTCGTTCGGCTTTGATGCAGCTTTAGGCTTCGACTTGCTAGTCGAAGGCTGACTTTCTTCTCGAGTTGGTATTTGACCAACCATCTCGAGGGATGGACGGTCGCAGTTATACGCCATCTTCTTATCACATTGAATCGTGATCACTCCTTTGGGACCTCGCATCTTAAGACATTGATACCCATAATGAGTAGCCATTAAGAATTTTGCCAAAGTTGGTCTTCCGAGTATGGCGTTATATGCCGAATCGAAATCGACCACATCAAAGGAGATTTTCTCGTCCCAAATTACTTGGTGAATCAAATGTTAAAGGAAGAGAAACTTGGCCAATGGGTTTGGTCAAGACCCCTACAATTCCATGAAAAGAGTATCGCATCGGTCTTACCTTCGCCCCGGTACTTGCATCTCGTCCGGGGCATTGGTAAACAAGATGTTCAAGGAACCGCCACCATCAACCAAAACTCGATTGACCCGACAGCTTGTTGATGGTGGGTTCGACCACAATCGGATATCGACTGATCGATTCGAGTGATCGGCAATCACCCTTCTCAAAAGAAATGGTAACTTCCGACCACTTCGAAATTATTGACAAGAGGAGCATCTATAGAGTTTACCTCTCGTCCGATGACTTTGAGTTGTCGCTTCGACTCATATGTCGATGATCCTCCGTAGATGTGCTTAACGGTATGTTGCGGATCTTGAACGGCATCTCTTCATCATCGATGATTTTTGACCACTCGTATGCCCTACCGCCGAGAGTGGGAGTGGTTCTTGTCGTTGTAGTAGTCCTCGAGCTTTCTTTGAAAAACTCTAGCGATTCTGAGGCCGTGTCCTTCCTTTTATGAAAAGGACACCACCTTGGTTTGTCGCTCTTTCGATCGTATGCTTACCTTTGCCTTGATCAGAGTGCGACTTGGTGATTCTTTGCTCTTTATCATTCACACCTAAGACCTCCTTGGAACCACCGATTTGTGGTTTTGACCCTTTATCTTTTCTTGGCCTTCTTTGCTTTCTTGTCCTCTTTTCTACCAATTTCACTTGGCTCTCGAGGAGTATATGTTTCTCGATCGATAGTGTTGTTCCACTCGACCGCCTCGAAGCGATCAGATATCGATCGGCCATCTCAAGAGCTCTCAACAGCGATGTTGGGAGGATTTAGCAATATCCTCTCGTTATCCTTCTACTACGACTCCTTGCTTAAAAGCTCCGATCACGATGAGTCGAAATTTCGAATTGAATTACGAACCGACTAAAGCGCTTGATGAATTGACGCAAAGTCTCGCCGTTGTTCTGCTTTTATCCGTGCAAGTTGTCTTCCTTCCGTATGCGGTTGTATGTGCCTTGGAAATTCGCCAATGAAGGTCGCAGAGGTGTTGCCAAGAGTAGATCGACTCAGTGGTTGGTTTAATAACCACGATCGAGCGGATCCTTCAAGTACATCGGAAGGTAATTTGCCATTACATGCTCTCCTCCTCCTGCTGCTCGGACAGCTGTTGTATAGATTTGAAGAAATTCGATGGGATTTTGAGATCCATCAAACTTCCATGTTCACCGGTCAAAATGAGGTGGCGTGATAATCGAAGGTCGGCGAAAATGCCCGACATCCGGAATCACTTCTTGACGCCTTCTTTGCGTAAAAGAAGGGTTAATGTCACCAGTGATCGTGATACGACGATACCCGACAACAGTGACTCGCTCGTAGTAGGTCTCATTTCTACGAGGAAATACTCCTCGCACTCCATCCGCTGCGGATTTCCTTGTCGAAGTGGCGAACGATTACCTCCGAGGGGCTTCTTGATCATCACCAATCGAAACATATTTCTCGAGTAGGGATCGATGCGACTTATTGCCGTGTCGATTTCTACTTGGTGAAATGTTTGATTGATCAGTAATGAGGAAGTCGATTGCTACGACTACCGATTGATGTCGACGAGGTGTTTCAGCCTTGTCATCACGGTTCAAGTCTTTGCGCGATTTCTTCAAATAAGAGATCGATTCCGCGCTCGAGCAAGCTCTTGAGTGGGATTTTCGAGCAAGTCTTCGATGTCTTGGAGTTCTTGCACCTCCTTCGATCGATATTGATGCGCCGGTGATTCTTCCGAGTGCAATCTTCTTCCGTCGGATGGCCTCAAAATTGTCTTCATCGATCTTTGAGGCTTTCTCAATGGAGTGCGAGAATGTCGAGGATTTCTCTCGCGCTCATCGTAGTATTGGTTCTCGTCTCACACGGTGGTGCCCTTGCCATTACCACGAGGGGCGCAGTGTGATCTTCGGGAGTGTTCTTATCTCGGCCTCCGTAAGGTCGACCTTGATCCGAGGGAAGGACGAAGACCTCCGCTGATGATTCTCACTTGCGTCGAGGCCTCCCGCTTGAGGAGTATTCGAGAGACACCATCGGACGACTTGGAGTAACCTCCGTAGGGGAACTCGGGTTATAATCGCCTTCGTCCGCAAATGAGATCTGCGGAGAGACGGTCGAATTTGCGAGAAAAGCATGCTTGATCCCCTCTCTCGAGTTATCCCGAGAGAGGATCACCGATGTTGGTGGAGTCTGGAATGGTGGCTCTCGTAACTTGTCTCACCAGTGTCGGACCATCTTAGGGGACTTGGACACTTGGAGGAAAAACTCGTCGTCGGTTGTAAGTCCTCCCAGGTGCGGTTCGCCTGATTGACCCTTGTCCTTTGAGGGAATTGGCCCGTTTGTTGGACGTATCGTTGTGGGGGATAAGGATCCCTCCTCAACTGTATTGATGGGATGGTTTCCTGGAGAATGATCTCCGGGGGCAACATCACCATCAGAGGATGCATCACTTACCAGTAGTTGAAACCGGCATCCATGTCGACGTCACAGAATCGCCAAGTCAAACCAGCTTCTCCTCGCTCCATTCCCGCCATGATTGCATGAGATTGGAAAAAGAGAGTATGTTGACAAGAGATTACCGGAAGATCCCCACGGTCGGCGCCAACTATCGGTGTATTAGAACCGATCTTACGTAAAGATTATTTAATTCGGGGGGTCTCCTAGAGATGAAATCACGCAGAGCGATTGACACGGGATTTTTATACAGGTTCAGGCCTTCTCCGGGGAGAATAACAACCCTACTCCTATGTGTGTATGGTATTGACTGTATTCTTGACAATCAAGCAAGAAACTAAGACTATTACAAAGAACAGTGCTTGTGTTTCTCCTTGACTCGCTATCTTTCGCCCTCCCTTTCACCCTCTGATTGATGTCTCTATATAGCCGTGACGAAGTAGCCGTTTGTCCTTCGGAAGAGGCGCCTAATTAATCCAAAGAATGGGCGATAATGGCAGAATTACCGCGCGACGGCTTCTTCACGCCGTCTCGCGCTTATCTTCGTAGGTAATGGTATTTAAGCACTATTACTATACAGAATAATAGTGCATGTGGACCGTCCGGATTCCTTAATTAATTGGACCCACTCGCTTGTAGGTTTGATTATAAGGTGGTCGTGGTTGACATGGTCGTAGCAGAACTTACGACTGGGTACAAGTCGTAGCAGAGCTTACGACTGGATAATAGTCGTAGAAGGACTTACGATCGGGTAATGGTCGAGAAGGGCTTACGACCGGTGTAGTGGTCGAGAAGGACTTACGACCATGATATAGTCGTAGTAAGACTTACAACTATGGGGGTGATTGTAGGAGAACTTACAATCACTTGGTAGGCCTCTCCCTTATGAATATACGGGGTACTTCTGGGGACTACGTGACATCATATTTACCCATAATAAGAATTATAGATAAAAGATAAAATGAGGATTATCAGATCCTCGTCAGGTCCTAAGGTAGTTAAATGCCAACTTGATTATTAAATAATTACTATACCTTTTCCTTGATAATTGAATTCCATAATCCTTATTACCCTAGTAATTATATGGTAAAATACTAGTTATAGTCCGTACTCAAGCGTCATGCTAGCTTTGCTTGAGTACCGGGGTATTAATCACCCCAATCATCATCCTTTAAGCATAAAAATTATTTTGGGCAGTCATTAGGGTGAATGACTGCAATGGTTGAGCTCATTTGTTTTACTCTTCTCAAAACCCTAAAAACTTGCTAATACCCCATCTGGGCGGATGGTATGTTGGAGGGTATGTGGTTGGGTACTAATGTAGCCCAGGATATGTTGGTATGTGGTATGAACCGCCTAGATAACTTTAAGGACTTAATTCTGTGATGACCTCCTAATGTAAAACAATACAACCACAAGTCTATAATGGTGTCGACCTGGCTAAATAATTTATATCCATCAATGTGAGTTGCACCACTGGAGTGACCCACGAATCGTGTCGCTGGTGTAAGCTGTCGTAGACACGGGTCGGGATGCTGGTGTAAGCCACCGTGTGGTGCAAGGGGGGGTTTGGGGGCATAGTTGACGCATATGTGAGAGCGTAACCACTCTCAAATGAAGTCTTAGCGGGTGCAATTATCATTGAGGGATGCATTGTAAAGGCCTTATGGTAATCTCCCCTTGATTCACATGTCCAAGAAAATGTGTGATTATATCAAGTCGATTATCTCTTGTGGGTAAAGTGTACAGTCCCTGTAGAGAAATAAACTGTTCGAATAGCCGTGCCCACGATCACAGGCGGACATAAGAACTTACAAGAGTTAGTTTTGTTTATAAAAACTTTGTGGGTGGGTTGAAAAATGTGCGGGCTCATCTAACCCTTATTCTGGATTTTTCCTAGGTAGTCTTACCTAGTGCTGATAATAGGTGGATGTAACAGCTATCAAAAATGAGCATAAGGTGGAGGTAACCTTTGTTGTTATTAATTATTGCACACTTAATCTCTTTAATAAAATATAATTTGGTTAAAATGCTAAGTGATAGGGTTTTCTAATATATGTAATCATAAATGTTGCTTTGCGCAAATAAAAGAACCCGAGCCATCCTTGTTTAGCCTTGCATATTTATTATTTCATCTGTTGTGTTGGCTCGCGAGCACGGAAGTTGTGCTCACCTCGCTCTTTCCCCAAACTCTCAGAATCCGCTGATCAGGACAACTATGCCTACTACGAGGATCAAGGATTCGATGGACAAGACCAAGACGAAGAGTAGTCAGTTTCGTAGTTTAGGGCTCGCCGTAGTTTAGCTGGCTCCGCTGGTGCTTGCGTACAGCCAATATTCTCCAAGTCCTTGGTTAATATCAGTTGTACACAAGGCGCCACAGTCACTTGCCTGTGGGGAGTCATGTTGCCTATTTTGCTTCCGCGTCTATTTTCGTATTTTATATAATGAACTCATTTGGCTGTTCGGTCCCTTTTATAAACTCGACCCGACGCGGTCTATTTAACTCTGATGATTGTAATATTACGTTCAGTTCGGTCTACGATGTGTATAAAATGGTTCAACAATGTATACTGTGAGCGCTACCTACTGGTCTAGGGAGTAGCGTAGTATCTTCACAGAGAATTCTAGATTAAAGAAATTCGAGTCCGGCACAATGTAGTTGCAAAATAGATGATTGGAAAATACATGAAAAATGTGGGAATTAGCTTTTGGAACACAGGAATAGGGAGAGCCAGGAATTCTAAAGGAATAATATGAGTGAATACAAATGTCACTTGCTTAGAGTAACTTAGTACTAATACTTCATTCTCGTGCAACCGATAGATGGGCCCTCAAAACAAATAGCCCCACATGTCATTGAAGATCTTATTATAATATCTTAATTCTTGATTTTTTTTTTCTGCATCCAAGAAGAACAAGATTCGCCGACCGAGCACACGCTGCGTCCGTCCGTCCTTGGGCGTGCCGTCCTCCATCTATCTCAAGCCAAGTTTCACCGAAAAATCAACCGGATCTGCGGTGCGAGGTGCTTGCTGGATGCTGGTATTGTCAAAAGTGGAAACGTGCTCAGATGTCACACCTAAGTGTGCATATGTAAGCAGCAAGCAAAACGTCAGACGCAGTCATGCACAGGGGCTTGACGCTGCGCGATCTCTAAAACTCGAGGTGGCGACGGCATCTCGGATCAAACGCCCGGACACTCACCCATCAAAGCGACCGGTGCGAGCGTATCTTATCCCCTGGGAAATCGATGCCGTCCTCGCGGTAGAATCTGCGCCGACCGGCTGTGCAGTCTGTCTGCAGGAGGGAAGCAAATCGTTTGCCGTAGGCGTAGCACCTGTAAAGGCACAGCTGTGCCGTTGCTGAATTCCTGCCATTGCTTTCCATTGAATGGCTAAGATTTCCATGGCTTCTAGAGAGCTCCGATTGCCAGGCCATGCAGACCCATATCAGGCCCACGTTTGCTCGGCCAGGCAACGCCCAAGCCACAGTCTGCAGCTCCATCCTCGTTATCGTGTTCGCTTTCCCCACCCAACTCTTATCTCATTCTCTCTATCCACACCGGCGCGACAATGCCCGAATCGCCCGCAGCATCGACGACTCTTGCGAGCGGTAGCGGCAATTTGTACCCCAAGCTCACCCTGGTTTGCTTCATGTCGTTGTCCTCATCCAATTTGGCACCTTGCGCATGCGGCGAGCAGGTGTGGAGGCGGTCAGCCAAGAGCAGCGAGAGCATGTGGTTGCGAGTTCAGCAAGCTGGCGCGGCGGCGGGCGAGCACAAGCGGCGAGTGCGTGAGCACCGGCACGGGCTACGTTAGGGGCGAGCAGGCACGGTGACCACGGGCGAATGCCTAGCGTGCGTTGTTGACATGGGCGTGGAGTGGCGGCACCGACGAGCGACATGCTCCGATGCTGTGCACACCAGTGGGAGCGGCTCCGTGCTCCGAAGTCCCGACACGCCCGGCAACGGTTGGCACTACCTTGTCCTCGTGTACATCTGATATGTAAGCTCACTTGTTTCTTGAAAAGATGCTCAAAACTTGATGCTTGCTTTTGAAATTTGCCAGACACTCTTTGAATCTTCAAGTTTGTTTGTAAAACTGCTTTGAATCTATCTGAAACTTGCATTTTGTTCTTTCATAGTTGATTGCGGCTCATCAGTTCCAGTGTTGGGGATTTTGATTGGTGCTGCTACATAACACCACCAATCCCTTTCGTCAGTTGGCCTTCAGTACAACATGAATCTGGCATTGTATTGTGCACAGATGCAAACAATATCACTTACTTGTTTGTAGCCTCTGTTGTTGTTAAAGTATCTTGATGTGAAGAACGATTTTGCAATGACATTCCTGAACTCTTTTGAGTATTCCTTGCGTATGCCCTCCTCAATTTATTCCGATAGAGTTCTTAACTTTGCAGCCAAGGATACGAGGTGTGACCTAAACAAATCCTCGGAGAGAATGATCTCAACTGATTGCGTGTTTGTAGTTCTTTTGGAAAGTATACAACAGGAATTGGCGCCAAGTAAGTATGTGTTTGCCGCCGTTTCCCTCGCAGCTGCAGGTCGTGGCTTCGTGCATCGCCTGGTCGAGCGAACTTGGTGGGCCTGATATGGGCCTTCATGGCCTAGCTATCGGAGCTATCCTAGAGGTCAGGGAAATCTTAGCCATTCAATGGAAAGCAACGACAGGGATTTAGCAACGGCACAACCGTGCCTTTACACCTGCAACGGCAGACGATTTGCTTCCCTGCTGGAGATGGAACCTCAAATTGTGGTGCGCCATGCATGCAGGTCCCTGTCCCTTGGATCGCGCAGACGCAGTACGCTCTGTTATCCAAATGGAGCATCGATCGAGCAGCTGATTCGAGATTCCCGGTGATCGGAATCTGACCCGTTCGTACGATGATCTATGAATTTTTTTTAACAAAAATACGATTATTTTTTTAAAAAAAATAGTTTTTAAAATAATTACAAAACTAAATAGTCACCCCAAATAATTACAAAACTAGATCTCTGTCACCAGTTCATCTAGCGACAAGGACCCTGTTTGCTCTTTGTCGCTAGCTCAACTCTCTGTCGCTAGTTGAACAGACGACATGAAGTGAACAGTAACTGACGATTAGAACACGCTTTCCCCTATAAAAAGCGTTGAAACCCTAAAATTTAGGTAAAACTCACTTTTATTCAGAAAAAAAGGAAGGAAGGGAGGGAGAAGAATAGAGGGGAGGAGAGAAACTAGCGAAGCGCTGTCCGTCCAGTCGCCCACCTGTCAGGTAAATTTATTAACCGAATGGGTTACATAGTTTTAGATGTACGATTACGTAGTGCAGTATGTTGTACATAATACTTTTTGGTGGTGTCGATGATCAAATCGCCGATCTTATAAATATATGAATGAAAAGAGGAAAATGACATGTATCTTCTAAAAAATAGTGAGACTGCTCTTTATTGCTTTGAGCTGGCTATTACAAAGAGTGCATATAACTTAGACTAAAGACTAATTCGAGAGTACAAGGCTCTTGAGAGTGTCTCCCAAATGATCTTCACTGTTCCGGCCTCTCCAACTTCAGTCCGCATTCCTCCTTATGTAGTTGATGAAGGGTTGGCAGTTGTCTTTGGAGGAGACGTCTGTTCGGGAAGCAACACGTCTGGTCGAAGAGAGGTGTAAGTTGATAATGTATCAACTGTTGTGCGGTTATATGTCAATGAGTCATGTAACTGTACTTCAGTATCGTAGCGTCGCGTGGTATGGAATATATAGCACATGTTCCATTCGTCACACGGTAAAGCATATGTCTGGTCGTAGATCCAGACATGAGTTCAAAACCTTGTGAACATTTGACTGGTCGAAGACTTGGTTTGGAACCATGTCCGACCAGATTGGGTACTATGTAACCTTTGAAATTCTTACGACCAGTGAGGTCGTTAGCCTTAGGGTTTAAGACCATGAAGACGTATGGTCTCTATATACTAAATAATAAATAGAGGTTTTAATTCTCGTCAGCTAGCCCCGAACTTTAAATGAATTGGTCGTATAGACGTTTACTCCCGATGCAATCGTATCGGGCAGATCTATCATTAAATGTCGTGGTATTCGAGGCGGTCCGTATTCATTTTTAAAGTTCGGAAATTGCCTTGGAAGTTGAAGGAACTCTTGGTCCGCTGGTCAAAAAGGGATTTTTGTCCGTTGAATTTTCTCCAGAAACGGTTACATTGTTGTCGCTATAAAAGGCCCCTTAGCACTGGGTATTAGGGTTTCTACGCCTTTTGCTTTCCTCTTCATCTTCCAAGAAACCATCTCCGATCACTTTTGAATTCTTCACCCAAAAGAAATCACCATGTCGGATCTTATTACCAACTGGTCGATCTCCGATCTGAGCGAGAAGAAACTTGAAGGTCTGGAAAAGGTTGGGCTATTACCCGACAGAAATTTGATCGCGTGGAGATCAGCGTTTGGGGAACATTCTCCAAGTGGTGAGGATGGAGAAATTCCTGTTTTTCTCGTATATATCGAATGCGGCTTCAGACTTCCAGTTTACTCCTTTCTTTATCAAGTTTTGGAGTATTATAGAGTTGAACTGATCAATCTGGCCCCCAACGCCATAACCAACATCAGTATCTTCTTTTACCTCTGCGAAGCGTACCTGGGAATTCCTGCAACCCTGGACCTCTTCAGGTACTACTACAGATTGGTGAATGCGAAGAAGACGACCGGTACACCCGGAGAGTGTACCTTGCGTCTCCATGACGGGAAGGCTGAGGAGTACATTCCAATGTACTCCAAGTCTTCATGGTCGTCATGGAAGAAGAGTTAGTTTTACATGAAGATCACACAGGACGATGGCCTTTATTATAGCGGTAAAAAGGCTATCGAGATCCCACAATGACGTTCCTCTTCGAAGAAGGAGGGGAAAATTGAGAGATGTGTTGAAACCATCCATCTCCTGAGTGTCAGTGGTTTGACATCCTGGCACGTGGGGAGGGACTTCTCCATGCGGAGAATCAGTCCTTTGAAGGCCAGAGCTCACTCGATGCTCTGGTATATTGGTCGTGACGACACGACCAAGGATTCTAGGGAAGGTAAGTTCGGTAAGAATCAGACCGAGATATCTTTCTGGTCAAATGCTCTTATAACCTTAAGACCTCTCTTTTTGTTACAGCTTTATCTTCTGATGAAATCAGAAGCCGAATCAGAAAGATCTGTGCTGGAGAGCCTAATGAGAAGGCTGGTTTCCCTTTGATCTTAGTAGTGACTACTGCTGAAGAAAGGACCGAGAGACTTCGGGTAAGCATGATAATTATTTTTCATCTTTACAATCTTTTCCGATCGATGTTTACCTAAAAATCCTCTTTGATATGTAGTCAGCTGGTCTAAGAATTGATGAGGCCATGGAGACCTGTGAGCCAATTGACGAACCGACCAACCTTACGATCACTAGTGATCGTGTAGAATAAATAATCAAGGAAATACTTTTTGCTTAGATGAAAAGATATGTTCATCACCCGACTAACTTTGTTTGTTGAATCAGGCGGTAGTCATTGAGTCCTATACAGTTGTTCAAGATTTGACATGGGCCGTTGAAGCAACTGCTTTGGTGACCGATGAACCTACACCTTCCGATCCAATGATCAGGGATTCTACTCTCGACCAGTTGGTTGAAAGTATTACATCTGATCATTCATTGAAGGATGTAGAGGGTACAACCAACCCTTCCAGTTCAAGACTGGAAAAATTGGTTGAAAAGAAGAAAAAAAGCTAGCGCTACAGACTTTAAGCCAACGCGCTTCAAAGCTAAGATAAAAAAGATAACCGGGTATGTTGTAAAAGAAATTATCATATAAACACATACCTTTTATATTCTTGGCGAACTTGAACTCTGAACTTCCTTTTCTTTGCGCAAACCTGTTGGAGTTCTGATAGCCCCGATCGAGTTATTCCAAAGGTCGGTGATCGAGGCACCTCAGGCAGGGGCTTTCCTTAGGCAAAAAAAATCATGAGGAGGAAGTGGTTAGGGAAGCCCCCGAGCCTGTTTCAGTGTTAGAATCCGATTTGAATCCTGTGGTGACTGTTACTCCGTCAACGGAGGTAGGTATCTCTGCAGATCCACAAGAGATTCCAACTTCTGAAAGGAACTCCTCCCAGACTAACAAGTTTCCTTTCTCTCCTCAATTTATCGAGGATAAGGAGCTTGATGATGCTTGGAGGAGACTATCAGATCGTCTTGCAAAGGCGAATCCTGATAAGATTTTTGCTGATTATAATGATGTGGCAATTCAAGTAAGTGTCATCAACCATTCTTATAGTTTTCCTTGAAGTTCACAAGAAACTTTAAAGAAAAAATGCTATTCATGCAGCATATGGTTGAAAATTTTGCTGCGGTCGGAGGACTAACCGATCGGATTAAGAATCTAGAGGAAAAACACTCCGAACTAGAAAGTAAGAACTTTCTTCTTAATTTGTCTTTTACTAAGACTTTCCTTTCTTCTTTTAACTATCATCACTTATCAAATTTGATAGATTTAGAGAAAATAAAAGAAGAAGGTTTGGCTGAAAAAGCCAGAAGAATAAAACTTGAAGAGGAAATTCAAGCTAAAAACCGGTCGATCAAAAACTTGATGACCAGATATGAAAAATACCATGAAAAATCCAGAAAGAAGGCCGAAGGTAACTTAGTCGTAGACTTGACTTAGTATCTCTTCTGATCCTTTTTAGCCTAATATTTATTTTGCTTATCCAGAACAAAATCAAGCTTTAACCAAAGCAAATAAAGCTTTGGAATTTGATCAAGACAAGGGGGCAACAGTTATGTTTAACCTTGATGAACAAATTACTGCACTCAACAAAATGATCTTTGATATGGGATCAGGATCAACGTTGCCTTCCTTAAGTGATCCAATGGAAAAGGTAAATTACCTTGGTCACCTTTCGGAGGACCTTAAGGGCTTGCTCAAAACTACAAGAGATAATTACACCCAGTCCGTAAAAGAAACTATTGCTAGTGGAGTTAGTCTTGCTTTGGCAAAACTGAAGGCGTCCGACCTCTCTATCGATCTTCATGCTATTGAAGAGGATTTTAACTGCTTGCCTGAGGAGGCGACCAAGTTTCTCAAGAAAGTTAAACCTCTTGGAGACAAGGTTGCAGAAGAAATGGAGGTCGGATCTCCATCCAGCAGTGACTAATGGAGGGCAATCTCTAGTAGTAAAAATCCTGCAAAAAAGAGAGTATGCAAAAAATGTGTAAAAATTTACCTTTCTCTTATCAATGAAAAAAGAATTTTTTCATTGACGGGTCGACTTATCATATATTACCCAGCCCCCGACTGTTTTATAGTAGAAGAACTTTACTATAAAAGCAGTAGGTCAAGAATATGAACTTAAGTATCAACCAATGTTTGAAAGTATGTACTGATTGTTGAAAAAACTGATCGTGGTAATACTAGGAAACCTTTTTGGTTGGACCAGTGTTAGGCTTCGACTAGTTGTAAATCTGTTTTTCGTAATCAAAGTACTTACTAAGACAATATATAGTCGGAAGAAAAAATGATTTTTCTTAACAAGAGGAAGTTACATGCACAGACATATATAATAAACGAGCAGTGGTTTTATTTCTATCAAAGGCTCAACAGCCGGGTCGGAATGAACTTGCTGAGAAATGAAGATATAGATTGTTTTTCGCAATACGTGTTCGTGCTCTAGTCCGACTGGCAGCGAGGATCGTAAGAAAAGGGCCGTCGCATGGAAGCTCCTTCCAGTGGGCGGAACCACATGCGAAAAAGGGGATACTTCGACTAGGAGGTTTTCCGTATCCCGACCAGTACCCAAACAAGAGTAGAACATAATTTTGAAAATAAAACATATAATTTCCATAGTCTAAGCATCTGAACCGCAGTCGACCAGAGGTAAGTTCTGTCATATAAATAACATCACTTGCTTTTTGAATTGATTCATTATTTGTTAAACTGAATGGAAATGAAATGAAAATTAAACGAAAAACTTACGCAATTGGTCTATATTCCAAGAATTAGACAAAACTCTGTCGTCTGACATGGCTAATCGTACCGAACCTGGTCGGGTGACTTCGACCACAGTGTAAGGACCTTCCCACTTGGGAGAAAGTTTGTTGCGATTTGCTTGGTTCTGCATTTTTCTGAGAACCAAATCACCGACAGCTAAGCTGCGAGGTTGCACCTTACGACTATGGTACCTTCGCATGGCTTGTTGATAGATTACCGAACGCAATAAGACTTGGTTTCGTCGTTCCTCAAAGAAATTGATATCGTCGAGTCGTCTTTCTTCCTGATCATTTTCATTAAAATGATTAGTGCGAGCAGAATCAATTTTTAATTATGGAGGAAGCATGGCTTTGGCCCCATAAACTAAAAAGAATAGTGTTTCACCGGTCGCACGACTGGTCGTCGTACAAACAGCCCATAAAACAGAAGGAAGTTTTTGAACCCAAGCTCCTGACTATTTTATTAACTGGTCGAATACTTGGCGTTTGACCCCCTGCATTATGATACTATTGGCACGCTCAACTACTCCGTTACTCTGCAGATGAGCAACCGAAGCGAAATGGACTCTCATACCCAGGTCGTCGCAGAATTCCTGGAAATTACCGCTGAAAACTGGGTACCATTGTCCGTGATTATACGACTAGGTACACCAAATCGTGTAATCACGTTTTTTGTGAGGAACCTCTTAGCAGCCTCAGTTGTAGTTTTAACAACTGGCTCGGCTTCAATCCACTTTGTAAACGTGTCAATCATGACGAAGTGGAATTCGAAGCCCCCGGGTGCTCTTGGGAAAGGTCCCAGAATGTCTAGTCCCTATGTTGCAAAAGGCCAAGAAAAAGGAATTGTTTGCAGAGCTTGCGACGGTTTATGTACTTATCGGCTATGAAACTGACATTGTACGCACTTCGTCACGAGCTCTTTTGCATCATGAAGGGCAGTTGGCCAATAGTATCCTTGCCTGAAGGATTTACCGACCAGTGTTCTGTAGGAATGATGTGCTCCACAGACTCCTCCATGAATTTCGGTTAGCAACTTAATGCCATCCGAGCGAGATATGCATCTCATCAACACTCCATGAGATCCTCGTTTATACAAGGTACATTCGATTAGAGTGTATGATTTGGCCTTTCGTGCTATATGATCAGCCTCTACATTATCATCTGGAATTAAGTCATGCTGAAGATAATTGTAGATCGATGTCATCCAATCTCTACCATGATCGTCACCGATCTGTGGAGCATCCATGTGATCAGAATCAATTAGATTGACCTGATGTGAACCATTGATGTTCTCGGAAAGCTCGACCACCGAGTGTGAATCGAGTTACTCAAGAAAAACTCCTGGCGGGACGATGGACCTTGTGGAGGCCATCCGTGCCAACTGATCTGCTAGAAAGTTTTTCTTCCTAGGAATATGTTGGATCTGAAAACCGAAGAAGTACTTTTCGAGTTTTCGTACTTCCGCTAGATAAGACGACATCTTAGTACTTGAGCATTGATACTCTTTCCCTACTTGATTCGCTACTAGTTGAGAATCGTCTTTCACTAATGTCTGCGAATCCGGCGAATGAGTCGCTCAATTCTGCCAAAGAAACCTTCATATTCCGCTACATTGTTAGTAGCAGGAAAGTTAAACTGGATGGCGTACTTAATGTGTTCACCAGTAGGGGATATCAAGACGACTCCAGCCCCCGATCCTTTAAGCATTAATGAACCGTCAAAGTACATTGTCCACTCGTCATGGTGCTCGTACTCGAGTTCTTGCTTAGGTTCCGGGTTTGCCCATTCGGCAATGAATTCTGCTATTGCCTGAGACTTTATAGCTGTTCGTGAGATAAAATGGAGGTCGAACGTCCCTAGTTCAACTGTCTATTTTGCTATTCGTCCTGATGATTCCCTGTTTCCAAGGACTTGACCTAAGGGATATCCTGTAGGTACGAACACTTTGTGGGCTTGAAAGTAATGTCTTAGTTTCCTGGAAGACATAAGGAGACTATAGAGCAACTTTTGTACCTGTGGATATCTTTCCTTTGGTCCATGCAAGACTTCGCTTACGTAATATACTGGTCGTTGAACGTTTTTCACGCTTTACGACCAGTACACCGCTGACAGCCTGCGGCGTCGCTGCTATGTAAATCAACAGTGTTTCTTTCGGTCTTGGAGAGACTAATACCGGGGGCTTCCAAGGTACTCTTTGAGTTTTTCAAAGGCTTCGTTGGCTTCTTTCGTCCATTCAAAACTCCCATGCTTCCGAAGAAGTTCAAAAAAAGGTAATCCCTTCTCGCCTAACCTAGCTATGAAACGACTTAGCGCTGTCATACAACCGGTTAGCTTTTGGACTTCTTTCTTTGTTGTCGGGGGACGCATCTGATTGATGGCTGTTATCTTAGCCGGATTTGCTTCGATACCCCTAGCCGAAACTAGGAAACCAAGAAGCTTGCCAGCAGAAATCCCGAACACATATTTCTCTGGATTTAACTTGAGGTTATGTCTTCTCAAATTGTTGAAAGTTTCTTGTAGGACAAGGATATGATCACCTGCATTGATGCTTTTCACAACCAAGTCATCTACATAGGCTTCTAAATTCCGACCTAACTGCGGGCTGAAAGTTTTCTGCATTAACCTTTGAAAAGTTGCACCAGCATTCTTGAGACCAAATGGCATCTTAACATAACAGTAAGTGTTGTATGGAGTGATGAAGGAAGTTTTCTTCTCATTATTTTTACTCATGTTTATCTGGTGGTACCCTGAATATGCATCTAAAAAGCTTAGTAACTCGCACCCGGAGGTGGAGTCTACAAGCTGATCAATGCGAGTAAGGGGAAAATTATCCTTCGGACAAGCTTTATTAAGATCTGTGAAGTCAATACACATTCGCCATTTCCCATTATTCTTTTTAACCATTACAAGATTAGCAAGCCACTGAGGGTGATGGACTTCACGAATAAACCCAGCTTCAAGGAGCTTGTCAATCTCCGACTGGATTGCTTCCTTTCGGTCAGGTGCAAAACGCCTTAGCTTCTGCTTGACCAGCTTTTTGTCAGGTTGGAGAGCTAACCTGTGCTCGATCACTTCCCTGGGGACTCCGGGCATGTCGAACACTTGCCAAGCGAAAACATCCTGGTTTGCTCAAAGGAAAAAGACAAGCTACTCTTCCTATTTAGGGTTGAGTCCTTCTCCGATCAGTAACTTCGGAACTGACCTGTCGATGTCTCCCAACCTGGCGTCTCTCGGAGAAATGCCTTTGTCAAGTGGCACCTCTTTTGTCTGATCAAAGGGTTTGGGTGTCAATTTTGGTCTCTCGGAGAAATGCCTTTGTCAAGTGGCATTGCAGAAGAGTCAGTATTTCTAGTCGGAAGCTCATCGACCAGTTCTAAAGATCTTCGATCGCAAACATAAGCCATCTTTTGATCTCCCCGAACCATGATGACACCTTTTGGTCCTGGCATCTTCAAACTCTGATAACTGTAATGTGTGGCTATCAGGAACTTTGCTAGAGCCGGACGACCAAGGATCCCGTTATAGGCGGTCTCAAAATCGACCACGTTAAACGAAATCTTTTCCGTTCGAAAGTTATCAGGACTTCCGAACGTAACCGGTAAGGACACCTATCCTATCGGTTTGGCGGTAGAGCGAGGGACTATGCCATGGAAGGCATATTTCACTGACTTTACCTTCGACTTAGGAACCTGCTTTTCTTCTAAAGCTCTCGAGAATAATATATTTAAAGAACTACCTCCATCTATCAAGACTCTATTGACCTTACAATTATTAATGGTAGGCTCAACTATAATAGGAACCTACGTACGAGTCGGCGAAACGGGCGATCTTCTTTGCCAAAGGAGATTACGGTGTCCGACCACCTCGAAGGCTTGATGCTGATCGGAGATTCTGCTAGGTTGACCTCCCGCTCCACGGCTTTCAGATGACATCACGATTCGTACGATGAAGATCCTCCAAAGATCATGTTGACTGTGTGCTGAGGTTCTTGGTATTCCATCTCGTCGTCGCCATCTTTATCCTTTTTGGAGCTGGCTTCCCCCAACTCTTGTATTGAGGGAAGCGAGCCTTTACCTGCATAGTAATCTTCCAACTTCTTTTGCCAGACACGGCAGGTGCGCAGATCGTGCCCAGCCTGTTGGTGAAGCGGGCACTACTTCTTACTCTTTTTACATCCATCGGTCGGAATCTACTTTGCCTTGATCGGTATAGTCCCTCTTACCTTTGGTAAGCTTTTCCGGGACCGCTAAAACCTCCTTACCATCCATCTTGCGATGCTTCTTCTTCTTGAGAACTTTTTTATTCTTCTTCCCAGGCTCTTCTAAACCAGATTGAGGAGTTTTGTCTTTTCGATCTATAGCTTCGCTCCATTCGACTGCATCACTAGCAGCTGCATATTTATCCACCATATCGAATAGCCCGGTGGTTGTTCGTGGGGGATTCATAGCTATATCATCCGTGAACCTCTGGTTCCTCAATCCTGCCTTGAAAGCCTGAATTACAGAAGATTCTGCAATATCGGGTATGGAATTACGAACCTGGCTCAACCTCTTGATGTACTGTCGGAGAGTTTCTTTTGGGTTCTGCCGGAGTCGATGTAGATCATCTTCCTTCCCTGGGCGGTCGTACGTACCTTGGAAATTCACGATTAAGAGATCGCAGAGTGTTCCCAAGTGTAGATTGATCCGACCGGCTGGTTAAGTAACCTTGACCGGGCAGATCCTTCTAAAACCGTAGGTAGGTAATTGTCCATTACGTCTTCATCACCACCATCCGCTCTGATGGTGGTGGTATAGATCTGGAGAAATTCTAATGGATTCTGAGACCCATTGAACTTGTCCATGTTGGCCCGTCGAAACCGGTTAGGTCAATGCACAGCCTGGAGCCTTGCAGAGAAAGCTCGGCAGCCCGTGACTGATTCATGGCGCCTTCTTTGTAAAGGAGCCGGATTGTGGTCGGTTGGAGACCGGTTCCTTAGATTAGTTGCTACTGAAGCAACCGTTCGTGAGGCCGATGAGACCACACCATCCGACCCTGCCGTCAGGGATCTTATTCTCGACCAGCTGGTTGAGAATATTTCTTCTGACCTCCTATTGGTGAATGCAAGGGGTCTAACCAACCCTACCGATTTGAGATTGGTGAAGTCAATTGAAAAGAAAAGGAAAGCAAGTGCGTCGAAATTTGTTTCAGCGCGCTTCAAGATAAGGACCAAGAAAATAAGGTATGTATACATGTAAAGGAAGCCTATGTAAATACTTACCTCTAGTGTTTCTAGAGTCTTGAGCTTCTTTTCTTCTTTATAGATCCTCTGATGTTCCGGACGTTTTCGACCAGAGCATCCCTCAATAGAAACCTCCTAAGGAGAAAGAAGTCGAGCCAGCCCCCGAGTAGGCGACAAAGCCAATGTCTATTCACGAACCTGTGGCGGCTCCAACCCCGCCTATGGAGGTGGTGGTGTCTGAGGAATCCCAGAAGGTTCTAACCTCTACTGGGAAGTCTCCTCTTCCTGTTAGTTTCCCTTGTCACCTTCGAGTTTTCGACAATAAGAAACTCGACGAGGCTTGGGGAAGGATATCGGATTGTCACTCAAAGATGAGTCCCGATTCTATTTTTGTCGAATTTAATAAAATGGCAATGCTGGTAAACTTCCACGACCACTATTAATAGCCTTTCGCTTTAAATGTTATCAAAAACTCAAAGGAGTCTGCTATTTTTGTAGCATATGGTGGAAAACTTCACTGTAGTCAGAGGACTGACCCAGCGAATAAAAGTCTTTGAGAAAAAGAACTCCGAATTAGAAAGTAAGTACCTTTTCATGTCTTCTCCTCTCCTTTCTTACCATCTAACTCATTTTCTATTGATTAACTTTTCTTTTTATCATACTTGATAGATTCAGAGAAGCTTACAAAAGAGGTTATTGCAAAAGAAGCCATAATAGCCAAGCTTAAAGAGGAATACCAAAGCAAGGACCGGTCGATCGAATATCTAATGACCAGACACAAAGAAGTCCTTGAGGCTATCAAGAAGAAGGTTGAAGGTAATCGATCGTAGACTCGACTAGTGTACTATCTTTAATTGTATGTATTTATTCTTTGGTCTACTCGTGTAGAGCAAACTCAAGTATTAAAGGGATCAGAAAAAGCTCTTGAGTTTGAACGCGGTACGGAGACAGCTTTTGGGCATAATCTTGAAGAGAGCCTAAGGTCCCCAACAAGATGCTCTTCGATATGGGATCAGGAACACAACTGCCCAGCTTAGGAGATCCTATAGGGAAGATCAACTTTCTTGGCCAACAACTTGAAGATCTCATAAGCTTGCTTAAAACTACTGAGGAGAACCATGCACAGACATTATTTGATGCTGTCAAAAACGGAGTCAGTTTTGCGTTGGCAAACCTGAAGGCCTCTGACCCTACCATATATCTTCAAGCTGTTGAGGAAGACTTCAATTGCTCGGGAGACGATGCAACCAAACTTCTTGAGGAAATGGCACCTCTCGGAAATAAGGTTGCAGAAGAAATAGAGGTCGGATCTCGGACACGCAGCGATCAGTCTGGTGATCCTAAAGAGTGGGTTATTGTAATATAGGAAGTATGAATATAAAAACCCACCTTTCTTTCATCGACAAAGTCTTTTGTTTATTATGTTAACTTATGAAGTACTCATATATTTTCTAGCCCCCGACTGCTTATATAGTAGAAGATTTTTACTAAAAAAGCAGTAAGCCAAGAATAAGAGTAAAAGTCACGACTACTGTTGATAGTATATGCTGATTATATGATAAAAATTGATCGCATTAATACTATGAAATCAACTGTGGTCGGAACCAGTGTGTGACTTCAACTAGTTGTAGGTCTATTTTCCATAATCGAAATACCAAATAATAGATTACATGGTCGGAAGATAAGACTTGTCTTGATGAGAAAGAAAATATGTAAGGATGTATGCAATAAATGATAAGTGGTTTTATCTATATGTAGTTTCCAAACTAGTCGTAATGATTGGTAAGAACTGAAGACATGAGAAACACCCCGTGAAATGTGCTCATGCTCATGCTCATGTCCGATTGGTAGTGAAGATCGTAGGAAAATGACCGTCGCTAGGAATCTCCTTCCAGTGGGCAGGACCATGTGCGGAGATGAGAGACTTCGACTAGGAGGTTTTCCGTATCTCAACCAGTAGCCAAAGAAGAGTAGAACAGAATCACTATATAGTCTTCGAAATCTTAAGCATGTAAATCACTATATGTAGTTGTTTGTGTTATGCTCTTTATACTCACATATTTCCTTAAGAAAAGAGTGTCGTCGCGCGTGAGAACCATTGACGTAACGGTCACGACTAGGACCCTCGTGGTGTTTGACTTAGATGTTTGAGCCAAAGAGTAACAGGGATCCTTTTTAAAGGATATTGGAGAGAAGTTGGTAAGAGTAACAGGGATCCTTTTTAAAGGATATTGGAGAGAAGTTGGTCTTCTTCGACCAGTGTAAACTATAAATAGTAGGCAACCAGAGTTAGGGTACAAACATATAAACAATATCACTCATCGAAGAAAATTAAAAAATGGTAAACTTTATTGAAATATGATAAAATGTAAAAATACAAGTATACAAAGAACTTACGTAATTGGTCAATATTCCAAGAGTTTAACATAACACGCCCGTTTGACATAGCTAGTCGTACTAAACCAGGTCTGGTGACTTCGACCATAGTGTATGGACCTTCCCATTTGGGAGAAATTTTGTTGCGATTAGACTGGCTCTGAATTTTTCAAAGAACCAGATCACCTATACCTAGGCTGCGAGGTTGCACCTTACGACTATGATACCTTCCCATGACTTGTTGGAAAACCGTAGATCGTATTAGGGCTTGGTTTTGTCGTTCCTTAAAAATATTGATATAGTCTAGTCGTCGTTCTTCTTAATCATTCTCGTTGTAACAATCAGTTCGAGTAGAGCCCATTTTTAGTTCTGGAGGAAGCATGGTTTCAACACAGTAAATGAGAAAATTGGTGTTTCACCGGTCGCACGACTGGTCGTGGTTCGTACAACCCATAATATAGAAGAAAGTTCTTGAACCCAAACTCCTGATCGTTGCGTTAATTGGTCGAACACTCGGTGTTTCACCCCCTGTATGATGATCTCATTGGATCTTTCAATTGCTCCGTTGCTCAGTGGGTGAGCGACAGAAACGAAATGTATCTTGATACCTAGATCCTTCAGAATTCTTAAAAATTTCCGCTAGAGAACTGGGCACTATTATCTGTGATTATACAACTAGGTACACTAAATCGTGTGATCATATTTTTTGTGAGAAACCTCTTAGCTTCTTCAGTTGTTATTTTAACAACTGGCTCGGTTTCTATCCATTTTGTAAACATGTTAATCACAACAAAAAGGAATTAGAAGCCCCCAGGTGCTCCTTGGAAAAGTTCAAGAATATCTAGTCACTAGGTTGCAAAAGGCCAAGAAAGAGGTATTGTCTGCACATTTGTGCTGGCTGATGTACTGTCGACTATGAAATTGACATTGTATGCACTTCGTCATCGGCTCTTTTGCACAGATGGTGGCGTGGCTAAAAATGTTAGATTTGAAAATAAAATTGACGAGAATAATAAAAATAAATTAAAAATGGTGGCAGTAGGCATCCAAAGCAAAAGATAAGAGAAGGTTTTTAACGATGTCACTATTTATGTCCCTGCATTACTACAAAAAGGTTAATACTGGACGTCTCATTACAAACGGTTGACCAAAACCATCTGTATTAAATATAATCATAGACAGTTTTGGTTTAGCGGCCGTCTATGTTACTTTCTGCACTAAAAACCGTCTGTGAAGAGGTAATATCATAGACGGTTCATATTGAAAACTATTTGTAAAGTATCATAGATGGTTCTAAACAAGAATCATCCGTGATATTACTAAATATCACAGACGGTTTTCAACATGAAATGTCTGTGACTTTCCGTCCTCATCACAGACGGTTTGTATTAAAAACCGTCCATGATAATCTCATTTACTGCAGACCCAGCTCTCACAGATCGATCTGTCTTAAATTCCAGCTATGTTCTCGCCGCTGCTGTTGGAGGTGGGGCTTTGAGGCGATTTTGTGAAAGGAGACCGCGGATTTGGTAATTTATTCTTGACTATCGATGGTTAGTACGTAATTCGTTCCTTGCATTATATTCTAGATCTAGCTCGGTAAAGAGAGAGAATCGAAGATAGTTTAGATTGGTAAAGAGAGAATTGAAGATGGTTTAGATCTAACTTTTTGTGTTGTTTTGCAAGTGTTGGCTTCTTGCCAACTGAAGTTGGGCATGGGCAATCTATAATGTATTTGTGATGAACAACCTGACCCTAGGGTACATTGCTGTTTTTCAGTTCATTAGAAATACATATTTCAAATGACATATCAAAAGTTGCATCTGTAGTATACTAATTAATTAATTCAATATTTAACACCAAATTATAATATGCGTTGCGTAGATAGACCGAATCTGGATGTACACTGGCAACCGTGTGAGGGAAGAGTACATTAATGGTGTCTCTGCTTTTACAAGAACTGCCGAGAAGGGTATGTTGAATAAAAGGGTAAAATATTGTCCATGCATTGACTACGAGAATCTAAAGATGTTTAATAACCGAGCGCAGATAGAAGCACACTTGATTCAAAGGGGTTTCAAAACGGGTTATACATGTTGGATCAATCACGGTGAAGAGCGGATTATACAGAAAGGTAGTAATAACGACATCACCGACGAAGTCAACGATATGTCGTTGGATCGATGATGTCGATTGTGGTTCCGATTCAGATAGGCTACACGATGACAATCTGGATCAGACGCTTCGCGATGCAAAAAGGAACTATGATGAGAGGGAGTATCTTAAATTTCGGGGCTTGATGGAGGACTCGGAGAAACCTTTGTTCCCGGGCTGCAAGTCGGAATACACAAGGTTGTCATCCGTGTTTGAATTGCTGAAATTGAAGGCAAGCAACGGTTGGTTCGACAAGAGTTTCACGGCGCTATTAGGTCTCTTAGCGAACATGCTTCCGGAGGGAAACGAGTTGCACAAGACCACCTACAAAGCCAAGAAGATCTTTGTCCATTGGGAATGGAAGTATAAAAAATACATGCATGTCTGAACGACTGTATCATCTACCGTAACGAGTATGGAAACATGCATGTATGTCCAGTGTGCAACTCATCACGATACAAGTGTAAGAATCAATCAGATAACGATGAGGGAATCGAGGTGAAGAGATGACCTCCTGCTAAGGTGGCGTGGTATCTTCCTGTAATTCCCCGTTTGAAGCGTTTTTTGCGAACCCAAAGGATGCAAAACTAAGGCACCCTACTGATTCCACCCAGTAAAGAAACATCGATAGGAGGTTTGCAAACTTTGATGTGGAACCGAGGAATATAAGGTTTGGATTGTATACAGATAGAATGAATACTTTCGGTAACATGAGCAGCCGACATAGCACTTGGCCCATGACTCTCTATGTCTACAACCTTCCTCCTTGATTATGTATGAAGCGAAAGTATATTTTGTTGTCGATACTTATCCAAGGGCCGAAGCAACCTTGGAATGATATTGATGTGTACCAAACACCATTGATGGAAGATCTAAAAATACTATGGATTGAAGGGGTACAGGTATGGGATGCGTACAAACGAGAGAACTTCACTTTACGCTCCTTGTTGTTCTGCACCATAAATGATTATCTTGCCCTTGCTAACCTGTCGGGCCAGAGTACAAAAGGTGCCAAAGTCTGTACTCACTGCTTAGATGATTACGAGAGTGTGTGGCCGAAGCATTCGTGCAAAACCGTGTACATGTATCACCGTAGATTCCTTCGGAGGGCTCACCCATACCGCAGGATGAAGAAACAATTCGACAGAAAGAAGGAGGACAATTCAGCTCCAAGGTATTTTAGCGGAAAAGAGGTCTATGATATGGTTAAGAATTTAGATGTTGTGCCCGGAAAAGGATGTAAATCAAGGACACGTGAGAAGAACATTTGGAAGAAGATATCGATATTTTAGGACTTACCTTATTGGGAGCACTTATATGTTCGCCACTGCATCGACGTCATGCACGTAGAGAAGAATGTATGTGACAGCTTGATTGGTCTCTTACTGAATATTCATGACAAAGCAAATGATGGTGTCAACGCATGGTTTGACTTGATTGATATAGACATCAGACCAGAGTTAGTACCGATAAAGGATGAACGTACCTTCCCCCTGCTTGTTACACTATGTCCAAGGTTGAGAGAACTGAACTATGCCAGTGCTTGCATGGAGTGAAAGTTCCATCCGGTTACTCTGCAAACATGAAGAAACTTGTTTCGATGGAAGATTTGAAGTTAATTGGCACGAAATCTCATAATTGTCATGTGCTGATAACACAGATGCTCCCTGTTGCAATTAGAAGTATTTTGCCGATCAAGGTCCGAGAGACAATCATGAGGCTGTGTTATTTCTTTAACACAATTGCTTAGAAGGTCATCGATCCCGAAGGACTAGATGCTCTACAAGACGAGCTGGTGGCGCTTCTATGTGATCTTGAGAACTCCGTCGTATTCCGATATCATGGTCCATCTCATTGTTCACATTGTGGAGGAGATAAAGATGTACGGGCCTATGTCCCTACGTAGCATGTACCCGTTCGTGAGGTTCATGGGAATTCTCAAGTCCTATGTACGGAATCGATCTCAGTCGGAGGGCAGCATCGTCGAAGGTTATGCAATTGAAGAGGTCATTGAGTTCTGCATCGATTACATGGCTCAAGTCGAACCGATACGTGTGCCTTGATCTCACCATGAGGGGAGACTCAAGGGTATCCGGACCATCATAGGGAAATCAATCACTCTGGATATGGATGCATATGCTCAAGACCATTTGATGGCCTTACAACACATGACTGAGGTGTCCCCATATATCGACCAGCACAAGGACGTGCTTCGGCAACAGAATCCGGAGCGGTCTGATGTTTGGATCACGAGACAACACAACAGTCGGTTCAACCAATGGTTGAAGGAGTGACTCGCTATGAGCTCGTCAAGTGATATGTTGACATAGTTAGCAAAAGGGCCAACATTTACAGTTGTGACATGGTAATGTACGACATAAATGGGAACAAATTTATAAGCAGGCTCAGGATATAATTAGCACTAACCAAAACAGTGGTGTCTGCATAAATGTGTTCAGTACCGATGGGCTGAGGAGCTCCTACTATTGGCTCATAGAGGATATTTGAGAGCTCGACTACGTGTTTTTCAAGATCCCCCTATTTCGGTGTTGTTGAGCCCATCTCCCACTGGTGAAGGTCGATAAGTATGGTGTCACTACTGTGGACCTCGAACATGTCGGATACAAAGACGAACCATTCGTATTCGCTAACCAAGTTGTTCAAGTCTTCTATGTAACCGACCAAAAAAATAACAAGCGTCACGTAGTTCTTCAAGGAACAAGGAGTATTGTCGGAGTTGAGAGTATAGTGGATGAGGAATAATGCGATCAATTTGACGACTTGCTTCCTTTAGAAAACGATATAAGGGTCGAGAAGAACAATGTGACGAAACTAGCTACATACGTATCGATCGTCATCAAGGGCTAATTTTTAAAGATTGAACATTGTGTGTATATATTCTGAATGGTTAATTTTAGTTCATTTGAGTTAATTGATTAGTACTGTGAAATGGATGTGCTTGTTTCTGAAATGAATGTGAATTGGATGTATACATGTACTTGTTGTGTTTCTGCTTGTTTCAGAGGGCATGGCTAGCATTTCCTGAGGCTGACCAATAAACAGAACTAGATTTACCAATACAAAAGAATATCACAAACGATTTATCTACAAATCGTTTGTGATAATCTATTACAAATGGTTTTATCTAAAAACCATCTGCGATACATAAGCTATCACAGATGGTTTCTTAGGATAAGCCGTCTGTGATACATCAGATATCACAGACAGTTCCTTAGGAAAATCCATCCGTGATACAAAAGATATCATAGACGGTTTTATCTACAAACCGTATGTGATACACAATCTATCACTGACGGTTATTTATTTGAACTTTCTGTGATATTGCTTATCACAGACGGTTCTACTTTAGAACTGTCTGTGATGTCCAACTCTATTTATATTCGGACTATAGGGTTTGCCCACGCCCCCACTCAAACGATTAAGTTTTTCAACTCTCCCTCCTCCCCCGAGCCTGTCGCCACTGTCCTCGACGCTGCCTCCTCCTCGAGCCCGGCGCGCCTCCTCCCCGAGCACAAGCACGCGTCGCCTCCTCCTCCCCCGAGCCCGCCGCCTCCTCCCCGAGCATGAGCACGCGCTGCCTCCTCCTCCCCTGAGCCCAACGCGCCTCCCCTTCGACGCTGCCTTGCTGCTCCGGTACTGCTCCCTGCTTGTCCTTCTCCTCGACGCCAAAAGGTAACTGATGCCGAGTTGCCGAACTCGATGCCCCTTTCCCTCACTCTTTCTATCAATAATCTGTTATGCTGTCATGGTCCTCATGGACTCATGATAATTGCGCTGGTATCTGGTTCAAACACTGAGTAGTATGAGACATTGTACTTGTTTTAGGAATTTGTATTTGTTCTAGTCAGTGATTTATATAGTATTTGTTTTGATATTACTATTGGAATATATTACAATGTGGTGTGGTGGGCTTGAGATGAATGCTCTGTGATGATAATAGTCTTGTACAGAAATTATTTTGATAATCAGGTTTGAACTTAAGCTCTAATTGGAATGCTTACTCTACATCTGAGAACAATATCAAAATGTTAAATCTTAGCTTTATGCTGATTTTATTTGTTCATATGATGTTTGTGTTGAGCATATTATTCCTTTTAAATGACTTGGAGGATTTACATATTTATATGTCAATTATGTCATTGTATTGGTCATAATTTCTTCCATACATATCACAATACTTATTAATTGGTGTGTATACCCATACACATAGAGATCGAATCTTATGATAATATGTTCATACGTGTCATAACTTCTATTTCTTGTGAAGATGTCTTCCGCTCATTCTTCGTCATCGTCGCATCATGCGTCTGATGCACCGTCCTCTGGAATATCCAAGCGCGGTAGAAGAATAGGAATATCATAAAGGCCTGTGGGCCAATTTACCATTACGGGGGTCGATGAGTCCGAGACCCCTATCAATCCTCGCTGAGCAGCGTCCACATTTCAGAGAACGGTTAGAATAGTTGCACGGGAACGGGTTAACATCACCTACGATTCGTGAAAGGAGTTGACCAAAGCTCAGAAAGGTGAGCTACTTACGGATATTTTTCGATCGTTCGAGATCCCAGCACAACACCAGGACTTCGTGTGATAACACGCGTTGCTACAGGCGTGCAAAGCGTGGAAGAACTTCAAGAGCACGCTTGTCAAGAACTACGTAGAGAAGGATCTGAGGCCCTTCTACAAGTATATGTTCTTGGAAGAGTACTGACAATACTTTGTGGTAGTGCGGCGCACAAAGCCCTGTAAGCAAAAAACATGTACCCTCACAGACTTGGCACCGCTGGGCATGCGGGTAAAATCCCACAATGGAGGGATCAGAACTAGCAGACAAACCGTACGAACACCACCCCGCCATTTGTCGGGATCTCGATGAGCGTGCCCGAAACTAGCTGAGAGCGAGGTCATCTACCCTGTCTTCGGGGGCTATCTCCTTTTCAAACCCCACAAACGAGGAAGTGTCCCAGCGCCTGGTAAGATATCGAACTACCTAGTTTGTAATTACTCCATAACTTCATAGGAAGTGAAATCACATGTCAGTCTATTGCAGGAAATGCTCAGTGCACAATCTTCCCAAGGCTCATTCCAGGCAGTCAGGGAGAGAGATATACTCTCCGCGGCCCTAGGAAACAATGAGCATCCGGGTCGCACGAGAGGCCTTGGTCTTTATGTTCCATGAAAACATGGATTCCCAGAGAGAGAGAGAGAGTATCTTTTAATTACCTATTTACCCCTGCTCTCCGGAAAAAGTTTATGACCCAATCACCTCATCGGATCCAGAAAAGGTAACAGAAGAATTTTGGGCTTGGTCACGTTTGCAAAAAAAAAAAGAGGAAGCAAAAAGTGCAAAAGAAAAGAAAAGAAAAGAAGCAAAAAGTGCAAAAGAAAAGAAGAAGAAGCAATTCGACCACCCCTAGTTGGTCTACGACCAGTTCCAGCCTTGCATCCTTTGGACTCCTTTGTATCGAGTCCTTATTTCGATCAGTATTGTGCTAGGGCTAGGGGCACTTTTAGACCAGTAACTGTGACGAGTACTGTGGGCTTTGGTTCAACTTTGCTAATCTGATTTCATTATTGTTATTCCTTGCTACTAAACATTGCCTGTCCGAGCTCCACATACTTTCGACCCTCAGATTGGATCCTCGCATTCGCCTCCGCCGTGATCGTACATCCCACCTTCGCCGATTAGACCACCTGCTGCAATTTGGTAAGAAACTCATAAGAGCTTAGTAAGACACTTGAGAGTGTGTGATTCCACCCTCCGACCACCTAATAGTGATAGGGATAATACCTTTTGTGTTGTCTTTTGTCTCCTACTAACCATGTCAGGTGAAGGATTGGATGCGCAAGAGTGTGTTTTGAGGGAAGAGCTCATGACGCTATTGGAAGAACAACGCACTACCGTTGAGGACATCGACAGGAAGCTTCAAGGTACCACGATCATATTACAACGCTCAATCAACGATAGTATTACGACGCTCACTACACGCCTCGAAAGAATGGTGAACCGACCACCAAACGTTGGTCGTGTGGAACCTCAGGGTGCAGCCCATGACCATGAGTTTGATAATGATAATGAGATGCACGACCGGCGCCTTTGATGCACGACAACGGAACCGACCAACTTCAACCGTCAAGGTATGAGAGGTAATAATGTTCGACAACATAATGCGTGTTAATGATGATCCATATGCAAAAGTTAAGTTCTCTATACCATCTTTTGCGGTGTTTATGATGCTAAAATATATCTAGATTGGGAGATGACGGTAGAATGAAATTGAATGCTCACTTAGTTCCCGTGCATAGAGTTAGGCAAGCCACAAGTGAATTTAAAAACTTTGCCATCATTTGGTGGAATAGGGTATGCAGAAGGATTAGCGCCTACTACGTGGGATGGTTTAAAGGTTGCTATGCGTAATGATTTGTCCCACCTTCTTTTAAACGTGATTTGCGTAATAAATTGCAGCGCTTAAACCAAGGTAATAGATCCGTAGAAGAATATTATCAGGAGCTACAAATTAGCATGTTACGTTGTGATATTATTGAGGATGAAGAAGCTGCAATGGCACGTTTTTATGGAGGATTAAGACGTAAAATTCAGGATATAGTGGATTACAAAGAATACGATAGCGTCCCTAGATTGTTCCAACTTGCATGTTTGGCAGAAAAAGAATTGCAGGGACGACAACAGAGGCCAAGGAACAACTTTGGGAGCATGTCTACACCAAGACCAGTGCCGGGGCAAGCCAAAACAGCCCCACCTTCAGCTACACGGTCTGCTGCCCCCTCCACGAGTAGGGCACGTTCAACAGCACCTCGGACCACATCAGATGCACCCGAGGTAAGTAAAGTTACTAGTGTGCAGACACCAGCCAAGAGTTCTTCGTCGGTTGCTTTCACTGGTCGTACCACTGGGATTGTGTGCCACCGTTGCAAGGAATGGGGCACGTCATGAGGGATCGCCCGGTCGTGAGCATACCTTGCCACCAAAGGCGGTGGTTATGTAAGTACTAGTGATATTGAGGGCGAATATGTACTTGCGGCTAATATTGCGGTGGAGGAGATGAGATGAAGCGGTGATCTTGATGATGTAGAGGAACAAGTAGGCTGCTTGTTGACACCGAGTATCATGTGAGCCTTGTTATGCAACGAGTCTTTGGCGCACAAGTGGAGAGAGCGGAGCAAAATCAACGGCACAACTTGTTTGCACCAGATTTCGTGAAAGACAGAGCTGCAGAGTCATCATTGATGGAGGAGTGCAACAACCTTGCAAGCTCCGAGATGGTCGAGAAGTGGGCTTGACCACACAACCACACCCACGTCTCTACTACATCCAATGGTTCAATTCGTGTGGTAAATTAAAGGTACACAAAGTTGTGAAAGTGCAATTTTTAGCGGTAATTACAAAGATAGTTCGACTTTGATATCGTGCCTATGCAAGCATGCTCTTTGTTGCTCGGTAGACCTTGGATATATGACAATGATGTTTTGCACCATGGTAGAGCTAATACCTACTCATTTTCACATAAGGGTAAGAAGATTAAGTTGTTGCCTTTGACACGGTGAGATTACGAAAGATGGAGAAGAGCGCTAAAAATGAAAGAAACAGATAAGCGTGATTACGAAAATCAGCAAGTAGCAAAGCGTGTTTTCCCACCCAAAAGGGAGAAAGTGGCGTCTAGTCCTAAGTCAGGGAATTAAATTGAAGGGATGTGTTATGATTGCCACTAAATCTGAACTTGCCAAAATTTGTAATAATAAGTTGCCATGCTATGCTTTGATATGCAAAATGCCTTATATTAAGCTTGAGGACATAGCTAGCTCTTTGCCTCCTGTTGTTGCTAACCTTTGCGGAGTATGTGGATGTATTTCCAAGCGAGGTACCCAGGGATTACCACCTATTCGAGGAATTGAGCATCAAATTGATTTGATCCCAGAGCGACTTTGCCAAACCGTGTCTGCGTATAGGACCAATCCGGAGGAGACTAAGGAAATTCAATAAGTCCAAGATCTTTTGGACCGTGGAGTGCGTAAGAGAAAGCCTTAGCCCTTGTCTTTGTTCGAGCTTCTTTTGGTTCCTAAGAAAGGCGGTAGTTGGCGTATGTGTGTTGATTGCGAGCCATTAATAACATTACTATAAGGTATCGTCATCCTATCCCAAGGCTAGACGACATGCTAGATGAATTGAGTGGTTCTATTATTTTCACAAAGATTGACTTGTGGAGTGGTTACCACAGTTAGAATGAAATTAGGAGATGAATGAAAAACTACTTTTAAAACTAAGTTCGGATTATATGAGTGGTTAGTGATGCCTTCGGTCTAACTAATGCACCTAGTACTTTTATGCGTTTGATGAGCGAGGTTTCGTCCTTTCATTGGGAAATTTGTGGTGGTTTACTTGATGATATCTTGATTTATAGCAAGTCACATGAGCAACACTTAAATCATATACGTGCTGTTTTAATGCTTTGAGAGACGCCGCGTTTGTTTGGTAACCTCGAGAAGTGCACCTTTTGCACCGATCGAGTTGCATTTCTTGGTTATGTTGTGACACCACAGGGCATTGAGGTGGATGAGACAAAGATTGTAGCTATCCAAAGTGGCCGCGCCTACTCTTGTGTCACAAGTCTTTGAGCTTCCACGGCCTTCTTGGCTTCTATCGGCGCTTTGTGCGGGATTTCAGCACCATTCTTGCACCATTGAATGAATTGATAAAAAAGGAGTGCCTTTCCAATGGGGACCTGCACAAGAGAAGGCATTCAACTTGTTGAAAGAGAAGCTCACCCAAGCACCCCTACTCCAACTCCCTGATTTTGGTAAGACTTTTGAAATGGAATGTGATGCCAGTGGGATTGGGATAGGTGGTGTATTGATTCAAGAAGGTAAACCAGTTGCATATTTGTTGAAAAACTAAATAGGCCTAGTTTGAATTATTCCACCTATGATAAGGAATTGTATGCTTTAGTTCGAGTGCTTCAAACTTGGCAGCATTATCTATGGCCCAAAGAATTTGTTATACATTTGGATCATGAATCGCTAAAACATATTAGAAGTCAAGCTAAACTGAATAAACGACATGCTAACTGGGTAGAATTTATTGAGTCCTTCCCATATGTTATAAAGCATAAGAAAGGTAAGGATAATGTGATTCTTGATCGCTCTCTAGGCGTTATACCATGTTATCTCAACTTGACCATAAGATTTTTGGTTTGGAGGCCATCAAGAGTTTATATGTCACCGATTTGGACTTTAAGGAAGTGCTTGAACATTGTAAAGGAGGAAGACATGGAATAACTATGTCTTTGAATGATGGTTTGGTCTATCGTGCTAACAAGCTATGCGTTCGGCTAGCTCTGTTCGTCTTTTGTTATTCAGAGAGACACATGGAGGAGGTTTGATGGCGCATTTTGGAGCAAAGAAGGCAGAAGATGTGCTAGCCACCCACTTCTTTTGGCCAAAGATGAGGCATGATGTCGGCGCTACGTAGCTCATTGCACTACATGCAACAAAGCTAAGTCCGTCTCCTTCCACATGGACTTTATATGCCTCTTCCTATTCCTAGCGCCCTTGGGAGGATATTTCTATGGATTTTGTTTTAGGATTGCCTAGGACAAAGAGGGGAGAGATGATATTTGTAGTAGTGGATCGATTTTCTAAAATGGCATATTTTATATCTTGTCACAAAAGCGATGATGCTACAAACATAGCTGATTTGTTTTTCAGGGAAATCATTCGCTTACATGGAGTGCCCAATACTATTGTCTCGGATCGTGATGCGAAGTTTTTGAGCCACTTTTGGAGATCACTTTGGAATAAATTGGGGCAAAGTCTGCTGTTCTCTACTACATGCCATCCCCAACCGATGGACAAGCAGAGGTTGTCAACCGCACGTTATCCACCATGTTGCGGGCTGTTTTAAAGAAAAACTTGAAGATGTGGGAAGAGTGTTTACCGCATGTTGAGTTTGCTTACAATAGGTCAGTACACTCCACCACCAAGGTAAGTCCATTTCAGGTAGTGTATGGTTTTAACCCCCGTGCTCCTATTGATTTACTACCTTTACCGACCTCTGAAAAAATTAATCGAGATGCTAAGAAGTGTGCTACATTTATTCTCAAGTTGCATGAAACCACTAAAGAGAATATAGAGCATATGACTGAAAGGTATAAGGTTGCTGGAAGTAAAGGTAGGAAAGTTGTAAAATTTGAACCAGGTGATTTAGTTTGGGTTCATTTGAGAAATGATAGGTTTCCGGAATTAAGAAAATCAAAGTTGATGCCTAGAGCTGAAGGACCGTTTAAGATAATTAAGAAGATAAATGATAATGCATATCAATTAGAATTACCTGCAGATTTTGGGGTTAGCCCCACATTTAACATTTCAGATTTGAAACCATACGTGGGAGAAGAAAATGAGCTTGAGTCGAGGACGACTCCAATTCAAGAGGGGGAGTATGATGAGGACATCCCTACTTCGGATACACGCACGACACAAGACCCTCGGATCTAGGTCTTTGAACTACGGTCCTATGACAAGAGCTAGAGCACGTCACTTAATCGATCGTAAAGTCGTTTCTAGGGTCGAGTGTATTATTTGAGAACTATATGATCTTTGCCTAATGGAGATGATTTACTTGTACTCGGGAATCTAGGACTACGACCCTTTGCAAGAAGACCTCGACCACTACAAGAAGACCTACGACTAGTTGATTCGATTGGAGCAATCTCGACCGAGCGAGCACGATACTCGTTGGACACAATCTACGACCAAAGATAGCATGGACTCCTCAAGACCACCCTATGACCGGTCCTACAACCGGATATTCGACGGAAATCGCAACACAAGGTGTTGCATCACCGTTTGGAAACTAATAAGACTTTGTAAGCGTACGAGGTCGGAGTCGGGTTGTGTGCGCTTCATCCCACGGCCGCACAACCTAGGTCGACCTCCTCACGTTCCCCTATATATCGATAAGAACCGCCATAGTTTAGGCGGGTTTTCTTAGATTATTCTACCAATTGCGGTTTAGCGATTATCGGTTTGAGAACCCCACTTGTAAACTTCATCCATATCCGCAATACAATTGATTGCATCTACCTTGTTCTTGTGAGTTGCTTGATTGCTTGCGGGAACAATAACCTTCGTGGTAAGGTCGATCGCGTGCAAGCGTGGTCGATAACGACGAGCGTCGCGGGTGTAGCGAATGCGCGGGTGGCGATCCGTTGGTCGGAAGCCTCAAAGCGTCAACGTCCTCACGACGAACCAAATCGAACCTATCGGAAGATCGGGCGCCGTGACTCATCACGAGGTCTGTAGATATCGCGTCCTTTGAAGGGTCGGTCGATGTCCTTCTTGGGCCATCGGATAAAAGTGTGTGTGGCATCCCTAGTGTTACGATTTCTTCGTTGGGGAATCTCGGTGGGATGGCCATGAAATTGTCATGTACCATGTCCACCGCACCACAGGCGTAACCTGCGCCACCGGTGGCACCGTTTGCCTTGCCTTCTGGTATGGATACACCATACCCGCCCGACCTCAATAGGAATCGACCCAACCATCCTCACTTGGAGCTTGCAGGGAGTCGGTCCCTACAAAATAGTACACAATTAGCTAAGGCGTCGTATAGGTCTATCTTTGGAGCATTCCAAAGATGTACATTACCTCGATGTCGTCGATCGGTAATTGCACGTCGTCATGTCGAAATTATGTGGGGGCGGACGCTACTCGATGTCGGCGGGACTTGCTCCCAAATTAACGAGGCGGCTTGCGCTGCATGAGTTGATTTACTTAGTTACGCAAGTTTGTTATTTGTTCTTAAAATTTTCAATAATCACATGTTCCAACCGAAGCGTCGTCTTTGGTCCTTGGATCTCTTCCTACTCCTATATGTGTCGGAGTTGTGTGGGAATCCATCCCTCCAAGGTACGTAAACCCCAACGCCTCGCGTGCGACCCGGGTGCTCCTTATTTCTCAGGGTCGTAGATAGTACATCATTCTCCCTGTCTACTTCAAAGGAACCTTGGGAAGATGCGGAAGTCAATGCTTCCTGCAAGAGGACATCATGTTATTGTAGACACCATAAAGTTATGGACTTATTAACAATTAAGTGGTTCGAGAAATTTACCAGGCATTGAGACACTGCCTCGTTTGCCGGGTTTGTGAAAGAGATGCTGCCCAAAGATGTGGCTGATGCCCTCGCTCTTAACGAGCTCAAGCGCTCGTCGAGATCTCGACAAGCGGTTGTCAGCGGCGATCTCGTCCTCCGCCGCCCACTGCGTGGCTTTACCCGCGTACCCAGCGATGCCGAGTCTGTGGGGGTGAGTGTTTTGTGCCTGGATAGCTCTGTGCGCCGCACTTTGCTCCTGAAATTCGACCGTCGTCTTCATCGGCACGAATGCGTTCCATGTATCCTGCGAGTACCCCGCAGACGGTCCAGAATCTCGTAGCTGCTTTCTTGGGACTCAGCGGGATCCCGACGTCACTAACCTCTGTGATCGTCATGCGGCCCGAGGGCAATTTGGAGATTCTTCTACCTTCTCGCCTGCGTACCACCTTGATCGGAGATCCAGACGCATTTGGCGACGCCTTGACTACGGGCGAAGACGGTGCCTCTGCCATCTAAACACTTGCTATCTATATAAGTTCGTATGCAATGATTACATAAACAAATAGAAGTTACCCATTGAACCTAAATATATGATCGTAGTAAATAAAATATATAAAATTGCACAAAAAACTGCAAAGGAGAAGGAAATATTGCAAACAGTGCAGTTTTAACATATAGCTGAAATATTGCATAATTTTGAGTGCTCTCAGCAGGCGAGTTGCAAAAGAATCAACGATTGCCATCTCAGCCCTGTTTTGTAGTAGTGCCAAACCATAAAGAAACAAAGAGAAGCAATAATCACCTCACCCTAACAATTTCTGGAATAAATCATTACACCAAAACCGATCAAAACAGAATGAGGTAAATGGTATGTTAACCATCAAGGGATGGCAATGAATAGATTATGTCTTATTACCAATCTAGTGGTTTGTGTGGGCGTGCTTGCTTCGTAGGTTATATGGATGAGGTACAGGAGGGCATGGCCTCTTCCTGTGTGCGGGAGCCGTCTTGACGGAAAGATAACAGGGGTAGGATGGAGAGAAATTAGAGGGGTCAACACAGAAACTAGAATAGGAAATTTATTTCTTGCTTGATAGAAACTGTGTAGCTTTCCTAATTCTCCTCTCCGAAACCCTCCTGGACTCCTGTTGCTGTCGAAGCTTCCCCTGGCGTAAACACCTGCTGTTGTTGCGTGAAAACCTACTCCCTAACAAAACCAGACTCGTTAACTTCCTCTGGATGCTAACGTGCTACTGCTGCTATGCCACAACATAGGAACACTTCCATCCCTCATCCATAACAGGTGTGGAACGGAGATGCCAGAGGAGGGCGGCTAACCGTATTTGGATACTTGCTTGTTTTCAAGGAACTGTTTGGCACCAAACTAGAATTAGAATTGGTCACACCAGATTTGCTAAGTGGAGAATGGAATGGAACGTCAATAAAAAATACTGTTTCATTAGCACCGCCATGTACAGCATTATTTTTACCATGTAGAGTCTATACAAAAATGAAAAAAGTAGAGTCTACTACTGCTACCTAAACAGTCAATTCCAATTCGAAAGCTAAAACAGTCAATGAGATGTCTTTCTAGTATTTTTCAAGTAGGAAAAAGATAGATTTGCCAACACAAAGAACGCCATCAGAATACATTAATGCAAGTATACATGCATGTCTAATTGTGCAAATACACAGACATCTTATTGTGTAAACAAACTAAATATAGATCTCTGTACAAATCTATTTGTGCAAATATAACTTACATGTACATCTATTAGTGAAATTTAACCCTACCTCCCATTTCAAACAAAAGCATAGCAGAGTAAAACATCTAAAGGGGTAAAAATGCCACATAAACCCTCGGGTGGTCGACAGGGGCGGGGGCGGCACCGAGGGAAACCCTTGGCTCTCATGGCAGGGAAGGGGGGAAGCGCGGGGAAACTCATCGGGTGGTCGGCGGCGGGCGAGGCGGCAGAAACCCTCGCTCTCACGGCAGAGAAGGGGAGACGCGGGAAACTCACCGGGTGGTCGGTAGGGCGGGGCGGCCGGGCGGAGGCGAGGGCGAAGGAGGCGGCCCGGTCGGAGGTGGCATCGATGGAGAGGCAGAGGGCGTGCACGGGCCGGTGGAAAAAGACTAAGGCAGAAGAGTGCACAACCGTTCGAGTCGGGCACTTATATAGCTAGATATCACAGACGGTTCCATAAACAAACCGTGCGTGATGTTAACTATCACAAGCGGTTACATTATGAAACCGTGCGTGATGACTTAACGAAAAACCCTAATTTTATTATCACGAGCGGTTATGTGGCGAACCATCTGTGATATGTTGATATCACGACGGTTCATTACTAGAACCGCTGCAGCGAGGTTAATCATCACGAGCGGTGTATTAATAGAACCGTGCGTGATATGAACAGACACACACATATGTAGAGCCGTCGGATCTCAGCGAGCGGGCGAATGCATTGGGCGTTCGGACCATTCCGATCCACCATGAAATCTTAACCGTTGGATCTTCCACGGCGAATGATCTTATGAGCGTTCTTTGATTGGGCGATCGGACCGTCAATCTTTAGATCAACGACCGAGTTCGCGTGAGCGTTCGGACCGTTCGAAAGTTCTTTCACGTGGCCGTCTATCTTTAGATCAACGGCCCACCTTCATTCAAGCGTTCGGACCGTTCGTTTGACGCGTATAACTTGCATCGTTTCGACCGTTGGATGTATAATCGGCGGCTCACGATTTAGTGGGCGTTGATCCGTCCGAAGCGCCGCTAATCTTAGCCGTGCAATGCCAAATGAGCGGTTGAGATTCGATAGGTTGTTCGGACCGTTCGAAAGTTCTTTCGCTGTGAGCCGTCTATATTTAGATCAACGGCCCACCTTCATTCAAACATTCGGACCGTCCATTTCAGACACGTACAACTTGGATCGTTTCTGACCGTTGGATGTATAATCGACGGCTCTGATTTAGTGGGCCGTTCGGACCGTCCGAAACGCGCCGCGAATCTTAGCCGTGCAATGCCAAATGAATGGTCGAGATTCGATAGGCCGTTCGGTTCGAAACGCGCCCGTGGCTATGAACCATTGGATCTTGATCCAACGGCTCACAATCGCCGCCTTTGAATCACACGCGCGCGCTCACGTGGTGGGCCGCTGTGCATCGGGCCCATCTATCAGTGCGTGGGTGCGCTACTGCTGCGCGACCCACTGGCAGTGTCAGTAGCTAGCTCGAAGCTCGATGAGAAAAGTATTAATCGCTTTATAAAATCCGAGAAAGTATTAATTTGCACACTGTTAAATATGTTAACTTTGAAAAATCATAACTAATTCATTTCAACTCCAAAATGGATGAAACCACTTCTGATACTTTTCATTTTGATAAACTTAATATTAAAATTGGTTTCAAGCATGTCTCTGTACCAGAGAGTATTATTTTGGAAAATACACTTTTAAAATCTTTATTGTTACAAAGGAAATTGCTGATAACTTTGTAAATGCATAACTAAATCTTGGGAACTCAAAATGAGTCAAACTCAACTGTTTTGGACTTGTATTAATATTACCTTTTTAAGGTGCATAACCTTCGAATTGACTTGGATGGAGTTAAGGTGGAATTCATTTACTTGAGGCCCAGAGTTATTTCCTTAAGACCAAGTAAACCTCGGTCTTATGGAAATAACTCGAAGTCCTCACAAATTGACCCACACCAAAATATACTTCTCGGAATAAGCGTTCGCAATAACTTTAGAACTTACGCTGCACACCGGTAGTTCCGTTTATCAACGGCGGAACTACCGCATAGAGAATCATTTCAAAGGGAAATAGGTCGGACCGCCCAAGACATGGCAGTCTGACCGATTTAGCACTGGTCCATAACACATGACGTGTTTCCATGTTAACGTTAAATTACAATGGAATACATGCTTAATTGAAATATAGTCCTTCATGATGATCGACGTGCATATAGCTAGCTTCCTCACTGGGTTCTTCCTCCAGTCTGATGCCATCTCCGAAAGGAGGCAACTCGTCAAATTGATTGTACTCTTCCTCATCCACGATATTCTCAACTCCGACAATCCTTCTTTTCCCATGAAGAACAACGTGGCGGTTCTTATTTGCTGGGTCCGTTACATAAAAAAACTTGAACAACTTGCTTAGCGAGTACGAATGGTTCGTCCTTGTATCCGACACGTTTGAGGTCCACAGTAGTGACGCCGTACTTGTCGACCTTCACACCCTGCGGAAGTTTAACCCAAGGACATCGAAACAGGGGGATCTTGAAAAGTATATAGTCGAGCTCCCAAATCTCCTCTACGAACCCATAGTACGAGTGCAACCCGCGTGCCCCCGCGGTATTGAACCCTCGTGAAATGCATCTATCACGGACATCATTGCTACGGGTCGTGCTCTTCCTATCCTGAGCTGCCGTATAAAACGTGTACCCATTTATGTCGTATTCTTGCCATGTCATAATTGTAAATTTTGGTCCTTTGACCAACCATAGCAGCGTTTCATCACTTGATGACCTCCAAGTGAATCGCATCTTTAACCATTCGTTGAACCGACGGTTGTGCTCTCTCGTTATCCAAACCTCCGACCGTGCGGATTACATTGGCGTACCATGTCTTTGTGCTCGTCGATGTGCGGGGACACTTGGGTCATGTGTTGCAAGGCGTGAAATGGGCTGCGCGTATGTATCTAGATCGGGAGTGATTGCTTTCCTCCCGATGGTCCCGATACCCTCCAGTCTCCCCTCGTGACGAGATAGAGGCACACCTATCGGTTCCACCTGAGCCATGTAGTCCATGTAGTCCACGCAGAACTCAATGACCTCTTCGGTTGCATAACCTTCGATGATACTGCCCTCCGGTCGAGATCGATTCCGTACGTAGGACTTCAGAATTCCCATGTATCTCTCGAAAGGGTACATATGACGTAGGAACACAGGGCCGCATATCTTTATCTCTTTCACAAGGTGAACAATGAGATGGACCATGATATCAAAAAATGACAGAGGAAAATACATCTCAAGATGACATAGAGTCGTCACCACCTCGGCCTGCAGAGCGTCGAGTCCTTCGGGATCGATGACCTTCTGAGCAATTAAGTTAAAGAAATAACACAGCCTAAAGATTGCCACTCGGATCTTGTTTAGCAAGATACTCCTAATTGCAACAGGAAGCATCTGTGTCATCAGCACATGACAATCATGAGACTTCATACTAATTAATTTCAAATCTTTCATGGAAATAAGTTTCTTAAGATTGGCGGAGTAACCGGACGGAACTTTCACACCATGCAAGCTTTGACACAGTTTATTTCTCTCGGCCTTGGACAAAGTGTAGCAAGCTGGGGGGAGGTACATTCGTCCTTTATCGGTCTCTTTCGGTGCTAACTCGGTTCTTATGTTCATATCAACCAAGTCACGCCGTGCGTTAACACCGTCTTTTGTTTTGCCACTAATGTTCAGTAAGAGACCAATCAAGCTATCACATACATTCTTCTCCACGTGCATGACGTCGATGCAGTAGCGAACTTCTAAGTGCTCCCAATAAGGCAAGTCCCAAAAAATTGACCGCTTCTTCCAGATGTTTTTCTGATGGGTTCTTAATTTACGTCCCTTTCCAAGCACAACATCGATATCCTTAACCATATCATAGATCTCTTTCCCTCTAAAAGCCCTTGGAGCTGAACCGTCCTCCTTATTTCCGTCGAATTGTTTCTTCATCTTGCGGTATGGGTAAATCCTGGGAAGGAACCTACGGTGACGCATATACACATTTTTGCGTGAGTTGTTCAGCCATACACTCTCGGTACCATCTAAGCAGTGCGGACTAGCTTTGGCTCCTTTTGTACTGAACCCCGACAGGTTACCAAGGGCAAGAAAATCATTGATGGTGCAGAATAACATGGCGCGTAAAGTGAAGTTCTCTCGTCTGTACGCATCCCATACTTGTACTCCGTCGTTCCAAAGTGTCACAAGATCTTCCAGCAATGGTGCTAGGTACACATCAATATCGTTCTCAGGTTGCTTCGGCTCTTGGATAAGTAGTGACATCAAAATGTATTTCCGCTTCATACACAGCCAAGGAGGAAGGTTGTACATACATAGATTCACGGGACAGGTGCTATGTCGGCTGCTCATGTTACCGAAAGGATTCATTCCATCCGTACTCAACCCTAACCTTATGTTCCTCGCCCCTTTTGAACTCTTGAAGCTCGATCGAAGTTTCTCCACCGGCGTAATCGCAGGTGTCTGAGCTTCCCATCTTTCTTACGCTCCTCCGAGTGCCAACACATCAATCTTGCCTCCTTTCGGTTCGCAAATAAACGCTTCAAACGTGGGATCACAAGCAGATACCACAACATCTTAGCAGGGGGTCCTTGCTTCACCTTAGCAGTATTCTTACGCTTGTATCGGGATGCTTTGCACACGGGACATACATGCATGTCCGCATACTCTTTACGGTAGAGGATACAATCGTTCGGACATGCATGTATTCTTTCTACTTCCATTCCCAATGGACAAATAACCTTCTTATCTTGGTAGGTCGTGATGGGCAACACGTTTCCCTCCGGAAGGATGTCAGCTAAGAGAACTAACAACGCCGTAAAACTCTTGTCGGACCAACCATTGCTTGCCTTCAATTTCAGCAGTTCAAGCACGGTTGACAACCTTGTGTATTCCGGCTTGCAGCCAGGGAACTAAGGTTTCCCCGAGTCCTCCATTAAGCCCTCGAATTTACAAAACTCTCTCTCACTGTAGTTCCCTTCTGCATCGCGTAGCATCTGATCCAGATTGTCATCATGCGACCTATCCTCATCAAAAGTACATTCCATACCCTGTATATCGTTGACTTCCTCGGCGATGTCATTATTCTTGACTTAGGTATAATCGCTCTTCACCGTGATTGCTCCAACATGTATATCCTTTTTGAAACCCCTTCAGATTAAGTGAGCTTGATCTGCGCACGGTTGTTAAACATTTTCATATTACCGCAATCAATGCATGGACGAGACATAAATTTTATCCCTTCTTCAACATATCACCTTTCGACGGCTCTTCTAAAAGCAAACACGTCATTAATATACTCTTCACTCACATGGTACTCAATGTACATCCAGTTTCGGTCCATCTACACGTATACGCACGTAACAAATTAATTAGTGTTAAATTATATTAATAAACCACAAATACCCTTCATAATGACCAAACACATTAGTGATTAGTCTAGAGCAAATATAAAGGGTTCTGATCGTTACACATTAGTGATTAGTCTAGAGTAAAAATAAAGGGTTCTGGATCGTTACCCTTCTCTCAAGGTGGCGCAATGTGGGAGGAGGCGTGAGGTGCCGCAATGGGGAGAAGGAGGCACGGTAATGACTCAAAGCGGGAGGAGGCGGCAGCAGCAGGTGGCTAATGGGAGGAGGCGCATGAGCGCAGGTGGCGCCTCAAATGGAATGAAAAGGGGCCTGTCGGGAGCATCTACTTATAGTGCTTGTATATAGTATCACAGACGATTATTTATACGAACCGTCAGGAAGTATCCTGAGCGGTTCGTATAAAGAACCGTCCGGTGATACTTATTATCCCGAACGGTTAACGAAGAACCGTTTGTGATAATTTTATCACAACGGTTACAAAGGAACCATCTGTGATGGGGTGCCTAGTATAGTATGTTTTGTAGTAGTGAAACCGTCTGTGATACATCAACTCTCACATACAGTTTCATCTACAAACCGTCTGTGATATATCAACTATCACAGACGGTTTTGAGTTAATAACCGTCTGTGATAGTCTGCATCACAGATGGTTCTGTTATTGCTGACTTATAAAATCATACGGCTTACGAAACCGTTTATTGTGATATTTTTTAACCGTCTGAAAAAAAAATTATGTAGCAGTGATGGAACATCTGAAAGGAAAGAAAACAGGAGAACCTTCCAACAAAAATCGGCGACACCGTAGGAGATAGCAGCGATAACGAAGGAAGCCGTAGATCAGCACGTTATGTACGCTGACAATCGCCAAATCGAGTTCCAATGGCTCACCCGCTGTACATATTACTTTTCAAACTCCTTTAATTGATTGGTAGGGCTCCTGCTTCTGTTTTAAAAAAATTGCCTGCAAGAAATACAACGGGAAAAGGAAAGCTAAGATAACTTATATTATATATGTTTGGATTATTGAAAAAATGAATAGTGAATAGGTAGATATACCCTTGGAAATTCCCAGTTGACTTTTTTAGAGGATCCAATTGATAGTATTTATGAATATTTGTAAGACACAAAAATGGGAGTAAACATTTCGAAAATTCATATTCCTAACCCTTCTTTCTGCAATTCATCCAGAAGTGCCGCTAAACTAACCCAACATGCAGAGTAACAAAACTTTTAAATTTGCTAGTCGACGACAGTTGTCAAATGATGATGGAGCAACGACACTGTTAGATCCACGTGTATGTTACCCGCTTGCGTGACGCACGCATAATGCCAGCTTCCCCTTTCATGCATAGCGAAGAAATCCTAGTGTGCACTTTCTATAAATCCACCATTGCGGTGCTCCATGCCTTAAGTCTATCTTCTCTTCTCAAGAAGGCTGAAACCATATCTAACCCTAGGCCGGCAAAGGTATCGTATATCACCGGATCGATATAGGCTCTTTTCCCGCCTAGTTTCCGAGCTCCCTCTCTAGATTTGATTATCTGCGTGATCTAGACTTTACCGCCTTTAGTTCCTACTAACGCCTTATTTGAAATGCAGAATTGCAAAGGGGTTTCGGATGAAAGAAACATAAGTCCAGAGATTGCGCGCGCGGTTACAACTTTCATCCATCGTATCATCGCCGGCGGTTCTTATGGCGGAAGTTGATCCGTACAAATACAACCGATTGTACGCTGTACCACATATATTCTTTCCATGTCGCCACAATCACAACAAAGCAACCCTGGAGATAGTTTATGCACCGACGCTTAGCTTCTGTGCGCTCAAAGATAGCCCCTCGTCCAGCTCACGAATCAACGGTAAAAGTTTGCGCTTCCTATTACTTTATTTTCTACGTACGCCGTATTAATGGAGCATGAGATTTCGTTCCACCTCTTGTGTTACATCGCATTACATTACACATTTTACTCTTAAGACTAAATAGCAGCACAGGTGCTATTGTCCTCACTCAAAAACACAATCCAAGGGGCTATTGTTAGCAACCCTCCTCCGTGTTTCAAGCTTCACCGCAGCCTATCACCAGTGAATCACCAGAGCGCGCGCGGGCGGCAGTGAACCAACCACCAAGAGGCCGGGCTCGCGAAAGCAAAGCCGCAGAGGCAGAGGCCAAACAAGGCAGCCCCCGGATTCAAAAGTACACGGCGCCCGCAGGGAATCCCAATGCGGGGGTGGAAAATGCCAGGAGCAGCCAGCCCGCGCCTCCCACCCGTCGCTTGCCACCTCGCGCTCGCGCGGTTGGCCGCGCCTGCGCGCCCTCGGCCTCGCCCCGTCGGGCGTTGGCTGCCCACCTGCACCCATTTCAGAGCCCGCCCGCCACTTGGCAACGCGCACCCCCGTCTCCGCCCGCCCATCCGCCTATAAAAGCACCGCGCGGCCCCAACCCTAGCCGCCGCCGCATCCTCCTCCTGGACCTCCTCCCAACACCCCCACCTCCACCTCCTCCTCCTCCCGTTCCACCGACATGGCCGGCATCAGCAGCAAGCGCCGCTCCCCCTCCTCCTCCTCCGGCGATGGCCGGCCTCGGGGGGTGACCCGGAAGCGCAGATCCGGCGGCCGTGGGCCCCGCGGCGGCGCCCGGAGGCCGCCGGCGCCCCGAGCTGTGAGTGCCTCGGAATTCACGGTCTCGTCCCACTGTGCGGTTGTTTGGTTTTTTCCTCCGTATATATGTGTATGTGCGTGGAGGTGGTGGGCCGTGGTGGTGGCGAGGAGGCGCGGTGGGCTTGAGGCCCAGATGGAGGGGCGCTCGTTCGTTCCCCTGGTCCCGATGTTGCCGGGTTTTTTTTTTTCATTGCAAGGAGCTCGACATTTGCCAACATTTGTGGGCGATTTGGAGCTCTGATCCGTCGTATTGCTGCTTTGATTAGTGAATCGTTGCGAATCTAGTAGGTGTTCGTTCAAATTCCACCATCAGATTTGAGCGATCTAGTGCACGGGTGTGTGCTTGACGTGGTGGAGGTGCGATCAACTGTCAATTTTTGTTGCAGGTGTGATTGTGTGATCGTTATTGCTTCGTTGTTGGTTATGGTGAGGTATGATCGCAGCAGTTGTTTGTTGGATTTGCGATAGTGAATAGCTCGTTCTAGGATAGTTTTGGTCTGTGTCAAACCAATCATCCATGTTTTTGGGCCAATCAGAGTACGATTTCGCAGTTCACGTACCGTCACGTGCCACATGGATAGAAGATGTCCTGTAGGCCTCATCTCGCAGTTTCAGGGTAACAAGAACACTTTATATTAGTTCCAAAGTGCATCATTTAGCGGTTCACATACGTCACTTTGTCGATGTAGTTATGTGCAGCGGTACAGTTACTATGTAACAACACTTCTTATTAGTTGCAAGTGCATGATTTAGCGGTCTGCATACCGCACATGCCACTTTGTCCATGTAGTTATGTGCAGTGTACAGTTTCCATGTGCATAGTTCTGGTGTTCTTAGTTAATGTAGTTAGCAGGAGGCAGTGCAAAGTTGGTAGAAGTTCTTGGTACATGTGTGTGTTCTCAGTAGCATACTGCAGCACGTAGCATACTGCAGCACAAAGTTGGCAAGGATTGGCAGTACATGCCTGATCAACTGATCAAGGCTTTTCGTACCAGTGAATGTTTGATTCGCATTGACACTTTCTTGCCAGAGCATGGGCCATACAAGTAATCATACCAGGCAGCGCATACTAGCTGATAAACGACGTGTACCAGTATACTGACTGGCAGGAATGGTAAACCATCTCCATCTGGTATGAATGAAACAGTGGTTCATTGGGTCTGGGGTTCTTGACCTTTAGCGGCTCCAAGTAACCTTCCATTTTAAGCTAAATGCCATTGATTTCTTGATTTGCAAGGGTGCTAGTTGTTGTTTCCATGTTTGATTTGAACACTTGGTTAGTGTGAGATCTCTCCTCGTATTGATGGAATAATTTGTGTTTTTAGTGGCATAATTTCTGTTACTATTGATGGAAACAACTGGTGTAGGAGGGCATGAATAGTTGAATGGTTTACTACTTACTCACATACACTTTTGTGATCAGTTGAAAATGGTATTATTCTGGTTATCTACAATGCAAGCAAGAGTGGTGAAATCAATTGCAAATAGAGAACGGTGTTGCAAAAAAGAACGTCCTATGTTCCTACATAAGAACTGTTGGATTGTTGCCTCAGTTTTTTTCCCGGACTCTATCCTGTCTACGAAACCATACATGATGTACTTGATGTCTATGAAACCAGGCTAAATTAATTCATGTTTTGATGACAGGTAAATGACCTGGATTTAAATAGAGCTGTTCTTGATCCAGATGTAAGATTTATGCAGAAAATAGAGAGTATTTGCTTTTCTTTTGATAAAAAATATAGAGTTGGTCGAACTAGTACACTTTTCTGGATTAAAAGATTCTCCAATGTTTATGTAGCATCAAGTTGCTGGGTTGAGAGTTATTCTGCAGAAGGAACTCCGAAATAGCGACGTAAGCCAACTTGGGAGAATTGTTCTCCCGAAGGTCAGTTTTTATGCAAACAGCTTTTCCAAACTATCTTTTCCCCTCATATTCCATATACACACCTCTCTCTGTAACTATTGACACTTGTCTCTGATAAATTAATTCCGCAGAAGGAAGCGGAGGCTTACCTCCCAATTCTGATATCAAAGGATGGCAAAAGTTTGTGTATGCATGATTTACTAAATGCGCAACTGTGGACCTTCAAGTACAGGTTGGACAGACTGTAATCTATTTGGCTTTAATGTTTGTTGCTATGAGTTGAAGTGCCAATATAATCCTTGTCATACTTTATTTTAATTATCGCTTAGCTATCAAATTGGGTAAGTTCTTCTGAGAAAAGCAAAACCGCATGATTATGATGGTGGGCATTTTTTATGTTCTGCCATGTCTAACAAGAAATGAATTTTATCAGATAAGGTAGCTTTTGCAAAACCGTTAGAACTACAACCTGTGAATATGAATCCTGTTAGGAACGTTCTTGGAAATGCTGTCTCATCCCTGCATTTATCTTTAGTAAGGTCTAGCATATCCGCTACAGTGACACAGTTTATCATCTCCCATACAGATACTGGCCTAACAACAAAAGCAGGATGTATGTACTTGAGAATACTGGTGAACACCTTCTTTTCATCCTTTTCCTTTTCTGTTACATTTTGTATATCAATGTTCTTATATTTCTTCCCTCTTCTTAAACATCCCAGGGGATTATGTCAGAACCCATGATCTTCAACTAGGAGACTTCATTGTGATATACAAAGATGACGAGAATAACCGATTTGTACTTAATTTTTCTTCTTGGTTTTTTAAGCACTTTACTCATTTGTGGCATGCCGTTAGTAGTTGCTTACTCTTTATGTTGTATTTTATACCATATGAAGGTCATCCGAGCAAAGAAGGCGGAAGATGATCAAGCTGCTACTGTGCCACAAGTCGATGAGCATATATCTGCTACTTTGCCAATACCAGAAGTGGATAACTATATGTCTGCCATTCCACCACAAGCTGATATCTCTGGCATTGTGCCACAAGCTGATGAGAATTATGAGATATTTGATGGAATACTGAATTCTCTGCCAGAGATACCAGTAGCCAATATGAGGTACTCTGACTTTTTCAATCCATTTGATGATTGTATGGACATGGCAAATCCCCTGAATGCCAGCAACTCCGTTAACCCGACGACACATCTCCATGATGAGAAGACTGGGCATTCCTCGTTTCCCAACCCAAAACCAGGGCCTCGCATGTGAGATTCAGCCAAAAAATTGCTGGATCATACCATACCCTGTATGAAGCTCAGAAACTGCCGCCTTGACGCCATTGTTGTAAATCAAAATAATTGGTGCCCTCATTTTGTATGTTCTATATGCTTAACTGCTGCATGTTGTTTCTGTGTAAAAGGTTTCGTTTTCAACTCAACTGGAGGTTTCATCAGATGCAACGCTGTAAGCCTGTAACCGTGTTCAGTTCAGCTCAGAAAATGTGGTTCTGATGTTTTCCCGCTCCTGAACGTGAAAAGACAAAAATGAAAGATGTCCTGTGCATTTAGCCATTTACCTATGACTATGTTAACAGATGTGTTGGAGAGTCCATATTAGAATTAAAAGATATGTTGTATTAGAGTTGGACTCTCCTATTGTATTAGACACGGACTCTACTTTGAGACTATAAATAAAGGGTGTGTGATCCTACGGGAGACACACAACAATAATTCCCCAAATTCAACATGGTACCAGAGCAGTTCCCCACCACCCAACCCTAACCCTAACCCTAGTCTCACCTCAGATCCAAGCCGCCGCCGCTGTTCGTAGTTGTTCTGCGAAGCCGCCGCCGCGTCGCCCCGTCACCATCAAGCATCCAGATCCGCCACCGTCGCCCACCGCTCAGATCGCGCCGCGCTTGCGGGCAGGCGGGCGGGCCGCTGTGCCCTGCGGATGAGCGCGTAGGACCGCCGCCGAGCCACCAGGGCTACTGCCGCTCGGGGCGACCAGGGAGGAGGAGGCGCTGGTAGAGCTGGGAGTAGGAGCGACCGGGGAGGAGCCGAGGCAGTGAGGACTCGGGAGAGAAGAAGGCGAGCTCGGGAGAGAAGAAGCCAGTGCGCGCTCGGAAGGAAAATCGGGAAGAAGCCGAGTCTCCTGCGGAGGGAAAGAAACGCCACAGGCGACGCGTGAAGAAAAGCCGAGCGGTCGCGTGAAGGAAGCCGAGCGGCGTCGGGCATCGGGAAGGAAAGCATCGGGAAGGAAAAAAAAGGAAGCCGAACGGCGTCGGGCATCGGGAAGAAAAAAAGGGGAAAATCCAAGGCGGTTTCTATTATTACAGATCATAATGTGTTTGGTAACCGTGCAGGCTGTCATCAAGGATCGGCAAAATATTGATGCGTGAAGGGTTGCCGTGATCGTGAGAGATCTGCGCGCATATCTTGATATTGATTGGCATTGCTCTGGTTGTTTGAGAAGATGACCCCTGAGGAAATTGAGACTGCGAGGAAGGCAGTTATTGAGACTACTTCCCCGCTAGTAACTCAAAGTGATATAAGAAGCATGTTGCAGGATCTCTTCGCGATAGGTATGATAGGTCCAAGGGTCAGTGCGAGTCATCAGACTTAAAGTGGGCCGATGCCAAATGATGTAAAATTAGAAGGAAATAAGAATTACAGAGTTGGTCTAGAAGGGCTCAGCTAATTTTGAGGACGAAGGGTGGAACATTATCGCAAGAGACTTGTGTTGAGCTCGCAGACAAGATGAGCGTTGATTGGAGGATGTGGAACACCACCAATTCTGTGGTGGTAGCTTGGTTGCTAACTTCGATGTCTCCATCCATAGCTCGGATGGTGGAGATGATGCAAAGTGCACCAGCAATGTGGAAGACACTAAGCAACATGTACTCCGGGGCAGGAAATGTGATGATGATGGTGGAAGTCCAAGGCAAGGTGGAGGCCCTGAAACAGGAGGAGAAGACCGTCCAGGAATATGCTAGTGAATTGCAAAGAACTCAGGCGATTTAGACCACTATGATCCACTACAGTTGACATGTCTTTGGTGATATTGAGGTTTGGTAGGGTGTGGTCGCAACGCAGACAGTTACACACTTTCTAAAGAGTCTAAATCCAAAGTTTGAGAGTAGAAGGGCTGCCATGTTTCACTTGGCAAAATTGCCTACAATGGAGGAAGCTATTTCAGCTATGGTACAGGAGGAAGTTCGACTACGAGTAATGGGGGACAACAACCCGGTCAGGTCTGCATATGCCATACCTGATGATAGAGAGTGCTACAACTGTGGGATGAGAGGACATCTGATCCGTGCTTGTCCCTCTCCACAGTATGGAGGTCGAGGTGGAGGTCGTGGAGGCCGAGGTGGAGATCGTGGTGGTCGTGGAGGCCGAGGAAGAGGCCGAGTTGGCCCCAGAGCTAACATGGCCCAGACAGAGGAGAACACGTCTGTCACTCTGACAGGCGAACAAGCTATGCAGTGGGAGAAGTGGCAGCAAGGAAAGGCATTAGAGACTTCTCATGATTCCACCTGCTTTGGCAACTTTGCAAACTACGCCCACGTGGGCGAAGGTACTCAGACACATGCACTTGCATCCACATATAAGCACTCTCATATTGAATGGATCATAGATTCAGGGGCATCCAAACATGTCACAGTATCACGTAGTGCTTTCACATCTTACGCCCCATATACTCATTATGAAACCGTCCAAACAGCAGATGGAACCGCCCAGCTTATTCAGGGTGTTGGATCTGTAGAATGTACACCATCCATTGCCCTGTCCACCGTTTTGCATGTTCCCTCCTTTCCAGTCAACCTTCTGTCAGTCAGTTCTATCATTGACCAATTCAAATGCACTGTCACATTTGATGGGGATTCGTGCTTTTTACAGGAGAAGAGAACTGGGAAGAGGATTGGGACTGGAATAAGGCGTAATGGGCTGTGGTACATTGATCAGGTTGATGCGGCATTGGCTGTGGCTATAGGAGGAATCGAAGAAGAAGTCTTATTACATCATCGTCGCTTGGGACATCTATCGTTTGAGAATTTAAGTCGGTTATACCCTGATTTATTCAAAAGGGTAGACAAGAGTAAACTTGTGTGTGATGCTTGCGAGTTTGGAAAGCATACACGGTCTACATATAGTAGTATTGGTCTTCGGAGTTATGAACCTTTTATATTAATACACTCGGATGTTTGGGGTCCGTGCTCTGTTACTTCTGTGAGTGGTTTTAAGTGGTTTGTCACATTCATTGATTGCTATACTCGTATGACTTGGATTTATATGATGAAACACAAGAGCGAGGTCCTTCGATGTTTTCAGGACTTCAATAGGATGACCGCTACTCAGTTTGATGCAAAAGTTCGGATTCTTCGCTCAGATAATGGAACTGAGTATGTTAATAATGAGTTTGCAACATATCTCTCAGAAGAGGGGATACTTCATCAGACTACTTGTCCAGGAAGTCCATCTCAGAATGGAGTGGCTGAAAGGAAGAACCGACATTTATTGGAGGTAGCACGTTCACTCATGTTTCAGATGAATGTGCCAAAGGGATTATGGAGCGAGGCAGTAATGACGGTAGTATATCTCATCAATCGCATGCCATCTCGAATACTTGGGATGAAGTCTCCAGCAGAACTCCTTTTGGGTCAGCGGGAGTTCAAGGTGCCTCCCAAGGTGTTTGGTTGTGTGTGCTTTGTGCGAGATCACCGACCAACAGTTGGCAAGCTGGATCCACAGGCATTGAAATGTATCTTCATAGGGCTATCATCAAGTCAGAAGGGCTATAGATGCTGGAACCCAGTTGAACGGAAAGTATTTGTGAGTATGGATGTGACATTCCGGGAATTAGAGCCTTACTACACGAGTGGAGATAATCTTGACCAGTTTTTGGAGTTCTCTCCTATCATTGAGGATAAAAATCGAGAGGGGGAGAACAAGGAGAGTGATGGTCAACGAGAAGAAGTCATTGTGGGGACAATTCCGTGCCCAAATCTAACGAGAGATGTAATAGCCCAAAAGGACTTGAAGGTTTATCGTGCGACGCGGCAGAAACAGGGAGAAACAATCAAGACTGAACCAACAACGGATGAGCTTTACGAGCAGTAGACATTGCCACAAATGGAGCGACCTTACGAGCGACCAACCTTGCCGATTGATCCAGGTCCCAAATCTCTCCTCAGATTCTCTCCATCAAGTTCCTTGCCTCCCTTGGAGTGAGTGGTAATGTTGATTCTAATCACTTCCATCTAGAGTTACCACTTGCACAACGTAGGAAACTAGAGCTAATGCAGAAAGCCTCGATCCGGTATGGCTTTGAGCATGATATTGCAAATTTCATCTCATATTCCCATATTTCACCTGCATACAAAGCATTCATTGCATCTCTTCAGACTGTGCATGTTCCGAAGGATTGGCGAACTGCTAAACAGGATCCTAAGTGGAAGGTTGCTATGAAAGAGGAACTTAATGCACTTCAGAAGAACAAGACATGGGATCTTGTTCCACTTCCAGCAGGAAAAAGGGCAGTAGGATGCAAATGGGTGTTTACAATTAAGCAAACTCCTGAAGGCAAGATAGAGAGATACAAGGCACGGTTGGTTGCAAAAGGTTATAGTCAAACATACGGGATAGACTATGATGAGACCTTTGCACGATGGCGAAAATGAGTACTGATAAGAACATTGATCTCCTGTGCAACCAACTTCGGATGGCCTCTACATCAGTTGGATGTGAAGAATGCTTTTCTACATGGTGATTTACAAGAGGAGGTATATATGGAGATTCCTCCAGGGTTTGAAAACAGGCAGACTGAGAGGAAGGTATGCAAACTCAAAAAGTCTTTATATGGTCTAAAGCAGTCTCCAAGGGCGTGGTTTGATAGATTGAGCATGCGATCATAGTATGGGCTATTCTCGGTGCAATGGGGATCACACTTGTGTTTTATAGGCATAGAGGGTCGCATATCACTATATTGGCTGTCTATGTTGATGATATTGTGATTACTGGAGATGATACCGAGGAAATCAAGTCCTTAAAGAAAAAATTGGGAGAAGCATTTGAGGTGAAAGATCTTGGACCTCTTCGATACTTTCTTGGGATTGAGATTGCTTGTTCTTCGAATGGTATAGTTCTTTCCCAGAGAAAGTATGTTCTTGATCTGCTGGCAGAAACAGGTATGCTTGGGTGTTGCCCTACTACCTCACCTATTGATAGGAATCACAAGCTATGTGCTGAGTCAGGAGGTCCAGTTGACAAGGAAGTTTATCAGAGACTTGTAGGGCGTCTCATCTATTTGTGTCATACAAGACCTGATATTTCATATGCAGTGAGTGTGGTTAGTCGATATATGCATAATCCCAGAACAGGACATATGGATGTTGTCTATCGAATCCTGCGATATTTGAAGAGTAGCCCTGGAAAAGGCCTTTGGTTCAGAAAGAATCAACATCTGAATGTAGAAGGGTATTGCGATGCTGATTGGGCGAGCAGTGTAGATGACAGAAGGTCTACCTCTGGATATTGCATCTTTGTGGGAGGTAACCTTGTGTCATGGAGAAGCAAAAAGCAGGAGGTTGTGGCTCGATCTACTGCAGAGGCAGAGTACAGAGCAATGGCGTTGAGTGTGAGCGAAATGATATGGATGAAGGGTTTATTGTCCGAACTTCGAATATGGAGGAATAATCCTTTGATCGCATTGCGACAATAAGTCTGCAATCAATATTGCTAACAATCCAGTTCAGCATGATCGTACCAAGCACATTGAGATTGATAGGTTTTTTATCAAGGAAAAGCTCGATGACAGAATATTGGAGTTGAAATATGTCAAGTCTGGTGAACAATTGGCTGACGGTTTTACTAAAGGGTTAGGTCCTAGTGATGGTTGATACGGTCCTAAATACCCTAAACGCTTTTATTGGTGTTCATTCTTTTTTAGTTGGAAAAATACTTGTTAGTGCCAAGAGTGAGGTGAGAGAGAAACAGGTGCAAGTGCATGCGCAAGAAACCGTGCATGGTGGAGCTGCTGCACATGTGGGGCTAGGGCCAGTGGCGAGCCAGGGAGGATGGCGCGAGCCAGAAGTGCGCGAGCAAGGGAGAGGTGCCCCAGGAAGTCCTGAACAAATGCTGATTCGGATTGGTTCCTTACTAGTCTGAATTGCAGATAATATATAGGTGCGTGTGTTTTGTTATTTCCTAGCCGAGTTCAAGTTAGGAGTCAGGTTTGTTATTTCCTAGCCGAGTCCAAGTTAGAGTAAAGGGAGTTCGAGTCGTACTTGTTTTTTGTGCCTGCGTGCACTATAAAAGGGGAGGACGCTCATGTAAACAGAGGAGGAGGTTTTGGCATTGAAGTAATATATCCCAGAGAAAATCGCCAGGTGATGGCGGCACATCGTGTGTTTTGTGTTTTGTGATTTCTAATCGAGGAATCAATACGGTGGCGTGGAATTTGATCCCGAGATCAAATCTTGCGTGTCCGATCTCGATCTCATCTGTCTTTCTTGCCGAGGAGCGCCGGAGAGAGCGCTTTTGAGTTTGTGGTCTCTTGCATCAATTCAACGCCGGGCCTTTGGGGTTGGCATCAAACGTCAAAACTCGCTCTCTGGGTCGGTAAAAAGCCTCTTGTTGATTCAATTGCCGATTTGTTTATTGCTTCTCAACAGGACGTAGTAATTGCTAGTTGGTCTTGCTCTTTTGGATTGGAGTCTTTGTTGATTCAATATCAACTTCCAATTGTTAATGCATCTCACTGATTTTATTTAGTACTTAATGATTTGAGTTGGTGTTGGCTGTACTCTCATTAATTGAAGAAAAGAAGTCACGTAGCTATTTGGCTAGGAAATATTTTGCTGGGTGTTGGTGACTGAGGCAAGGTGCACTACTGATTGCGAGAAAAATCGAGAAGAAGTTATTAATTTGCAGGTTGAGTATTGTGAAAGATCGGGCAATCCACAGATTTAATCTCATCTAGAGGTTGATCCGTATCAATGGTGCTATAATATGTAACAAGATGGGTATGACCGATATCTTCGGCCCATCTTGAGGGGGAGTGTTGGAGAGTCCATATTAGAATTAAAAGACATGTTGTATTAGAGTTGGACTCTCCTATTGTATTAGACACGGACTCTACTTTGAGACTATAAATAAAGGGTGTGTGATCCTACGGGAGACACACAACAATAATTCCCTAAATTCAACAAGATGCAAGCAATTTTATCTTTGGCATAAAACTACTGGATATTTTTCTAAAGGGAATCACAGCATGCTGCTGAGTATCTCATGTCGTGTTCTTGGATTCTGAGAAACTTCAACAAGGTTGGGCTTGATGCTATCCTTTTTCTGTTTGAAGAAAAATTCCCTCGCTATTTCGTCCGTGACATTCGTTGAGCCTTCTTCGAGCGTTAGGTAGAGCACTTCTCTAATACGCAAGTTTCTTGCAGGCTTTTTGGATTGATATTTTGATTGGCTAACTGGTTTTCCTAGCTAGCTATTACTCGAAAACCATATGGCACTCGTTCGAATTTCTCTAGACAAGTTTTTGCTCCATGAACGAAAGCACAATTGTATGGCCATGTTTGTTTTGGCTATACTTTTTTGAAAAGCGGATTCTGGTTGTGCTGCAAGGTTTTCTGTCTGTGGGCTGAACAGTTGTGCTTTTCTGCTTTGGTGTTTGGCTGTCTGGCTTTTAGGTAGACTATCTGCAGCTTCTGAGATGTGAAATGTCTGAAATGCCCCTGAGGACAGTAATGGCTTGTTTGATGTCATTTAACGCAATTAACAACATTTAACGACATTTGACGACAATTGACGGTATTTAACAATATTTAACGATATTTAACGATATTTAACGACATTTGACGACAATTGACAGCATTTAACAACATTTAACGATATTTAACAATATTTAACGATAATTGACGACATTTAACAACATTTAACGGCATTTATTAACAACAATTGACGACGGACGCAATTGACGAGGCATTGACAATAAGATGAACATGCATTAATGAATATAATTACAATAAGAGTAATCGAATAAATTTCTATATATGTTGAGGCATCCAGAGTTACTTCATAGTCATTGTAAACTACTTCTGAGCATATTTCACTGATCCTCTAGATATCAAGTACACCTTACCAACCTCAATTAGGTTATAAAACTAATCAAGCACCGAATGAAACATGTTTATGAATTTCTCCACCATGTGAGTCAAGGATTAGCGTATTTAACGATAATTATTATAATAAATATTTATTACAACAAATAATTATTACAAACAAGTAATGCCCCCTCCACTTTTTTCCGGGCTTGGGACCGGCATCGGCAGTGTTAGGCACTTTGTTTAAGTATGTTAATGTCTTAATGAAACAACATCAAGTACTTACAAAGATAATCAATGTCATAAATAAAACTAAAATTTGCCCATAGCAGACAAATGATTCACCATCAAGTAATAGCTAGCACAAGTAATATGGCATGTGCAACATCACCAGAATTGCATGAATTGATTTACTTAATGAATTAATTTACTTTGCACTAAAAAGGGAATAAGAACATCATATGAGGTGTTCTATGGTCAAATTTGCAAATGTTTATTTTGATTTTAGGTAATATATTTGAATAGTGAGCATATGGTCATAATTACATATAGATACTTATAAATGCAATCATATAACTAGCACTAGAGATAGGTAATTCTAAATGTAAATGTATACTTAATTGTGGTTGGAAGAGCTGAAGAGAAGTCAATGTGTTGAAAAAACTGAAATATGCATCATGCAAGAACTCATTTATCTACTAAAGTAACGAAATATTTCACTCAACAATCTGCAAAAGAGCAATTCTTTCAAGGAAACCAATTTGTAGGCAATAAGTGATTCTAGATGACAGTAACATGGACAAGTGGATATAGTACCAATGAGGCTACACCATTTGTCAAATGGGGCGTAGAAGGGCAAATCCAAAACCTTTCTCCTGCAGGCATCCTTACTTTCAGTCGCAACACGATGTGTGGTTAGTAATTCTCATCATATGCACAGAAAGCCATATCTTCATAGTGTTAAAAATATCCGTCTTAAAGGAAATTGTTACGGCAGAACAGTCCTTATATTTCTGCATTTGTATTCAATGTGGCAGAGTTCTAAAGCAAAGTACGATTCATGTGTAACTTTTGATGAACCATGTAAAGCATATAACATTGTTATGGTTTTACAACAGGTCCTTCTGCTAGGACAGTTGGATGGTGTGATCCTGGTTTCATACATACAAGTTTCCTCAAGGACTTGTGGCCTAATTTCATTTAAATGAGTGTTCACAACCTTGTCTTATCTACACATGTGCTCCCATTAGCTATTCAATTTCACAAATGCAAGTGCAAACAAGTTTTACATGTGAGTTTAACGGCTCTATTGTTTTGGGACACTAGTATAGCTTCCAAGCCTCCTTATCCTGGGGAAGACTCTTTGCAACGTGTAGTCATTTTTGGAGATATGGGAAAGGTGTGAATTTGATGTCACTTCAGCAGTATGTTTTTTGTGCTTTCTTTTAGCTGTAGAACATGTAATAGCATTCTTATATAACTGATCACTGATTAGCTATGGAACTGTTGGCAGAAGGTCAATTTAGCACCTCTTGATTTCTAGTCCATCTTATCTGTGTTCTAGTTAAAACTAGTAGTTTATCCACCGAAATGTGGCATGTTAATTTTGTTGATGTGGAAAGTATCAGTCCTCTCCTCCTGGTAATGACAAAATTCTTGCTATGTTCAGTTTTCTTCATATATAAGTTTTATCATCTCAAATCAAACTAACAAGCAAGAAAAAAAAAGTACATACAAGAGAAAGCATTCAGAAGAAAAATTGATGAGGTTTCCAAATTATTGAGCATACCGATTTCGTATGGCACATGCCCTGTCAGCTGGTTGACTGAGAGATCAAGGATCCTTAAATTTGTAAAATTCCCTATAAATGATGGCAGAGGTCCAGTATTATTAGTACTTTTCCTTTGGATGGTGGCCTTGGCATGATCTTATTCTTCCCTAACTCCATTTTTGCTCTTATTATTTGGCTTGAAGAAACAATAGCAAAAGAGCAGTGTAATACTATAAACTAAAGCAACAATTCTCTACTGGACATTAAAGCAACAATATAGGCATGTAATAGATTCACCAAATCACAATCTTACACAGAAATAACAATTCAACAATTAACAGTGATCAAGAATCAGTAAACAAGGAAAGAAAGAAAGGCAAGAGGGAATTGGTTCAACCTAGCAGAGGAGCACTTGAAGGAGGCAGTGGATGGCATTGTAGAAGATGAAGCTGGTGTTGGGGAAGATGGCCGGAGTGGATGCCCAAGAGCTCCGATGGCCGGAGTCGACCACGACATCGCCAGGAAGGGGAGGAGGGAGGAGGGAGGGAGGCGGTGCCAGGGCGGGAGGTGGAGGGTGGGTAGTAGAACCAGTGAGGGAGGGGGACGGGTGTGGGAGGGAGGAGCGGACGCGCAGGGAGGAGGAGAAGAAGGGGGCCGGAGCGGCGACGCTCAGGGGAGGAGGGAGGAGGTGGGCATCGACGGATCTCGGGGAGAAGGCGGTTGTGGGGGAGGACAAGGGCGGGCCCGCGTCAACCGTGGCATCACTAGGAAGGGGAGGAGGGAGGGAGGCGGCGCCGGGGCGAGAGGGGACGGGCGTGGGAGGGAGGAGCGGCGCGCGGGGAGGACGAGAGGGAGGCCGACGGCGGCTCGAGAGGATGAGGAGGGGGAGGAAGATGGCGGCTCGGGGGGAGGAGGGGGAGGGCGACGGCAGATCTGGAGGTGGAGGGAGGAGGCGTGGGAGGAGGGAGGTGCGGGTGAGGGCTAGGGATCGCGGGAGGCGACGATCAGAGTTTATATCTGATGGCGAAAACGGGTAATAATTTATGAACTCGAGGGGTAAAGTTGGAAAGGAGGTGGTGGGAAGCCGCGGGAAGCACCTCGCGGGTGGCTTCCAGCTTTCGGCTTCCGTACGTTGAATTAGGAAGCAGCTTCGGGGAAAGCGGTTGCGAAAAGCCAGTCGTTTGTTTTGGCTTTTGGCTTTTTCGAGCGAAAGCCGAAGTGATCCAAACATGGCCTATATATGCTTTGAGCAGACTGATTTGTTAGGCGGAGACACTTGGAAAACCGTTTGGCCTGCCGCCCACAAATAATCTTAGGTCTTACTTGGAAAGCCTAAATTTCCGACCCATTCACAAGTGGGTTATGAATTTGGGCTAGCCAACCAGCCCTTAGAGTAGAAAAGCTAGTTGCTCGACGATCTTGTGCCCATCCTGATGGACACGTCAAACATGTGTAGAAAAAAGACAGCGGAGTCTGGGGGACTTTTTTTAAAAATAATATTACTTTAAAAGAAATTTATAAAAATAAAATATTCATTTTTTTATTAAAAAATTAGGCTACTGTCGCTATTTGAAATGACAAAATTGTCATATCGTCATTCCAAATGGCGACAGTAGCCCAGAACAGTGCAGAGATGTTCATTTCGCCAGTTGAAATAGCAACATGACCCTATCGCCACTCTAACTGGCGACAGGACTCGTCGTCATTTCAACTAGGACAGGGACCCCCTGTTTAAAAATTTTAATATTAAAATTTAGAACAATGGTCATTTCAAATGACGGCAGGGATCCCACAAATCCCTAAATTTTTTTACATTAAAATTTAAGAAAACCGTCATTTCAAATGGCAATAGTGATCCCGCAAGTCCCTAAAATTTTTAATATCAAAATTTACAAAAATCGTCATTTAGAATGACAACAGGGATCCCACAAGTCCCTGTCGTCATTCCAAATGGTGGCACAATCTACCCTATAAAATACCCTAAAATTCTGACATAACTCACTTTTATTCAGAAAAAAGAGGGGATGGAAGGGAGAGGAGTAGAGAGAAGTAGAGGGGGGAGAAGCTAGCGAAGCGCTACCCGTCCGGTCGTCCACCTTTCAGGTAATTTTTTTAACCGAACCGATTACATAGTTTTAGATGTACGATCATAGTTTTAGATGTACGATTACATAGTGTAGTATGTTGTACATAATCTTTTTAGCGGGTAGTTTAGTTTTAGATATGTGGTTAATCATGGACATCTTGTTTACGGTGTAGTACGTCAAATATGTCGGACACCACCAATTTCAAAATTTACTACGGTCAGAGGACTATTCTTGAGGGTCTTGAGTGGATTGATTTGCGTTATTTCCAATCGGCGGCCGTGACCGTAATAAGACTAGAGCTGCGTACAAGGGGCGTTGTGATGCGTGGTTGTTCCATACTTTCGATTTGGACCATATTGTGTATGATCTGATATTGAGTTGTCTTGCCAACCGAACACCACAGGGCACATATTGGGAGTTAGTGTGGCTCAAGAGAACAAGTTCATGGTAGTCGTATGTACGTAGGGCGAGGGAGAAACGATGAGATTTGGTCCTTCTGGCCCAGGCATATGCGAAGCCACTCCTGCATCGGCGGCTGAACAAGAAGGGGGTGGTGATACCCGAAAAAAAGTTGGGGACTCCAAACACAGCGCGACGCACACAACAGCCAAAAGTCCGGGAGTTGTTGATGCTGTCGATGAAGACCGTATGGAAGGAGCTCCTTCAGTCAGACAAGTTAGTGGGCTTGCTGACGAGGGTAATGTGCTAAAAGCACTAGTCCAAAGGATGAATCTCCAAGACCAGGACTACATGGCATTATCAGAAGATGAAGGTCCCGACGACGAGAATATTGTGGAACAGCATGCAGTTCCATCCGAGTGGAATACATACCAGTTCGACAACCTCGTCGTTAACGAAGGCTCCTGTGTGCCATGGGAGTATGAGCAGAGCGAGGTCAGACAACGAGCTATATACAAATGCAAGGAGGCTGTACAGGAGGCAGTCAAATTCTAGGTCTTGTCAGTGCGGCCTACATTCACAGTCGTCAAGTCTAACCCAAGATGCTACGACGTGAAGTGTGACATAAAGGGATGCCCTTGGCGAGTGCACGCATTTCATCATAAGTAGGACACCTACTGGATATGCTCTATAGTGGTCCCTCACACATGTGTCGTCGCTGAGTCAATGCAGTCCCATAAGAACCTGTCATCAGCCTTCATCGCGACATCATGTAGGGTGAGACAATGGATAATCTTGATTTTAATCACGATCCATCATTCGGGCGATTAAGGTAAAGTTCTAGTACACAATCAGCTACGCCAAGGCGTAGAGGGCAAAATAGAAGGCATTGAAATCAAGGTTCGGTACGTTCGAGGACTCCTACCATAACTTGCAGGTGAAATACTTCTCGGACTGGATTGAACACTAGCCTAAGGAGAAGTGGTCGCTGCTACATGACAAAGGTGGTACTCGATATGGTGTTATGACAACCAATCTAGTCGATGTGTACAATTGGGTCATGGCGGCGCTAGGTGCCTCCCTTTGGTTGGTATTGTGGAGGAAATTTTTCACGGTACCACAAATTCTTTTGTTGACAGAAGCAACAACACGTTGCTCATCATAGCAAATGATAGAGTATTGTACTTCACCATGATCAACAAGTACATGGAGGAGAAAAGCAAGAAGGGTGAGATGCATCGGGCATTCAAATGGGAACAAGGGAGCATCGCTTCGAGATATTGTGCAGTGATAAAGGACGCCGAGAGATGAATCGCGAGAGGATCACCCACAAGTGCACGCTACGTCGCACTAGTTGTATATGTACTTGCAACAAGCCTCTTTTTCTGCATAGACCCTGCTCACATGTCATGGCTGCATGTTCAACAGTGGCACGGCATCCTGACCAGTATCTCTTTGATTATTTTAACAAGGAGGATGTGATGCAAACCTGGAGTGCGGAGCTTTATGGTTACAGCGTGGTTGGCCATTTCATTAGCTATCTGACCTGAGAGCAACTTATCTGGGCCGTGGATATTGATAGGCTAAAGGAAAAGGTTGGCCGGTGACAGGTACAGCTTATCAGGAATGATATAGACGAAGCAGAAGCTGAACGACGTACAAAGAAGTACTCTATTTGTAGGGAGTCTGGGCACACCTTCAAGAAATGTCCTACGAGAAATCCACAGAATGAAGGAGACATCGGCAGTCCGAATGACGCCGCGGGGACCTCAGCCGACCGCCCCACTCGAGGCGGTCGATCTGGAGGACATTGAGGTCGTGGCCACGGGGAAGGCTCGTCTTGTTGAAATATGTTGTGCTTAATGCTTTGTAATATCATTTTGATATGTTGAAAAACTAGGTGATGATATTATGCTGAATATTTTTGTAATATCAGTGTGATTTATCGACAAAATATGTGAGGATGTTATGCTTAATGTTATGTAAAATCATTGTGATTTGTCGATAAAAAATGTGACGATGTTGCGTTGAATGTTTTGTAATATCATTGTGATTTGTCCATAAAATATGTGATCAGAAATAGACGGTAAAAAACAGGCAAAGGCCTATGTTGCCAGTTGAAATGATAATAGGATTCTGTCGCCGGTTGGAGTGACGATAGGTCCATATTATCATTTCAATTGGCGACATTGACCTCTCTGCACTGTTCTGGCTATTGCTGTCATTGCCTAGGCTACTGTCGTTATTTAGAATGGCGACGGGGCAATTTCGCTATTTCAAATAGCGATAATAGCCTAATTTTGTAAAAAAATTTGACTATTTTTTATATATTTTTTTTAAAAAATATTGAGTATGGAGTGTAGCGTGTTGGTGGCAACGACAAGCGGACAACCAACAGACCAAGAAGGCCACTTACAAATCGCCATGGTATACATGGCCAGTAGTGCTTTCCGGCATGTACAGAAGACAAAGAATTCGCGAACAAAGCCAATGTCGTTGCTTGCTTCCGGGTGAAGGTCGCCCGAACACGTACGAATGGGACACCCTGACAATGAAGAAATGGATCACCATGTGTCAAGACGCTGACTCATCAACACAATAACGCAAATATCGTGACGGTATGCACGCAAGCAACAGCACTTTGCAAATCATTGGGAATGGGTACAAGATCCACGCAAGGGATCAGGCCACCATGGTCTCATGTAGCTATCTGCCTATCTCAACAAATGAACATATTATGGAACTATTAGGCCCAGAAGTTCAGATATAGCTGAATTTTGGGCATTCATCGTAGGCTGTGAATAATACATCTCACGAACGGATACGTTGAAATGACGGGGGTATTCAAGCAGAGGCAGCAGAGTGTGAATGTGCTCGAGTCTCGAAAGAGAAAACTAGCCAAATGTAGCAGAGATAGACGTGAGCTGCGATATCTCCGGTGCATTGTATGAGAACTTTGCACAAATTTAGAATATAGGATCAGTTACAGACTAGCCGTGGGGCGCGCGGGTGTCTGCCTGGCTAGGCCTAACCTCGCTGCCAAACAATGGAAATAGAATATAGGATCTGTTATTGTTTGGCTACAACTCAAAGCTACGTTCATGAGAAGGTTGCAAGGATAAGCGGATCTAGAAGACAGAAAAAAGTCACTGGTGTCACCATAAGGATATGTCCATTGTTTAGACCGGAGAACTTGTAATAACTAAGAGCTTCTCTTCAGGATTTGCTAGAACTCATTGGGGTCACTGGACCTTAGCCATTATACTGTAAATCCGCCCCTGGTTGTAAGTTCGCCCTACCTCCCAGTAATTAATTAATTGCCGTGTGCACGTAAATGTCGTAAGTTCGTCTTACCTCCTACTAATTCTGAACTACGCCATTAGACAGGATTTAATTAATTCTTGTCTAGGACTAAGGGCAAATAAGTAGTACCAGTAAGTAGGAGTGACTCCCAAGCCCAAATGGTGACGCGGCTAACTTGTCCTCTCTTCCTCTCCTGCCACGTTCTTCGTAGGGTGCATGATATGATTTTGTGATCGGCGCCCTGTTAACGCAAACCACACGTATACACAAACCACACGAATAAACCAAGCATCCAATCGAAAAACGCTGATAAAGATAAAAGAAATTATTCGATCCCATGAGCTTCGCATGGCTTGCAGTTCACCTCACCCTCATCCACCAAGGCAAATGAAATCCAAAAAATAGCAATTCGCACCAAGACACAATGAATACAAGTATATACAGGGAGAGACAATATCTTTTATTCGTCTCCGTGTATCATGTATGCAGGGGGTCCTCATATTTATAGGCTACACGGGTGAAAACCCTCCTGAGACGGTTTAATCTTTTGCCTATACAAAGGTTTCGTAACGCTCCCCTTTAGGCAATAGACAACGATATGCAAATGTCTCATCAAAAACTCGTTACACAAACCCATTGGGATTTTTTGGAGAAAATGGTATATTACATTCGTAAGTTGCATTACACTTATTGACTCATTAAAAACCTTTAAGTGAGAACCCTTCAGGAAAACTCATCAAAGAAAAGAGTGCAACATTTAATCTTCGGGATCCAATCTTCAAGATTTTGGATAAATCCTCATGATTTGATAAGGGTCATGATTTAGTGATTTACTCCTTAAACTCTGCAACTCTTTAAACCGTCTCATTCTAATATCATGAATGCATCTTTGAAAATTGGATGCAGACATAAACTTAGTGAATAAATTAACTGAATTTTCACAAGACTTTGTTTGCAGAATCTTTACCTCACTATTCTTCTAGATTTCATGACGATAAAAAAATTTAGGAGCAATGTGCTTAGTGATGTTTCTCTTGACATAACCCGTTTGAATTTGTGTAATACAAGTAGTATTGTCTTCATAGATAATTCAAGGGGTATTGTCGGAATTAATGTCATAGTACTTCTAGATGTGGTTAATCACACGTCTGAACCAAACACATTCAAGTGGGGCTCATATAGTGCTACAATATCTGAGTAGTTGGTAGGAGCAACTACCAAGGTCTGTTTAGATTAACACCGAGAGGTGGTTTCACCAGCACAAAGTAATATAAATCCATTCTGAGATCTTGCATTATAGATATTTGACAGATATTTTCATGATTTATTAGTGATCATTAGGATTATGCACGATCTTCATAATCTTTGCATTGTCGACCAACTGGATCTAAACTGTTAAGTAGTAAAACCTTTTAGGTAAATTTAATTAGTAATCATCGTATCAATACCTTCTAGGCTCGACTAAGATTTTTAAAATCTCAAATATGATGATTAGTGTTTAGTATATGCTCCTCTGAAGACCACTTCTGCTGAAGTCTTGTTGCTCTAATACCTTTCATATATTTTTCAAAAATGAACATAGGTAAAAACAAAGGGGTGACTTTTTTTATCTAGCTTATAAAAGTTTATCAAATTTAATGGATTATCACGATATAGCCTCTATCGCCCCACCGCCATTTGCCCTCCCTTCCTCCCCTCTCCTACCCCCACACCAGGCATCTCCCGTCGCCTCCCCCGACGTCGCTGCCTCCCCCCAACCGACGCCGCCTCTCTCTCGCCCCACCACCGCCTCCTCTCTCCTCCACTCGACGGCGCCACCTCGATCTCCTCCCCACCGACACCTCGGTCCCTTTCCCTCTGCCCTTTCCACCGCGGCCGCCTCCCTCCCCCTCTAACGCCGCCTCCCCCACCGACGCCGCCTCCCCCACAGACGGCGCCGCCTCCCCCACCGTCAAGTTTCAAGGTAGTTATGGAAGAAAAAATTGATCTATGAATGTGCTGGTTGCCGATTGCTCTGTGAAAAAATCGATCTGTGAATGTGCTGATTGCTATGTGAAAAAATTGATCTGTGAAATCTGAATGGAAATGTGAAATGCTGATTGCTGAAATCTGAAATTTGGCGATGCGAATCTAATTGAAGTAGTTTGACCCACAAGATTTATTTCATGGTATTCCTTTTCTACTGTTGGACTACCTCGACTAGTATAAGGATAACCCACCATAGAAGCAGTCTGAAAAGGTGATTTACTCTTAACGTGCATCATATAGCTTCTTCATTTGATTTGGAAATAAACGCATCAAATAGCTTCTTCATTTCAATTGGAAATAATCTAAGGGGTATAGTTGTACTTCAATACTAAAGCCAGAAAATGGTTTCATTAATTTGAGAATCAAGCATGGAAAACAAGTTGTCAGCATATTAGTTTATTGTGGCTTGTGAGGCCAGACCACTATCTTTGTCATATCATTATGTTTGCATTCTTATTGTTATACAAGTTTCTGCCTTGTTCTAGGTTTAGTTTTGTATATCATTATATTATGCCCTTACAAATTATAAATCATCCTGTAAATTGTATAGATGGAACTAGTTGCAATCAGCAAGGCAAATTGGGATACATTTGGCAACAGGGCATTTTGTCAGATCTGTGTTGAGGAAGTTGGAGATGGCAATAGACCATTAGGATGTTTGAATACCACAGGTTACAAGAACCTCCAGAAGAAGTTCTATGAAAGGACAGGGAAAAAGCACGATAAAAAACAACTAAAAAATAAGTGGGAAGCATTAAAGAAAGAATACAACTTGTGGAATGATTTGAAACAAAAAGCAACTGGGCTAGGTTGGGATTATCAAAAAGGAACTATATCAGCATCTGACGCTTGGTGGAAGGAGCACAAGGTATTAATTGTAGAAGCATCTATTCATTAATGTGTATGATTTCATATTTTAATTTATGCTAACTTCAGTCATTGTTTAAAATTTTCAGCAATATCCTAAACATTTTCGTGATGGACCACCTGAGAACCTGGATGATATGGATCGTATGTTTGACAAGGCTCATGTCACAGGTAACACTTCAGCCATCCCGGGTGAGCCTACTCAGGAAGACCAAACCGTTGTGGACATTGATTGTTCGGAGGATGGCGAGGAAGACGCCGCCACCGATGCTGAGAATAATGAGGCCGTCTGCTTGAAACCCAAGCTCGCTGCGAAGCGTAGAGCTAATAATATTAATCGTAGCCCAAAGAAGAACAAGAACAATCCCATAGCTAGGGATTTCAAGCGTATGGTGGATATTATGGCAAAAGGCCCTGTTCAGAGTGGTCCATCTATAGCAGATGTTATGGATATAGCTATTCAGGCAGGGGTAGTAGAAGGAAGTGATGAACACTTCATTGCGACAAAGCTCTTTACTAAACTAGAAAATCGGGAAGTGTTTGTCACTATGAAATCCAATGAAGTAAAGATGAATTGGCTCAGGAGGATGTTTGATATCAAGATGAAGAAAGATTAAATTTTTTTAGTAGTTCTTTTTCATTTTGAAAACTACTTGGTGATGATTATGTAATTGTTGAAACTATTAATATTGTACTCATATTATTGTTACCTTGCATTGTGTTCTACATTAGTTTATATTATGTTCTATGTTACTGATCATTGTTATTATTTGTAGATGAGCTCATCAAGTGATATTGATGGTTCAACCAGTGATAGTGACACTGATAGCGGTTTGATAGAAGATGACATCGAAATAACAAAAAGGAGAGGCGACAACCACTCCTGACTGGTTATGAATGGGTTGTAGAGCAACTAGGCGATGAGAGAGATTGTTACTCGATGTTCCGAATGAGTAGGCCTGTTTTTGATAGTTTGCATGAAACATTGGTTGGAAATTATGGCTTGAAATCAACTAGGACTATGACCTCCATAGAATCTTTGGCTATATTTTTGTGGACAGTTGGGGGCCCTCAGTCAGTTAGTCAAGTTCAAAACCGCTTCAAAAGGTCCACAGAAACAATCAATAGAAAATTTGGTGAAGTCTTGCAGTGTGTCTATCTTTTATCCGAAGATAATATTAGACCAATGGATCCGGAGTTCACAACAGTGCATCCAAGACTTCAAGATAATCGTTTCACGCCTCATTTCAACAATTGCATAGGTGCAATTGATGGCACACATGTACTGGTTGTTGTTCCAGCGGATGAGCAGGTTGCTCACACTGGTCGCCATGGATATACGTCTCAAAATATGATGGCAGTGTGTGACTTCGACATGAGGTTTACCTTTGTTGTTGCTTGGGATGGCGGGTTCAAAGACATGACACAAGGATTTTCAATAACACTTTGGACAAGTACTCAAACCGGTTTCCACATCCTCCTCGAAGGTACTATGCTTCTTTAATAATATAATTAAATATTATGATAGCCTTCCTATTTTTTAATGTCAATATTTGTGTGTTACATGTATGTAGGAAAATATTACCTTGTTGATGCGGGTTATCCCAATCGAAAGGGCTATCTAGCTCCTTACAAAGGACAAAAGTATCATCTACCAGAATTTCGCCATGGTCGACAACCAAGTGGAAAATATGAGGTGTTCAATCACGCCACTCGCCCATTCGCAATGTGATTGAGCGGTCCTTTGGCGTGTTGAAGATGAAATGGAGAATCTTGTTGGCTTTGCCAAGTTACAAAATGAAGATTCAAACAAAATAATAATTGCATGTATAGCACTACACAACTTTATCCGAGATAGTGCTTTACGTGATGAGCTTTTCGAGAGATGTGATCTTGATGAAGATTATGACCCAAGCGATCATAAAAACCGTTCATTTGGAGGCACCGTGTCAATGGATCGACAATCGATGATAGAGATATGAGTGTATTTCGTGACAGCATTGCTACTTCTTTAATAGCCTCACGAGAATAAAAAGATTACATTATTATGATATGATCGGATATTATTTAGTTTGGCTGGCTATGTATTTCTATATTAATTTCTTTCATTACGCAATATCCATAATTAATATATGCACGAACAAGCAAAACTCTTTTTGTTTCATATGTACACTTGCACGTATCGTCATAGTTACAAATCCCATGCAAAAATAAGTTTAAATTCATCCTTAAAAACATCCTTCAAACCCTCAAGAACAATTCAGACTTTTTATCCTTCACACACAACTCAATAAGCCAACATTCTTTAAAAAGCCAGATTACCAAACACCAAAGCTTGACTTAAAAGATGGCAGACTTATAAGCCGATTAAGCCAAAAAGCTGGCTTTAAACTATAAGCCAAAAAGCTTAAGCCTAAACAAACAGGCCCATAGTCTTACATACAAATATCCTGTTACTCATCTAGTGGTTTAGGATAAATACTATTTAAAAGTAATATGTTTAACTTATCAAATACTACTATTTAGTTATGTAACACAAGTAGATTACCTTTGTAGAGGATATAGCCGGCAGCCTGCAAAAGGGGTATACAAACATCCGGAAGCTGAGAGGTTGGTCCCACCCGTCATATGAAAATAAGGCCTTCCTCTACAATATCTCACTAGTCGAAGGATGTCTTTGGAATAAGCTGCCAAAATATAACACGCACCCAAAACCCCGATGGCCCAAACCCTTCTACCCCCTCTCCCCCTCCCTTCCCCTCCCCGTCGGCGGCAAACGAACAAACCCTAATCAGTAACACGGACACCACCGCCTCCTCGTGCTCCGATCCCTCTAAACCCCACTAAACCCTAGCCCCTCCGGCCATCCATGGCGTCGGAGGACGAAGCGAATGCGGCGGCGGCGGAGGCTTCGGAGGAGAAGAAGCGGCGGCGGAAGGGGAAGCACGACAAACCCAAGCCGTGGGACGAGGACCCCAACATCGACCGCTGGAAGGTGGAGAAGTTCGACCCCTCGTGGAATGAGGGCGGCATGCTGGAAGTCAGCTCCTTCTCCACCCTCTTCCCCCAATACCGAGGCAATCACTCCCGCCCCCATCCTCTTCTTCCTCATTGACCTGCGATTCGTTGCAAACTAGACCTATTTTGTAGTTCACTGAATGCGAATTGATGGGGTATTGCGTGTTGGGATGCAGAGAAGTATCTGCAGGAGGCGTGGCCCGTTGTGAAGGGCGCATTGAAGGAGTTTGGGGTCTCGTGCGAGCTCAATTTGGTATGTGATGAGTGATTAGGCTTGTTTGGACTTTGGTGTGTTCTTAAGTAGTGGGACGGTTCTGTGGTAAGAATTAGCTTTGAGAATTGAGACCTCTCCTGATGCATTCATAGGTGGAGGGATCCATGACGGTTTCAACCACCCGGAAGACCAGGGACCCCTACATTATTATCAAGGCCAGGGACCTGATAAAACTCTTGTCGCGAAGTGTCCCTGCACCTCAGGTATACCTATTTTTGTTACCGAGCCCTTCCAGCTTTTATGCATGTTCTGCCTTGTGATCTGTAGACTTTGTGGAGATTGTTGTTGAACTTGTGAGAGGTAGTTTACATATCTATTAGGGTATACTATGTCTTTGCCTCATTTCATGATGTACTCCCACATGAAGCTATTCTTGAGTCACCAACGCCTTGGTTAATCTGCGCGGGAGTTGTTTCACTACTAAACTTCTACTGATTTTTGCAGGCAATTAAAATACTCAATGATGAGATGAACTGTGATATTACCAAGATCGGTAGCATCATACGAAATAAGGTATACTTTCTTTCATTATTCAACTTAAATTCTGTGCATCTATCTAAGGAATAGATTTGAATATGTCATGATTACTGCTGCAATTCTTTGCTTGCTATCAAATATTCCACTAGGAAGAACATGTAAAGACAAGATCTGTAATTGCCAAAGTAAAATGATGGAACCAATCAAATAAGGATATTAGATAACATTTTGCTCCTTTTTCCGGATGCTCAATTGCATTTTCTTGTCTCCAAATTACCTACTACAATGTCATTCTGTTTGGAAGTTCTGTACGATGTTATCAGTGCTGTGTGATATTTGTTGTTTTATTCATTTTATGATGATGCTACTAAATTACTAATACATCATATAACTGTGCTTTTAACGCAATTAGAAATGGATACTTTATTGTTTATAGTGTTGCCTTTTTCATATTGTTAAAGACTCTGGGTTCCTTTCCTTTGCCCAAGCCTAAGCTATTTCCATGTTTATAGATTTTCTGGCTGCATTCATATAAGTATATAATTACAAACCCCTGTGTCACATCGTCACATGTGCTGTGCTTTGTTGCCTCAATAAGATTTTCATGAATCCAAATACAAACATTGGTTTGATAGGCTAAAATTTAAGGTTTCTTCTCTTGGTGTGATTTAGCTTATTGTGTAATTACTTTTATTAAGTTTGCAGTGAGAATCACTCTATGCTAAATATCATTAGCACCTCTTTGTGCGAATTTAGTTTGATACTCTAGTCCACTAATAATGTGCCATCTACAGGAAAGATTTGTTAAAAGGAGAGAACGCCTTTTAGGTCCTAATTTGTCTACCCTTAAGGTAAACTTCTTCTCATATGGTTCCTGTGGATGCATCTCTTTTAATGTAAGAATAAACAGACTCCCCTTTGTTCACATGTTGTTTTATGTACTACAGGCCATCGAGATTTTGACTGGTTGCTACATCTTAGTTCAGGTTTTACTTAATTTCTTACCTTATGTACTACATTTAAAGTTACATTATTGGTCTACCTCCTTTCTACTCTACATTTTGGTATTATTGACTACTATTATTACATTTTTCCACTCATGAAAGGGAAATACTGTTGCCACCATGGGTTCTTTTAAGGGACTGAAACAGGTCAGAAGGATTGTGGAGGATTGCATAAAGAACATAAAGCATCCAGTGTACCACATTAAGGTGACTGGTCTTGTTTTTTTAGATGTATTTTCTGATGGAATGTATGTAGGATTACTTATCAGTGATTGTTAAACTATGTAGGAACTCCTAATTAAACGTGAGCTGGCTAAAAATCCTGCCCTAGCCAATGAAAGCTGGGACAGGTTTCTCCCAAAGTTTAAGAAGTAAGGAACTTGCATCATATTTCTATTATGGGGGTTAATACCACTGAAAAGTACATTGTGTATCTTATACCTCATTACTTGCTGTTTTTCAGGAAGAATGTCAAGCAAAAGAAGCCGAAAACCAAGGAGAAGAAACCATACACACCCTTTCCACCGCCTCAGCAGCCTAGCAAGGTGAAGTCAATTGTTCTTTTCACTGCTAATTGTTACTATAGTTATTGTCCTGTTTGGTATACTGGTTTTCACCAGTCCATGAGCTGTTATGGTGGTTAGCAGCGCTGTCCCTACAACTCTATGTTTTCATGCCAGCTGTCCATCCTACACAGTCAGATAATTCATTTCATGTTATTTTCTATACAAGATTATTTGTAGTTTGTAGTATGCTACTTGAATTCGGAGGTAACATCCATTCTGCTGGCTAGTTTTCTTTTGCCTATTGTGCTACTATTTGATTAATTTGTCGTTCTGGATGTTGTAGATTGATCTTGAACTTGAGAGTGGTGAGTATTTCATGAGTGACAAAAAGAAGTCGGCAAAGAAATGGCAAGAGAAGCTGGAGAAGCAATCAGAGAAAGCTGAAGAAAACAAAAGAAAGAGAGAAGCTGCATTTGTTCCTCCAAAGGTTAGATTTTCTTCTTGTGTATTTATTAGTATGATTCTCCTCCTTGTATTAGTTACTAAACACAGTTATTTGTTTCAGGAGAACACTGCAGGTCCATCTGAATCCGGCAAGTCTACCAATGACAATAATGAGATTGCTGATATGGCGAAGTCCTTAAAGGTACACTGCTGTTGTTTTATGCTTTACTTTTTATTCTGTCTGTACTTTTTAATCTGTTTGGGAGTATGGGTTGTTATTCTGTTAGAATGGTCATCTCATCATTGTGAATCTGCTCTATTTGCAGAAGAAGGCAAAGGAATTCAGAAAGAATGAAGCACAGGAAAATGTGAGAATCGAGTCATATGTTGCAAGTAAGGAAGAATCACGCCCAACAAAGAAGCACAAATCGTCCAAGTCCAAGTAACTGCAATTTGAATGCACCATGTCAGTTACTTAGCGTGATATTTTTTATTTTTGAGTTAGTGGAACCATTGCCATTAGGGCAGGTCATACCCTTCTATAGAAGAGAGTTTGAACCTTTTGGTGGTCTGGCCTTGTTGGAAAAGTAACTCTGCACGGGTTGTGGTCCGTTTGTCGGCAACTGTCATCGGGCTACCATCAGGAACAAAATGAAAATTTGGCATATTCTATTGCGTTTCGCCATCAATCTGCGACTCTGGAGTCGACCTCTGCAAACTCACGTCGGGAGTATTTCATGTGGAACTCTACTCGGTACGTAGACACTCAAGTTCTGCACCAACGGCTCGATCTCGCCACCCTGTCCGACGCCGAAAAGCGGAACCCTCCGGGCTACGCACCCTGCCTTCTCGAAGTGGGCTCTCACCGCTGGGTTGAAAACGGGACGGACATTTTCGCCTGATTCTGGATCCGATCAGGATAGGATGAAACGAAGCATGCAATAAGACCCGGATATCGGAATGATTTCTTTGCCAGATATCCGGCAAATACCGCAACTGCGATGTTGCCTTGCTAAGAGCCGTAGTCGTTGACCGTCGAAGAGGCCAAATCTGCCATTCTTGCAGTGGGAGAGGCGATGGCGCGATGAGGGAGGTCGACTGTGTCTCCCTGGCCTCCTCTTCTCTCTCAGGCTCGAACTCTCCATTTCTCCTTATCTGGATCGCAGAGTTTTTTTTACTCATTTAGCTTTTTTGAAACGGAATAGCAAAACTAGCCTCTCTCCCACGTATACAAATAAAATAACAAAAATAACACATATATCGTGCGAAATCGCTACCGAAAGCCATGTGACTCTTGTTGTGATTCTGAACCACGGCAGACCACGTGTGACGATCCTAAACCGTGGCAGGCGACGTGCTGCGATTTCAGACCGTGGCAGGTGATGTGCCGCTCTCCTAGATCGCGACACGTTGCTCTTCGTGGTCGCGATCGAATGGTATGCATGCGGGCGTAGCACGTGGTCCGCCACACCGAATCGCGACACGTGGCCTAGGGGGAACTAGTTTTGCTATTTTATTTTAAAAACGTGTCATGTTAGCCCAAGACTCGGGACTCATGTTTCGAGTCGTACCGGAGGCGATCTGGAATTCTTGATGCCATTCGTGACTTAGTGGTAGCCTGATAGGTTGTAGGGTCGGCAAATGGGCCAGTTGGCCTTTTTCTTTCTTTTGTTGTTAGGCTGTTACAGGCCTATTTAGTATGACTTCTACTCTTAGTTTCCTAGTTGGGGTAGGCGGAGTCGTGCCAAACGAGGTAACTCAACAAAATTTTTGGAGTTAGAGTAACCGGGAGCGAAGCAGCACTAACTACAATATTTGGGAGCGGGTGGAACATTGCCCCAAGCATGGAGCTCTGGGCCAACGAAGCCAAATGCCCCCGGGTGTTGATAAAAATTACCCGCAATTGCAATTTGCCACTGAAGTACTCATTCGCGTCTCTCTTTCTCTCGATCCCATTTGCTGATCCAACCTTGGGGAGAAACCCTAGAGAGGAGAGGAGGTGGCTATTACGGCAGCTGTAGGCAACGGCTGAAGAAGAGGCGGCATGTCCCTCCCCGCCGGCGACCAAGGCGATCTCTCCCTCCTTGGCGGTGACCAGGGCGACGTCTCCCTCCCCAGTGTGCTTGTCCTCTCCCCAGCCTTTGTGACTTCTTCCCCATCCCGGTGTCCTTGTTAAGCAATACAAAAAAAAAAGATTACAAGTTACAAAGTAAAGGTAGTGCAGTATGTTTACAAAGATCCTTTTCATTCCTGAGCCGGAGCTAATCTTCTTACTAAACACCTCCTTAGACATCTAAAATTTCTCATAGAAGTGGATCTAAGAATGAAGATGAAATTAGAGTTACAAAAACTTAGAGTAGAGCCATACCAAACAAACCCAATTTATTTTAGGTGCTATACATAAAAATACATGTATACATGAACAAAAGATGAAGTCATAAAGGTCACTCATGTTGAAACGATGGTGGTATAATTCAACATATATTCCTTTCCATATACACGTAGTATCCGCCTATTTTATTTGTTTTTGACCCGATTTTGTTATGCATCCGCCTCGTATCCGTATCTCAAATAATCCAAATCCCCACCTAGTCGAGTGTCCTGTCGATAATATGACTGGGAACTCAGACCAGGAACTGTAAACCTTTTCTCAACTTTTCACTGTTTTCAAAATCACTTCTTCATCAAATTTCTGTAGTGGAATCGGAATTGAAATTATTAAATAGTCTATCGTTCAATTAGAGTGGATAGGAAAAGTACAAGAATACTAGAATAATCGAACACAACTATATTAGTGCTAAGGATATAAGGGTATTTACGATATTTCTAATTATTAGGGTTTAGTATTGTGTCCCTTCGTACCTTGTATATATTGTCCATTGTGCTCTTCAATATACAGACACAATATTCATAACATGGTATCAGAGTAATATTAGGGTTATGATTACTGTAGCCACCACTGTCGGCTTCTACCCTCCGCTCGTCCTCCGCTGCGCACTGCTCCGGGAGGACCGATCTTCGCTCTCGGGGCGGCCATCCGACTTCTCTTCCTCCATCGGTGTGCCAGCTCTTGCACGACATGAGAAGGCGGTTCTGGTTGATCATCCTGTCAGACACACTCATCCTCCTGCCGGCGCACCAGAACTTCCTACTAATCCTTCGGGGCAGAGGAAGAAGGACGAGGAGTCGAAGTGCTTTCGAGCCTCTCGTCGAGGCAACTCTGGTGGTCACCGCCTTTCGATAATTCGGACGCGGCTCAGTTCAGGACACAGGCTCCTTGCTGCCCGTCTGCAACTCGCGTGCCGCGCTCCAATGGCGGTGGCGCGCTAAACCTGTTGATGCCTCGTTGGGGGGTGATCAGGGAAAAGAAGGGCTTCGTATCTTTCTCCGTGGCCAGAATAGTCCGTCGTCTCGGATCAGATCAAGCACTTCCAAGACTTGGGTTGATACTTCCTCTCCCGTTCGGTTGCTGCCGATCCATAGCAGAGGAGCTCCTCTTTCTCGCGCTGGCTGCTTATGCAGCCCGTGGATTAGGCCACAGCCGCCACGGCAGCCTGAGAGTCACACCATAACATCGCTTGTATATACTCGTAGTCATTACCACCTTGGTAACCTGGGCCTGCACCCTGGTACCTTGGGTAAGATGGGCCTGGGCCGCCATGCATGTTGCCTCCCGGGTTACCCTGGTAAGCTTTGTCACCGCCTTGATACCCAAGAGGATACTGAGGTGCACCGCCTGGTGTGTAGCCTGCGTGCGGGTTTGGCATTTGGGGCTGGTAATTTGGCGGGCCACCTGTGCTGTGGGGTGGAGGTGGTGGTGGAGGCATGTTGCCAGGGTTCTGGCCAAGCGGTGGAGGGCTGTTGAAACCTTGTGCAGGAGAATGGCTGGAGCTGGTTCGGGTTCCGCCCGTCCGCGCGGCTGCCCTCCACCCCCCTCTCCGAGACGAAACGACGAGATGCGTGGGTGACGGGCGGGAAACTGCATTCGCTTGAGTCTTTTGCATCATTTCTTCTATTACGTCTATCCAAGTCTGTATTATTTTATCATTTTGTTCATCTAAATTATGCGAGTTTATAAATTTATTGTCAATCATAGAAGCATAGAAATTCTTTTTGGCATGACCGCAGCCGCTGCTATTTTTTTTCGAGCAGCTGCAAATCCACCGCCCCAAGCTTTCAAGGCCGCCGCGCTTCTTTCGCACTGCCTCTTCGTTGTACTTCTTATGTATTACGCCAGCTTTTTCTGCACTACGCCTCTGTTGTGCTTCTTGTGCATTGCACCGCGCTTCTTTTGCACTGTGCATTCATTACGCTTCTTGTGCATTGCACCACGCTTCTTTTGCACTGTGCATTCGTTACGCTTCTTGTGCACTGCGCCATTGTTATCTTGGGCTACGATCTGCGCCACCATGCTTTTATCTATTTCTATTCGACTTGATTTGATAGATTTCTTTATTTATCGGTTTCATCATCTTCTTCGTCATGTTGTCATGGTCGACTTTGCTCCCGCACCTTGTGCTTTATGGGCTGTCACATGACCCCAGATGGAAGGAGATCTTTTATCGATATGTTTTTCAAGAGTTGCATGTTACGATGACATTATTAAGACTCGAATTTTGGATTTTTTTTCATACTTTAGTGTCAACCCTTTCCAAATACAATGCTATTGCATACGCTTTGCATTTGAAGAGGGCTTAAGGATATAATGTTATTTACGGTATTTTCTATTGTATTATGGTTTAGTCTTGTATCCCCTTTATACCATATATATATTACCCATTGAGCCTCTTCGATATACAGTCAATGCTATTGCATACACTTTGCATTTGAAGAGGGCTTAAGGATATAATGGTATTTACAATATTTTCTATTGTATTAGGGTTTAGTCTTGTATTCTCTTTGTACCATATATATATTACCCATTGAGCCTCTTCGATATACAGACACAATATTCGTAACAATTAGCAGGTACATATTTTTCCAAGTTGAAAAACAATCATCGCCTGCTCATTGACAGGATGGATCTTCCTCATGTAAGTTCTGTACACTGCGAACTGATGTGCACTACAACAGATATAATGAACGAATATTACAGAATCGAAGGCACTAACCAGACAACCACAAAGCCATTATTCTATGCCAGCAGGACTATGAGATTCATTTTTCTTTAATCATTTACAACACATGTACAGTTTCACTAATTACAGCGAAACCTCGCAACTATATACAAGGGCCTTTTGCCCTTAGCCCCTTAGTATACAAGCCCAAAAATAATTGAACAGAAAAAAACGGCAAGGAAAAACTGAATACAAATATACAATCAACGAACCAATCAATAAAAACCAGAAGCCTATAGCTCTCCTAGCAACTACTCTTCAATGGCTTGCTATCTGGTCTAGAAAGAATCACGCGTACTGTACATCCTGCAGACAGGAACTCTGGATTTATCCACAAGTGAAGGCTCCATCATGAGAAAAATCAACTACTCCCCTCTTTGCAATAAAAACGCAAAGCTTGGGTTTTCACGGACAAAAGGTAGCAAGTCATCATCAACCATCTCAATGACTGGCATTGTCTTTGTAATATCATCAAGTGAAAAAGGTATGCTGCATTGAGGAATGAAACAAGTGAAACCATGAGCCATCAGCATTAGGAGGTCCTAAGCTGAAAAAATGCTAATATTTTCAAATATAACATACCTAGAATCGTCATCTAGCAGTATAGAAAAAGTTGTGACAGTATTAGATTCCTCACGCACTGCAGCTTTCAAGCTTGATGTGAACTATAGAGAAAGAAAATCAATAGTTCGTTTGTAAATGAAAACGAACCAAATGTGGCAAGACCAAAAAGAATATTAAGGAACCTTCATCTTACCTCTGCTGAAATAGTGTTTGTACCATTGACATCATCCCAATACATACTAACTATGCGCTCTAGCTGCTGTATGCTGAGGGCCTGAAGAGTTCATAACAATATTAGAAGTGCAACTTATAGAGGTAAGGACTGGTCAAATCAAATACTTACGGGGCACACATCAGCACGTATCTCTCTTAATGTCCTCATTGGCTTTAGAGAAATCACCTGATATAAGAGAAGAGTAGGGACATAATGTATTTGTGATTAAAACGTTACTAAGCATTGAAATTCAATTATTAAGCAAACAACATTTTTTTCCGTAAGAAATGCTCACCAAGAAATCAACAGCCTGTCTGATATGCTTCAATGCCTCCCAGGATGAACCTGCAAACTGTGTCAAATACAACACATAAGCCAATAGCATTGTGAAATCCATTTAAAAACAGGGAAGTGAATAACCTCTCGAGTAGCATTGTCGGACCAATGTTTTAGTACACCTAGTCCAGCTTTGACATATTCCCCGTTGCTAAACGAACAGCACTCACGCCGCAAAAGGAGTCTATTTCCAAGGGAAATATCTTAGAGAAGCTTATACATATGTGAAGACAAAAGACTACGACAAAAATGTTAACCTGTTAAATAGTTGAACATCAATCAGAGAAAATATCTGTGTGAACAGTTTGTGCACCAAAATTGATGGAACCTGCAAATTCAACGGAATAAGACACGCATCCAGAACCTTTTATCAATGGATGCCATAGGGCCAAAATAATTTAGCACCTACATGGTTCACCCTTAATACATCCAAGTAGTTAGCAAGGACTTTCACGATGCCCAACCAATGTGCGAGTTGCTTCTGTTGTCCCAAGCCATTTGCATGGCCTTTTGCTAGACTCGAATGAGAAGTTCGTGGATCCTGAAGAAATTCAATATTTAGCAATCTTTAAAATGGGAAAAGATGAAATTCAAGGAAAAAAGGAGCAGATAGCAGTACCTGGATACACAATTCAAGTAAAGGGTTTAGCTCCTTCTTCACACTGTCACTTATCATACCATAAACCTTCTCAATTAGATCCACAAGCTGCTGTTTAAAGAGCAGAGCTGGATATTTTGCTTCAACTTGGGGTAATCCAGCAGCTCCAACTGATTGGCCACTGAGATAAGCAAACCCAGCATTTGAAGTTTGGCTTCCATGAAAGATCCTCTCAGATGAAAATCTTCGCCTTTGCGGGGTTGAGATTGCTGTCCTAGTAGTTTTGAATGACCGTTGAAGGAGAACTGTTAACGTAGATAAGTTGGATAACCAATAGGCCAATGTTCTTATATCATTTTGAGCCTTCAAGGGAGGGAAAGCCAACATCAGGACAAGTACCAAAACTCTAGACCAATTAGATGATGTAGTCTTGCAAGCAATTTGAAAATTGAAAAAAATACGGCACATAAGTTACTATAATTAATTTCTAACTTTTCATAATTTATCAAATTTTCAAGGCTTTAAGAGTAAACTTGGAGCCTCTAATTTTGCCAATTTTTATTTTGTGTACATGTTGTTATAAATAATGTGCGTATATTCAATAGGGCCTAATGAACAATATATATAGGGATTACAAAGGGGTTACAGACAGGGGATCCGATCCAGGAAATTCGGCGCATGATCGATCTGTGTAGAATCCAGGTTCTACGGAAAATTTAAAAAACCGGGCTGAATTTAAATTTCAAAATTTAAACTTGGTTTTTTTACCGGACCGATTACCGGCCGGTAACCGGAAAAACCGGTGAAAAAACCGGAAAACCCCGAAAAAATGGTAATTAGCAAATTTAAATTTGGAATAATGCAAATATTAATGAGAAAGTGTTTCAAGTTGTACATAAAAAGTCATCCTTCATGTTTTAATAGTGCTAAATATACTAAAAACTAATGTTTAAATACATAATCTAGCATAACAATGCCTAAACCAACTAGAGAAGGACATTATGGAGTCAAAAATTCAAATTTGAATTTAAAAGATCCCGCTAGTATTTTTTTCCCGGAGCCGACCGGTTACCGCCGGTTACCGGCACGTATTTCAATATCTAGTTACAGATAAGGAAACCAAAATCTATTCTAGAGTTCTATTCTAACACCCCCCCTCAAACTCATGGTGGATCACACACACTGAGTTTGGAGAGAAAATACAAATGTTATGCTCTAGTCTGTGACCTCGTAAAGAAATCAGCAACTTGTAGTTCTGATGGCACAAACTGTAAAACAAATACTCCCTCCTGCACTTGTGAGCAAGTGTATGAAGCATTCCCACCAATATGCTTGGTGAGCTCATGCTTCACTGGGTCCCGTGCAATACTGATAGCACCTGTACTGTCAGACAAAAGAGTCGTAAGTCTCACCACAGGTACTCCAAAATCTGCAAGTAGCCATCTCAACCAAGTAATCTCTGCTGTCACTGCTGCCATAGCTCTCAACTCAGCCTCTGCACTCGAACAGGAAACTGCAGTCTGCTTCTTAGTCTTCCAGGCAATCAGGGAGGAGCCAAGAAAAATACAGTAAGCAGAAAGAGAACAACGATCAGAAGGATCACTAGCCCAGGTCGTATCGGAGTACGCCTGAAGCTGTACTGAGGTGGAGCTAGAGAAAAACAAACGACGAGAGATAGTCACACGCAAGTAGCGAAGAACACGAAGAAGATGACTGTAGTGAATATGGGTAGGACGGGCCATGAACTGACTCAAGATATGAACAACATAAGCAATATCAGGACGAGTGCTCACAAGGTACACCAAACTCCCAACAAGATGACGATATCGAGTAGGATCCTCAAGAAGATCGCCATCAGTGGCACAAAGCTGGAGGGATAGCTCCATGGGAGTCTCAGCAGTGCGAGTATCAGTCAAACCAGACCGGTCAAGAAGATCCTGGACATACTTCTGCTGGGATAGATAGCAGCCCTCAGGCATGAAAGAAACCTCAATCCCAAGGAAGTATGTAAGAGAACCAAGATCGGTCATCAAAAACTGCTCACTGAGATGCTTCTTCACATATGTGACGAAGAAGGAATCATCACCAGTGATAAGCATGTCATCAACATATAGAAGAAACAGTGTCCTATCTCGAGATGAGACATGGACAAAAAGAGCAAGATCGTGGGAACTGATAGTGAAACCAATAGTAGTAATCATTGAGGTAAAACGTGCAAACCAGGCACGAGGAGCCTGTTTGAGGCCATAAAGAGCACGACGAAGACGACAGACATGCGTATTAGGAACAGAATACTCAGGTGGTGGCTGCATGTAGACTTCCTCATGCAAAACACCATTAAGAAAGCATTCTTAACATCCAGTTGATAGATAGACCACCGGCGAACAGAAGCAACCGCAACAAGAGTGCGAACAGTGGTCATATGGGCAACAGGGGCAAAAGTCTCGTCGTAGTCCTGACCATACTTCTGCTGAAAACCGTGGGCCACAAGGCGAGCCTTGTAGTGCTCAATAGTACCATCAGACTGGGTCTTAATCTTGTACACCCACTTGCACGTGATCGGACGAGCATGCACAGGAGTTGGTACAATATCCCAAGTCTCCGTACGTCGAAGAGCATCAAGTTCTTCTACCATAGCAAGCTGCCACTCAGAATAAGGAGCAACCTCATGATAAGAACTAAGCTCAGTGACAGAGAGAGCATGAGCTATTGGAGCAAATCCAAGACGACCAGAAGGTCAAAGGGGGGCCCGATCACGAAGGATGTAAGGAGGAGCATCATCAAGAGGATCAGATGTGGGTGTCGGCAAGATACCAGAAGAGTAGACTAGTGAAGGACGAGGGCGTCTGGAGTAGTGAATACCAGAGAAACGAGACGATGGTGCTGTGAGAACTAGAGGTGGTGTTGTAGGAGACAACACCGAAGGTGAAGGTACAGAAGGAACCACTGGAGGCATATTAGGGGAAGACTGTGATAGTAGAAAAATGGGTAAAGAGTCTGAAAGAGATAACCATGAAATCGGCTCAATAGTGGAAACAAGAGAAGAGGCCGAATCTCGATAGAAGAAAGGTCGAGATTCGTTAAAGACGTCTTGTGAAATCCTGATCCGTCGAGCAGAAGGATCCCAGCAGCGATAACCCTTATGCTCAGAACTATAACCAAGAAGCACACACTCAACTAACTTGGCCGATAGTTTAGTGCGCTCACGAGGCTGCAGTAGAACAAAACAAGTACAACAAAAAACACGAAAGTGAGTGCACTGAGGGGCTCGAGAGTAGAGGCACTCTATAGGACTGACACCATTAAGAGCAGTAGAAGGCTGCATATTGATGGGATATGCAGCCGTAGAAACTGCCTCAGCCCAGAACTGTGGTGGAACATAAGAGGCAAGAAGAAGAGTGCGGACAGTCTCAATCAAATGACGATGTTTGCGCTCAGCAATCCCATTCTGAGCATGAACACCAGGATAAGAAGACTGGCAAAGAGTGCCCTGCTCAGAAAGAAACCGTCGAAAAGCGCCAGAACAGTACTCGCTAGCAGAATCACAGCGAAAAATACGAATGATAGAATCAAACTGAGTACAAACAATCGTTGCAAAACTACGATAGATCTCAAGAAACTGACCACGATTAGAGATAGAGAAAATCCATGTAAAACGAGAATAATCATCAATAAAGATAACATAAGATTTATGCTCGCCTTTAGAGATAATAGGTGCAGGTCCCCATTACATCGGAATGAACTAAGTCAAAAGGACGATAAGACAAGGAATCACTAGAATGATAAGGAAGTTGTAGCTGCTTGCCCAGCTTACAACCCTGACAAAACATGGCCGTGTCAACAGTAACACGTCCAAGAACACCCTGACGAACTAATGAAGAAAGACGGGAACCACACAAGTGACCTAAACGATGATGCCACTGCGCAAAGACGCTAGAGGTGGTGGCAACAGTGGCGGAGGATGTAGACGTAGAGGTGACAGGAGCAACTGAAGTGGACGTAAGATGGAGGCGATCAAGGATGTAGAGGCCCTGAGGATCGCTACGGAGTCGACCAGTTCCAAGTACCATCCCTGTCTGTCGATCCTGAATGAAACAGGTGTGAGAGTCAACCAACCCTACAGCCGAGATCGGTGAACTGACCCACCGAGAGAAGCTGCATGGTAAGCTGGGGTACATGGGAAACAGCTGGAACAGAAAAGTCAGTGGACAAAAGAGTGCCTAACGGTAACGATGCAGAGAGAGTACCGTCACCGTCTCGAAGCAGAGATGGGAAAAACAGGAGGTCCTACTGAAGTGAGAGATGTGGAATCCGGTGTCATGTGAAAAGAGACACCAGAATCGAGAACCCAAGAGGTACCTAGAGGAGACGTACGAGCTTAGACTGACAGAACATGCTGAGCTGTGAAAGAGCTGCTGAAGTAGAGCCTGATAGAGCTGCTGAACAGAGTCACCTCGCTGAGAAGGTCCTGATGTGCTGGTCTGTCCTCCAGTGGAGGAAGGGCCTCCCTGCCCTCCCTTGGAGCGTGGACCTTCACGTGCCTTGTTCTGCTTTTTTCTGCACCGCACAACGCTGATAGTCGTGCCCGAAGTGCTTGTAATAATTGCACTGAACCCCAGTTGCTGCAAAAACAGGAGCAGAAACAGACAACTGAGGAGGAACTGTAGTCGAAGCAGAAACCGTTGGTGTAGTCGAAGAAGAAGAGCAAGCACAACCGAAACAAACTATGCTGCTAACCCGCGGCGAAGCTCCTCAGCACGAAGCGTCAAAAGGGCCTTAGTGACTATCGGTCGTGGTGAACGGCTCAGCAATTGAGCCCTGACAGGCTCAAACTCTGGGCGAAGATGGCAAACGAAGTCATAAAGGCGAATGCGATCACGATCCGCTTTCTGCACTTTATGACACTCTTGGCAGAGCGGAGAAGCCAGCTCCTCCAGCTGGCGCCAGAGACTGGCCAGAGCTCGGAAGAAATTGTCAACGGAGGAGTCCTCCTAGCGAAGCATCTCTAACTCACGCTGAAGCGAAAAGAATTGAGCATCACTACTCTGCTGGTATCGCTCGGGCAAGTACTCCCAGATCTGACGAGTGACACGTATACCAACAATATCTGGCTGGATGGAGTCGGAGTCGTCAATGTTGACCACCAGGATGGCTCGAACACGAGCCTCATCAGCACACCAGCGCTCAAAAGCGTCTGTGGCATACTGAAAAGCATCATCAGCAGCAATAGCAGCCTCATCTTCTGCAAGAGGTGCAGAGATAGGGCGGCTGAGAGAAGGCTGAACCGGCGACGGCGAACAAGGTCGAAAACCAGTAACATGTCCCCAGAGACGGAGACCATCGAGTGTGATTTCCATGAGAAAGGACCACAATCTGTAGTTCGTCCCATTAAGCTTTGTTCCCGAAAATGGGATCGCATGCTGGAACAGAAGCCATTGGTAGGCGGCGCTGGACGGCGTGGCGACCAAGGCAACGAAGTCTAACAGGCGGCGCTGGACAGCACGACGGTTAGATCGAAGTTTTTTCTTTTTTTCTTTCTTTTTTTAACTCTTGACTCAGAATAAGAGCCGGTGGGCCGGCTCTTTCTCGTGGCCGGCCCAAAACGCGAGCGCCGCACGCACATGCAGGGGGAACTAGGGTTCCCCCCTAGCGACCCAGCGGCAGTGGCGGTGAAAATCCGACGTCGATGGCGGCGGAAGACCCGGCGGCGGCAGCAGGGAGATCCAGCGGTAGGAGGCAGCAGTCGGCAGCGGTGGCTAAGAGAGATCCACGAGCAGCCGGCAGTGGCGGCAGGTCGAGCACCCAGCCGAACCGTGAATCGGCGACGAAAGCGGAGGGCGACGGCGGAGGCGATGGCGGCTCTCGCGAGATCGCCGCGAGAGGAGCTCCGAGGCGATGGCGCAGCCGAGCACCCAATGGACCCGGCAAATCGGCGACGAAGGCGACCGGAGGCGACGCGCGGCGGCGGCCCGATCCGATCTGATCTTGAGCGAGCGACTGGAGGTGGCGGCCTAGCAACGGCGGCAACGACTGAGACGACGGTGGCGCGGCACAGAGCAGCGGCCTAGCAGCAACTTTGGCGGCGGCGGCAGCAGAAAGAGCTAGGTTTGCCCTAGTTATGATACCATGTTATGAATAATGTGCGTATATTCAATAGGGCCCAATGGGAAATATATATAGGGATTACAAAAGGGTTACAGATAAGGAAACCAAAATCTATTCTAGAGTCCTATTCTAACACATGTTAGATGTTGTATACTAGAAAATTGGATAAATAATATTTGTTCTAGTTCTGCTGCAATTGTAAATTGGATAAGTGAGATTCTACCTAGTTCTGTTGCAACTTGCAACAAACAGAAGATATGTGCTCCATGAGCACCAGTGCTGCATAAAAATTTTAAAATGCAATAAAAATTCAAAGCTAAGTGCTAGGAACCTCTGTTGCAGAGTTTACAGCCTGTAGAATGCTGTCAAAGACACCAGTTTTCATTGCTTCAAACGATCTCCAGTGAAGAAGACATTGGTATATAAGAAGAGCAGCAACAGGCTTGCTCCCAGAAAATCCAAGATATTGCGAAATGCAAGTGAGTAACCACTGCTGATCGTCCTGGGGCTGCTGGGGCTGAGGAGACTCCCAAAATATAACAAAACCATCATCTCAAAAGTAGGTCATTCAATTCAACAAGGAGCATTAGCAAGCATATTAGCAGAATACCTGATATTTCTGATTAAGTACCCTCTGCAGTTTCTCTCCGTGTTCAACATCTTTTTGATTACTCAAGTCAGGAGCATTGCCCTACAAATTTTTTTAATGAACACTTTAACGGTTCAATTAATTTTAAATCTATTCTTCAGAATTGTATGCAGCATATACTTGATATAACTCACCACTAAATGTATTGCTTCTGATGTGCCAGATGAGGGCTTCATTTCAGCTTGTCTTATGTCACCATTCAAAATATGGCCATTCTCTGGGCTTCTCTGTAAAATACACCAACGGAGTAAGTTTTGAGCATCAAATAATCCTGCAAAGCATATATATAACAGGTCCATCAAAGATACATTACATGAATCCTTGTGATCTTTGAGCGTGAAGCTGGAGATTTGGCAGTAGATGGTGGAGTAGCAGTTGCTTGTTGACGGAGAACTTGGTTCTCAGCTTCAAGTCTGTTTATGCAAGGATAGCTAATAATTGTTTGATTGAAGTTGATAATGACAGAGCAGAATCTGAACAATGTTTTTTAGAAGATGAAACACAAAAATGCATATGTACCTTTGTAAGGTCTCCTGAAGGTGACTAATAATTTTACCAGACTCCTCAATTTTCTTAATCAAATCATCATTCCTCTTGAGGAGGTCTTCGTTTCTCTTCAGTAAATCTTCATTTCTTTCATGAGATTCAGTAAGAGCTCTCTTGGCAGAATCACTTTCTTGTTTTTCCATCACAAAGGAAGACAATCTTGATATTGCATCTACTTGAAGCCTGGTTTCGGAGAAGAAAATATTAAAGGATGATATTAATGATGTCTTTTAAATAACAAATAATATTAATAATTAGTAATGACATTATTGTAGTGAGCGCCTCAGTGGCAGCACACTGCAATTCGAGAAAACATACAGAATAAAGATACTAACTTTTGCATTGTGTCTTGAAGTAAGTGGATCCTGTATTCATTATCGCTAATTTTCCTGAGTAATTCATCATTTCTCTCTTGAGCTTCGGCAAGAGATTTCCTGACGGTGTCATTTTCTTGCCTTTCAGCTTCCAAAGAAACATCTTTGGCTGCTATATCTTCTTCAAGCCTGTTTTATCAGCAAGAAAAACATTACAACTTCATACAGTTGAGAATTGGAAATAACCGACAGTATTCAATACCAAATTTCAGACGTCATAAGCTGGGAGTGTGTGAAAGCATGTGCGTGCGTGTGTGTGTGTGTGGGTGTACAATAATAAAAGCACCCAAAAAGCATTAGTGGAGTGGAGGTACGGACTTTATTATGGTATTCTGAAGATGTTCGATTTTTTCATTAGTATCTTCAATTTTCATCAGTAACTCTTCATTTCTCTCTCCAGCTTCAGCAAGTGCTTTCTTAATTGCATCCTTTTCTTGTCTCTCTGACAGCAACAAAGCATCCTTTGCTGTTGAATTTTCTCCAAACCTGAATTATGTTGAAGAAATAGATATCAAACAATAACATCTCATAACAAAAACAGAAACAATAAGCACTACCAAACATACAGCTATAGATTTAAGTCTAGGCAGATGAAGTACCTTTCTATGGTATCTTGAAGAAGATCAATTTTCCCGTCAACATCCACAAATTTCTTTAGTAATTGTTCGTTTCTTTCTTGACTTTCAATTTGCGCTTTTGTTGCTGCATCATTTTGCTCCCTTTCTCTCAACAGCAAATTCTCCTTTGCAGCTGTATTTTCTTCAAGCCTGAGTTGGTAGAAAAAAAAGTTGACATACCGTATGTATTAGAGGGATGGCATGGGTTTTATTATAATAATTAGTGCCCTAGGGATAGACAATATAGTAAGTGAAAAATTGACTACGTAGGATCCAAATGTAAGGAAAGCTTATATGTTGCAACAAGAACACCAAGGAGATATTATAGACCTCTGTATAGTAAACTGAAGCTGAAGAATATTTTTATCATCATCGTGATTTTTCATGAGCAATTCTTCATTTCTTTCCTGAGCTTCAGTGAGAGTCTTCCTCGTTGCCTCATGTGCTTGCTTTTCTGTTAGCAGTAACGCCTCTTTAGCAGTGCCATCTTCTTCAAGCCTGTGAATGTGAAACGAAAAAAATCACTACTATTACATAAGTTGTAACATTGATAGAGAGATGTTGAAGTTGGTGCATGTGATCTCAACTCTAAAAAGACATGGGATTGTACAACACTGCATGTAGTAAAGCCCCCCACCACTACATTAAAAAGAAAAAAGCAATCTGACCTTTTTATGGTACTCTGAAGGATATCAGATTTTCTATCTGCATCTTCAAGTTTCTTTATTAATTCGTCAATTTTCAACTGTGCTTCTGCAAGCAATTTTAAGGTTGAAGCATTCTGTTCTCTTTCAGTTAGCAACAAAGTCTCCTTTGCTCTGACATTTTCTTCAAGTCTATGCACATGAATAATGGGAACACGTTGTTGCATTATGCAATTGAAGATAAAATATAAGGTTAGTGCTCTAAAATCAGAAGAGACGCATGATTTAATCCTATAAGGAGAAACGACAGACCTCCTTATTATGTCCTCAAATTCTGCTATACTTGCATGGTTATCTTGCGCTTCATTTAGTAATTCCTCGATCTCTTTCTGAACATCAGATAATTCTTTCTTTGTTTTGCTGTTTTCATGTCTTTCTATTGCCAGTAGAGAATCTATGTCCGCTGTACTTTCTTCAAGTCTATGTGCAAAGAAGAGAAATATTACACTAAGAAGTAAGAACTACCTATATAAGGTGGAGGATAGTCATGCACAATGATACAAGGCAATCCTAGAAGTGGGTAACAGTAGAATTGACAAACCAACAATCATTGGTTTCAATCTTACAAATACTTAAAAGCAATGAGATTAAACCTTTTTACTGAATCTTCAAGCAGGCCAATTTTCTTATCCGAGTCCTCTACTTTGTTCATTAACTCTTGGTTTCTCTCCCGAGCTTCGAGTAGCTCTTTTATGGTGTCATCATGACTTTGCTTTGTCGTAAGCAGAAAAGACTCTCTTGTTATTGCATCTTTTTCAAGTCTATACACGAATTAAGGAAATCAGTGTTAGTTCACAAAATCAAAAACATAGGAGTGGAACTCTATAGTACCAGTTAATGCACGATGATCAAACTTAGCTGCTAGTTATGCTAAGCTATCAATAAAGTTAGCAAAACAAGAAATGGACCTTTCCACATTCCCCAGAAGCTGCTCTATGTTTTTATCAGCTTCTTCAACTTTCTTAAGTAATTCGCAGTTTTTATCTTGAGCTTCTGAAAGTGCTTTCTTGGTTTGATCATGCTCTTGCCTTTCTGCTAAGTAAAGAGCATCCGTTGTTGTTGCACCCTCTTCTAACCTATGTTCAGGATTAAATTATAACAGCTGTGATCCATAAAATTGACGAAGCAGAAAATATATAATCAAGCCGGATGCCAAATCGCTGAAGACTTTCCAAGAGATACCCATTCAAAAGGTAAACAGGAAATTACTTAGCATCTACTGCGATGTGCCTCAATCTGCAGTTAACCCCCACATATTGCCTAAAGCAATTGTGTCCTACAAGATCTTCAGCACAACTTAAATCAAAGATCAAAATGATTACTTCCTGTTCACCCGTTTTACAACATCACGAACATGACTTTCTTCTTTTCCAAGTCCAGTTCATCTCTCACCCAGCTCCAGGTCATTGTAAAAAGGTCACCAGGCCATCCACAGAACAAGTGAACAAGGTCACCTGCTTCATATTCACTCTATTGTTGGGAAGAATTATCATTATTTCCTTTCCGTTCCAACAACTACGGAGGTAATGGGCGGATAGCCACCAAAAGTATGTATAACAATTTAGGAATGATCTCTCACAATACTAATTATCACTGTTGGAATGAACCATTAATCTATTTTAATGGGCCGAAGGCCAAAATATACATGTTACATGTGTGGGTAAATATGTAAAGAACACCCTATACAATGGACATATTTAACCCCCCCTCAAACTTATGGTGGATCAACAACACTGAGTTTGGAGAGGAAAAAACTGTGTTGAGCTCTAGTCTGTATCTTAGTGAAGAAATCTGCTAACTAAAACTTTGAAGGCATATACGAAGCATCTACTCCAATGTACTAAGTGAGCTCATGCTTCACTGGATCTTGAACAATGCTAATCGCACTAGTATGGTCTAATAATCGAGGAGTCCGTGTAGAAACTGAAATATCGAAATCCTCAAGTAGCCACCGAAGCCAAGTGATCTCAGTTGTCAATACCGCCATGGCTTGCAACTCAGCCTCAGCATTAGAACATGAAACACCAACATGCTTCTTGGTCTTCTAGGCAATCAGAGAGGAACCAAGAAAAATACAATAGGCAGAAAGAGACTCACGATCTGAAGGATCACTAGCCCATATCGCATCAGAGTACGCCTGAAACTGTAGAGAGCTACAACGAGGGAAGAAGAGGTGACGACTGATGGTCCCGCAAAGATATCACAGAACACGAAGAAGGTGACTGTAGTGGAGCTAAGTGGGAGTAGAAACGAACTGACTCATAATGTGAGTTGGGTGATAAATGTCAGGTTGAGTGATCCCAAGGTAGACGAGGCTCCCGATAAGATAGCAGTAGCAAGTGAGATACTCAAGAGGCTCTCCATCAGTGGGCCAAAGGTGAACCCTAAGATCCATTTTATCAGCTCTTGATAATATGGTTGCAGCGAGTGGGATCCTCAAGCGGCTCCTCATCAGCGTGCAGGTAAGGGCACAAGATCCCAAGTGCCAGTACGCTCCAAAGCAGTAATCCCCTTAAACATCGCAAGCTGCCACTCAGGATGAGCAGTAGCCTCACGGTAGGTCGTAGGCTCAGAAAGAGCAGCGGCTGCGAAAGAGGTCGTAGGCTCAGAAAGAGTAGAGCTCGGGCGCGCGAAGCAGAGGCACTTGGGCGGCGGGGCTCGGGCGTGCGGAGCAGAGGAGCTCCAACGCGGGGACAGCGGTGGTGGCGGAACGGCGGCAGCGTCGATCACGTGGGAGGAAGAACTAAGGTTATGGTATCCGTGACTGTGATACCTTGTCAGAATGAACCTTTAATCTATTCCAATGGGCCAAAGGTCAAAATATGCATGTTACATGTGCGGGTAAATATGTGCAAAGAATACCCTATACAATAGACATATCTAACAATCACAACTCACAAGAGAGGAAGTATATGAAGAGATAAGCACTAGCGAAACCGTAAGTGAATGGTTGCGAACTCAGGTGAAAAGGGATACTAGCAGCGTACTGCTTTAAAAACCTATGCAGCAGGATGTTTGCAGATGGAGGTAAATACATGATATGCAAGTAATTTCCTGGTAATAAAGTTTACACAAGAAAAATTCCTTCATGACAAAAACAAACCTTTCTATAGTTTTTTTAAGTAGATCAGTATTTCTATTAGCAGAAGAAATTTCCTTCAGCAAACCCTCAATCCTCGCTTCTGCTTCTGCTAGTGCTTTGGATGTCGCATCTTTTTCCTCACGCTCTGTTAGTAAAACTGCCTCTCTTGCAGACGCACTTTGTTCAAGTCTACGTTCATGGATACAAAATGGTGAAAACCAAGGTACACACAAACAGGTTTCATGAATGACTGATGTCTTGGAGTAAACGAACCTTTGTATACTATCCTGAAGCTGATGCATACTGTTGTTAGCACTCTCAACTTCCTTAACTAATTCCTCGATTTGATCCAGAGCTTCAGTTAGTGTTTTTTTGGTCACCTCGTTTTCTTGCTTTTCAGCTACCAATAAAGCCTCTCTTGCGATAGCATCTTCGTCAAGTCTAGGTGTATTGCAAAAGGAGTCAAGTCTAGGTGTATGGAGAAGGAATACATCGTAACTACTTAAAAAAACAACAGCGAGATCTATAATCAAACACTGGACTCCCCTATATTGAAAGGCTAACAGGATTCTAAATTAAACAAAGAATGAGCAATGCAAGCCTAACAAGTTTACAATAACTCTTGAGAGAGAAATTTAGCCTGCACACTTTATCCTGAAGCATTTTAATTTTCTTATAAGAATTTGTGATTCTCATTAAATCATCATTTTTCTGCCGAGCTTCAGCTAGTTCTTTTACAGCCACTTCATTTTGCTGCCTTTCAGAGTTTCAGTTACCAAAAAAGATTCTCATGGTATTGCACTTGTATGGCATCGAGTAGCCCATATATCTTTTTTTATCAGCATCATCGTCTTCCATAATCAATTCTGTGGATTCATGGTTTTTTCATTTTTATTCCTTTCTTTTAGCAAATGGAATGTTGCTGCTAATGCTTATATAAGGTGAAATAAACACAATAAAATCAGTAAAATAATAAAATAAATGGGAAAAATAATAGACAGATCGGAAACCAGCTGGTTCACAGCTCCTGGCCTGGCTCCTGGAAATATCATTCTGACGTTTTTTATCTCTGATAACTAGGATCAAGCTAAAAGCAATAAAACTGTAGATGTCTGAACACTAGCTTTTACCCACAGGGGAAGAGATAAAGAAAACTGAAATTTAAAATTATGCAACATCTGTATAGCTCAATATAATTCTTCTATGTCATGAAAGGAAATTGTTATCATATCCTGAAACAAGCCAATTCTAATTTTTTCACGAACAAGCAAAAGATTTGTGTGTCATTCCATTAAGAAGAAGAAACACCAATTCAAAGATACAAACGCCACAACACCGGGCAAGGCCCCTACGGCACGCACGACCCAAAACAGGAAATTATGAAAAAGTCAGTTCTAATTAGAACATTGAAAATTCTTTGGTACTTGCACTATGCTCTTGTGCATTAGGCCATGCTTTTAAGTGAATGCTAGTTAGTGAGAATGACCCCTTGTCATTTGTTTCACGTCTACATTTATGAAAGGTGGATAAACTTTTTCATAACTGACAGTTAAGAGAACAGTTCTTTGGTATTCAGCCTGTCAACATCAAATTTGTTGATGAAAGCACTTCTCTGATTGCACAAAAAATCTCTTTCAACTAGAAATGACCCAATCTTGCTTCATTTCATTTTCTAGCGATATCCAAGAGCAAAGCCTAGACTTGATTAAGTGTATACGAAGATTGAGAAAACGTGTGATGGATCCTTTCTTAAAGCACCGGTGGTCTTGCTCAAATCTCTGTTAACAGCTAAGCATGACAAGTTCTTACTGCTAGGTGCTAGCGTCATTACTGTTAGAGATATATGTATAGTTGTGTTATTCCTCATTGTTATGAGGGATTATTTGTATATTCACCTCCTGTACTTGTCTATATATACTGGCCCTTTGGCCCCCTGAGAATACAAGTTGCTATTCCTAACATAGTATTAGAACCCATTAGGGTTACCTCTCCCGGACGCGCAACTCGTCCTCTCCCCTACCCTAGCCGCCACTGCTGGCTTCCCTTATCTGACCTAGCCGCCGCCGGCTTCCCTCCTCTGACCTAGACGCCGCCGGCTTCCCCTCCAGCTGCTCCTCCACCGTGCGACAGCCGAGGAAGGATTTGCTTCTCCAAGCCGCTTGTTGCCGTTGGTGCTGGATCCGAGCGGCCGACGTTCCGGTGGGGAGTGAGCACCGCCTGAGCCCAGCCTCCTGCGAGCCCAGCTGCCGCGCTCGCCCGAGCCCGAGCCCTGCGAGCCCAGTGCGCCCTCGCCACCGCTCGAGCCCGGCCGCCTCCTCCTCTGCGAGCTCGAGCCCGGATCCGCCCTCCGCCGCCGCCATCGCGACGAGGGACGCGAGGCCGCCGCCGCCTCCCGATCCGACCACGCGCGCCGCCGTGAGGACGCCGCCGCGAGGTCGCCGCCGCCTCGCGTGGGGCGCCGCGCCCAAGCCGCCCGTTGCCGGGGAACCCTAGCGCGCACGCGTTTTGCATCGCGTCTTGCGTTTTAGGCCTACCGAAGGCCCGGCCTTAAGAAGCTGTGAGGCGTTTTGGGCCGGCCGAAGGCCCAGCCTTAAGAAGCTGTAAAAAAACGTCGTTCTAACCGTCGTGCCGTCCAGCGCCGCCTGTTAGACTTTGTTGCCTTGGTCGCCGCGCTGTCCAGCGCCACCTACCAATGGGCACTGTTTCCCTCCCTCGCTGCCCGGTGATCTTCGATGGTGTTAATTACACCGACTTCGTGTCTCACATGCGCATCCACATGCGTGGACTTCGTCTCTGGGGCGTCCTCTCTGGCGATGTCACCTACCCGCCTTGCTCTACTCCTCCGACGGAGCCTACGCCTGTTGCGCTACCCTCGATAGCCGACAGGGCTGCTGTCGAGGCTACTGGTCTTGCTAATGATAAGGCTACCTCTGCCTACCAAGAGGCTATGGATTCCTACACGGATCGATTGACCGCCTACACTCAGTGGTGCGATGACGACGCTCGGGCTGCTGCTGTCTTCATCGCCAGTGTCCAGCCTCAGTTCTCTTCTGAGGTTGTGGGACTCCCTTCGGCTGTCCAGATGTGGACTCACCTTCGTCAGCGCTACGAACCCTCTGGAGATGCCCTCTATCTGTCCGTGGTTCGCCAGGAGCACTCTCTTCAGCAGGGTGATGCTACTGTTGACGCTTTCTACGCTCAGAGTTCTGCTGTATGGCGTCACCGGACTCTCTCACCGCTATCGTATCGCTCCTGTTCATCTTTGCTGGTTGTATGCGTCTTGACACAGTTTCAGCGTGTCTCACGAGTTCCTTACTCGCCGTCCCGAGTTCGAGTAGAGGCGTGCCCAGCTTATTGCACGCCACCCTCGTGTCACTCTTCTGGAGGCTCTTACCGAGATACATGCAGAGGAGACTCGCCTGAGTGGTGCTGGTCTGATGCCACTCCCCTCCGTGCTCGCCACTTGTCCACCTGCTACACCGACTGCTTCACGCTTGAAAGACATGCGCTCCTCCGTGGCCGCCACAGTGGTGGTGGCGCCCTCCATCTGGCGGTGACCGTCCTCGCTGCTCCTACTGCGATAAGGTCGGCCACATTGAGTCCCAGTGCTATAAGAAGCAGCGGCATCTTTCACGCCGTTCTTCTCCTAGCACTGGCACCGGTGCTTCTACACCGACGTCTGCATCGAATCTTTCAGCAGTTTCTTTCACTGAGCAGGAGATAGCCAAACTTCGACGTCTGCTTGCCGCTTCAGGTTCTCACTCCACAGGTTCTACAGGTTCTGCTACTGACTCTTCGGGCAATGAGAAACCACCTCCTACACAGTCAGGTACCTCCCCATGGATTCTTGATTCCGGAGCATCCTTTCACATGACTTCTGATTCTTCCACTCTGTCTTTCATTACACCTCTTGATTTCCCTGTCAGTGTTCTGACTGCTGATGGTACCTCTTTTCATCTCTGGTCGAGGATCTCTTAGCAACTCATCTTTTCATGTTCCTCGCCTAACCATGCAGCTTCTTTCTGCTGGGCAGATTACTGACCTTGGTTGTCGGGTCATTCTTGACTTTAACTCTTGTTGTGTTCGGGACCGCCACACGGGGGCTCTGGTTGGTTCTAGCCCGGCTCCTTGACTCACAGCGTCTCTGGGAGCTTGACTGGTTTCACCTTCCTTCCGCTGCCACCGTCGCCGCCAGTCTCTCCGCTTCTGCCACTCCGTCTACCAGCTCTTTCCAGTAGTGGCATCACCGTCTTGGTCATCTGTGTGGATCTCGTCTGTCATCTTTAGTTCGTCGTGGTCTTCTGGGGTCTGTCTCAAGAGACGTGTCTTTAGATTGTCAGGGCTGTAAGTTAGAGAAACAGATTCAGCTTCCCTATTCTCATAGTGAGTCAGTGTCTCAGCGTCCATTTGATCTTATTCATTCAGATGTTTGGGGTCCGGCTCCCTTCCTTTAAAAAGGGGGCCATCGATATTATATCATTTTTATAGATGACTTCTCTTGCCACACTTGGATATATTTTATGTCTTCTCGTAGTGAGACCTTGTCTATCTATAAACAATTTGCCACTATGGTTCGCACACAGTTTTCCACTCCTATTCGTGTCTTTCGTGCTGACTCTGCTGGTGAGTACCTCTCTCGTTACCTACGGCTTCCTTCTTGGCGAAGCACCTCGCTCAATTCTCTTGTCCGTGCTCATGCTCGAATGGTGTCATTGGCGCACGTCACGAGGATTGAAATCTCGCTCATTAAATCCTCTCTTGTCACGGTGCTCATGCAAAAACGAATTCAAATTTTGATTTTTGAACTCCAAATTTCGCCGAAGCATCGTCACCTCCTTGGGAACTCCTTGAGACGGCTCGTACCCTGATGATTACCGCCTCTATTCCACCTCACTTTTGGGCCAAGGTCGTTTCCACTACCACCTATCTCGTCAACATTCAGCCCTCTTCTGCTCTTTAGGGTGAGATCCATGTTGAGCGTCTCTGTGGTCTTCTTCCAGACTACTCTGCCCTTCGTCTGTTTGGCTGCGTTTGCTACGTTCTCCTTGCACCTCGAGAACGCACCAAACTAACTGCTCAGTCGGTTGAGTGTGATTTTCTGGGATACAGTACCGAGCACAAGAGCTATCGGTGCTGGGACCCTGTTGGTCGACGGATGCGGATTTCTCGGGATGTGACTTTCGACGAGTCTCGTCCCTTCTACCCACGTCCTGCCTCTCCTTCGGTTTCCTCTGTGGAGTCCATGTCTTTTTTTACTTTTCCAGATACACCCATCTCTGTCTTGCCCTCGTCCACCCATATTCCCCATTGTTACGATGGGTTATTTGCATATTCACCTCCTGTACTTATCTATATATACTGGCCCTTTGGCCCCCTGAGAATACAAGTTACTATTCCTAACAATCACAATCAGTAGTTCATGTGATACTCTAGTCAAGCATGTAAGATGAACAGTGTCTTAGACATGCCAGAAACTTCCAACTTCTTTAGGTATTCATTTGTTTCTCCTTTCTTTTACATCATATTTTCATAACTTCTTTATGTATTGCATGATTTTCTTGACACTGGTACGAAATTTTTTGTTAATCTCGGAACAAAAACACCCATATCTAGACATTGGCACGTAGGACCGTCTCTTACTGACAGGAGAACAAGAGTGCTTATCAATGACAAATGGTCACTAACTAGATGCATGAAATTTGACAGCAGATTGAGTAGAATATTGACAAATGCCAGTGTTTTCTTTTTGAGACGACACATGCCAGTATTGATTGTTTAAGATGATATCACATCAAGTAATTAATTTAAGGTAAGAAAGAAACCTCTGTAAAGAATCTTGAAGCAGATTGTTTCTCCTATCAGCATCCTCAAGGTTCCTTTGTAGCTCTCCAATTTCTACCTGAGCGTCAGCTAGTTGTTTCATGATTGCATCATTGTGCTGCCTTTCAGCTTTCAATGAAGTCTCCACTGCCGTCACAGTTTCCTCAAGTCTAAATCAATAGGGAACAAATAATCAGCTGTGACAATGATACGATTATAGAGGCGGTTCTCCAACAGCAAGATCACGAGAGGGGAGTATGAAGTTAGTAGATGAAATTTGGATGACTAGAAAATATATCAGAAATGAACTGCCCTCAAGTGTAGAAATATGGCAAGGCAAACATCTAGCAACAGACCTTTGGTTGGTGTCTTGATAATGAACAATGTTTCTTTCAGCATCTTCAATTTTCTTGAGTAATTCCTCATTTTTACCCTGAGCTTCATCGAGTAATTTCTTAGTTGCTTCACTTTCTCGTCTTTCTGTAGTTAATAGAGCATCCTTCTCGGTTAATCTTTCTTCAAGCCTATGTCCACGAAAAGAAGAAAGAATAACTGCTATTGGGATAAGCGAGCAGAGTTTATAATACATATGGCTGCAAAAAGAAAACAACGGGACTACAAAATTGATCAAAAAGGCTCATGCATGTTGAGCAAAGCTTAGATCACGTGTAAAGGAGAACCCGAAAACCTTTGAACAGTAGTATGAAGCAGAGTAGAATTTTCATCAGTATCCCTAGCTTCTCTTAGAAGTTCTTCAATTTTAGCTCGTGCTTCAGCTAGGTCTACCACACTTGACTCATGTTGCTGCTTCTCAATTGTCAGTGAAGACTCCAGATTTGTCATGTCTTCTTCGAATCTGCATCCACAAAAGGGCCGGAGCTATCAGACCATATACTAGATAAGGATGAAACAGAATAACTATTGAGCTCATCTGCTCATGAAAGGTACAAACTAAAGATTATTGATGACAACTGGTTACTCAATAGAAGCTCTGCTCGCAAGTACTTCTGGGACAAACCTTTTAACAGTTTCCTGGAGCAGAGTGATTTGTTTCTCAGCATCTTCAAGCTTGCTTGCATCTCGCACATGAGATTCAGCTAGTGCAGCACTAGCTTCTTCCTTTTGCTGCCTTTCTGCTAGCAAAAGGGCCTCTCCTTCTCTTACATCCTCTTCTAGTCTGTGGTCATAAAGACACAAAACTTTGCATTATCAGAGTAACGCCTAGAAAAGGCATCCAATGAAAATTTGAATTTACATACAGGTCCCTCAAATTGTAAAAAGACATACAAGTTTCCAAAATGAAAAAATGTATTAAAAAAATGCCCCCTGCAAATATACTTTTCAGATATGGCCAGAGTAAAAAAAAACTGTACGGCGCAATTACGGCCGGGCGTCTGACGATAATCGACCGACATACGGTTTTTCCGGTTGAATTTCGTTAAATTTTGCTTAAAAATCAATCGAAATTCAAAATTCGAAATTTGAATTTGCAAACTCCGGAAAAACCGGCCGGGATTTCAAATCCCGGCCCCCACCGGTAAACCGGTTACCGGCCGGTATTTCAATCCATGGATATGGCACCATTGAGACAATATGTCCGGAAATTATGGTGGTCCCAAGCAGAGATCGAAATCCGTTTAGGAAGTTCGTACCGACGACGGCAGATCGCAGAATCGACTGCATCGGAAATTTTAAAACCGGACCAAATTTGAATCTCAAATTTTAAACCTTGGTTTTCTCCGACCGGTTACCGGCCGGTAACCGGGAAAACCGGCGAAAATACCGGGAAAAACCGGAAAATGGTGAAAAATGGTAATTAGCAAATTTAAATTTGGAATAATGCAAAATATTAATGAGAAAGTGTTTCAAGTTGTACATAAAAAGTCTTCCTTGGTAGCTTCATTCTCTAGAACTGGCTTCCCTTGTGGCTAGTTAATGACCACTATGCCCTTGCCTTATCTCTAAGGCTCTCAAGATATTTTTGGCTATGAGCATTTTGGTCCATTGATTAGCAATTCACTATGCAAAATGGAGGCAATAGCATGGGTTGCTGTCCAAAGCCACCATGACAGGATGGAGCATGCAAGGAGCATCCAAAGAGCATCAAAGGCTCTTTTGTATATTATAAGTGCTAAATATACTAAAAACCAATGTTTCACTAGATAATCTAGCATAACAATGTCTAAACCAACTGGGGAATGACATTATGAAATCAAAAATTCAAATTTGAAAACAAAATTTTTTCGGCCGTTTTTTTTTTACCGCCGCCCACCGGTACCGGCCGGGTTTTTTTACCTCTAGTCCCAACTCCCAACTCCCAAGTCCTAACTACCAAAGGAGCAAATTGTGGATTTGGCAAGAACTGGAGCATCATGTGCTGTGATTTGCTACTCAACACTTTTTTTGAGAGGGAGGGGAGATGAGAGGGGAGATAAGTATACAGGAGGGAGGGGGAGCAATGCGATCAACTGGACCAAGGATCTAAGGGCTGATAATTTGAGTGTTCTTAAGAAAAAAAAACTCAGGTTTCCCTACACATCACCAGAAACATAGAATGTCCACCATTTTATGCGCACACATGCATGTCTATGTCTGTTGTGTGCAGGCATTAGCATGTAGAGTTACGTATGAGGCTCTTGTAAGCTGTTTTTCTGCCATAGCTTCCCTTAAACAAAAATGAGAAGAGACCATCCCTTAGACAACAATGATAAAGGGGGCACAGGTCTCTAATATAGGCAGTTGAAGTTTGTTATGAATATTGTGTGTGTGTATTCAGAGGACCAATGTGCAATATATATCGGGTGTATAAGAGGTGTATGCTATATACAGATAATGCAATACAAAAGGTAGATAAGGAATAACATATCTCTAACACCCCCCTCAAATACAAGGCATATGCAATAGCATTGCATTTGGAAAGGGTTGACACTAAACTAGGGAAAATCCAAAGTCCGAGTCTTGATATTGTCGTCGTAGCATGCAGCTCTTTGAAAATATGTCGACAAAAGATCTCCCATCCGATGTTTTGCGATGGCCCATAAAGCACAAGGTGCGGGAGCAAAGTCGACCGCGACAACAAGAAGAAGAAGATGATGAAACCGATATGAATAGAGAAAGTTGTCAAATCAAACTGGAGAGCAATAGATATAAGCATGACGACGCAGATCGTAGCCCAATACAGCGGGGCGTAGTGTACAAGAAGCGGTCGCAATGCACAAGAAGCGCAGTGGAGGCATAGTGCGGAAGAAGCGCGGCGCAATACACAAAAAGCACAACAGAGACACAGTGCCGAATTTTGGAGTTGGTACCTCACTGGAACTGACTGGTGGATGTACATGGAGTCTGGAAACTTACAGAATAGCCAGTATGTTTAGAAAGTTAGATGCAAGTTCAAGAAATTCTATAAAATATTAAGGTAGGAACCCCACTAGAACTATAAGTCTTTTTAGTAGCACCCAGCTATAATATTTATATTTGTAGAGGCATCATAAAATAGAATTTGCAACAGTCACCATTTCTGAAATCAGAATAATAGAGATACTTCAACCAACTCTGTGAAGAAGAAAACCTTCTCCAAAATCAACAAGAAACAATATTGAGAAACTCAGGCAAATAAGAAAAACAGCAAACCTCTGTACAATATCACTAAGCTGATTGATTTTTTCATCTGCATCCTTCACTTTCTTATTCAATTCTTCATTTCTTTCCTGAGCATTAGCATGTTCTTTCTTTGTTACATCATCTTCCTCTCGCTCTGCTACTAGTAGCGCCTGTCATAGTAGCACACATCTGCGGTCAATAATATTTCACACATGCCAAAATGAGCTAAAATTAGGCTACAGCTTTAACACATCACAAGATAAATATTATAATTATAAACCACTGGATCTTGTTAACTAAACCAGATACTATAATAGATATTGATAATTGTAAATCATTTTATCATACGATAACACCAAGCCTTATCTGAGTCTTTCTACTGTGGTTCAATTGAATTTCCATAAGTTAAGGTTGAAGATACCTTGAGGCCCTCAATTTCAGAGGTCAATGAACTGATCTTTTCTCTTTCTTGAGCTAGAGCTTCTTCAACAACCTTTTTAGCTGATTCTCTTTCTTGCATTGCTGTGACTTCTTCCACTCGCTGCTCCATCTCATGAAGAGCAGCCTTCAGTTTAGAAACTTCTGCTGCTTTGGACTTCTCCAAATCAGTCTGCAAATTGAATACACAAGTATGGGCAATAGTTGCTATGTCAATATGGATAAAACCTACAGTTGCACCATATATCAGTGCAGTAAACAATGCAATGTACTTCTAAGGATAGATTCCATGTTGTAAAATAATGAAATATTATTCAGCAATTTCAATGTAATTCTAGACCAAGTACCCTTAGTTTCTTTTCCAGGCCCAAGCGGCTTGTTAGCTCCTCAACACGTTCCTCCAGTTTCTCCTTTGCCACCTTTAGAGCTTGTGTATCTCTTGCAGCCTAGAAAGTTTGCACCAGAAAAGGTTTTACAAAAAAAACAACCAAAGAATCTAAAAGAAAAAAACCACCACAAGTCCACAACAGGTGCTCAGGCCTCAGGTACCATTCTGAGCTGTCGCAGCTCCCTTCTGGCAATCCTTCTTCTCCAAGCACATTGGTAAGTCAATGCTGCTCTCTTCAGTTTTAGATAATTTGAGTTATCTCTGTGGCGACGCCACCGGGACTGCAGGCACACAGTGTCATAGTGATGGACCAAAAATAAGCAATTGAAGTCGAACCACAAAAAATGCAAGGAGCTAAATGTCTATCTGCAGCAGAATATGGAAAGTAGCACTAAAGTGCATACAAGAACAGCGGACCTACCTGGATATGGATAGAAGCTTTATTTTGATTTCTGAAATTGAATTCATTGCGAGCTGCCATGGTCCTTAATCCTGTCTGCAACGTAATGGCTGACAGGCGCAGTTGAGAATAAGTTTTCCATGCAAAATAACAGCGGATATTTTTCTGAATTTTCAGTGCCGCTGCTTGTTGTCTCAGGAATTCGTGCAGTTTACAAGCCAATCTTGCTGCAATCAGCAAAGGAACTCTTAATATATGTATATGGCTCCATCTATACTATGAGCATACATTTTCAGTTCAGATACCATATGGAGAAGACTTTACCTCTAACAAAGGATTGCAAACAAACTGATGCATTTCGTAGTATTAGGAACTGCTCACGAGCAACATGAGTACGGAATTGACTCTGAACACCTCTTGCTGCATTATTTCGCACCTCTGTTCTTCGAGCATCCAATTCAGCCATCTGACCAGCTCTCAGGAATACTTTGGTCCTTCCTATCTGTTGATCAGAAAATATTTTGCAATGTTACAGGACTTACTAAACAAACTTGGACAGCGTAATATTTTCCCAGATGTTATGCACAAGAAAGCCAAAAGACAAAATCCATTATGAATCAGATGCTCGCAAGGAGTTCATTCAGAATCTCCTGAGTATGCTGCGAGAATACATTATTCTGAAACCATCTCAAGAAAGAAAAGGAAGCCGAAACAAATGCAGAATAGAACTCGTAAAGTCCTGGTAATGAGCCAATTTTTAAAATCCGAAATAATTCCTAGCCTCTTCTACAAATAAATAGCTGCTCTCAACTCAACCACACTGAACTCAACTAGAAACCAACCCTATACTTTAATCCACCCCCGTTAGATCTAGCCCTAACTAGCCCAGGATCGTACCTATTCCAGTGAACTCAGCGCCTTATCTTTTTATATATTTTTTATAATTTCTGTTGTACATATACAACAAGTCAACAACCCAATTTGTGGAACCCAAAGTAGAAAGTTTTCAATTTCTTGGTTTAGAACATAATCCACCCTAGAACCCAATTGTATCCCAAACCATCCTTCTTTCCATTTCAACTCAGAAAACAGCGCATTTATTCTCACGGTAATACAGTCTGACACATTTCAGTTCTGTTGGAATAGGACCTTGTCTATTCCAATGGGCCAAAAGGCTAATATAACATGTACATGGTTGGTCAACATGCAAATAACACTCTAAGCTATCAAAAACACTGAGTTTAGAGAGGTAGAAGCTATGCTGAACTCTAGTCTGTGCCTTGGTGAAGAAATCTACTAACTGAACCTCCAAAGGCATATACTGAAGAGCAATAACTTGGTCTTGCACCTACGATCGCATGTATGAAGCATACACTCCAATGTGCTTGGTGAGCTCATGCTTCACAAGATCTCGAACAATGTTGATCGCACCAGTACTATCTGATAAGAGAGGAGTCGGTGCAGAAGCTGAAACACCGAAATCCTCAAGTATCCACCGAAGCCAGGTGGTCTCAGCTGTCAACGACGCCATGGCTCTCACCTCAGCCTCAGCGCTCGAACGGGAAACGGTAGTCCGCTTCTTGGTCTTCCAGGCAATCAAGGAGAAACCAAGGAAAACACAATAGACAGAACGAGACCGGCGATCAGAATGATCGCTAGCCCAGTCGCACCAGAGTATACCTAAAGCTGCAAAGAACTGGAGCGAGGAAAGAAAAGGCAACGAGTGATGGTCCCACAAAGATATCGCAGAACACGAAGAAGGTGATTGTAGTGGAGCCGAGTGGGAGCAGAGACGAACTGACTTAGGATGTGAACTAGGTGTGAAATGTCAGGTTGAGTGATCCTAAGATAGACGAGACTCCCGACAAGATGGTGGTAGCGAGTTGGATCCTAAAGAGGCTCACTATCAGTAGGCTGAAGGTGAACACCAAGCTCCATAAGAGTATCCACCATGCGCTGATCAGTGAGACAAACGTGGGCAAGGATATTCTGAATGTACTTCTCCCAGGAGAGGTAGTAACCCTCAGGCGTAGAAGTGACCTAAATCCTAAGTAAAGAAGAGGACTCAAATTAGACATCAACAACTGCTCACTGACACCTTCACAAAGGCAATGTACTAAATGTCATCTCCAGTAATAACCATATCATCCACATATAGGAGCGTCCGACCCCGAGGAGAGGTGTGTACAAAGAGGGCGGGATCGTGATCACTGGCGAAGAAGCCGACAGCAGTAACAACAGAGAAGAAGCGGTCAAACCAAGCACAAGGGGCTTGTTTGAGCCATAGAGAGAGCGACGAAGGCGACAAACCATACCATCAGGGATAGAATACCCACGGGGCAGCTGCATGTAGACCTCACGCAGCTCGCCATTGAGAAAAGGCATTCTTGACGTCAAGCTAAGAGATAGGCCACTGTCGAACAAAGGCCACGACAAGGAGAGTGTGAACAGTGGTCATGTGAGCGACAGGAGCGAAGGTCTCATCGTAGTCACGACTATGTTCCTGCAGAAAGCCACGAGCTACAAGACGAGCTTTGTAGCACTCAAGGGAACCATCTGAGCGGGTCTTGATCTTGTATGCCACTTACACGTGATGGGAGTGACACGCGCAAGTAAGGGCACAAGATCCCAAGTGCAAATACGCTCCAAAGTAGCAATCTCCTCAGACATTGCGAGCTGCCACTCAGGGTGAGCAATAGCCTCACGGTAGGTCATAGGATTAGAAAGAGCAGCGGGTGCAAAACCATAGAGCTCAGGAGGCCTGACAGTGTGGCGATCACAAAGATAGTATCTGGGAGGAGAAGACGGAGCAGGAACCAACAAGGACAGAGAATAAGAGCTAGGAATAGGGTCCAACAAAGACGGAGGATCAACTGGAGAAGGAGTAGGCCGAGGCCAACGAGAGTAGTGTAGGAGAAATGGTGGAATCTCAAGAAAAGAGCGGGAAGGAACCTCCGGCGACAGAGGAATAGGTGGAGCCGGAGAAGAGGGAAGTGAAGAAGGTGGAGAATGAAGCGAAACAGTAGTAGAAAGCTGAGAGTCAGGAAAAGTCAGAAAGGAAATCGACCCAACAAGAGAATCTGAGCTGACAGTAGGGGAACGAGGTTAGTAAGGTCGGGACTCGTCGAAAGTGAGATCCCGAGAGATCCGCATCCTGCGAGCAACAGGATCGTAGCAACAATAACCCTTATGCTCAAGACTATAGCCAGGAAAAAAAACACTCAACTGACTGAGCAGTCAGTTTGGTGCGCTCACGATGTGGAGGAAGGATGAAGCATACATACACATCTGAAACTGCGAAGGTGATTATACTCTGGAGCTCGACCGTATAGACGCTCAACAGGAGTAAAACCTTGAAGAGCAGCAGAAGGCTGCATGTTGAGGAAAGCAGTAGTGGAGACAGCCTCAGCCCAGAAGTGAGGTGGAACAAAAGAGGCAAGATGAGAGCGCGAGCTGTCTCAAGCAAGTGACGATACGTACGTTCAGAGACACCGTTCCGAGCGTGAGCACCAGGACAAGAGTACTGGGAAAAAGTGCCCTGCTCAGCAAGAAAATGACGTAAAGCAGCAGACAGGTACTCGTCAGCAGAGTCGGCACAAAATACCCGAATGGCCGAATCAAACTGAGTGCGAACCATGATGGCGAACAAATGATACATAGAGAGAACTTGATTGTGAGACGACATGAAGTAGATCCAAGCACAATGAGAATAATCATCAATAAAAATCACATAATATTGATGACCCCCTTTCGAAACGAAGGGAGCCGGAACCCAAACATCGGAGTGAACAAGATCAAAAGGACGAGTAGAAACAAAATCACTAGAGGGATAGGGGAGCAGCAGCTGTTTGCCAAGCTTGCAACCCATACAATGTAAAGAGGTGTCCCTAGAAATAGATCCGAGAACACCACGACCTACCAGTGACGATAGACGTGATGCACAAAGATGACCCAGACGATGGTGCCACTGAGCGAAGGAAGTTGTGGGGACGCGGCAAGACCAGAGGTAGTGGTAGTGGCTGACTGGCTGGTGGAGACAACGGAAGGAAGATGCAGCCAGTCGAGCTCCCAAAGACGTTGTGAATGACGACGCCGAGGGCCAGTACCAAGCAAAGTCCCCGTGCGGCGGTCCTGAACAACAACAAGAGTTAGACTAAAGAACAACACGACAGTCGTGATCAATGATCTGACCAGCCGACATAAGCTGCATAGTAAGCTGAGGAACATGAAAAGAAGTGGAAAGGGTGCCTCGGTGTGCAGGAAAGAGGTACTATCTGCAATTTGAACAATGGAAGGAAAAAACTGTGGGACACACAGAAGTGAGGTGGGTAGAATCTGATGTCATGTGAAGGGAAGCACAGAGTCCAAGATCCACAAAGACAAAATACCTGACGAGGGAGGAGACGAAGGCGAGGAAGACTGCTGAGAAGCAAGAGTCGGACGAGCAGAACCCGAGGAGTCTGAGGACGAGCCAACATCGAGGTGCTGGAGCAGTGAGAGGAGCTGCTGTGTGGTGTCACCGGAGGAGCCCTGGCGAGAGGCGCCAGCTTCCTGAGTGGGAGGAACCTCCAGGGTCCTTCGAGGGATGTCCACCCTGGCGACCCTGGTCCCTCCTCCACTTGTAGTAGTCCTGATACACATGGTCGTCACGCTGGCAGTAGGTGTAGTGGAGACCCGCAGTAGAGGCAGCAACCACTGGAGGGATCACAATCAGTGCTGAAGAGACATGCAAAGGAGCAGCGCTGAAGCAGACAAGACAGTCTGTATCTGAGTCGCGCCACAATGACGAGTCTCCTCAGCACGAACACTCGTGAGAGCCTCCACCAAGGTCGGGCGCAGGTGGCGAGTCAGGAGCTGAGCACGCACAGTCTCGAACTCAGGGCGGAGCCGCATTAGAAAGTCGTAGAGACGATGAGTCTCCTAGTGAGCGCAGAGCCGCAAACAACAAAGACAAGTCCGGTAGACATCCAACCTGAGAGAGTCGAGCTGTCGCCACACCTTAGACATCTGCTGGTAGAAGTCATCCATGGTGGAATCAAGTTGCTAAAGAGAATGCGCCTGGTGCACGACTGAGAGGTACATAGCATCAGCTGTCGACTGATAGTGAGCTCAGAGACGCTCCCACATTAGCTTCATTGTCGGCAGCTCAGCCACATCCATAGAGATGGCCAAGGTCATCCTACCCACCAGGATGGTGGTACCACGTTCTTCAACATCCTGCCATCTCTCATAGGCGTGCAGCTCAGACTGGTATAGCTCCAGGGTCTTCTCCAGTGCATCACTGGCGGCCTCCTGGAAAGTCTGATCTGCACCAGCAGGAAGAGCTGGCAGAATTGGCGGTGTAGGATGAGGCAGACAGGGCCACTGGCCGGTGAGATGACCTGAGAGACGCTGGCTATGGAGGAGAATCCTCAGGTGAGCAGCTCACTCCCGGAAGTTCGTTCCGTCGAAACGAACTAGGGGAAGCGGGATGGCGAAGGAGCCTTCGGTAGAAGCTATCAGTGATGACTTGATCGGATCCAGAGTTAGGAGTCGGTGTGCTCAAGGGTGGAAGCTACAGGCAGTGGCTCCAGCTAGATTGGGAGCTGGAGAGAAGCCAAAATCCGAAGAAAGGCCAGAGAAGCCAGAGCCGAGGTGAAGCCGTCGGCTCCACGTAGATCGGGGAGCCGGAGTGAAGTCGAATCTGTCGGCTCCACGTAGATCAAGGAGCCAGAGTAAAGTCGAAGCCGCCGGCTCCACGCAGATCGCTGGAGCCGGAGTGAAGCCGAAGCCGCCTGCTCCACGTAGATCGCTGGAGCCGGTGTGAAGCTAAAGCCAGCGGCTCCACCAAAACGAAGAAAAACAAAGTAGAGGCTCTGCTTGGCTCAGCAAGATCACAGGCGGCGGCGGGGGTGGCAGCCGGCGGCGGCGGTGTCGGGGATGGAGGTCCTGGGCAGCGCCGGCAGTGTCGGGGAGAGGATCCGAGCAACAGTAGTCGGGGCGGCGTGAAAAGAAATGGCGGCGTCGGGGGTGTCCGTCCCAGATCCGGCCATGGGAGGAGCTGGCGGCGGCCGGAGCGGTGCGAGATCGGGGCGGTGGTGGCCAAAGCGCCGCTAGATCGGGGCGGTGGCGGGGGTGGGAGCAGAGTAGCCGCGGTGGCAGCGGGAGGAGAGCACGAGGAGGGCGGCGGCGGCGACAGCAAAACCCTAACCCCAACCTTACTCTAATATTATGTTGGAATGGGACCTTGTCTATACCAATGGGTTAAAAGGCTAATATAACATGTACAGGGTTGGTTAACATGCAAAGAACACCCTAAGCTATATACATATCTAACAAGTTCAAAGTTTATTTGGCCTGATACCCTATTTACAATGTTGTAAGTTGCACCCACTCAGGCCTTGTTTGGATCCCGGCCCACAGGCCTTGTTTGGATCCCGGCCCACCCACATGTTAGTTGAACTAACTTCCACTTCCTTCCACGTGGGTGGACCCGGATTTTGGCCTATCCACACAAGGCCTTAATAAGAACAACTTCCCCATCTTTATGGATTCATTTTTTGTGAAGATTTGGAGAGGAGAAAATTAATGATATGTGCCATACTGTCATGTGAAACCACGCCTATGGGCGCCACACAACAAATGCAAAGGAATGTTGGTTAGCAAAACATGCTCACCTGATAGCCCTGCAGTCCCATTTTGTCCAAAACCTTTTGGCAGGTGACCTTTTCATCATTTCTATCAGAAAATATATCATGTAAATGGTTATGAATACAGGCCACTAGGCCAGAAATGCAAGGAAAAAAACATGTAAAGAAAAGGAAGATAGTTCATCGTTGAACAATGATACTCACTTATCTTTCAAAATTTCGGGAGCAAGAATGCGAAAGCGATGTAGAAAATCGTGAAATAGTTTTCTTGTGGGATATCCAGCACAGCTGATTCTGATTGCTTCCAGAACACCCTAAAAGGATGAGAAAAAAACATTATCAAGGAGCACCATGACACTGAATTTCTTGATTTTTTTAAAAAAACATGCAATATCTTCTTACCGAACATCGAAGTTGCTGTAGAACGTTGGTGTTCTCAAAAATAGCAGGTTTAAGAACACTATTTGGTTTTATACATCTAATGTAATGAGGTTCCGTAGAACTCAAAGTCTCCATGAGCTCATGAAGTTGCATCTGGAAATTACATTGAATAATCAAATATGTGATGCCATCATACGGTCATACCAAAGCTTTGATATGGCAAAAGAAAATTAAATGTCACCACAGGTCCCCATTCTTTACTAAAAACTTCAATTGAGTCTCTGTTCTTCTAATTTGTCAACTAGGTCCCTAAAGTTGTATTTTGGTTCAATTAGGTCCTCTCTGTTAAATCTTGACATGAATTTGCGGGCATGGAAGACCATGTGACAGTAAGGTTCCCCCCTACTGTTTTTCCTAAACAAAACCTAGCAACATGACATGACTAATGTGGCAGTGTGTATCACTATGTTGATAATGTAGAATGCCACGTTAGCAATTGGCACCACATGCCATGTCATCAATACACTGCTGATCTGTCCTGTGATGTCAGCAAACCTGTCAATAGGATTTAATGAAGGTGGGCATTTGAACCCAAAATGATAGTTTGGGGGATGCGTCCATAAAATTAGAACAATAGGGACCCGATCAGAGTTTTCAATAAACAATGGAGACTTGTGATAAACTTTACTCCAGAAAAAGAAGGATAATGGGTAATTAAGAAAAACTATCATTGATGACAGTTTTTGCTCCATGAAGTTCTCATTAAATTTCTAGAATAGAAATTTGTCGTATTTGCAGCAACTCATTAGATAGCTGAACAATTTATTTTGGTAATTTTGCAATAAATCTATAACGGTAAGGAAACCAAAATTGCAAAAAAAAAACTTAAATAATAACCATCCTACTATTACAGTACTACGATGGATCAAAATTTTCTTCCCCAAATATGCAGTGCCATATTTTTTTAGGGAGTACGGCAGGGGAGAGCCTTGCTGTTAGTAAATTATATTAAATAACTTTACAGAGATATATACAATGTAAAAAGAGAAAAAACATTGCCCAGCCACTGGCAAATGATAGCACTGATCTTCTGAGAAACTCTTAACTCTAAGCAAATCTATATCAACATGAATAATTTTTTTCCAACTAAACTTATCCGGGGGCGCCCCCATCAAATATACACATATTCCTTTGCAACCATACCATGTAATATTTTAGGACTATAATCAATATGTGCAGTGAATGAATCTTCAACAAAAATTTAAAAAGTATGTACTAAGTACGTAAATTTCACTTCGAATAAACTTTTTGACAACTACGAATATGATCAATAGTTGATCTCTCTCTCTATATTTTGTAGCCCTCCCTCTTTTTGTCTGTTACAGCAAGCCAGAAACCCAGAAGTCACTTTATCTCTGACTATCTGGTAAAAGTTAGTTTGATAAAGATAATGTGGCAGAACAGAAACCAATCTATACCAGTCACATCACTGCCCTGACAAGATTGGTTCCATACCAAATGCCTGGAAGGAACTAGTATTTTGATATTTTAAAATACTATGAAGTAACCTGTTCCACCTTTAAAGTGCCCTAGGTGGTATGCAGGGGTAAAAAACCCGGCCGGTAACCGCAAAATATTTTAAAATACTATGAAGTAACCTGTTCCACCTTTAAAGTGCCCTAGGTGGTATGCAGAGGTAAAAAAACCTAGCCGGTAACCGGTTTACTGGCGGGCGGCGGTAAAAAAAACCGGCCGAAAAAATTTTGATTTCAAATTTGATTTTTTGATTCCATAATGTCCTTCCCCCAGTTGGTTTAGGCATTGTTATGCTAGATTATCTAGTGAAACATTGGTTTTTAGTATATTTAGCACTTATAATATACAAAAGAGCTTTTGATGCTCTTTGGATGCTCCATCCTGTCATGGTGGCTTTGGACAGCAGCACATGCCATTGTCTCCCTCTTGCATAGTGAATTGCTAATCAATGGACCAAAATGCTTATAGCCAAAAATATCTTGAAAGCCTTAGAGATAAGGCAAGGGCATAGTGGTCATTAACCAGCCACAAGGGAAGCCAGCTCTAGAGAGTGAAGTTACTAAGGAGGACTTTTTATGTACAACTTGAAACACTTTCTCATTAATATTTGCATTATTCTAAATTTCAGTTTACTAATTACCGTTTTTCTATATTTTTTGGAATTTTCGGTTTTAGGTTCTGACCCGAGAATCGCCCTCGAAACACGGTTCAAAATTTGAAATCCAAATTAGTTCGGGTTTTTTTGAATTTTCCGAGAACCGTAATGTAATTCGTCCGTTTTTTTAAAAATCGGAAACCGACCGTCTGCGATGCAAGCCGTCCTCCGAATTTCCGGGACCGGATTTGGATCCATATATGCTCCTAGGTCTTTTTTGTGGCATGGCAACTTCTTTCATCCTTTGGCGATACAGGAGACAAAATATTCAAAGCAAATACGTTCAGATTACAACTATTTTAAGGTCCAGTAATGACTAGACAGATTTATTTTTCTACAATTTGTTGGATAGTATATATAAATATATAACCCGTATAGTACAAAAAATAGTGATAAATTATTAAAAAAGAGTCAACTATAGCAGAATGTTACCTTAAAGCGAGTTGCAATTGAGGACTTCGATGATTTTGTGTTCTCTTCTGACGTTGGTGGGAATAAGCATGATACAAAAGAGCACCTGGAAGCATTAAGTAATTCCTGATGTTCAGCTACCACATAATCTTTGTTTTTGTCCAGGAAATGATCAGATTGATATATCACCTGGAGATGAATTACGAAATGGATGTACTCAGTTAAATCCATGAATAAGGAAAGAGTGTTATAAAGTGAAAATACTTACATCCCCAGCATAATGTTGGATTGTAAACGCAGTACGAGAAAGTTTTGGTTTGGCAAATCTTTTGTGATTCTTGAACTTTTCATACAGCTTCTGAGAAAGTGTCTCATGTGTCGACTTTGGAAACATGCTGGAGGATATATGACACAGAAAAGAAATAATCTTGTTAGAAACATGTACTCACAAAACCATGGGGTGCAAAAATGCAAGTTCTTGATTAAAACAAGAAACAATTAATTAACAAGTGTTGCTTGGATGCGGACACCAGGTGGTGTCCAATTCGGTGGACAATGGAAAATAGGATCTGGGCACGCACGAAACATATATTATTCCTACCAAAACAATTAATAAAAAAATTCAGTTCTCTCCATCAGGCAAGCATCAGCACAGCGATACACGTTGACACTTTTTATTAACACGCACATCCTAGTAAAACATGAATATGTAGTGCCCAAAAAGGATGCATAGAAATTTACCAAGCTTCATCAATAAGCGCAATAATGCCACCTGGTTTCTGGACACAAAAATATGATAATTAAATATGAGAACATAAAAAATAGGTGTTAATTGCTAAGAATGTACAACAAGAACACAAATATGTTGATAACTGTCATCATCTGTGTAGGATATTGAAGCTCAATTATGTACAAGGGCTGGAATTGAGCTGAGCTCAAAATCAGATAGACTAATGTGTTATCCTGAGCTTGATTGACTCAAGGAAGCTAAGATTCGCATGACACTTTGTACAATTCATGAAAGCTTGAGGCCTTGAGCCAAATCAATGTAGAAATTTGCACTGAAATTAGTTTACATCAATATTGCTGCATCTGGAGATCAACATTTTTCAGTCCCGGCATAGCGATCCTATTCAAGTGAGCATGGTCGCTCAAAGTCAGCTTCAAGCTCAAAGTTTGACTTGAGATTAACTCTGTTACTTGAGCTAGATTTTAGCTGTAAAAATTCAAGCCAATCCAACGTAGCTGCGCTTTAATCTTTCTACTCAGGTGTAACTGCAGCAGCACTTGGGGCAAGCAAGTTTACAATAGTTTACAGGCTAGCTCATAGGTCATAAATGATGGCAAAATAACAGCTGGTGAGTTTCACATATTTTTTTAAAAAAAATCCTTGGTTTACTAATCACGAGGTAACACATATTATAGTAACCAACTCATACCTTCTCAATCAAATCAAGTACATCTTGGTTGTCAACAAACTCTATGTAACTCCAGTTAATCTGCTCCCTTGTGTACTCCTCCTGCTCCATTTTGAATACATTCTGCGAAAACAAGCACCACTTGTTGCTTGGCACGTGCCGAAAGAGTAGAAAACTCTACTAACAAGATGAGTTTTACATGTACCTGGTTAAAATGTTGCTGGAGTTTTTCATTCGTGAAATTGATGCATAATTGTTCAAAACTGTTACAGCAGTTGCAGACGAAAAGGAGATTTAGCAACCCCATATAAGGTCTTTCATAGTATACATTAACTATTCTTTCTGGAACTACTTACTTACCTATTAGTCTTAAAACTTTCAAAACCGTATATATCAAGAACCCCAATCAATTTGTCCGAGCTTGGATCTTGCCCAATTGATGCATTAATTCTATTTACAAGCCTGCAATAGTACAATTATATATACTTAGATAGAAAGGACAGGTACATAACTGTAGTATAGAATACGTGATCGAGTCTTTTACCAGTCAAATAATCGAGAGTATATTTGTTTTGCTAAACCATCCCTGCTAACAGTAGCAGAATTAGGACCAACTGTAGTAGTAATCACTCCTTCTGGTGTATTTATTTCCCTCTTTATCAAGGCATTCTCCAATTTCTCGCAGTCACACCTGTAATGAGAATTCCACAATGTATCGTAGATTACAAATATTAACTGTGAAAGATAGCACTAAAATTACGAAGAGAAGTGGAGAACTATAAACATCAGGCATACATCACGAGCTCTGCTGCTGTATTAAGATGGAATCTAGATTTGTCATCCTTTATTACAGATGAATCTACCTCTCTCCCTTTCACAAAACTAATATTTCCAAGATGAAGCACAGCAGCAACAACCCGGAATATAGCTTCCTGTAAACAAACATGCCATTTGAAAAAAAGTGATATGCATCCACAGTAGAAGAGCAATCCTTACTTAAAGGGGTAGATTTTAAAACCTGTTCTTGCTCGGTGATGCCAACAGTATCCATAGCATTTCTTGTTGCAAGATATTCCTCAGCATCATTGATTCCATCAACTCTAATGCAAGATGACTGGTTGAGGTAGTGAAATGAAGATGGGTCCCCTAGCTTATACTTTTTTATATCCTGCAACAATAAATTTGACATAAAAAGTAGCACATGTAACAGCTCCAACGGAAGATTTTAAGTAGCAAACTGACACCACACCAAGAACGGCAAAAATTTACCTCTGATGGTGCTGCACAAAGGAAATAAAAGCAATGGTAGTTTCTCTCTGGACTATTAATTTGGCAGACTCGAGATCTCTCAAGCAAGTAAGTTCTAATAGCAGCACCAGATATCTTCCCACTCTTATCGAATTGGATCTCAACAAACTTACCAAATCGACTTTACCATGTTGAGAAAAAATTAAGAGGTGTGTAAGTACCATTGAATGAGCAAGAACGAGAAGATAAACTGATAAAGTATGTATTTGATTGTGTACTGTCCTTCTTGATGACATAACTGTTGAGAATGAACAAAAATAGAAATAGCTGATTTTTACCTCCCATACAAAGAGTCCGATTTTATTTATTTAATTTTTTTTTTGTTCAATGGGCCTGTTTGGTTGGGGTAAGGATCAAAATCCTGGCGGTTACTGGAAAACCCGGTGGGGACCGGGATGAACAATAACCGGCCGAAATTTTTCACATTTAAATTTAAATTTATGACTGCATAATGCACTTCCTAGGTTGGTTTATTTATGACTGCATAATGCACTTCCTAAGTTGGTTTAGGTCTTTTTTGTGCTAGATTATCTATTGTATGAATTAAATATGCTTGAATTATTGTCCTCCCAAGTCCCAACATTTTTTAGACAATGTTACTTCATTAAACACTTTCTAATTATAACTAAACATCAAGCTTCTTATGTATCAGGATTATTACTTCATTAAACTGTATCAGGATTATTACTTCATTAAACTATATCAGGATCAGGGTTAAAAAACGATCGCAGCGCAATTATGGCGGTGACGATCTGCAGATAACCAATGGGTTACGTTTTTCGGTTGAATTTCGTTAAATTTTGCTTAAAAATCAATCGAAATTCAAATTCAAAATTTGAATTTGCAAACTCCGGAAAAACCGGCCGGGATTTCAAATCCCGGCCCCCACCGGTAAACCGGTTACCGGCCGGTAACCGATCAGGATTATTACTTCATTAAACACTTTCTAATTAATATTTGCATTATTCCAATTGCTAATTACCCATAACCGGTTTTCTCTGTTTTTCCGATTTTTTTCAACCGGTTTTTCTGGTTTTGGGCGGCAACCGGTTTTTTAAAAAAATCCTCAATTCAAATTTCACTTTTCGAATTTCAAACGATTTTTCTTGTAACCGGCCGGTTACTGTTACCGTCCGCCGGCCGGGTTTTCCACCGGTTCCGAGATTTCAATCCTTGGGTTGGGGACTGCAGCCACCATGAAAAAGCTTGTTATACCACCCAAATTTGGAGTCATTTTGGATTTTCGACAGAGCTGTGGTGAGATTTACTAAGGTGCCCCCAAAACACAGGCTTTGCTCATTTTCTCTGTTTTCTTGACCAAGAGAAACCAAGTTAGAAGCCACACTTTTTTTGTCAGTTGCCACATCATTTTGTGTTGGATTTTATGAGGGCCACCAAACCAAACAGAAACCACACATCTTTCAAGCTTTTTTTTATCATGGTCTCAGAATAGATATCTCATTATCATACTTTTGGTTGCAACATTCCTTGCCTTTAACTAAACAGTTTCCATGCGTTTGGTCACACTTTTGGTTATCAAAATAAACTCTGCCACCACATCATGCTTTCGGTTATGACTTATGCTACACATTTGGTACTACTATTTGGTTTGTGTTACTTTAAAGCTGCCAATATAACATATTAAATATCTTCTGATCTGCATATTATGATGCCCATACCTTGAATTGTTGTTCCGAACAGTTTTCGCATTCCCAAAAGCTTCAAGTACTGGGTTAGACTGGAACCAAAACATAAGTAACCAAAAGAATAAATACAACTGAAATTTATGCATTGAAAAACAATTCATATCTTATTGGATAAATGGAACACTAGTGTTATCAGCAAGAAGTGTTAAAAACTTACAAAAATTTACAACTTACTTCTAAAACCTGCTGTTCAACCGTCCTTGCTCCTGTTCCAGACCGCCCACCCAAAAATGCAAGATATCTCATCAGCATTTTCGTAGTCTCAGTCTTACCAGCACCACTTTCACCACTAACCAAAATGGAATTACACTTTCCTTCATTCATCATTTGCCTGTTTCCTTATTCAAATGAATGCAAAATGGTTCCATCAATATAGGGGCACCTCAACACTGTAGCTCAATAATAACATCAAATGATAGTAGTATAAGCATTCACCTGTAAGAGACATCAGCTATTGCAAATACATGAGGATCTAGATCTCCAAGATTTGCACCTTTGTATTTTTCCATAGTGCGGACATCAACAAGATTAGGCAGCCTTTGGAATGGATTTATGGCGATAAGAATATTTCCAGTATATGTCTGGAACTCAAGGGAATGGCATTAGAAAAAAACGCACTTGCATTAATGATTGTGCTTTTGACATCACAATGAAATGATCACTCACATAAATTATATTTTTTGCATATCTGACAGCCAGATTATCTAAAACACCAGGCTCATGCAAGTACGATAACCTTGTCATGTCATCGACTCCATCAAGTGGTGCTTCTGTGTCTTTAGGATGTATATCTGATATTTTTGCAATAACCTGGTTGCACAAACAACAACGTAACCATGTGGTTTTCATGACAGAAAAAAGTGACGAGTTAATAATAAAAAGTGATGAGTAGCATATCATTGACATCAATATAGTATTGAATTTATAAAATGAACACAACAACTCTACATTCCTAAGTGTACTCATATTTTCAAATCACTTGTACATGGGCATGTGGTGATATGGCTAGTGGATAAGGAGTGGGGATCAGGTGTTAATCATGAAGAATTCATCAAAGCACAAACATTCCAATGTTATTATCATTCTTTAGCGGCCAAGCTCAAGGGTCTTGACTAATAAATTGAACACCTTTAACACCAAGATCATAAGAATATACTCCCTCTGTTTCGCTATATTTGTCCATGGCTTCGGGAGTATCCGTTTCAATATATTTGTCCATTGAGGAAATATAGAGTGTAGTTATTGTCCATTGAGGAAATCTAGAGTGTAGTTATTGTAAGTTTGCCTCTCTCTCTACCCCTATTTAAATGCTTGGAAGAGATTAAGTGGTTGTTGTATGTCATTTAATAGGGGTATGTATCGTCATTTCTCATCAAGTATTTCTTAGATGTAGTGCTTCCTTGGTGTATGTGTATGGTGGGCTATGGACAAATATAGCGAAACAGATGGAGTACTACCAACGTTCCAAAATAGATGTCGTCTTAGAATACATGCAATTAAACTTTTAAAACTTTGACCAGTAACGTAAATATATTTGGATTTGTCACATTGAAATGATATTAGTATATTTGTTGTCAAAAGTGCTCCCAACTCATTATATATATATTTTTTACAAATTTTACTAACATATAATTAGGATAAAGTAATGGTCAAAGGTGTGTATTGGAGACTGTATGGATATCCAAAACAACATCTATTTTGGAACGAAAGTAGTGCTTATGTATTACCCACACGCACTGTCTATGGAATGGCATGATTATGCATATCTTTTCCTGTCTAGCTTTTAGTGTACAGTATTCAGAATGTTTTTACTTATTGTAGTTTTTGAATCAAAATCTCATCTGTATAATCTTCATAAAAACGGCTTATGCTCCTCATGCCATACAAATAGCAATTCAATGCTTATAGAACTATATAGGAAGGGCACTTTATCCAGTACAGGCCCCCAACCATTTTCTCCAACAGATCATCAGATTCCCAAATAATCTAAGTTGCTTGCCTAATCAAATGTGCATTCCATTCCCAGTGTTTTTTAGAGTCTAACTTCAAAAACCTATGGACAAAGAAGATCCCACTACCACATTTACGTAGGGAATTCTGAACCAAAAGTGAATAAAGGTCCTGCATACTGAACACTTATGGTATCACTCAGTGCAGTTATGTATTTTCTTCATATGCAATCAGGAATCACTAGCAATGCTTGCAAAGTTGCAATAAAACTGAAGCATTAGTGAGGACTGAGGTTAGCATCGGTACAATCAACCATAAGTCCATAACTAAGGTGTCAATGAAGAAAGGAAACACTTGTGCCATCTCTCTCACATGTTGTGACAGAAGTGGAAGTCAGATGATTCTTTTTTCCTTTTTCCTGCTCCACTGAGAGCGCATAGATCATTAAAGTATGTATGGGAATAGTTTCACTGACAACTCTTTTCCACTGAATAACCGCATCAGTCAATACTTGCTTAGCCAAAAACTAGAAAGAGTGACAGTCAACAACACACACAGCAAACTGAAGTTGAAAATGCACTCTGAATCAGAAATCAAACTCAGAAGCTATGAAGGAATTTGGTAGAAATCACTAACACATACCGTCTTTCCCTTGGTTGTGCAAACATGGGCATTTTGACCATCAATTCGAAAGACCTCACCATCAACCCAAGCTAAATCTTTATCTTCCACCCATACATGAGAACCTATAACTATGTTTAACATGGAAGCCTGCCCATGTGACAAACAGCAAATTCAACATGTCAAATGACTCAAAATTGCATGCAAAATGGATTAAATATAGTATCATACATCTGTATCCAAACTTTGCATTCCGGCAGATGCCAAACCTCCAGTGTGTATATATTAATAATATCCAAGGAAAAAATGAGCAAAAGAATAACAGCATCCATACAAGATACGGGTGATTGATGAAATCGAGATGTGTAAATCAAACCTAAGAATGAGATTTATGATGCAGAAATATCTACGAAAAACAATTACTTCTCGTGGATACTTCAGTGTAGTGAACCAAAATTCATCGAACTGGAAAATATCTACAGAAGAAAATACAAAAAGCTAACTCTGTTTGGTTCCAAGGAAACCAGAGCAGTCGTGGTATTTGCTCTAAAAAAAGGAAAGGGAAACTTTGATTGAAAAAATAAACGAACTCAAGAAGCTGGCGAACATTGTGAACGAAAACATCTGGATATACATGTGCATTCGAGTAATGTACTGTCATAAGGAAGAGGCTGATGGCATTTAGTTCGATTCTTCTGTATCGAGTAAATTTTGGCTGAATTCTACCAGGGCACAAACATTAAACTACCCAAAATAGTTCAGACGAGAAGTACAGGATTGTAAGTAAACAACACAACAAGCATGAAAGTTAAGTATATTTCAGTCCCTTTTTATGTATAATAAACTAATGATTCCACCTAGGTTTGAGCTTATCCAATGTGTAGCTAATTCATGCAATTTGCGTCTCTGCCCCGAAAGTAGACCAGCAGCAGAACAGGGCCTTCCACAATTCAGGTAATCCCCTAGAACAAACTGAACTTCATTTCATTCGCCTCATATAGCAAACAGGTTTAACTGAGTTGTGATGCAAGTGAAATGCGCTAAATGTTAAGCTAGAGTAGTGTCCTAGCATACTGTCTCACTCGCAATTCCCACAAAATCTGAACTGCCTCCACAAACGAACTACTTGTCGCTACATTCTAGCTCTTGCATGAAAAACCTAGGATCCAGTTCATTCAACAAGTGTACCAGACAAATCCAACCAATTCATTCGCTCAATAAATGGAATCGTCCAACAATCCATAAGAGGCCAACTACAATCCACTTCACTTTCCCCGAGCCCCCAAACAGAGCTCCAAAACCACAGAAATTCTCCCTCAAACCCAGCCCAAAAAAAACTGCGACAGAAGTAGACAAAACCGCATTCCGACACATCGCATCACACCAAAACAAAAAAAAACGCAAGCATCGACAAGTCAGAGCCAGCCACGCACCATGTCTCATCTGCGGCAATCGCGCCCGCCTTGTCTCGAGAATCGGCACGCGCCAAGCCCCCGGAAGCTCTGCGATCGGACGGGAGGAGACGCGGCTCGGCGTCGGGGGCTGCCGCGCCGACGGGCAATCTCCTCCCCTCGGCCGCTCGCCGATCGCCCCGCGGCGGCGCGATCCAGCCCGAGGTGCCCGAAGGCAGCAGCAGCGACGCGCGGGCGGAGGCGGAGGCGGTGGGCGTGCTGGTGGAGGGCGACGCGACGCGACGGGAGGAGCACAGGCACAGCGCGACAGGAGAGGAGATGGGGGAAGCCAACCAGACGCGACTCTCATGTAACGCGATTATTAATTAAAAAAATGGCGAATAATCTCGGTGCGCGACGCGAGGCGGAACTGTTCCGTTCGCTCGCTCGGCCACCAACGTGCGATCGGGTCGTCACCACCACCCGCGCACCACCGCGGCCGCGTGCGACGTTTCCAAAAGCCGGGGCCTTAGGCTAAAGGTGGGGGAAGGTGGCGGTGGTAGGAACAGAAGGGAAGGGGACTAAAAGGCGAGCGAGACGGCGATGGGGCCGCGACGCACAAAGGATTAGAGGAAAGGTGGTGGTGGTGGATTTGGAGCTCGGAAATGAACGGGAGGCGAAACTATAATTGCGTTAGTGCGTGTAAACCCGGGATTTCGATCGTGCTTTCGTGGCTAAGCTGATGGGAAAGCGTTGTTACGGGCGCGGATTTGGCAGGTGGTTAGGATCACATGTGCCCCCCCCCCCGGGGGGGTGTGGGTGTGGATTGGCGGGAGGGCGTGGGGCCCAGCTGGCCGACAGTTAGGCAGCGTGTCGTCATTGGGTGGATCTAATAGAAAGAACTCGGAAGCTTTCGGCGAGTGCGTCTGGCATGTGCAGTGGACAGTGAAGTGAGTACCAACTATTGTTACGTTTACGTGCGTGCATGTACCGTTGTAGTACGTGTACGTACGTAGAATCGACAGGTGCGTGGTAAGTATTTCTTCAGGGCAATCTCGAAGAAGTAGTAGTTAGATGCAAGCCTGCCGCCGTTTTAGCCGTACGTAGGAACATCTTATCACTAGGAGCAAATTATATCTTGTGCTTTTGTTTTTCCATTCTGTTTTTGTATAAACTCATTTTACTATTACCAACTCCAATTTAGTCCTAGCTGTGTATATAATTCTACGACGCTAGAACTGCGTGATTATTAAATTCCACGATAGCAACACCTCGTTAGCCAGTTTGATACTGCTGATTAGGGATGGTAATTGTGCACGATTACTGCGTACCCGCGAGCGAATACTCTAATGGAGGCGGGTATGAACGGTTTTCTTTGCCACGGGTATAAAAACGGGCACAATTCCTTGCCCATCGGGTAAACGGGCGTGGGTATGGGTAAGCTCCACTCGTACCCGCTTCGCCCGATTACCCGTAATCTACCTGCATGTGTAAGAAACTATGTCAGTTTGTACTTTTATTTTATTTGTTGAACTTGATTAGTTGTCTTGTCGAACATGATATGTGAATTGTGATGAACTTTATTAGTAGTTGAATGTGTGATGCACCATTGATGTGTGAATTATGATGAACTTGATGTATGCATTGCTCGCGGGTAACGAGCATGTCCGTGGGCGATGGGTACCCACGGACGGCGATGCATTATTCTCGGGTAAACGGACATGCCCGCGGGCGATGGGCATGGGCGAGGTTTTTCGTCCGTCGTCCTTCGTGGGTATGCTCGTGGGGGGAATTCGAGGTCGCGGGCATAGGTATGGCGAGCACTACCCGTATCCGCCGCACTCGATTGCCATCCCTACTGCTGATCCATGTGCAAATTACACCCACTACCAGAATCTGTTACTTTCCTGAGTGCCCGAAACACTCGGGAAATCCACTAAAACACTTGGAACATTATTTCCCGAAGGTCAACCGTTGGGAAAAAACACTCGGGATAGTTTAGTCGGGTAAAAACTTATTTCTCGAGTGTTACACTCGGGAAATAAACTTTTCCCGAGTGTAACTATTTACACTCGGGAAATATATGACACTCGGGAGAAGAACTGTCCGAGCAGTTTAATCACCGTAACGGGATACTTTCCCGAGTGCCGACACTCGAGAAATTAGAGAAATAGTTACTCGGGAACATATGTTTCCCGAGTGTATCGCAAATAACTACACTTGGGAAAATTTCAGCCCAGCGAAGGACGAAAAAATGCCCCGAGTGTAAACACTTGGTAAAGATTGCACGTAAACACTCGGGAAAATTAAAGTTCCCCGAGTGTTGACACTCGAGAAAGAGAGCGATGTGGCCAGCACTTCCTAACGTGTCGTGAAACTTGCCCGAGTGTCTTCCGACCTAGTACACTCGGGGAATTACATTTTTCCTGAGTGTATGTCAAATAAGACACTCGGGAGTCTATGTTAAACACGATGTGACCAATTTCGTATGCATGATTTGCATTTAATTTTGAATCGGATTCAACAATACATTCCACAACCAGATTCAGCAATACATTCCACAGTCAGATTCAACAATACTGACATATATAGATTCAACAATATTGACATATATAGATTCAACAATATTGACATAATTCCCAAGCTGGCAACATTCGAGTTAAAATTCGAAAATCTACGCATGAGGCATGCAATATGATACATATAACAATTCGAACAGTAAGAATCAATTTAGGCTTAAGCTAGAGCTACTCCTTCTATCACATGGGATTCTAGTAAAGAGATGGCTTTTTCGTTTGATCTCTGCATCAATAGGAATGTGAGAAAAGTTTCTTCCCACCCCAGAGTCCCTAGCAGCCTTAAGCCATGAACTCAAGCCACTGCATTGTCATGAAGAGAACAATTCAGTTTACTACTAAACATATATAGACAAGATGAAACTAATAAAATTGTAATACAGGGGAACAAACTACTGCAAAATTTAGTTTGTACTTCAAATTTTACAAATTAACTTATTATGATCCATAGACCAGTACAGACTATCTGCAAGTGAGTCATGCCAGTGTACTCCATTACATGATATTAAAGATAGTATTCAATATTTGAATGTCCACAAAAGCTTTAGTTGTGGACTGAAACTCTGAGATAGCTGAAATCAAATGAGTGACGCATAGACTCTACTCATACAATTGCAAATCATAAGATGTTTGATTTTCATTTAAAATCATATTTATTTAAGGATGTCTATAATCATCTTAACATGCAAGAAGACTGACATGAAGATTTTCTCTCTTTTGCCCCTATTGTCATGTTCTTTTCTAGAAGAAGACAATTCTAGATAACAACTCCAGTCTTGTCCACTGGTCCTATTAATGAACATCTGGAGCCTAATTCATCATCTTTGTACATACACACCAGATTTAGTCATCTTTGTTACTTCAGTTAAACTCGGCAAAATCATCTTTGTACATACACCCCAGCTAATTTTAATTTAGTATATTTTACCCTGCTATTAAATTGAGTTCCATGATCCACCTAGTTACTCTAAGAACTTGAGAGTGCAAGAAAACAATATTAGCTTTTATATTTTTATTCAAATATATATATATTTGGGAACAATTAAAATAGTTGGAAAAAAAGATTGTGCCAATAAATTGGGTTCCATCCACATGAAAATAGCAAGCACCTGGTGGTGGCCTCTCGGCGTTGGACTCATCCACATGATCTTGGTTTGGGCAGCTAACATGTGTACCATCTCCAAAGATCGGACCAAAGCGATTAGATCGACATTGATCCCGTCAGTATCTTTGAAATTTGCATTTGAACAGAAACACTAAAAAAACATTAGCAACAAATGCGTTGAACAGAGAGGTAATTTGCATTGTCAATTTCAGTGAGCTCTCAAGCACTCATAAGAGACTAACAATATAATAATCAGTGTAAGTCGAGTTTGAAGTGCATGCATATTTGTTTGCACATTGACATACATTAGCCAAATACGACAATTTGACTCTCAAGCACTCATAGAGACCAATATAATAATATATATATATATATATATATATACATAGCCAAATATATATATATATATATGTGTGTGTGTGTGTGTGTGTGTGTGTGTGTGTGTGTGTGTGTGTGCGTGTGTGTGTGTGTGTATTACTTTGTTATTGTACTGCCATGCTCCAACAAACCTGGATCATTTGCTCCAACCGCTTCCTAGCCTCGATTTCATCTTGTAGTCTAGCCTCAAGCTGAGAACCCTGTCAGATGATGGCCACGCTTGTCTTTGGGGGTATACATCATCCGTTGATCCAGTACTTGTTGTTCGAACCTCCGAGAGGGTTGTCGGTGTGCTAATGAGCTTATGGAAGTATGGTAGCCACCACAAGCTTGGAATGTGAGTCCAATTGTGCTCCTCGCCATATGTATCGAACCCATGTCCATCGTCAAGAGGCTTCAAAGCATCTAGCCGTGCACGAACCTCCTCACTTGCCAGCCGACGTGGTGGTCCACTGCGGACAACAATATTGGCCCTAAAGTCATTTGTGTCACTTCTAAATTCATGATCAATTGGAAGCAATTGACGATGACAATCGAAGAAGGAGTGCTTGCGACCATGCTTTAGCCAACAGCCACGCAACGCCTCCTTGCAGATTGGGCATGGCATCTTCCCATGTACACGCCACCCACATAATATCCCGTACGTCGGGAAGTCATGCATGGATGTGTGGTACGCGACCCGCATGGTGAAGTTCTGTTTCGATGCCCGATCATATGTTACTATGCCTTGTTCCCAACCATGTAACAATTCATCCACTACTGGCTCCATGAATACACTCATATTCTTCCCCGGGTATTCAGGACCAGGGATTATCAAGGAAAGGAATATGTTCTGCTTCTACATGCGAATGCCGGGTGGGAGGTTAAGGGGAATGACAAACACAGAACAACAGCTGTATAGCGTAGCCCCCATACCAAATGGGTTAAACCCATCAGTTGCAATTGCAATTCGAACATTCCGAGGCTCCGCAACGAACTCTACATAGTCTCGGTCAAATTGCTTCCATGCTTCACCATCAGATGGGTGGACCATCTTGTCAACATGGTACCGACGACCATACTTGTGCCATATCATTTGTTTGGCAGAAACCTCAGACATGTATAACCGTTGGATATGTGGCACAAATGTTAGATAACGAAGTATTTTTCTACCAATAGGAAGCTGCCTCTTCCGACCTTCACCAGAGTCAACCTCAACAAACCTAGACTCACCACACTTATCACAGTGATCTTTGTCCACATTCTCATTCCTAAATAGCATGTAATGATTTGGACAAACATCTATCTTCTCATATGGCATATTTAGTGTGCTTATCAATTTCTTGGCCTCATACAAGTTAGCGGACAGTTTGTGACCATCAGGGAGAAGGGTGCTAAACACGCTTAAGAATGCATCAAAGCAAGCAATGCTTGTGCTGAACTAGGACTTAACAGCAAGTAGTCGTGTGATGGCATCTAGTTGGGACACCTGTGTTTGCCCATGAAGTGGTTGACTCGTTGCGGACAAATATCAAAGAAAGACCTTGTTGCAGGCTCTGGTTCTTCCTCTACAGGTGGCACATATGCATCACGCACATCATCTAGCATGTCTTCTATCTTACTCTCATTGTGGTCGCCATCGTCTGTTTCTTTCCTTAGCACATCTGATCTACTACGTTGTGACTCGTCATGATAGACCCACATGGTATAGCTTGGCCTAAATCCGTACTTGCACAAGTGTGCGATCATTGTTGCCCTCATTTGTGGCCGTGTGTTCGAACAACGAGAACAAGCGCACGACACAACCCGTCCATTACTCCTAGCAAATGCTCGATCCACAAAATTTATCATTTTTTCCATCCATTCTTGGCTACAGTCACCCATCTTTCTACGCCCAGTGTACATCCAACAACGATCCTCAGCCATCCTAGTGTGCAAAACATAATACATATTTTAATCTGACTTGTTATTTATGTCAAAAATAACAACTGCATAGCTAGCTAGAAGCTACCATAGGATACATGCCCTATATATGTACACTAAAACAGATTGACATGAAGACAACATACATGATCAGCAGAGCATAAAAACACTTTCTTTCAATATAAATGAGTACCATTATGAATGAATGTAATTATTTATTAACACGTTAATGTAGCATTGTAATGATAGCATATCAATCCGCCATAAATGGACAAAACTGAAGAAAATAAGTAACCTTTATTTCTTTTTCCACTTATCTACTACCTTATAGTAGTTCTTGGAGCTAAGGGAGCGGTAGTGGGGAAGATGGCTGCAGCTGTGTGTCGGTGGAGGCAGTCGGCCGGGGGAAGCACCAAGGGAATTGAGATCTACAGCGGCGGTTGCTGAGGAGGAGGAGGAGGTGGCGGCACTGTAGGCAAGTACCAGAAAACAATCAAGCCTCAACAAATTGTAGTATCTACTGACCAGGGACTGTATTAAAAACAAAGTAAGCACATATCTTGCACGAAAACTAAGGCTGACTGTGGCAAAAGGGATCACATACCAAGACTGTTATTAGATTACCATTATATTCTGGACTTGATCTTCATTAATTGATCTATCATTTATGGTTTGTTTCTGATTTCGATTGCTCTTATTAGGCATGTTATCAATCATTTGGTAAAATTTGCTAAGCTCAGACATGATGCTGACACTCACTGAGATTTACTAAAGGCCCTTCCCTTACTAACCTCAAAGATTCAAAAAGCTAACCACTGCCAAAAAAGAATTGTGGGCAAAGATATATCTCACAAAAAGACAATCTGATCTAACCTAGAGACGAAAAAAATAAAATGAAGAAAATTAGCAACTAACAATAGCTGATGTTAACTACAAGACCAGCCAGTTCATTCCATATAATAACTAATGAATCATAGGTTAAATCCAGAGGTAGCAGACGGATGATGCGGTTAAATGACTTCAATCTACCATGATGGATGTTGTGTTCAGGCAATAGATCAATGTAATTGATGTATTCAGATAACTGCTGGATTGTGATAAAAATTGAAGCACTGTATTGGGTTAAATATCCAGCTTATACTTATAATTCAGTACTAGTATTTGGCCTGATAACTACCAGTGCAACAATACAAAGCGGTCGCAGCAGCAAGAAGCTACAAATTTCTGCAATACTGAGACAAGCACCATGTGCACCTTAAGGGCAGAAGATGCACCATTAATACTAACCTGGTCAGTACATACTACCTGAGTGGGAGCAGGAGGAGACGGCAGCACCGGCAGCAGTGGAGGAGGGGGAGACGGCAGATGCAGTGGATCGGTGAGGAAGAAGGAGGAGGAGGACGGGGAGGCGGCGCCTGTGGCGAGGGAGAGGGAGGAGGAGGACAGACAGGCTTTTGTGGAGGAGGAGGAGGACAGATAGGCTTCTGTGGAGGCGGAGGAGGAGAGGAGACCAGGAGGGGGGACGGCGGGGTCGGGTGTGGCGGTGGGAGACGAGGAGGAGGCAGTGGACGAGGGGGAGGCGGTGGATCGGCGAGGGAGGAGGAGGACGGGGAGGCGGCGGGTCAGTGGAGGAGGGGCGGGGGTCGGGTGGAGGAGGGAGGCGGCGGGTCTGCAATAGTGGAGGAGGGGGCGACGAGGTCGGGTGTGGCGGCAGGCCAGACGAGGGGGTGGCGTCGGGTGCGGCGACAGCAGCAGCGGAGGCGGTGGAGCGTCGAGGAGGTGGGGAGGCGGCGACGGAGGCAGTGGAGCATCGAGGAGGTGGGGAGACGGCGGGGTCGGGGAAGAGACAGGAGGATTTGGGAGGATTTGGGGTAGGGCACGATTTAGAGAGTGGGCGACAAAAAACTGGCGCGGTACGGGAAAAATGGCGGTCCTAACGAATTGTCTGCCGAGTGTATGCAACAACTATGCACTCGGAAAATTATTCCAATCCCATCGGTACCCCGTTGAGACCGCGTCATATCCCGAGTGTCCAATTAAACACCCGGGAAATATATATTTCCCGAGTGTTAGACACTTGGGAAACTAATAAGCACTCGGTAAATGAGTCGTTTCTGGTAGTGACCATAGCAGAATGGCCGGTTGGGAGCAGTGGATTCATTCAACAGTTATTCTTTAGGGCAACACACGCGCGTGCATCAGCACATCCATCAGCCATAATGTGTTAATCGCATACCAATCATCTATTTTATTCGATTACCGTATTCGATAGTATATATAAATATAGTTTAGATTTTTTCATCTGATTAACAATTTCTCTTCTATTGTTTTCTTATTTGTATTTGTATAAAAAAATATGGATACAAATATGGTATAGACTTTTGTCATCCGAAATGTTATTTTATCCAAACTATCCGTATTAGTATTTGAATACGATAAAACATTATACATATTTTATTATAGTATAGCTAATTAGTTGATAAGTATTTTTACTTGAATGTGAATTCATGTTTTTAGGTGAAATAGATAAACTAGAATGATTAAGTGTGTTATGTATGAGGATAAAATATCATAAATATATTATAATTACGTAAGTTATGAGGATATCAGAATCTAGCCAAATTGAGTAGGTATTCGATTCGGATTACAACATTCGATTTGTATTCATATTTAACAATATTCAAATTTATATTCAAATTCGTTTAGAAAATATGAATACGAGAAGACCATTGTTCACTTCGTATTCGATCCGTTGACACCCCTAGACACAAGGCCCAACGAGGTGCTTCATTGTGTGTTAAGAAATAAACAAATTAAATAAATAAAGCTGTTTATTCTACGTAATAAGTTCAGCTCTAGCTTACTCAAGAGGCATCGCCGAATCATTATAATACATTCGAAAACAAAAACAAAAAAACATTTCAATAGGAAAAGCGCATGACGATGACTGGTTGCTTGCAACAATTTTTTTTAGAGATGCAACAAATTAAATTGGTGAGCTGGCACACGTAATCCCGGTTGACCCATCTCCAAGCATTGATCGATTGCGCGGATACTTGTTTGTCATGGACCCCAACGCAAGGAAAATATTGGCTCTCCATCCTTCCTTCCTTCGAGGCTCCAGCTAAACAAAACATCTTTTGGTTAGAAGGTAGAACAAGGTATACAAGCAGTTGGTTGTGTACATGATTGTACAACAAATCATGGGTTCAGATTCCTAATCTTCTGTACTACCATTCAGTACTTTCATACTTTGTTACCACTTATGATTCCCGGCGTGCACGGGTAGTTAGGTACTTGCATCTATCAAATGTCAGAGTCGTGCGGGTACGTTTTGCCAGCTAGGGGAAATCCAGAAATGGCACCGTGTATGTGTTGTAACTTGTGATGCCATTCCGGGATTCCCAGGTTCCGACAAAAGCAGGCTTCGTCGCAGCACAATGTTTATTACCAGACCGTGCACGCACGCACGCACGCACGATCATCAACTTCGTTTCGAGTATAAAACAGACAAGAGATGTGTACCTGTTTGATGATGCGGCGATAGTTACAATAAGGTTTCGACACGGCTAGATGGGGATCAAACGGAGCAGGTTGCAATGTTCATTCAAATCTAACCGCTCGTAGATTCGTACTGCAATTTTTCAGAGTACATCGCACTCTTTTACTAGTTAGTAGTACACTGGAAAAATGTGGTTGCAGAGACGGTAAGAAATCAATGATGGCGGCGATGTACAACCACCTCGTCATTCTGGCGTGCCGTCCATTTCAACCTACATTGATTTGATTAAAAAAAAAACAATGGTTTCTGGAGCTGTAAGAACAGAACACAAATTGAATTTCTCAAAAGGAAATATCTCTTGACATTTTCAGGATTCGGAAAGTCGCAGCTATGAATTTCTCGATTTCTTAATAAATATTTTTAGGAGTGCTGCATTTCATGGTTTCAGATAATTGGAACCAGTAAAATATCACGGGAGCTGAAAACCTGCAAGCTACCTTGCTTGCACCTCTGCAGCTCTAATTTTCCTATAGAATGCAGCAACTATGCTCAAATGCCAGCAAATTAACTATAGGAAGCAGCCGGTAAAACTCGTATTAATCTGAAGGTGAAATGATTCGTACAGCTGCCACTCCGCTGCTGCAGGCCTGCAGTGAAGCATGCGGAGTAAATTAAGAAGAGTTTAGAGATCGAAGACCGCATTATGCCTTAATAACCGACGTTTGGAGAGGGGTCCATCGTCGTTATGTTAAGCCCCAGTAGTTCTTATGGCCAATGATCAAGCGGCCACGGGATGAGATTGAGATTCCTGGATTCCCCTGTGCTGAATGATTTGTGAGGACTGATGAGTTGTGTCTTCGGAAACGCCTTCTGGTTTTCGTTCTCCAATCATTTGTTGTGTGCTAGTTCCATAAACAAAGCGGTGTCCATCACAAAATCATAGCTAACAAATCTTTTGAGATAATGGGAAACATCAAATTATTACATCCAACACTATAGGGTTGCATAGACTCGTTTCCTAGATCCCCAGTGTTTACTGCACTGCTGCTGCTGCACTAATAAACTGTTCAAAATGCCGCATGCTGCAGCGCTACTATATGGTAAAAGAGAGGTGATTTTCCTCGAAAAAGGAGAAAGGTGATTTATGTATTGCTAAAAACACAGGGAACTCTCAGTAAAAACATAAGTGGAACTTCAATAAAACAAAACGCCATCTAGTAAACTCTCTAATGGCAGTGTAGTAATAAAACATACACGTATCGGTAAAATATGTGGCGATATTCTCCCTACCTTTTGAGCTTTGTCATTGCATATCAGTTTCCTCACCTCTATGACCGTGGCCACGGACACTTCCGGCCACCTTTTGTACGGCTTGAATGGTGACACCAGCTTGCTGGGAGCTTTTGTAAGCCTTTTCCCCAATGCACCGGCGTCGCTCTGGGCTGAGGGGACATCTATTACTTACAGTTGTCTTCTCCACAGGCATCCCCGTTTTGTTCGCTATTGTGCTCGGCGTCTTTGCCAACCTGGGATCGACGAGTTTTATCTTAAGCTTTGGCTTGGCGGCGGCATCATGTGGAAAGTAGACTCGTGTTTTTTTATTTTACTATCATGTGTCCAACAAATTATTGTATATGTTATGCATATTACTATCAGCGGTACCTCCAGTATGTACCTTTGGCGTGCTGACGCTAGTCATTTGAGTCTCCTTGACTTTGCTCGCGAAAGTAGGGACCTCCTCTACCTCCTTTACTCGTGGAGGCCCCTCTAGTGCGACGATTTTGGTCTCCTTTATTGCCACCTTCAAAAAAGAATAAAAAAATAGAACGTGTTACTGTCAAAAATAAGTAAAATTACTTCTTTCCCTTCGTGTTTTACTTTATCGTAACCTCCGTGTGCTCCTTTACTATAGGGGGCTCCGACGGGACATTGATGAATCCGTCGTTTACTGTCTCCTACGATAAAAAAAAATCAGATATGAATTACTGTAAAAACAACCTACATTACTTGATCATGCGTACGCATTTTACTGCATTCGGTACCCCGGTTTGCTCCAGGATGATGGGCAGTAACTTGTGGCCCGCCGCAACCGCCAGTACGATTGGGGCTTGTGTTGTGTATGCGGCGGAGTGTAACCATAGGATCGCGTTGGCTTTGATCGAGACTAATATGTTGTCAATGCTTGACTCGACATCGCCTGCATGAGAACAATACACTTAATCAGTAAATTATTGTGTGTTGCTTTAATGATTACCGTGTTGAGAAAAACACAATTACCGTGCGCGTCTTACTCGCTCTATTACGCTCGCTTTGTCATTTTACTATGTATGTTGTTGTTTACTATGTATAATGTATATATTTACTACTCATATTACAATGTTTTTCTGTGATGCGGTACATAACTTGATGTTCGTCAACAGTGACGATGCTAGGATGTAGACGAAACCTCCTGGATGCACTGGGGGCGAAGCTGGTGCTAGTACCGTTGCAACCAGGGTGGCGGGCTCAAGTGTCCTCACCTGTCCTGTGCGAGAACAGATACGCTTAATCAGTAAATTATTGTGTGTTGCTTTAATGATTACTATATTGTGAACACAAAATTACTATATGCACCTTACTCGCTCTCTTGTATTCGCTTTGTACGTTTACTTTGTTTGTTGTTGTTTACTATGTGTACTGTGTCTATTTACTACATATATTACAATATTTTATTGTTATGCAGTGCATTCCTTGAGATTTGTCGCCCTCCACCTCTTCTTAGGTCGGATGGAACAGCGATGACACTGGGATGTAGCCGATACCTCCTAGATATACCGGGGGAGGCAACGATGCGAGTATCGGCGCCGTTGCGACCGAGGTGGCAGGTTCAACCGGCGTTTGGGTTGTAGGTGATTCTGTACACTCTGGGGCGGGGGCTGCCATCTCCAAAGCCAGGGTGGACGACGATGCTGCTGCCCGGACAACATTATTGGTGGGCATGGGGGCTGTCGTAACCTCGACTGATGACGGTGACACTGTTGCAGACGGTATTGAGGTCTCCTCCTACGCCGGCCGCGCAGAAGAGCCCGAGAACACTACGTGTGTCGCCGTAAGGGTTGTGCCTGCGCGCTCCGACGCTTGCGCCTTCTTGCCACTTCTTGGCTTTTTCGCCCCGCCTGCGCGGGACATCGATTCGGATGCATGTACCGCCCTGAGCAGCTTCCTGATGACGCAGACTACCTTCGTCTGCGTCGTCTAGATTTTGTGTTGCACCCTCTGTATCTGCACCATGGCCTTCTCCGTCTGCCTCATCGCCCTCCCGGTCTCGTCGACGAACTTCTCCTGTGCCTCCATCGCCAGGCGCCGCTTCCCTTTGCCCAACGATCCAATAGCGTCGTCGAGAAGCGCACAGGCTTGGGAAATACCCCGCGACGGGTTGTGTGGGTAACTCCGAAACTCCTGTGAGTGTGGCATTGACATCGTCTCGTGTCAGTAACAGGTCCCCTTCCTCCTCCTAAACTGGCTATTCAAACGACACAAATGAATTATTATTGTACATTAATCACATTACTGAAATGAACATCTTATTTTACTGCTTACGGACAAACACCAGTAACTCACGATGAGCTCGTTGAATGTGTTGACGCCATCCGGTGCCTTCGTACTGTCGGCCGTGACTATCTTGTCGACAAGAGCGAACATGAAGTATGCAACGTTGTGGACGCACCTCAGGTTGTCTAGATAGTATATCTGATATGTACAATTTACTGCTAGTTAAAATATGTATTACTAAACATTGTTGATGTGTTTGCTGCATGCGATATGTGTGGACACTATTACTGGTTAGTGTTTATTTTACTAAAGCTGAAACATATTGTTACTATGCGTGGTAGACTACATTTTGTATGCGATAAAAATTACTGATGTGTGCGATATGTTTTACTTTAATCTAAGGTTAATAATTATTATGATCCTGCTCTACACATTTTACTACTTATTGATGTGTAAAATACTAAATGCAACGAATAAGATTACTGAATAACTTACAAACACGAAGGCGGCACGTCCACTGATAAACTTGGTGGTGTTGTCCTTCTTCTTGTTCCAGTTGCGGACGGACTCTCGAAGGTCGTCAACGACGGCGTTGCACCAGTTGACGCCATCTAATTTGTTCATTTCCTTCGTCATCAAGGCATCCTTCCGTTGGTGGTCGGAAAATGAGCTTGCTAAAGACAATGAGGAGGAAACACCTCATCATTAGTGAAAGGGATACGGGTAGGTGACATTAGCTGACAATTTAAAAATTCTGATACGGATCAACGTGTGTTGATGCGTAATGTGGCCCAATCTTTCACGGTACTTGTACTTCAATCTTGTTTGAAGCAAAACCCTAGCTTAGAACACGTGTATCTCCTAAGCAAGTAATACTTGGTTGATGTTGAATAAATTCGAAGAGAGAAACAAAATCAAACCGGAAGAACAACACCAAACCGTGAGCAATTGATGATGCTATGAATTGGTGAGATGATCCACAAGGAATCACGGATCTTGGAAGAATAACCTCCCTCCAATATTCACGCAATCACAAAACCCTAGATGGGAATTTCTGAAACGTATGTATTCATTTTGCGCCACATAAACATGTGACTTTTCTGACTTTTCTTCAACTCTAACTTGCTTACAATGGGGCTCTAGCCCTAAATATATATAGCACATGAACAGTAATTTGATTCGGCACTGTAGCAATGAACAGTAATCTGAGTCGGTTATTGTTCATGAATAGTACCAAAAGTATTCCTATTGCAAACTCATTTAATTTAAAATTTAAACTACTCTAGTTACTGAAATAGATTAAACTATCCTATTATAAGTAATTTATAATTAATTTCTTTTAAAGAAAGATCCGAATTGGAATTGCTCCAATCCAAACCCATTTTGCATTCTTAGGATGAAAATGTATTGATTTCGGAATAGAGTTTGAGTTTGGTCCTTTTGTCTTTTCTTGGCTGAATTCTCTTGTAAACTTTGCAACATGCAAAGCCCTTTGTTCTTCTGTCTTCCCATGTCCGCTAAAGCTCTCCGGCCAGCCTTCCTCTCTCTCCTTGCTCTTTGCCGAACCTAGTTCCTGTTTCTTTCTCCATTGATGCATAATAGGCTCAACTTGAGGCTTAATACACACTTGCAGCTTAGGGATATTGATTGCTGTAGTAGATGCACCTAGGGCCTCATCATCCTCCCCTTCTTGAAGCAAAACCGTCATCGGTTTTAGTGTAGTCTTTACGGCCTTCTTCTTGCAAACTACAACCAAATCACTCTGATTTCTTCATCAGTCTTTGACAGCAAAGCATGAAATTCTCCCTTGTGCATGAAAGTATATCGGTTGGATCATCCTTGATGTGTAGCATTCAGATCAAATTGCCATGGACGTCCCAATAGAATATGACCAGCATGCATAGGTACCAACATCACACTCCACCTTATCGACATAGCCATCAATGCTGAATGGCACTCTCACCTTGTGTGTGACCTTGATTTTGCCGACGTTGTTGAGCCATTGGATGTAATATGGTTTAGGATGCCTCCATGTGGACAATGAGAGTGATTCCACCACATCCTTACCAATCATGTTGCTCAAACTCCCGTTATCAATAATCAGCTTACATACCTTCTCTTTGATCTTGCAATCGGTTTGAAAGATATGATGTTAATGTCCCTTTCACACAATAACACTATTATCATGCTGTACTGTTTGAGCCATCAAGCTAATACCTTGTTCGGGATAACAAATGATTGGCTCTAGCTTCTCAGATTCATCTAAAGGTTCAGATTCATCGTTGTCGCTCTCCGTTGCATAGCCATCATGTGTAAGCAACACCATCTTCATGTTTGGACAATCCTTTTTCATATGACCTCGGCCCTTGCATTTAAAGCATTCAATGTTGCTAGTTCTGGCCGTAGAGAATGCACTAGAATCAGCATGTAAGGCTTCTTTGCCTGCAACACTTAGAGGCTTCAAAGCATCCTTTAATGTACTCCGAACCGGTATAGTGGATGCAACTGGTTTAGGAATTGATCCCGCATCTCCGTCATGCAAACTTGCACGCCTCCAAGTGCTATGAGTGGTTCGACCACCCCTTGCTTGACTGTCCTTCACCCATTGTTCAGCATGCTCCGCTTGATAAAGTAATTCTTGCACGGTGTTGTATTGCATTAAATCAACACGGTTCCGCACATCTTCATTCAGCCCCTCGAAGAAACATGTCATGGTCGCTTCCGCCGACTCACGCACACTTGTACGGATCATGAGCACTTGCATCTCTTGATAGTACTCGCTCACCGTCTTAGCACTCTGAGTAAGTCGTCGTAGCTTTGTATGCAGTGTCCTTGTATAGTATGCCGGCACGAATCGTTCCCGCATAGCTTGTTTCATTACTTCCCAAGTTGTAGGACGTTCCCCTGCACGATTCAATTGGCCCACCAAACAATAGCATATTCGGTGAACTCAATCGAGGCAACACGAACCTTCTTCTTTTCGGAGTAGTGGTGGTGGTCAAAAATTTGATTGACACGTATCTCCCACTCCAAATAAGCCTCCGGATCAGATCTGCCCTTGAACTCCGGTATGGAGATTCTGATTCTCTCAACACCGTCATCTTCACGTTCATCACCTCCATTATGACGAACACCATGTCCAGCACCTCGACGATCAACGTAATCACGTCGTAGACATCGTTGATGTCTTTCACGATCATCGAAAACGTCCTCCTCTGAATCAGCAGCATAGAAGTCATCTCCGGCATGGCATACAACACGTTGTGCACGTCCATGTTGTGGTTGGGGTAGCACCGGTACATTAGCTCATCGTGGCGGTGGTAGCCTCTCCTCCAAGCGAAGGATAGCAAGATTCAGACTGTCAAAACCTTCCATCATACGACGTTCATTCGCGTTGAGACGATCGTTCAGCGTGTCTTGCACTCCTTGTATTTGAGCTTCAAGTTGATGACGTAAAACCTTCTCGCGACAAAGAAAATAGCCGGTAGTTGCATCAAATTGAGCACGTACGTCTGGTAATAGTGTATCACCGTACATAGGCTCCTCGTCCGATCCACCATTAGAACCACGCTGGCTAGTTCTTAACATGATGATCAACCTCAATGGACTAAGAAAGAAAAATCCACGTACCGTGATCAACCACGCTCTGATACCAAGATGATACGGATTAACGTGTGTTGATGCGTAATGTGACCTAATCTTTCACGATACTTGTACTTCAATCTTGTTTGAAGCAAAACCCCTGCTTAGAACACGTGTATCTCCAAAGCAAGTAATAATTGGTTGATGTTGAATCAATCCGAAGAGAGAAACAAAATCAAACCGGAAGAACAACACCAAACCGTGAGCAATTGAGGATGCTATGAATTGGTGAGATGATCCACAAGGAATCACGGATCTTGGAAGAACAACCTCCCTCCAATATTCACGCAATCACAAAACCCTAGATGGGAATTTCTGAAATATATGTATTCATTTTGCGCCATATAAACATGTGACTTTTATGAATTTTCTTCAACTCTAACTTGCTTACAATGGGGCTCTAGCCCTAAATATATATCACAAGAACAATAATTTGATTCGACACTGTAGCATGAACAGTAACCCGGCTCGGTTACTGTAGTAATGAATAGTAATCCAAGTCGGTTATTGTTCATGAATAGTACTAAAAGTATTCCTATTGCAAACTCATTTAATTTGAAAGTTAAACTACTCTAATTACTGAAAATAGATTAAACTATCCTATTATAAGTAATTTATAATTAATTTCTTTTAAAGAAAGATCCGAATTGGAATTGCTCCAATCCAAACCCATTTTGCATTCTTAGGCTGAAAATGTATTCATTTCGGAATAGAGTTTGAGTTTGGTCCCTCTTGGCTGGATTCTCTTGTAAACTTTGCAACATACAAAGCCCTTTGTTCTTGTGTCTTCCCATGTCCGCTAAAGCTCCCCGGTCGGCCTTCCTCTCTCTCCTTGCTCTTTGCCGAACCTAGTTCCTGTTTTTTTCTCCATTGACGCATAATAGGCTCAACTTGAGGCTTAATACACACTTGCAGCTTATGGATATTGATTGCCGTAGTAGATGCACCTAGGGCCTCATCAAATTATACCACGTAAATCAGGATGTCATGCAAGCAAGAGATCATTATCACCAGACGCGCAGTGCAGCGGAAGAAGAGTTGGAGTAGCCTGGTCCAACGAAGAGCGCGTCGATGTAGTGGTCGTACTCGATCGTCTCCTTGTGCAACCAATCGAGTTCCTCGCTAAGGTCGTGGATCATCCTCAAGAGCAACAGCAACTGCAGTAGCGTCTATACAATATCCACATGTCCAGAGAAGGAACAACTGTACGCCGGTATGCTAGCACCAACTCGCACGGGAAGGCTCTCTCAAGAAGAAGGCGGCTATGGTTTAGAGAAACTCACGTCAAATCTTATCGTGTGTCTCCTCTGTTACCCATGTCTCCCCATAGCCTCAAGCATCTCCTTATATAGTGCCCGTGACGAATCCTATCCGAACACGTTTGATGAATCGTATCCGTACTGGTTTGTTCCAACCCGTTAAGTGTGTGACCCTGTAGGTTCATGCGTAATCAGTTGTGATTCGGAAACTCCTTTCCGATTATGAGTCGTCAGTGGCTCATAGCAGGATATAACGATTCTCGAATACACACAAATTATTTCGGACAAACCTTAATGTAATATGATCTACGACCAGATCCTTATCACTAATGACTAGCTCGTATCTCTATACGACCAGTTCAGATTCGATCTCGACCAGTTCGTAACTCCTTACGACCAAGTTTCGATCACATAGTGATCATGTTCGACCAGCTCATATCTCCATACGACTAGTCTGTATCTGATCGAACTGAATGACCAGCTCGTGTATTCTTCATTTGCCTCACGATATCTGGTTGAACTCCAAGTGAGATATCATGCTATTCATAGACTGTTCAATACTTTCTCGATCAAGTGTCAGATAACTTCATGTGGTCGAACTCTTTGACCACCAGTGGTATGACCACGCACTTTCCTTATCCGACCACACTGAGTGGCCCAAAGATATCTCTCTTGTTATGCTAAGAGGGGCAAATCTCATATTCGACCAGTCACTTTCCTCCGCATGTTTCAGATCATACCTAAAAAGCAACCTTTATAACTACCCAGTTACAGAGTAGCATTTAACAACCCCAAAGTGTACTCTTACACATGTAGGCAGGGGCGGAGCTGGGCCTCGGCCCACTGGGGCAATGGCCCGAGGTCCAGGTCAAAATTGCTTGCTGTTTGGTAGCACTGGACGGCGTGCACACGCTGCAGTGGACCAAGCTCTGGCTGGCTACGCCCCTGGTGGCCCGAGGCCCAGCCAACGGCTGGCTACGGCCCTGCATGTAGGAAACAATGTTGGCCTCAGGTTTAAGGATTATACATCATCATTGCTTAAGACCAACTGATGACATATGAAATCATAACAATCTCAGCAGTGTCTCAAGGTAAGTCAATCCAACACCATGTTCTCTAACATGTGTCCACATTATTGATTTGATAACATGTGTCCACATTATTGATTTGATATCCCTATATCTATGACCGGTGAAATATAGTCATCAATCAATACATGTGTTGGTCGATAGAGTCACTAGTGTTCCGACCAATGACATTCAACTAGGGATACATTTGGAACGATATCATCATTAGTTAAAAGAGCTTCATCAACAAGTCACATATGTGTTAATCTTTATAACCGATGATTCATTCAAGGAACAGAATAACACTTATTCAATAACACATAAATATAGCTGTGATACAATCATCTCTATGATTGCCTCTAGGATATATCACCATTCAACTATGTACATATCATGGCTTAATCCAATTAGCATTTTAGATCTATCTCTATAGATCCTTATACCAAGAGTATATGCTGCATCTCAAAATCTTTCATTGAGAAACTATTTCTTAATGAAGTTTTAACATATTCAAGCATTGGAATATCATTTTCGACCAGTAGTATGTCATCCACATACAAGATCAAAAACATAAGCTTGCTCCCACTAACCTTCGTGTAAACACAAGGTTCTTCTTCATTCTTTATGAAGTCAAACCCTTTGACCACTTCATCAAAACGAATGTTTCAACTCCAAAATCTCAGAGTCTGGGTCCATCATCGCTTCCGCATAAGCTTTAGGCTCATCATTATTCAATAATAAAACGTCATGCCCATACCTTAGAGGTAATTGATGTGGCATTTTTTATCTACATGCGGCAGATGCCTCATCTACAGGTTCAACAACACTTCGTTCATCATGTAAATGTTCAGTAGGAGTTGAAATATTTTCAGATGGCTCCCAAATTTCTTCTAGTTGCACCCTGCTCCCACTGATTGCTTTGGAAAGAAACTCTTTCTCCAAGAAAACGCTATTACGTGCAACAAACACTTTGTTATCAACCCGATTATAAAAATAATATCCTTTAGTTTCATTCCTACAAAGAAGCACTTATCGGACTTGGGTGTGAGTTTATCAGACGTCAAACATTTGACATATACCTTACAACCCCATACCATGAGAAAAGATAATCCAAGACTCTTCCCGATCCATATCTTATATGGTGTATTATCTACAATTTTTTATGGAACCCTATTTAAAGTGAAAGCAGTGGTTTCTAGAGTGTATACCTAGAATTGCAATGGAAGATCAGATTGACTCATCATTGATCTATATCTAATAGTTTTCAATTCCGTCGTTCAGACACCCCATTCCATGGAGGCATCCCCGGTGGAGTAAGTTGTGGAACAATTCCACATTTCTTTAAATGATCACCAAACTCATGGCTCAAATATTCACCTCCATGATCAGATTGTAGATATTTGATTATCTTGCCAAGTTGATTCTGCACTTCATATTGAAATTCTTTGAACTTTTCAAAGGATTCCGACTTGTGTCTCATCAAATAGACATAGCCATATCTATTGAAATCAACAGTAAATGTTATGAAGTATTGGAAACCACCTATGGTCGAAATGCTCATTGATCCACATACTATGTTTGACCAGTCTACGACCAGCTCATATCTCCATACGACAAGTCTGGACCCGGTCAAAACATCATACGACTAGTCTAGATCTGGTCGTATCACTATATGACTAGTCTGGACCTGGTCATATCACCATACGACTAGTCTGGACCTGTTTGTATCGCTATACGACTAGTCTGTATGTACAAGGGCCAATAAGTCACTTGCCCTCTCACCTCTAGTCATGAAAGGTGCTATTGTCATCTTACCAAGTAAACAAGATTCGTATGTTTCAAATGATTCAAAATCAAATGAGTTTAGAAGACCATCTTTATGGAGCTTCATCATGTGTTTCTCATTTATATGACCTAGTCGACAATACTAAATAAAAATGTGATTCAATTCATTAGGTCGAAGTCTCCTAACAGATAGGCATATCCTCAAGATTCAAAACATACAATTCATTCACCAATGGAGCATGACCATAAAGCATATCTTCAAAATAAATTAAACAACAATTGTTCTTTATTCTGAACTCATAACCTTCTGCTCCTAAATATGAAGCAAAAATAATGTTTTTGGTTAAGGCTGGAACATAATAACAATTATTTAGTTCCATAACTAATCTTGAGGGTAAAGCTAATGGCAAAGTGTCAATAGCTAATGCATCAACTCTTGCTCCATTGCCCACATGAAAATCAACATCTCCTTTTGCCAAACTTGTACTCCTTATCAGTCCCTGTATCGAATTGCAAATACAAGCAACCGATCCGGTATCAAATACGCAAGAACTGGTCGGAAAAGTGGCAAGATTAACCTGAATTAGAAGTCTTACTTCCCTTGTTCTTTTTCATCTCTATTAAGTACTTCATGCAGTTTCTCTTCCAATGCCCAGTCTCATGACAATGGTAACATTCTGATTCAGGCTTAGGATCCAACTTGACCTTCTTAAGCTTAGCTTTAAGACTCTCGATCTCATCTTGAGTCTTTCCTTTGCCCTTTCCCTTTCCCGACTTACCTTTCTTCTTCAAGTTAGTAGTCTTTTGAATCATCATTACGTGATTGAAACTTTTCTTGATGCTCTTCTCAACACCTTTAAACATGCCATGCACTCGGTCATTGACTTCTCCATGCCATTCATATGAAAATTCAATATGACTAGCTCAAAGTTCGCAGGGAGCGATTGAAGAATCACATCAGAAGCCAACTCTTGGCTAAGGGAAAAACTAAGCTTTTCCAAACTTTGAATGTGACCAATCATTTTGATCACATGAGGACTAACCGGGTTACCTTCTGACAGCCTACAAGAGAACAACGCCTTAGAGGTATTAAACCTCTCTACCCTTGCTTGGTCCTGAAACATACCTTTCAGACCCACAATCATATTGTAAGCGTCTATAGTCTCATATTGCTTCTGAAGCTCAGAGTTCATGGTCGTAAGCATTAGGTAGTGCACATCAACTGCGTCATTGCAATGCTTCTCATAAGCATTCTTTTCAGCTCGAGTAGCATCAACATTTGGTTCCTCGGGATAGGGACCCTCTAGAATATATTCCTTCTTTTCTTGTTTGAGAACAATTCTCAGATTACAAAATCAGTCAATAAAGTTGGTTCCATTCAGTTTTTCTTTCTCAAGAACATATCACAAATTAAAGTGTGGATATCATGGGGATATGCTCCAGATCTTAGGATGATGTGACAATTGGCAATGGCGTTAATGGTTTGTCGTTTCACGAGTTTTCGACAAAGTTTCAAAGATGCTCGGACTTTACGGGCGGGCGGTCTGACCGCCATAACACGGCGGTCCGACCGGTCCCAAATCGGTCGAGCCAAGCCATGTGCGCCGGCCGGACCGGCCGTGACTAAAAGTGGTCAAAAGCAGTGGGCCAAAAATAGAGGTGTAGGCAAGTGAGGATCCCATTGTTCTTGCTCCCATAATTTTGGAGTCTCCAATAAAAGTTCTATTGGTTTAAAGTTTCCAGAGGTTTGGATTTTCGGGGTTGAAAATTGACTAAGTCCTTACGGGCGGTCAGACCGCCTTTGGCCGGCGGTCCGACCGGCAAGGCCGGCGGTCAGACCGGCCCTGAGGGGCGGTCTGACCGGTTGTTACTTGAACGTCGCTCGTCGTGGCGGCGTTGTTCGTTGGTTAGGTCAAAGTCATGAGTTTCAGTGCATATGTGTTGCATGATGCATGTTTTGACTAACGTGGGTCAAGTTGCGAAGAACTTGTTCCGGTTTCGATTTGCTTGTCTATTGTTGTGCAAAGTTGCTTGGTGGTCAACGACGGTCAACGACGAGGATGATCGGACGAGGCTTGGAGAGCTTAGGTCCGTAACGATCGACGATGCGGGTGAGGTCAATGAAATCAAGTATGGTGCGAATGGACAAGGATGACCGAATCAGACGATTCGGTCGATCGGTTTGATCAAGCGGCGCGGAGTCGGTGCAAGTGCCATGGTGGTTTCGGTGGGAGCCGGATGGGAGAGACTTGCCGACATGGAGAGAGCCGTGATCAACCTACACGTGCGAGCATGCGAAGTGCTTGCGAAGATGGACTCGGTCTTCTGAGAAGGACCGAGAAGGGTATTTGGTAATCTTACCAAATATCACCTTGGTGACCTTTTGCCTACCCACGGCGCAAGGCGGCGCAAGAGAAGCGGTTTAGGTTAAGAGGTGTTGTAGACGGCGCTTTAAAATGCGTGCGTGTGTGACCCGCTTGTGTTGGGCCTTAACGGAGCCCATTTGAGTTAATTTTCTAGAAGGTCTAAGTCTCCACTATAAATAGAGGAGGAGGTGGCTGCACCCCTTTAACCCTTCAATCATTATTGAAACCCTAGTTTTGGCTTAGGGAGAGGATTAGTGGAGGTTAGGGTTCTAGAGAGTTTTGATTTGATCTTGTGCTCTTGGATTGAGCTTTGTCCTCCATTGATGGAGTGGTCAGAACCCAAACCCTATCAATCAATCCAAAGAAAGCTTTGATCAAAGATGTGTCTCTTTGCCCTTCTTCTCTCTATTTGGTGATTTTGAGTCCTTCTTTGATTCGCATGTTTTTGATTGATTTCTTTATATGATATAGCTTGTCGTGACATGTGGGAACACATCTAAGATCATCTTGATCATCAATCACCCACGAGCAAGTTTTTGGGTCACGTTGCTTTGACTCGGTTTTGAACCATCCATCTCTCAAACTGAAAAATGTCGTAACTTCTCCATGGATCTCCATGATCTTCGATTGAATAGGTTCCTGACATCCTAGAGAAGGTGTGTTCCAAGTTTCATGAAGTTTGGAGTTGTAGATCAAAAGTTAGACCTATTTGCAACTTCGCTTTTCTGGTGATTTCACTGTTCATCTACTGGAGGTCGACCGCCTAGCTAGAGGTCGGACCGCCTTGGAGAGGTCGACCACCCTGAGTAGAGGTCAGACCGCCCTACTCTTAGGAAATTAAGTTTTGGTTGTTTTTGGTTGTTTTGCTTCGGGGTTTTGATTGGATTCAATCCTAGTCTTCCGCTGTACTGGTATATCGATCTTCATAGTTTCTATAGCTATTGGAGTGAAATTTGTGTTGAATCTAATCGTGGTTGAAAAGTGAGCGTGCTCCTATTCACCCCCTCTAGTCGCCTTTTCGGTCCAACAAGTGGTATCAGAGCCCGGTTAGTTCAATCTTGATCTTAACCGGTCACTGAACTTGGCGATGGATAAGTACTCCACCAAGCCGCATATCTTCGATGGGCACGACTATGCCTATTGGAAGAATCGCATGCAGTCTTCCTTGAGAGCGAAGGACAAGCTATATGGGAGGTTGTTCGAGCCCCGCTCGTTCTTCCCGGTTGTTACACGGCTTCAACCCACCTCTTGGCTAACAACAATAAGGCAAAGAACCTCTTGTATGGTGGGCTTGGTAGACAGGAGTATGATCGAATTTGCAATCTTGAGATTGCGCACGAGATTTGGAACACCCTCGAAACCTACCATGAGGGTTCGTCCCAAATCAAGAAAGTACGCTGCATACCTATAAGCGTGAATATAACAAATTCGAGATGCGTCTGGAGAGAGCATCGATGACATTTTCATCGCTTCAACAAAGTGATTAATCGATGAAGGTCGTTGGAATTGAATATTCTCGATGCGAAAATGCCACCCACCTCTTGGCGCAATCAACACCAAGGAGTGGGAGATAAAGGCTACCGCCATTGAGGAGAACGTCAACCTCTCGATCCGACTTTGAGCTGCTCTATAGCAAGCTTAAGACTCATGAGATCAAGAGGATTGATCATCCCAAGAAGGAAAATATGGCCTTGGTAGCGCACTCCGCCAAGAGAGCTTCGATGGGTCTTCCGAGTCTTCTTCCGGATTTTCGCTGTGGTTTATCGCAATCCATGAAGAGGAGTTTGAGAGTCTTCCCGAGGCCGAGTTAGCCCTCATAGTCGAGAAAAGCCACACGGGCCTATAACAATATGAGAAACAAAAGAGAGGAGGTCCGTGACTTGCTATGAGTGTGGTGAGCTTAATCACATCCGCAACCGCCCCCCAAGTTGAAAGGAAAGAGCAACCACAAGGAAGGAAAGCCGACTTGAAGAAGCCTCAATGGAACAAATCAAGATTTGATCTTGCCAAGCTCACAAAGGCACTCACGGGTTCTTGCCGCTTTGGGGAACAATCCTTAGCGATGTGGACTCGGAGCGAGGATGACAAGGAGGAGGAGATCCTCAAGACAAGAAGAAGGGAAGGCCAAGGACTTCACCTGCGTTTGCTTCATGGCCGACTCACGACGCCGACGACGATGAGGTACCTCTCTCCTATGATGTCCTTTCGATAGATGCGAAACTATCTTTGAGCAACTCATGAGCCAGATAAGGCGTTAGAGTATATCATGGCTAGGAACAAGGACTTAGAGTCTCAAGTAGATAATTTGACTTTAGAACTTGCAAATACTAAGACTCTTGAATCGATGAATGTTCTTCCCGCCATGCTCTACACTCGAATTTGCTAAACGCAATCCGCTCATGATATTGCTTTGCAACAACTTGAAAATGCTAGGACCGAGTTAGTTGAGGTTAAATCGCTCCTTGTGAAAAATGCTTAGATTCCAACAAGTTGGTTGCTCCTCGTCTGTCGTTGATCCTAGCCTTTGCTCTTTTGCATTGAACGCGAACATGAAGTTAAAGATATCTTAGAAGCGATTAGAGCTAAATATGCCAAGCTTAAGAACAAGATTGAGTCTTCTACATGTGCTTCATGTCCCGCTCTTAAACTTGAAATTGCTTTATATAAGGAAAAATATGCTAGAGCTATTAAAGGCAAAACTTGTGAGTCATGTGTTAATCTTGAAAAGAAAATGCTTATCTTAAGGATACCTTAGAAAATTTTCTAAAGGTAAGAAACAATTAAACATGATTCGACAAATCTAAGACTCCTTATAAGAAGCAAGGATTAGGATACAACTCTGCTCAAGATAATTCTAAGCCCCAAGTAACTCAAGTCTTGGAAAATGGGTTAGTTGAATTTAAAACCCAACTTTGCAAAAACTATTTTTAAATCATGGGTTTTGCCCAAACTTCATTAAGTCAAAGGGTGCTTCTCCCAAAGGTATCAAGTACCATTGCACCTATTGCAAGAAGAATGGACATTTGGTTGAGTTCATTGGCGTGAGGTTGAAAAATGATAAGAAAATTTTGCTAGAATTTCACTCAATCAACCTAGAGCTTTTATGAGACATGGTAATGTAGAAAAGAGGAAACCTGGTTTAGGATTTGTGTCACATGCTCATCATCATGTTCCTAGACAGGATAACTCTTATGTTAAAGTAATCATTGCTCATAATAGAACTTCAAACTTAATCAAGGATAGCACTACGCTTTGCATACTACTCATGAGACATGTGTCTCAATCTTTGGGTTCCCAAGTCTTGTTTAACTAACCCCATGATTGAGACACATTGTTCTTCCGGCCTTGATTTTCGTGGATTACCGCGAAAGAGGAAGGACACGTGGTTCGTCGACTCATTGCTCACGCCACATGACCGGAGACTCAAGATGGTTCACCTCCTTCACGCGGTCGACGGGTGATGAATTCATCACCTTTGGAGATGATAGACAAGGGCGGATTGAAGGAACGGATCGATCGTGGTGAACGACAAGTTCATCCTCAAGGACGCCGCCCTTGTGGACAAGCTAAGGTTTAATTTGCTTTACGTCTCTCAACTTCTTGATGATGGCTATGAGACTAGATTTAAGAAAAATGCTTGTCGGGTGCTTGATTCATTTGGTGAGCTTGTTTTGGGATTACTAGAGTTGCTAGGATCTTTGGAGCCGATTTTTCAATCTCTTCTTTGGTTCTCTCAAGTGCTTAATTTCATCTTCATCTTCTCGAGTTCGCTTTGGCACCGCTGTTTGGGGCACATTGGTTTTGATCATCGACGCGAGTTAGCAACCTTGAGCTCATGAGAGGTTTGCCTAAACTCAAAGTCGCCAAGGATGTTGTATGTGCGCCACAGTAGGCATGGCAAGCAAGTTGCCGCCACACCCATCGGTGACTATGGTCATGACCGACGGACCGACGCTTGCTTCATATGGATACTTTATTGGTCCCGCTTAGGTTCTGGTCGATTGGTGGAAAATGGTACATTCTTGTCATAGTCGATGATTTTTCTAGATACACTTGGGTGTTCTTTCTCACTTGAAGGATGAAGCTTTTGATCATTATCATGATCTTGTTCTTCGCTTGGCTTCGAACTTCCAAGTGCCTTGAGAGCGATCCGCATGACAATGGCACGGAGTTCAAGAATGCATCTTTTGCTTCTTTTGTCCGAGCGTGGAATTGAGCATCGCTTCTCCTCCCCACACGTCCCTCAACAAAATGGCGTTGTGGAAAGGAAGAACAGGACTCTAGTTGAGATGGCTAGGACAATGCTAGATGAGTATAGCACTGAGGAGGTTTTGGGCGAAGCTATTTCTACCGCTGCCATATTGCAAATCGTGTCTTTTTAAGACCGTCTTTGGGCAAGACTCCTTATGAGCTTCGCTTTTGTAGAAAACCCTCTGCCTCGCACTTTCGAGTCTTTGGATCCAAGTGCTTTATTCTCAAGACAGAAATCTAGATAAATTTGAGTCAAGAACTTTTGATGGTTTATTTCGGGTTATCCCGCTCATTCAAGGGTTTTCGAGTTTTTAATGTTTGAAACTAACTCGTTCAGAGACATGCAATGTCACTTTTGATGAGACTAGCCACGAGCTAGATCGGATATTTCGTGATACACAGTGACAGAGAGTATATTTGTAGAGGAAGATGATGATGGACTCGATGATAGTCTTCCACCTGCTGCTGTTGACATTCCTATTCCTGCACAAGAACCTGCTGTGACTACTTCGCCTTCAGTTGAGGTACCTGCTGCATCTTCATCATCAGCAGAACCTGCGGAGGTCGAAGAGGTACTTTCTTCTCCGGGTGCGCCACTTCACATTCAAAAGCAGCATCCGCCGGATCAGATGATAGGTAATATCCATGAACGAGTCACTCGCTCCAGGTATCATGATCCAAACCTCTATTCTCATTCTGCTTTTGTAGCTTCTTTTGAACCCCGCGATATATCACATGCTTTATCTGATTCGAGTTGGGTCAATGCCATGCATGAGGAGTTAGAGAATTTTGAGAGGAATAAGGTTTGGAACCTAGTAGAACCTCCTAGTGGTCATAATGTTATAGGAACCCGCTGGGTCTTCAAAAACAAACAAAATGAGGATGGTTCTGTGGTTAGAAACAAGGCTAGGTTAGTAGCTCAGGGTTTTAGCCAAAGTTGAGGGGTTAGATTTTGATGAGACCTTTGCTCTGTTGCTAGACTAGAAGCTATTCGCATTCTTCTTGCATTTGTCGCCTCTAAGGGCTTTAGATTATATCGATGGATGTTAAGAGTGCCTTTCTCAATGGTTTTATAGAGGAGGAGGTTTATGTTAGGCAACCCCCAGGCTTTGAGAATCCCAAGAACCCACATCATGTCTTCAAGCTATCCAAAGCCTTGTATGGTCTTAAACAAGCCCCTAGAGCCTGGTATGATAGACTTAAGACCTTCTTGCTTAAGAATGATTTTGAGATGGGTAAGGTAGACAAGACCTTGTTCATTCTTAGGCGTGGCAATGATTTCTTACTTGCTCGATTTACGTTGATGATATTATCTTTGGTGGTTCTTCTCATGCTCTTGTTTCTAGCTTTTACGAGACTATGTCCAGAATTTGAGATGAGCATGATGGGAGAGCTCAATTACTTTCGGGGCTTCAAATCAAGCAATGTAAGGAAGGGATCTTCATCCATCGACGAAGTATACTAAGGATCTACTCAAACGCTTGACATGGGTGATCGCAAGCGATCGCCACTCCCATGGCGACTTCGATCGCTGGATCCAGATGAGGAAGGAGAAGCCGTGGATCAACGCGAGTACCACAAAGATGATCGGCTCCCTCCAGCACTGACGGCATCAAGACCGACATCCACTTCACGATCGCCTCTGCGCGAGGTTTCAGCGCCTCCGAGAACTTCCCATCGCCAAGCGCTTAAGCGCATATTCGGTATTTACACTCTACCCTCCAAGATGGTATTTGGTACTCTGTTCTTCTTCTTTATCCATTCGGGGTTTTCGATTCGATTTTATGGGTCGTCGGCTTGATAGGAAGAGTACCTCGCACTTGTCACTTCCTAGGCACTTCTCTTGTTTCTTGGTCTTCTAGGAAGCAGTCTCTGTTGCACAATCATCACGAGGTCGAGTATGTAGTCTTTGCTAGTTGTTTGTAGTCGATTTTGTGGATGGTATCCACTCTTAAGGACTACTGGGTTAAATTTTGCTAGTGTTCCTCTTTTACGTGATAACACTACGCTATTAACATTGCTAAGAACCACAGTGCAACACTCTAGGACCAAGCACATAGACATTCGCTATCACTTCCTTAGAGACCATGTAGAGAAGGGTGATATTGTGCTACACTTCGTGGAGTCCGAGGCTCAATGGTGATATCCTCACCAAACCTTTAGACCCAACTAGGTTTGCCACCTTAAGAAGCGAGTTAGGGTAATTTATCCCTATGGGTTGGTTTGAGGGGAGTTCGATCTTTTCGATCTTACCTTGTTATTTTGATCTTTTATTGTTCTTTTCCTAACTTGTTGATCTTTTGAACTTTTTAGGTTTTAGGCTTTTATTGCATCTCATTGTATCATATTGCTTTCATATGAAAAATACATCAAGTGGTATGAAAAATCCAAAAAGATGCATTGTAATATAAGATCTTCTGCTTATCTTTTAAAATTGATGAAGCTTTGCCTATTACCCTTTAGAGCTTTAGTATTTCAATTCTTGCTCAATGCCATGTCTAGTTCTTTGACTTGCTAAAATTATCATGCTTTTACATGTGTAGCTAAGTCTTTGCTATATGAGCTAGAACTTTAAAACAACTCAAACTAAAAATTGCAATTTGTGGATGTTTTAGCGAGTTGCGCAATTAGTGCTCCTCTTGTGACAGTGGCCTCGCTGAATTGCTTTGTTAACTCTTTGATCTAAAATTGACCATTACTTGAGCTTTTGTGTTCTTGAGATTCTAAAAATGCTCTTGTGAAAAATTAAAAAAAAATTCAAGATTGTCTTATGCTTAAAATGTGCCAAACTATTCTTACGAGACTGCTTGTCAAATGACATGAACTTGGAGATAGTTTGATGATCCAGACGATCTCATGGGGATTGCTTGTCAGAAATGACATGAACCTCAAGATTTGTCGCCTACAGTAGAAGCTTAGAAAGAGTTTGTGGATGGCTCCTAGTCCGTAATCTTCTTTACTAAGATATACCTTTAATCAACTTTTGGTCGAAGCTTAGGATGAGTTTGTGGATGGCTCCTAGTCCAGGATCTTGTCACTAAGTTAGATCATTAGTCAACCTCAATATTCAATGCAAATGAGAAAAATGTTGACAAATGGGCGTTTACAAAAGATTGAGCAAAATGATTCAATACGGGACTTGATTGACTCTTAATGTGGTCTTTGTTAGATTTTTGATCTCACTTTGACATTTTGACATGGTCAATTTCACTTTAGGATCCCTGTTGATGAACTTGCTGAATTTGAAGCGTTGCTTAAATTGATCAAATCTATTGCTTTACTTTTGAGCCTTGGTGCTTAGCTTTGATATATATGTCTTACCATGATCTTGCTAGCAATCATCACAGCTTGATATGTTGTTTGTGCAATATTAGAAATGCTAGCTAGTTCTTTTGGGTAATCTCCAAAGCTTCTTGTAATCAAAAATTGAAAAATACAAAAATGAAGCCACTCCATTGCACTTCATGCATACTTCTTCTTTCTGCTTCTCTCTTTATTCTGCTTTTGTTATCTCTGGATGAGAGGAAGGCGTGATTCCTTGATGACTCCATTGTCAAAGGGGGAGAAGATATTTTAATGTTGGGGAGAAGATTATACAAAGGGGAGAAAGTTGGAGAATTTGAAATTTTCTGAAATCCGAGGATCATAGTGAGGGGGAGATCATAGTGAGGGGGAGTTCTTGAATTGCATTCTTATTGTCTTATTGACTCTTCTGAACTTGAATTGCATTTATTACTCCTCACAATGATCAAAGGTCAATTGAACAATTGTTCTTTCATATGGACCTTAAGTCGATTTTTGACTTTTAAAATCAAAGTTTTATGCTTTCTTTTGCCTTATCTCACTTGTCTATGCTATTCTGATGCCAGCTTGGTCATTTCCATTGCTTTCTCTTGCTTATGGACCAAGTTGTGCCTTTGTGCGAAAACGAAAGTATTTTACTTTTCAAACCTTCAAATTACATTTTTCGATTATTGCCAATGTGTTCATCAAGGGGAGATTGTGGATATCATGGGGATATGCTCCAGATCTTAGGATGATGTGACAATTGGCAATGGCGTTAATGGTTTGTCGTTTCACGAGTTTTCGACAAAGTTTCAAAGACTGCTCGAGACTTTCGGGCGGGCGATCCGACCGCCATAGCACGGCGGTCCGACCGGTCCCAAATCGGTCGGACCGCCATGTGCGCCGGCCGGACCTACCGTGACCAAAAGTGGTCAAAAGCAGTCGGGCCAAAAATAGAGGGTGTAGGCAAGTGAGGGGATCCCATTGTTCTTGCTCCCATAATTTTTGGAGTCTCCAGTAAAAAGTTCTATTGGTTTAAAGTTTCCAGTAGGTTTCGGATTTTCAGGGGTTGAAAATTGACTAAGTCCTTCGGGCGGTCAGACCGGCCTTTGGCCGGCGGTCCGACCGCAAGAGAGCCGCCAGTCGACCGCCCAGGGGCGGCCGACCGGTTGTTACTTGAACGTCGCCTGTCGTGGCGGCGTTGTTCGTTGGTTAGGTCAAAGTCATGAGTTTCAGTGCATATGTGTTGCATGATGCATGTTTTGACTAACGTGGGTCAAGTTGCGAAGAACTTGTTCCTGCTTCGATTTGCTTGTCTATTGTTGTGCAAAGTTGCTTGGTGGTCAACGACGGTCAACGGCGAGGATGATCGGGGCGAGGCTTGGAGAGCTTAGGTCCGAACGATCGACGATGCCGGTGAGTCAATGAAATCAAGTATGGTGCGAGATGGATAAGGATGACCGAACAGACGATTGGTCGGCGATCCGTTTGATCAAGCGGCGCGAGTCGGTGCAAGTGCCATGGTGGTTTCGGTGGGAGCCGGATGGGAGAGACTTGCCGACATGGAGAGAGCGGTGATCAACCTACACGTGGCGAGCATGCGAAGTGCATGAAGATGGACTCGGTCTTGGAGAAGGACCGAGAAGGGTATTTTGGTAATCTTACCAAATATCACCTTGGTGACCTTTTGCCTACCCACGGCGCAAGACGAGCGCAAGAGAAGCGGTTTAGGTTAAGAGGTGTTGTAGACGGCGCTTTAAAATGCGTGCGTGTGACCCGCTTGTGTTGGGCCTTAACGGAGCCCATTTGAGTTAATTTTCTAGAAGGTCTAAGTCTCCACTATAAATAGAGGAGGAGGTGGTTGCACCCCTTTAACCCTTCAATCATTATTGAAACCCTAGTTTTGGCTTAGGGAGAGGATTAGTGGAGGTTAGGGTTCTAGAGAGTTTTGATTTGATCTTGTGCTCTTGGATTGAGCTTTGTCCTCCATTGATGGAGTGGTCAGAAACCCAAACCCTATCAATCAATCCAAAGAAAGCTTTGATCAAAGATGTGTCTCTTTGCCCTTCTTCTCTCTATTTGGTGATTTTGAGTCCTTCTTTGATTCGCATGTTTTGATTGATTTCTTTATATGATATAGCTTGTCGTGACATGTGGGAACACATCTAAGATCATCTTGATCATCAATCACCCACGAGCAAGTTTTTGGGTCACGTTTTCTTTGACTCGGTTTTGAACCATCCATCTCTCAAACTGAAAATGTCGTAACTTCTCCATGGATCTCCATGATCTTCGATTGGAATAGGTTCCCGACATCCTAGAGAAGGTGTGTTCCAAGTTTCATGAAGTTTGGAGTTGTAGATCAAAAGTTAGACCTATTTGCAACTTCGCTTTTGGCCGATTTCACTGTTCATCTACTGGAGGTCGACCGCCTAGCTAGAGGTCTGACCGCCCCTTGGAGAGGTCGATCGCCGAGTAGAGGTCGACCGCCTACTCTTAGGAAATTAAGTTTTGGTTGTTTTTGGTTGTTTTGCTTCGGGGTTTTGATTGGATTCAATCCTAGTCTTCCGCTGTACTGGTATATCGATCTTCATAGCTTCTATAGCTATTGGAGTGAAATTTGTGTTGAATCTAATCGTGGTTGAAAAAGTGAGCGTGCTCCTATTCACCCCCCCCTCTAGTCGCCTTTTCGGTCCAACATAAAGGTAGGTGCAGAAGAAGTAGTAGATGCCATGATCTACAACAGAAATATATGCAAAGATTCAACACTATATTTATGTAAGATCTTCTATTAGACACTCATGTTGGTGGTCATGTTCGACCAGTCTACGACTAGCTCGTATTTCCATACGACTAGTCTGGATCTGGTCGTATCACCATATGACTATACTGGATCTGATCGTATCACTATACGACTAGTCAATACCTGGTCGAACTTAATCATCAACAGTTAATAAAAGATACTCCAACTATATATTCTAAACCATGTTTCCCTCAAACATCATATAGTGAGTTAAAGATCCAAAAATCATTAAGTCCTAGTGAGCTTTGGCATCACTCCTAGAAACCTAGTGATTTTAGGTAAGCAACCTCTTGCAAATCATATCACATATGACTCTTGTCTGTTGGGCGGCATCTCTATGCCCCTACGACCAACAGTACTATACCCCAAGGCCCATAACCCTTTTAATAACCTTGTCAAGTTAAACCAATACTATGCATGTGAGTGTTCTACACCCACCCCATCTTATTAAGATAGTCAATGTCACTCTACTTTAGCAGACCTACCAATTAATGATCAAAATTGTGACGTTTCTGGACGTGGTCCTCCAGAACGACGTTGCACTTCTCCTGGAGGATTACCGTCACTTCTACTACTTCATTGAGGCAGCGGGCAACCAAATCTACCTTGTTGAGACCCCTTGAGAAAGGGAAGAGAGCCTATGGACACAATTCGACTTGATTCTTCAGTCGGAGCATCTTTGGGCGACACTCGAACGAATGCGTCAGTGGGTGGACGTATTTCGGGCTTCGTTCGCTAATCTCGAACCGTCTGATGCTGATGACGCCGCCTACGAAGTTTTGAAGACGGGGATAACAGGCTACCTCCGTCACTAGAAAAATTTTGATTATTTAGGTTTCTACTTTTTTAAAATCTTTGTAAGAAGCGACTGGCTACGCTGTTTGGCCATATATAAATACAAAAATCCAAATCCCGGTTGAATTTATATTTGATGTCTACGATGAAATCGTTTACTGTCTGGCATGTTTTATATTACTGCCTTCATGATATATCTGGTTTGAATTTGTATTTACCGTCTACGGTGAAACCGTTTACTATCTACGATGAAACTGTTTATTGTTCTACAAACGTCTGTTTATTTCATTGGACCTACCCGGTACCCCCAACGCAATTACCTTACAAGATAGCTAAGGTTTACCATAACGACACTAGCTTTTTACTGTAAAAAAAGATATTGCAAAAAAAGCGATGGTAAAAAAAAGGAAGCCAATTACTGTGTACGACGTTAAGTTTTACTAACTGACGTAGGAGCTTACAAAAAAGTGCTCCCTTGAAACATGCAGTAAAAGAGATACACGTATTACTGTTACGACACCTGATATTTAATTACCGTCGGATTGAGACCCTCATAGGCACAGACGTTTCTGGACCGCCTTTGTAGTTGGTGGGCTAGCCGTATGGGATTGCGTGTGTCACACCTAGCCTGGATAGCGTGTGATGGGCTGCATATGCTCTCACTTCTCATATACCATTTAAATCGTATGATGATACCTCTTTATCAATTTGAGTATACTCCAATAATAATTATAAGATACTCTAAAGTAAGTTCCATGAAAAAAAAATCATTAAAGTCCACCTTTTATAGCAAATATTGTGTATATACTTCTTTTATATATTAAAAGGGTATATAGCAAAAATAAAGGACTCCAATAAATTTTTTCAATAAAGTCGCATTAGAGTATCTTATAATTAATATTTAAGTAAAATGAAAATGATAAAAATATATATATAATATAATCGTTTAAGTGGTATATTCGAAGTGGGAGTATGTACTCCCGGGAGTACGAAACGGACATTATATATATATATTATGAATCTTGCAGGTGGATGTGTATTGTGGAGAGAGAGAAAATGTGACAAGAGTTAAATGTTGCAATACCCACGCTAGATGAATGGTAGAAATATGTGATACTATAGTTCCATGACATGCTAAAACCCCATCATATATAGCAATATAGTTGCATATATTCTATGAACATGCTGAGATTATAGTGAGGCACATGACTATAATATGAACAGAGCTGCCAAGACAATAATCAGTGTGATAACAGCCAGATAGAACAAAAATGGATAGAAGATCGGTGTAACAAATTGTGGACAAATGAGTAAAATAGCCACGATGACAAACTGAATGAGACACTAGACAGTATTGCACCTTCACAGGAAGAAGCCACTTTTTTAATTGTAACACGATAACCACTAGTTTCTCAGTACAACTAAGTACAAGGGAGTTCAAAAGGAGCACAGTACATTCGAAGCATATAAAAAGGACTGATCCTAGACGGTCCAATATGTATCAAGAAAAAGAACTAGATTTACATGATTTACCAGTCCACTAGGAACACTTCCGGCGAGTTCTGGTTGCAGATAAATAAGCCCCTTCCTGACAGAGAGAAGACATCCAAGCCAGCCATTCCAAGTGCTAACTACTGAGAATCCATAAGCCATTACCGGAATCTCTTTTCCTTTTGAAGGAGGATATTTGGGTTCCGCTTAGGTCCTGCTAACTCGCCCCATCTTGTCCCTGCTCCATGCACGCGTGAAGAAATGCTCCAAAGGGTGTCTCCTGGCTGACCAGCTGCCTCTTTGGTAGGCTTTGCGATAGCTTTGGATTTCATTAGAGGATGCTTATTGCCCTTACCCATGCCAGCTGCAAGCAGCCATCTTGAGCCAGATTGCTGTTGTGTTTGATTGCCCCATGGTTTTGTCTTCTCAGGCTCGCTCTTGAAACCAGCCACATGCACTTCTGTGACTTTAAACTGAGGAACAGAATCTTCTTCCTCAATCTTTTCTTCCTTGACCAATGCTTTATCTAGAACCTCTTTAGTCTTGGGCTCCACATCATCTTGCTCACTGTTTCCTTTCTCTGAAACAGTACTGTATATCTTGGGCTTTGGGGGTACAAAAACCCTCTCCACTTGAATTAAAGCAAGCATCGGTGTGCCAACTGGCTCGTAGTTACGTAATGGGTCACGCAGTTGAACCATGAGAGCAACAGTAAAGTTGTTCCCTAACAAACCCCATTTCCTACCAGATCTCCTGCTCTTTTTGTCTGCATTCTGGCTTTCAACAACTAATTCCATTGATTTAGCATGATGGGCAGCGAGTATCTTTGATGTCCGGTCACTGAACTGGTCCTCTTCATCCACTACTCCAGAATCAAGCCTCATCCACTCATCTAAAGTGATTGACAAGCCCATTAATCCATCAACATCGCCTCCACTTTGTTTAACATCCAGAAGCTGCAAACCTGCAGTCCCATCTAAACCAAGGGACAAGGTATTCTCTGCACACTTTCCTTGCAGAGATGAAAATTCCCCAATAGGCTGGGCACTGATATTGGAGGGTGCCTCTTCTTCTGACATGCCAGATTGTATCCTCAGGCCCTCAATAGAAAGGGCTTCAATCTTTTCCATAGCCAATGGTGCAAGATCCTCAAGTGAAACATATTCTGAAGCATTTTCCCCACCCAATGATGATGACAGATCAGCACCTCTCCCTTTCTTCTTCTTACCAAAGGCAGCATTGCCAAACCCTCCTGCCAAAGCATCAATGCCATGATTGTCCAATAGGTCATATCTGCATTGGTAACAAGAAAAATGCTTCAATCAAGGCATATGATGAAGTAGGGAAAGGCATAAACAAGAATTACAAGAAATATCTCTAACCTTTCATCAGACTCTAGAGCTGGAGAAGCCTCCCAGGCAATCTGCTGCATCATTTTGCCATTAACATCCTCTAAGGGCATAAGTTTGTTTGCTTGCATTGATAACTTTTCGATTCCAACTGAGGCCAGACCGTGCAATATCTCCATAATCCCAGAGCCCATTTCTGCTGGTAGTACGATTGGAGAAGAAGCCTGCATGACCAGGTTACAATTGTTCTTTGCATTTTTGAAAAGGTCTGGATTCATTGACCGCAGACATCCTCCATCTTTTGTCTGAACAAATGGACCCAAACCATCAGCCAAAGGTGGTAGCTCAAGGGGCTGCTCAGGCGGGAGATCAATGGGGCTACCAAACCCACTTCTACTTCCAGATGGAGAAGATTGGAAGGACTTTTCATTTAACCCAAATTGACGCATCAAGGCTTCACTTTCCTCATCTTCCAGCGACTTAGCTCGAAATCTGGTGTCTATGGGCAGAATTCCATTCTGAAACTCAAATTCAACCTCGTGTATGATTGTAGAGAGATCAAAATCCTCTGGAGCATCTTCGCTAGGTTCTTCCACTCCATCTTCAAAGTCCAAACCAAGAATACCATTCCCAGATGCTAGAGCTTCCTTTTCAAACTGCTTCCAAAGCCGCTCTCTCGGTGACTCTGAATCACTATCTGAGGTTGGCCCAAACGGGCTATGCTCTATTCCAAGCATATCCAAAAACTCATTAGCAACAAAATCAGATGAAGCATCCATACTGTGTGATCTAATCTTCCTACTGGTGGAATTGTAACCATCTTTTGCACCCACGCAGCTCAATCGCCTAGAAAGCTTATCTTCTACAACTGGCGAGACAAATTCCTCAGGCTCAACAATTGAGAGGTTGTTGAATATACACTCCAGATCCTCCAGTTCTGTATCTGCTGGCAACTGATCCTCTCCTTCCAACACGGCAGTAGGAAGCGAAGCCGCTTTGACCATTGAGTCCTGCTTGTCTCCCACATCCTCCCTTCCAAGAGCAACGTCACTGACCACCTTTTCCGGCTTCACTCCAATAGTCTCCTCTTTAGCAAGGTCATCACTTACTAACACAGACTTGGCATTTTCCACTTCATCAACTTCAGCCCCTAAATCCTCCTTCCGATCATCCACATTGTCAGTCTCCACAGGTTTGAGCCGTTCTGGATCCTCAATGGCGATCTCCACTCCCTGCTCAACCACACTGAACCCCGCACCATCACAATTGCCCTCTGGATGCGCCAAGCCCCCCTTCTTCACCTCCATTGATGTGCAATGCTTAGACTGCGGCGACCCATCCTCCTCACATTCTAGTGTTGGCACCTCCTCCTTCCTCGCATCAAGACCTGTATCACCAACAAAAGGCAGCGCCTTTAAAGGCCTCGCGCTCGGCAACACCTCGTGCAGCACCCTGACGTCCCGGCTCCGTGCCGGGACCGGCGTCGGGGCCTGCACTGACATCTGCCGTGCCATCGAGCCCCGCCTCAGCCCCACCACCTCCCCTCCCTTCTGCTGCTCTCCGCCGCCGCCTACGAGCGTGCACGAGAAGGTGGCATTGAACCGCGCGCCGCGGGCGGGGCCTGAGAGCCGGAAGCTCGTGCTCCACTTCCCGAATCCGGAGTCGCCGCCCTCCTCGAGGTCGTCGAAGGAGAGCGGTAGTAGGCGGGTGAGGTCGACCTCGTGTTTGCCGAGCTCGAGCGTCGAGGCGGCGACGGCGACGGTGAAGGCCCGGGGCTCGTACTTGACCGCGGCCTTGGCGCCACGGGAAAAGTAGACGGGCGAGCGCAGCGTGAGCGCCTCGTCGAAGGCGGCGGCGCCGAGGGCCGCCGCGACGGGGCGGGTGGACGCGCGCACTGACATCCGGCGGAAGTGGACGGAGATCGGGGAGCCATCAAGCGCGGCGGGGAGGCCGTCGACGGAGCGCACGTGGAGGGTGAACGCGCAGTCGAGGCGGCGCCGGCCCAGGTGCGACATGGCCGTCAAGGACTTCTTCCAGAACGACGACGAAGACGAGGAGGAGGTGGAGGCGGACGAGGCCGAGGATGAGGATGAGGAGGGCAGCAGCCTGCGCGAGGAGGAGGGCTTGAGCTTGGGCTTGTGGCGGGCCTGGTCGGCGGGGGCTGGGGAGGGGAGCGGGAGGGAGCGGCGGCGGCGGGAGGAGGGGTCGAGGGAGAGCGCCTTGTGGAGCGTGACGATGTCGCGCGCGAGGGCCGCGTCCACCGCGTCGGCCGCGCGGTCGCCGCCCGGCGGCGGGACGCGGGACGACATGGGGGTGGTTTGGGTGTCGATTGGGGGGGAGGGTCGCGGCCGGCGAGAAGGGACAGACGGGAGCGGATGCCTTGCTTGGCTAGCTCTTGTTGGTTTTACGTTTTGTCGTTACGGTTCGGTGGGCTTGGCTTTGCTCGGCGCTTGCTTTGTTTACTGAGCTGGATTTGGGATCCGGAAGACCTGATGGAATTCTTGTATTCCTGTCTTGTGATGATGCGATGGAAGTCAGTCTTCGAGGGGCTCGTGAAACAGGAGGGGGATGGGTGGGGCTGTGTGGTTGCGTGTTCTGTTGATTGGGTTGGGTGGGTGGTTGTTGGGATCGTGTTGGGCAGATCAGTTCGAGCGGTGGTGTTGTGATCCGAGTTGTTCTTGGAATCCGCTGTGACGCCTTTAGTGTTTGATAATTGTGATGCCAAGTCGTGCATGTTTTAATGGGGGTACTTATACGAGCTCTTTCAAAATTTGTATACGTCGGTTAAATTGAGGAGTTTGAATTTCAAGCTTCTACTACTCCTGGATCTGGATGTTTGGGGTGTACCGGGAAAATATTAATGGCAAACCCGCGCGTTCCTAGATAAAGCAATGGAAGCGTGTAAGTGGAAACAAATCAAGCAACTTCCAAACATGCTGATTTACCATTCCAGGAGACGTAAAGTTTTGCAATTGGCGGTGCACTGGAGGAGTATGCCAACTATACTCGCTGACTTGCATCGTATACTACCTTTATTTTCGTGGAATCGGCAAATCGCATGCCAACTCGATCAACATGTATGCCAAGGCGCCTTTTTTTTTCAAAACTTTTACACACTTCTTATCAATGCTGTCTTCGACGGATGTTGTTAGGGGCACGTCAGCATTGAGAGGGTTGCACAGCCTTGTCGTGTATGCCAAGGCGCATATATCCGTGGTCCGTGGAGCATTTTGCTTAGCGCCTCCTGTTCCGGTCTCGGCGAGACAGAATTCCTCGGCTCTCCGCCAACTCGAGCAAATCAATCCCCTTGGCACCGCGCGCGATTGAAAACACACGACCACCAGCCGATATCATGCATCAATGCTTGTATAATCCACAAACAAGTGCCGACGTGCCGTGCCCGTGCGCTCACGGAGTCACGGTGGTCGGTGGCTGCCCTTCGGTGATCCGTAATGACAGGTTTAGCAAGCGTAATTTTCCCAAAATAATTCTCGCATCGTTCATCTTTTAATTGGCCCATTTTTAATGGTAGATTTCTTGGAGGCTGGGTCGCTTTGTTCTCGTAAATGTACCTTTTTTCAGGAGAACCAATGCCATCCAAAGTCCACACAAACGCACAAAGTGCTTGTGGAGCTGCCAGTTTGAATTTGAATGCTGTGGAGCCCTGGATTGTGCGATCTGTACTAATTGTGGGCCAACCTGGCCCATGGCCTTGCAAGGCCGAAAACCTGGACTCCACTTCAATACTTCGCTAAGCAAATCGAGTCGTCTAGCCCACTTTTACAACAAAATGCCCTGTAATGTTAAACTAAAATATATATAAAAAACAAGGCCCACTGTATTTCAATTTCGAAGTGCAGAATTGCATATTCTAGAAATAAGCTTCCCCTCGGGGTTCTCAATTTATAATTATCACTCAGGTTCACGTGGTGCTTCGTTCAGTGCCACAGGCACACAGTAGGAGTGACAAATCTTGGATTGAAATTATTTATTTGGTTTGGAAGAGTTAATGAATGGGAAGATAGATTCCATCAACATCCGTCACCGGTGGTGCCTATTAACTAAAGGATTTGATGGAATGCTTAACTGTTTAACACCGTCAATTCTTACTTTGAGGTCTACAAAATTCCAGAGAGGCTAGGCCCATCTCTCCATATTAATATTTTTCAAAAGAAAAAGCAGTACAATTTGTACATAGATATCCTAGAGAATGCATTAGAGAGGAATGACGAAGTCAGAGATACCTACAGGGGAGAGATGATGTGATAAATAAGAGTAAACAAGAAAAAATTAATAAATTTACATACACGGCCTTATATTTTAAAACAAAGTAGCAAAAACTATATGCCTTATATTTTAAAATTGAGGGAGTACTAGTTCCTCTAAAAATAATTTGTTCCTTGTTATGTAAAAAGGTAAAGTGAGACCCCATTGCATCGCATGAAAATAATCCTATAAGATCTATGACCAGTACAGTGTAATTTTATTTAATCATTTTTTGAATAATATTTTATTAATAACTCAGACTTATTTTCAAATCTACCCTTTTTGCCACACAAGCAGTGTGGACACATCAAATGTCATTTGAGGCTGGGTGTGCCACGTAGCATGAGTCCACAGTAGATTGATTACGTGTCACGGCCACACCAGTCAAATTGGCGTAGCAGTTGCTATGCCTGCGTGAGTGCGGATGCTGTAGTTACCCAAAGTTTCCACGAGTTTTTTTTTTTGGGTTGACGTGTGAATTAACAAAAATGACCTCCTCTTCGAATCAATTTAAAAAATAATAACACAAACAATAAGTGATACGACACATAACTTGTCCGTGCCCCTAGAGGCTAGACTTGCCTCTATCGTGCCCATAGGGGCCGGACATGCCTCCACCATGCCCAGAGGCACGGACGTAGTGAACTCACGGTGAAGGTAATGTCGTGCCTCTGGGGCACAGCAAAGGAATGAATCGACCGATTGCACTACTACACAAAAGCTCATCACACACGGTTCGGAACCGTCATCACAGACGGTTTTTGAAATGTCTGAATTTTTATGCATGTGATAACAGGCCGTTGTCATAGACGGTTTTGAGCCGTCTGTGATAAGAATTAACACATATATTTTTTAGTTCAAACCTGTCTGTGATAGTAGTCTATCGCAGACGATTCTTGGTAAAACTGTCTGTGATAGTGACCATTCACAAACGGTTTGTAACTACAACCGTCTGCGATATACTGCGTATCACAAAAGGTTCAAAACCGTCTGTGATCTAACCGTATCACAGACGGTTTCAGTCAAGAACCGTCTGTGATAGTCAACCTTCACAGACGATTTTTGTTGAAATCGTCTGTGCTAGTACGGTTTGCAGACGGTTCTTTACAAAAACCGTCTGTGATAGTTCTTTATGCCTAATTACTTTTTGTCGAATTTTCGGCTAGCCTCAGGAATTGTTAGCCATGCCCTCTAAAAACTTACACGCAGAAAACAGCTACATCACATATGAATCAATTAATTGTTGACAACTGAAAGTGATCATTTAACTGAAAATCAATTGCAAAAGAATATTTCAAGTATTGTCGGTAGAGTTACAAATTGAATTACAACTACTCAAAGTGAATTACAATATTGAATCAATTGTTCGAAGGTCGTTCATCGGTGTCGACGGCGTGAAACTCTCCATTGGGGTTAACGATATCCGCCTTGATGAAGCTACAGAGCGCCCCTCGAACGTACGTGACCTCGTTCATGGCGAGTGCATTTAACTCTATATTCAAGACCTGTCGACAGCAGGAGTAAAGTAGTAAGCATATATATTTAAATTTATAATTAGGAAAAAATTATTGCGATATTGACAAACCTGGGGATCGTGCCTCCTAGAACCAATCAATAGCCGCATATGATGGCATACGTAGAATGCGCATAGGTGATCTCGTTTTTGCTAGCGGCACTACAGAAATAGAATTACATATATAGGTACAGTCAGTTCGAGACGCAATATTACGAAGTATGATATATGATTATTGTGTTGTAGCGCGTACCGAAAATCGCATCATGTGAGTCAGTGTGGCGCTCGATCCCTTGTATACCCCTCCCTCGGCAACATAGCCAATGAACAACCTACATGATTCCAAAAAGTTATCCGCGTCCATTTCAAACGAAGAAAGACTACAATAGAGTTATAATATGCGGAGGAAATGAACATATCTGTCGAGTATTCCTTTAAGAAGGGTGAAGTCGTGGTTTTTGTTGAGTAGGGAATCAAGGTACAATACCATGTTCCTCTTTGGTACAATGATTAGAAGAATCCAGTGGAACCTACTCATGTAGGTCGCTATAGTCATAAACCTATGTTCAAACAAAATTTGTATAACAAGTAGTGAAGCACTTAGAGCACCATTATGTACTCCCTGTCGTCCAGAGCAAGCAATTCTATTTTTATGTAATTCTCGACATGGGATGCGTCTTGATTGATTGTTTGCTCAGAGATCACGTGTGGGTCGAGTAAACCCACCGGTTCCTTGAGTCGATGGGCATATTTCATAATGTATCTGTACATAAGCAATGAGTTGTGATCGGTATCATGTGAGTGTAGAACTTGATTGTACACACTTACAGTGTCCAGCATCGTAGAAGTGATGTGTCGAGGGCATTGAGGTTGTATAGGTCGAATAAGTCGTCGAAGCCCACGACGAAGTGGCCCGACTCGTGGAGAAAATGCTCCCTCTTGTATCTGATGCTTTTTCCAAAATGGAGGAGACCGAGGGCAGCACCGGGATCGGGGTGGGGGGCGCTGACGCGAGGGAAGAATAGTAAGGTGTGCACAACCCTTGCGATTCTAGGGAAGAAGACTAAGGCAGAGTGCACAACCCTTGCGATTCGGCCAGTTATATAGAGGGATATCACAGACGGTTCTATTATCGAACCGTCTGTGATATGTCATCACAGACGGTTCCATAACAGAACCGTCTGTGATATGAACTGTCATAGACGGTTATGTTATGGAATCGTCTGTGATGACCTATCACAGAAACCCTAATCTTTAACATCACAGACGGTTTCATAACAGAACCGTCTGTGATATAAACTATCACAGACGATTCTGTTTTGGAGCCGTTTGTGATGACTTATCACAGAAACTCTAATCTTTAACATCACAGACGGTTCCATAACAGAACCGTCTGTGATAACTCCATCACAGATAGTTCTGTAATGGAATCGTCTGTGATGACTCACATCACAGACGGTTGATATGCAGACAAACACATGCATATGTAATGCATATCACAGATGATATGCTGACAAGTACTCCAAACCATTAATTTGATACTACACGATACAATGAAGTCCGCATTAACATCAACATTAGAGATGACAAGTCCATAACACATGACAATTTCACGTTGACATCACATTACAATGGAAGAACAAGTCCATAACACGTGACGCGTTTCCATGTTAACATCAAATTACAATGGAATACATTCATAATTGAAATATAGTCCTTCATGATGATCGACGCGCATATAGCTAGCTTCCTCACTGGGTTCTTCCTCCAGTCTGATGCCATCTCCGAAAGGAAGCAACTCGTCAAATTGATTGTACTCTTCCTCATTCACGACATTCTCAACTCCGATAATCCTTCTTTTCCCATGAAGAACTATGTGGTGATTCTTATTTGCTGGGTCCGTTACATAAAAAACTTGAACAACTTGCTTAGCGAGTACGAATGGTTCGTCCTTGTATCCGACACGTTTGAGGTCCACATTAGTGACGCCTACTTGTCGACCTTCACGCCCTGCGGAAGTTTAACCCAATGGCATCGAAACAGGGGGATCTTGAAATGTACATATTAGAGCTCCCAAATCTCCTCTACGAACCCATAGTAGGAGTTCAACCTGCGGGCCCCGGCGGTATTGAACCCTTCGTGAAACGCATCTATGCGGACACCGCTGTTCTGGACTGTGCTTTTTCTATCTTGAGCTGTCGTATAAAATATGTACCCATTTATGTCGTATCCTTGCTATGTCACAATTGTAAATTTTAGCCCTTTTGCCAACCATAGCAGCGTTTCATTACTTGATGACCTCCCATTAAATCACACCTTTAACCATTCGTTGAACCGACGGTTGTGCTCTCTCGTGATCCAAACCTCCGACCGATCTGGATTCTGTTGGCGTACCATATCTTTGTGCTCGTCGATGTACGGGGATACTTGGGTCATGTGTTGCAAGACTGTGAAATGGGCATGCATGTACATATCTAAATCGGGAGTGATTGCTTTCCTTCCGATGGTACCGATACCCTCCAGTCCCCCTTCATGACGAGATAGAGGCACACCTATCGGTTCCACCTGAACCATGTAGTCGACACAGAACTCAATGACCTCTTCGGTTGCATAACCTTCGATGATACTGCCCTCCGTCCGAGATCTATTCCGTACGTAGGACTTCAGAATTCCCATGTATCTCTCGAACGGGTACATATGACGTAGGAAGATAGGGCCGCATATCTTTATCTCTTTCACAAGGTGAACAATGAGATGGACCATGATATCAAAAAATGACAGAGGGAAATACATCTCAAGATGACATAGAGTTGTCACCACCTCGACCTGTAGAGCGCCGAGTCATTCGGGATCGATGACCTTCTGAGCAATTGAGTTAAAGAAATAACACAGCCTAAAGATTGCCACTCGGACCTTGTTCGGCAAGATACTCATAATTGCAACAAGAAGTATTTGTGTCATCAGCAGGTGACAATCATGAGACTTCATACCAATTAATTTTAAATCTTTCATGGAAACAAGTTTCTTAATATTGGCGGAGTAGCTGGACAGAACTTTCACACCATGCAAGCTTTGACACAGTTCATTTCTCTCGGCCTTGGACAAAGTGTAGCAAGCTGGGGGAAGGTACGTTCGTCCTTTATCGGTCTCTTTCGGTGCTAACTCGGTTCTTATGTTCATATCAACCAAGTCAAGCCGTGCGTTAACACCGTCTTTTGTTTTGCTACTAATATTCAGTAAGACCAATCAAGCTATCACATACATTCTTCTCTACTTGCATGACATCGATGCAGTGATGAACTTCTAAGTGCTCCCAATAAGGCAAGTCCTAAAAAATTGACCGCTTCTTCGAGATGTTTTTCTGAGGAATCCTTAATTTACGTCCCTTCCCAAGCACAACATCAATATCCTTAACCATATCATATACCTCTTTCCCTCTAAAAGCCCTTGGAGCTGAACCGTTCTCCTTATTTCCATCGAATTGTTTCTTCATCTTGCGGTATGGGTGAATCCTGGGAAGGAACCTACGGTGACGTATATACACAGTTTTACGCGAGTTGTTCAGCCATACAATCTCGGTACCATCTAAGCAGAGCAAACAGGCTTTGGCTCCTTTTGTACTGAACCCCGACAGGTTACCAAGGGCAGGAAAATTATTGATGGTGCAGAATAACATGGCGCGTAAAGTGAAGTTATCTCATTTGTTTACATCCCATACTTGTACCACTTCGTTCCAAAGTGTCACAAGATCTTCCAGCAATGATGCTAGGTACACATCAAAATCGTTCCCAGGTTGCTTCGGCCCTTGGATAAGTAGTGGCATCAAAATATATTTTTGTTTCATACACAGCCAAGGAGGAAGGTTGTACATACATAGATTCAAAGGCCAGGTGCTATGTCGGCTGCTCATGTTACCGAAAGGATTCATTCCGTCTGTACTCAACCCTAACCTTATGTTGCTTGGTTCCGCACCGAACTCTTTGAAGCGTCGATCGAAGTTTCTCCACTAGGCAGAATTAGCAGGGTGTTTCTTACTCTCCTCCGAGTGCCAACGCATCAGTCTTGCCTCCTTTCGGTTCTCAAATAAACGCTTCAAACGTGGGATCACAGGCAGATACCACAACATCTTAGCAGGAGGTCCTTGCTTCGCCTTAGCAGTATTCTTACGCTTGTATCGAGATGCTTTGCAAACGGGACATACATGCATGTCTGCATACTCTTTACGGTAGATGATACAATCGTTCGGACATGCATGTGTTCTTTCTACTTTCATTCCCAGTGGACAAAGAACCTTCTTGGCTTGGTAGGTCGTGCTGGGCAACACGTTTCCCTCCGGAAGGATGTCAGCTAAGAGACCTAACAACGCCGTAAAACTCTTATCGGACCAACCATTGCTTGCCTTCAATTTCAGCAGTTCAAGCACGGTTGACAACCTTGTGTATTCCGGCTTGCAGCCAGAGAACAAAGGTTTTCCTGAGTCCTCCATTAAGCCCTCGAATTTACAAAACTCTCTCTCACCGTAATTCCCTTCTGCATCGCGTAGCATCTGATCCAGATTGTCATCATGCGACCTATCCTCATCAAAAGCAGATTCCACGTCCTGCATATCGTTGACTTCCTCGACGATGTCGTCATTATTGACTTCCGGTATAATCTGCTCTTCACCGTGACTGGTCCAACATGTATATCCTTTTTTGAAACCCCTTCGTATTAAGTGAGCTTCGATCTGCGCCGGGTTGTTAAACATTTTCATATTACCGCAATCAATGTATGGACAGTACATAAATTTTATCCCCTTCTTCAACATATCACCTTTCGTGACTCTTCTAAAAGTAAACACGCCATTAATATACTCTTCACTCACACGGTTCTCAACGTACATCCAGTTTCGATCCATCTACACGTATACGCATAACAAATTAATTAGTGTTAAATTATATTAATAAACCGCAAGTACCCTAACTATTAACCAAACATACTAAAATTTATTAGTGATTAACCTAGAGCAAATATAAAGGGTTATGTACAGATTGTTACCCTCAGAGCTCACGACGAATATGCTGCGGGATCTCCTCCCTTCCTTTTCCTCCCTACCTCCTTTCTTCCCTTCCTTCTCCTGTCCAAGTTGGCACAGTGGAGGAGGCAGCAGTGGAGCAATGGGGGAGGAGGTAGAGGGTGGCGGCTCAAATGATTTGGGCAGGGTTCTGTCAAGACCAGGTATATATATAATGTCAGCATATCACAGACGGTTCTTATTACAAACCGTCCGTGATATGTAACTAAGAAGTATCACAGACGGTTCTGACCACGAACCGACTGTAATAGGATTACGAAAATACTAGTCGGAAGGAGATTTCGACTACCTGGTCGAAGGAGATTCTGACTACCTGGTCGAAGGAATGTTTCGACTACTTGGTCGAAGAAGATTTCGACTAGCTGGTCGAAAGAAGGTTTCGATTACTGACGAGGATCTAATAATCCTCATTTTATCTTTTATCTGTAATTCTTATTATGGGTAAATATGATGTCACATAGTCCCCAGAAGTCCCCTTATTTCTATAAGGGAGAGGCCTAACCTTTGATTGTAAGTTCTTCTACAATCACCCCCATAGTCGTAAGTTCTTCTACGACTACATCATGGTCGTAAGTCCTTCTACGACCATTACATAGTCGTAAGTTATTCTACGACTGCTACCTGATCGTAAGTCCTTCTCGACCACTACATAGTCGTAAGTTCTTCTCGATCGCTACACGATCGTAAGTCCTTCTACGACCGGAAAACTACGACCACCTTATAATCAAACCTACGACGGGTAGGTCCAATTGATTAAGGAATCGAGCGGTCTACACGCACTATTATTCCGCGTATTAATGGTGTGTAAATACCCCATTATCTACGGAAGATAATTGCGGACGGCGTGAAGAAGTCAAGGCGCCGTAATTACTACCATCATCGCTCACACTACATTAATTAGGCGCATCTTCAGAGGACTAAACGGCTACTTCTTCACGACTATATAAGGACATCAATCGAGAGAGATAGGGAGAGCGGACAAGAACGACGAGAAAATAAGAGGCGATCAAGTAGAAACACAAGCACTATTCTGTAATAGTCTTAGTCCTTTCTTGGATCATCAAGAATACCAAACACAGGATTAGGGTTATTATTCTCTCGGAGAAGGCTGAACTCATCTAAACATCCGTGTCAATCCACTCTGCGTCATCTCATCCTTAGGAGACCCCGAATCAAATAATCTTTACGTAAGATCGGTTCTAATACACCGAGCGGTTGGCGCCGACCGTGGGGATCTTCCGTAATCTCTTGTCAACATACTCTTTTTTCCAATCTCATGCAAGCATGGCGGGAGGATGGAGCGAGGAGAACTGGTTCGACTTGGCGGTCTGTGACGTCGACATGGATGCGGTTTCGACTACGAGCCGAGTGATGCATCCGGCGATGGTGATGTTCCTCGAGATTATTCTCCAGAAACCATCCCATCAATGGAGTTGAGGAGGATCCTTATCCCCACAACGATCGTCCAACGAGAGGAGCCAATTCCTCCAAGGACAAGGGTCAATCCGACGTAACCGCACCCGGGAGGACTCACGACACAATGAGAGTTTTTCCTCTAAGTGTCCAAGTTCCCTTAAAGGCGGTCCGACACAGTGAGACAACTCACGAAGCCACCATTCGAGGACTCCACCACATCTTGTGATCCTATCTCTCGGGGTAACTCCGGAGATAGTGGGATCAAGCATGCTTTTCCTACAAATACAACCGTCTCTCCGAGATCTCATTTGCGGACGGAGATGATTATAACCCGAGTTCCCCTACGGAGGATTACTCCAAGTCGCCAGATGGTGTCTCTCGAGCACTCCTCAAGCGGGGAGGCCTCAAGCGCAAGTGAGAATCATCAACGGGAGGTCTTCGTCCTTCCCTCAAATCAGAGTCAACCTCATGGAGGTCGAAATGAGAACCCTCCCCGAAGATCACGCCCGCCTCCTCGTAGTAATGGCAAGGAACCACCGTGACGAGAGAGAACCAACACTGATGAGCGAGAGAAATCCTCGACATTCTCGCACTCCATCGAGAAGGCCTCAAAGATCGGCGGGGAGGATTTTGAGGCCATCCAAGAAAGAAAATTGCAGCCAGAAGAACACCGCTGGCGCATTCAATATCGATCCACGGAGGTACAAGAACTCCAGGACATCAACGACTTGCTTGAGAATCCCAATCAAGAGCTTGCTCGAGCGCCAGATCGATCTCTTTCTTTGAGGAGATTGCGCAAAGGCTTGAATCGTGATGACAAGGCTGGAAGTACCTCGTCAACAACATTCGGTGAGTCGTAGCAATGCGACTTCTTGACTACTGATCAATCGAATATTTCTGCGTAGGAATCGACTCGGTCATAAGTCACATCGATCTCCTATTCGAGAAATACTTTTCGATCGGTGATGATCAAGTAGCCCTCAGGAGGTGATCAATCACTACTCGGCAAAGAAATTCTGCGGTGGATTACGAGGAGTATTCCCCTCGGCGAGACCTACAATGAGCAGTCGACTGTTGCGGGTATCGTCGTATCGATCACTGGCGACATTAACCTTCTTTCCTACAAAGAAGGCGTCAAGAAGTAATTACGGGATCTGCCGGCATTTTCGCCGACCTTGAGCGATTCACCGCCACCTCATTTCGACCGGTGAACATGGAGAAATTTGATGGATCTCAAAATCCCATCGAGTTTCTTGAGATCTATACAACAAATGTCCGAAGCGGCGGGAGGAGGAGAGCACGTAATGGCGAATTACCTTCCAAGCGTGCTCGAAGGATCCGCTCGATCATGGTTATTAAACCAACCACTCGAGTCGATCTACTCTTGGCAACACCTCTGTGATCTTCTACAGGAAATTTCCAAGGCACACATACAACCTACGAAAGGAAGGCGACTTGCACCGGATCAAGCAGAACAACAACGAGACTTTGCGTCAATTCATCAAGCGCTTTAGTCGGGTTCGTAACTCAATTAAAATTTCGACTCCTCGTGATCGGGGCTTTTAAGCAAGGAGTCCGTAGTAGAAGAATAACAGAGGATATTGCTTTAAATCCTCCCAACACCGTTCTTGAGCTCTTTGAGATGGCGATCGATCATAGCAATCGCTACGAGGCGGTCGAGTGGAATAACACTATCGATCGAGAAACACACGCTCTTAGAGAGCGGTGAGGTTAGTAAGGACAAAAAGCAAAAAGTCCAAGAAGAAAATAAAAGTCAAAACCACAAACTAGTGGTTTCAAGGAGGTCTTAGTAGTGAAAGATAGAGAGCCCCAAACCATCAAGTCGAACCTGGTCAAGGCAAAGGTAAGCATACGATCGAAGGAGCGACAAACCAAGGTGGTGTCCTTTTCATAAAAGGAAGGACATGACCTCATAGCTGAAGTTTTCCAAAGAAAGCTCGAGGACTACTACAACGACAAAGCACCGCTCCCTACTCTCGGCGGGTGGGACATACGAGTGGTCAAAAGTCGTCGGATGATGAGGAGATGCCATTCCAAGATCCGCACCATACCGTTGAGCATATCTATGGAGGATCATCGACATCGACTCCAAACGACAACTTAAAGGCTGCGGACGAGAGGTAAATTCCATACATACTCCTCTTGTCAATAAATTACCAAGTGGTCTGAAGTTACCATCTCTTTTGAGAAGGACGATTGCCCGATCACTATGAGTCGATCAGTCGATTTCGATTGTGGTCGAACCCACCATCAACAACCGTCGGGTCAATCGAGTGTTAGTTGATGGTGGTAGTTCTTTAAACATATTATTTACTAAAGCCCGGGGCGAGATGCAAGTACCGGGACAAAGGTAAGGCGATGCGATATTCCTTTCATGGAATCGTCATCGGGGTCTTCACCAAACCCATTGGCCAAGTTTCTCTTCCTTTAACATTTGGCTCACCAAGTAATTTCGGAACGGAGAAAGTCTCCTTTGATGTGGTCGATTTCGACATCGGCATATAACGCCATACTCGGACGACCAACTTTGGCAAAATTCTTAATGGCTACTCATTATGGGTATCAATGTCTTAAGATGCGAGTCCCAAAGGAGTGATCACAATTCAATGTGACAAAAGATGGCGTATAGTGCGGCCACGATCCCTCGAGATGGTTGGTCAAATACCAACTCGAGATGAAAGTCGACCTTCGACTAGCAAGTCGAAGCCTAAAGCGCACCAAAGCCGAGCGACCAAGTCAAAGAGGTTCCTCACGGGCGCAGAGAAACCCTCGAGACTGCTCGCATTGGGAGACTTCCGATCCCAAATAGGAAGACGCCCTCATTACCTTCCTCCGAGCTAACGCAGATGTCTTGGCGTGGCAAGCATCCGACATGCCCGAGTCCCGGAGGTGATCGAGCACAGGCTAGCTTTACGGCTGATAAAGTACCGTAAAACAAAAATTACGGAGATTTGCCCCCGATCGACGAGATGCTATTAAATCGAATTGGATAAGCTACTTAAAGGCGGGCTTTATAAGAGAAGTCAATCACCCAGTGGTTGGCTAACCTGTAATGGTCAAAAAGTCAAGCGGCAAATGGCGTATGTGCGTGAACTTTATTGATCTTAATAAAGCTTGTCCAAAAGATGATTTCCTTTACCTCGTATTGATCACCGGTTGATTCTCTGCGGGTTGTGAAATATTAAGTTTTTAGATGCATATTCGGATATCACGGATCAATATGTGTCTAAGCGATGAAGAAAGACCGCATTCATTACTCCATTTGGTACCTTTTGTTATATCAAAATGCCATTTGGTCTAAAGAATGCTGGTGCTTCTTTTCAGCGCTTAATGCAATCGACTTTTCATCTCAATTAGGCCGAATTTGGAAGCCTATGTTGATGACCTAGTCGTAAAAAGCATTAAGAGACTTAATCATATCAGCGACCTACAAGAAACATTCGACAACCTCGAAAGCACCATTTAAAACTTAATCCAGAGAAGTGTGTGTTTGGAATTTCTTGAGAAAATTGCTTGGATTCCTAGTATCCGAGCGAGGAATCAAGCAAATCTGAAAAAATAAAGGCCATCCTCGGATCGACCTCCAAACACAAAAAGGAAGTCGAAAACTCACTTTGGGTGCATGGCGGCTTTAAGTCGTTTCATCGCATCGACTAGGAGAAAAGGACTACCTTTCTTTAAACTTCTCGGAGACATGAAGGTTTTGAGTGGTCGAGCGAGGCAAACATTGCCTTTGAGGATGTCAAGAGGTATCTTCGAGTGCTCTGCTACGGTTTCTCCAAAGCGGAAGAGGCGCTCTTAATTTACCTAGTTGCCACGCCACGGCACAAGCGCGATCTTGGTCGTAGAGCGTGAAAGCGCATAAATGACCGGTTTACTACGTCGTAAGTTTTACACGGGCCTAAGGGCGTTACCCTCGTGTTCAAAACTTCTATATGCCCTCCTCATGTCTTGAGAAGCTGCGGCATTATTTTGAGCGCACAAAATAGTCAGTCTTGCGTCGAGTTTCCTTTGGGAGCAATCCTCCATAATAAGGAAGCAATGGGGCGCATGGCAAAATGGTCGATCGAACTTGGGAGTTCGACCTCCATTCGTGTCGACGGCCATAAAATCGGATCTTGGCGGACTTTGTCGCCGAATGGACAAATCTGAACTCGCTCGGATCCCGATCTGATTCCCACGACCGATGGATGATGTACTGACGGGTCACTTACTTTAAGTGGCTCGAGTCGGGTGGTCTGGTATCTCCTACTGGAGAAACCTTAAAGTATGCCATACAATTAAACTTTCGGACCACTAACAATGTGGCGAGAATCACGAAGGTTTGCTAGGCGGCATACAGAGCCGCGAAAGCACTCTCGATTAAATCGACTACTCGTGAGAGGAGACTCTCAACTAGTCGTGAATCAAATTGGGAAAGAGTACGGTGCTCTAACTCAACAATGGCTCGGTACTTATCAAGTATCGTAAGCTAGAAAAACATTTTTAGGTTTCGAGGTACAATTTATCCCTCGAAGGATAATTTCCTCATGAGACCAACTTGCTCGGATGGCTTCTTCGATCCATAATACCAAAAGGAGTTTTCTTGGAGCAACTCCAAAAACCGTCTCTGGTCGAAGAACCAGAGACACCTCCTCTTGAGATGGCCTCATTAGATTACGAGGATACCTGGATGACTCCCATCTACGAGTATCTTTGCAAGGGTTCCGTACCCGAAGATGATCTTGAGGCAGATCGATTATCCCGAAAAGCCAAAATGTATACTTTGGTTGAAGGAGTCCTCTATAAACGAGGAACCCAAGGGATACTCATGCGATGCATTCCATAAAACAAAGGAATAACACTCCTTCACGATATACACAAAGGCATCTGTGGGACACATGCTTCCTACAGAACATTGGTTGGTAAAGCCTTTCGACAAGGTTTTTACTGGCCTACAGCCCTGTACGATGCTAAGGAGGTGGTTAAAAAGTGTGTCCAGTGCCAATTCCATGGTAGACAGATACACCAACCAGCTCAAGCATTACAAACAATACCTCTTTCTTGGCCTTTTGCGACCTGGGGGCTTGATATCCTAGGACCGTTTCCCAAAGCTCCAGGAGGTTTCGAATTCCTTTTTGTGGCTATTGACACGTTCACAAAATGGATCGGTGAAACTCAGCTTCGATAACAGCTAAGCAAAAAAAGGTTCATGATGAGAAGCGTAATTAGTCGATTTGGAGTACCAAGTCGGATAATTACGAACAATGGTAAACAATTAGCAAGTGCAAAATTTCGAGAATTTTGCGACGAGTTAGTACCAAGTTATGCTATGCTTCATTGCACATCCCCAAAGTAATGGGGCGGTCGAGCGTGCAAGCGGCCAAATAATGCGAGGAATTAAAACTCGAGTCTTGATCGACTTGTTAGCGCTCGGGGCTTGGGTACAAGAATTATCTTCCATATTATGGGCGATTCGTACAACCACCGAATGAGCAACGGGAGAAACACCATTTTTCTAGTGTTGGGCGAAGCCATGCTTCCTCGGAGCTAAAATTGCGGTCGACACGAGTTGAAACCTTCAACAACTCGGACCAGGAACAACTTGAGCGGATGACATTAACCTACTTGAAGAGAGGAGAAACCTAGCCTTAATTAGTTCGGCGGTCTACCAACAAGCCTGCGCAGATACTATGATCGTAAGGTCCAACCTCGCGACCTTCTTGTAGGTGACTTAGTATTGAGGCTCGCCAATCCAAGTCTAATCGGAATAAACTTTCCCCAAATGGGAAGGTCCTTACACAAAGGTCGAAGTAACTCGTCCGAGGTCGATCGACTAGCAATGGAAGATGGGCGAGTTCTCTCAAACTCTTGGAACATCGACCGATTCACGCAAATTCTATGTGTGGTGATTTCTCGAGCAATAAAAGTCGAGTTCCTTCTACCTCTCTTGCCTTATTTTTTGAGTAAAGCTTTTTAATATTTCGACTATGATACAAAAATAAAACTCGCTTTTTCTTTACCTTTGGTCGGCGAGTAACATCATCTAGTTGAAACTTCTCCTCTCTGCATGTGGTTACGCCCACTAGAAGGAATTTCCTAGCATCGACTCGTTACTCATTTTTTGTTTGCCAATACAAAGAGCTCGGTTCTATCCGATCGAAATGTTCTCAAAGCCAACTCTTTCAAATCTTAGTTTATTTTTTCATCAATTCAAAAATATTCTAAGTAGAGTGCACTTTCTTACATTTGTTCGACCACCTTTGGTGTACTCGATTTGTTTTAAGCGGTGAAGGAAGAGACACACCTAGTCGAAGTCTTTCCTCTCTGCATGTGGTCACGCCCACTAGAAGGAAACTTCCTAGTATCGCTCGATCTCCTACTTTTGCTCTTTGGAAAAGACTTATCGAAGTCCACCAAAACAGACGAGCGAATCACTAAAGTCCTCTAAGGCGTTTGTTTAACTCAAGTTCTTTGTTCTTGGTTCGATTAAACTAGTCGGAGATGAAAACATCACCTAGTCGAAGCCTTTCCTCTCTCGCACGTGGTCACGCCCACTAGAAGGAACTTCCTAGTGTCGAGTCGTTTCTACTCTTTCGACCAAGACTTGACAACCGTAACAAAAGTTATAAGTTAAATAAACCTCTCTTTGTTTTGAAACCCGTTTCAAACACTATTTATTTAGATTGTCTAAACAATCTAAACAAATAGTCGGGGCTAGGATAAAGTTATTAATTTGACTTCAATTCTTAGTCCTTCATTAGTCCTTCATTCGTTTATTATCTTTTGAGTTACTAACTACTCGACAAGATGATTTTGTGAAATAAAGGCGGATCATATATTACTCATCAACAAAAATTATCCGCCTTACAAAGTAGTTACAAGATTACTCACGAAGGGAGAGCCTAGTGCATTTCCTCATACCTTTTGCCAATCGACGCATTTCCACAATCGAGACGACTTGCCTCGATTCGGATACGATCGAGTCGGCTTCGATTGGTGTAACATTAAGGCGGGGATCTTGAGCTTTAAGTTTAGCCAAAGCGTAACTTCAAACAGACTTTCGATTGCCTCCTTATTGATTGACTTTTGATTAGCCTTGAGTGGTCACCATTTCTTGCAATCTTCCGACTTGTTCTCCAATAGTACTTGTGTGGCGACAATAGTATCTTCTCGAGGAGTTTTCCCTCGAATGTAGCTCACTAAGCACATTGTTCAGAGAGTGATGTTGCCTTGAAGACTAGTCTTCATCGACTCCATCTCTGTTGGGTACAAGTCGAAGCCTCATGAAGCTTTTGTTCTCGACCACTTGTTACGAAAAGAATAATACCGGTCAAACAAAAATACTTCTAGAGGAACATAACACAAAGATATTTGTAGGTAAAACCATTTCTTACCTACTAATTGAGAATCAATTTCTTGACCTCTTGCGATGGAAAGCAGCGGTTTGACATGCTTTTGCTCTCATGCTCGATGTCCTCTGCATTCATCCTAGCAATGCGGACGGACTCATTGCGAATCAAGGTCTTTGATTGGATTTGACCTCAAGGATTCTCAATTGGGCAAACAATTTACGAACAAGGAATTGACATTAAAAAGGAAAACACTCAAAAAGGACAACGGTAAAAGTTACTTACATTGCTTGAGTTCTCGAACCTCAAGTTCTTGATCCTTATTCTTGCTAATGCGGAAAACTCTGAATGACCAAAGATTTGTCTCCAACTTGGTCAGGAGTTTCCTCATCTCATTTTCTTTATCTGAAGAAGAAATGAGAGTTAGGTAAAGGTTAAAACTCAAAAACAATCTTAAGTTCAAGCACTTCTTTGTTTATTTTTCCTGCAATTTCTTAGATGCGAGACAACCTCTCAAAGTCTATCAGAGGGTTAATACTTCATTCCTTAGCCTCCTCGACTCCTCTTTTTCATAGTCGGCGAATCGGCTAAGGTCTTTGAATCACCGCTTAACCTACAAAGGACGAGACGGAGATAAAAATCACCGAATGGTTGTGAGTACTTCTACAACCACCGACCTAGTCGTAAGTTTTTCTGCGACTACGAATGGTTGTAAGTCTTTCTATGACCACTATCACGGTCGTAAGTAGTCGTAAGTTTTTCTTACGACTAATCCTTTGTCATGAGTTTCTTCCATGACTATTCTCGTAAGACATTATCACAGTATTTAAGTTGAAAACAACTATGGATGATAAGTGACTTACCACCTCTCGCCTCTCATGCGAGTAGCTCTTTCTCTGTCTTAGCTCTAAAAGTTGTCGATGATACTCACCGACAACAAACAATTTGCTCGAGCTTTACGCAAAAAGAGAACAGGTGAGAAGTGAAGGAAAGCCACATGTATAAGTATTTTGAAGATACTTACATTCATAGTCGTCCTAGCAAACATTGAATATACAAGGTCCGGTTCTGCGGCTTATCTATCCTCGCGACCTTGTCCCACCACACCTTCTCGGCGCTCGTTATCAAAGGTATTCTCCGTATTGGGAATATCTTTGGGATGAGGACTTAGTCACGAATCTGATGCGTAAGACCTGCGCGACGGAGGCGATCCCAAAGAAGTCACCACGAAGTTGAAATTTTCTCCTTCCGGTTCTGTGATTTCTCTTGGGGTAGGGAAGGAGCGCCTCCTCGATTTCCTTCCCAGGCGGTGCTGTGGTGGTCACCACCTTGACGGAGGCTTCCACACCGCCTCTGTTGTTTCTACAACCTCGTGATCGTGCGACCACCTCAACAATAATACCGCTACTTCAAGGGTCGTGAGTTTCGACTTGGCAGATATGGGAGTCACTCTGAGTCTCGACTTCATCGGCCACAGGCCAAAGGTGATGCTTGACCACCTCCATTGCTACCTCCCGATGGTGAAGGGATGGCAATGGACTTCTCGTGAAGCATTCCCTGGGTTGAAGAGTCTGGATGAAATAAAGAAAAGCAAATCGGGTTGTGAAAAGAAAAAGGTAAATGTCGTTCTTACACTTTAGTACATTTCACACACTCTGCACCTGGTCTTAACCAGAATTTTGGAGCAATCCTCCCAGCGGAGGACCTCTTCTTCTCCACGACCACGTGCGGTGAGGTTCAACAATTAGCTCGATTCACGACCACGTGCAGTCGTAGAGTTGAAACGAGGACCAGGCTCTGTTTCTCGATCCTCTGGATGGGCGAGATCGGTCTCGACCATTCGAGCGACCGCCTCACCGCGAGTTGTCTTGATGCGCATCCTCCTTCATAAAAGACATAAAATCTTTCCGGTTCTCCTTTCCGGTTGCTTAATAAAACTAGGAGTGGCACCGATCGCGAAAGATTCCGTGTCATAATAGAAGGGTACCTTAGCCTTGCGAGGTTTGCGCTTAAGAGGTTCACCGCTTCAACCTCCTCGGCCGACGGCCGCGACCTCGGCGGATACCATTACATTGCTGCGGGCCTGTAGAGAGTGCGGTCGAAAGACCAGAGCTCGAGCTTGCTCCCCTTGTCGGCAGATTTTACAAGTCGGCGTCTCTTGAGGGAGGAGCCGAGCCTTTGTCTTCGACAACCCAGCGCCAATAGTCATCGAGCGACTTCTTCGTCGTCTGGCGATTTTCCATGCCTACTTTACGTAAAGCAAAGCAGAAAAGAAGAATCACTAATTAGTCGTAAGTTTTTCTCGACTAGTACTAAGTCGTAAGTTCTTCTCGACTTTTTATTGATCGTAAGATATTCTCGATCACCATTAGTCGTAAGTATCTCCTCGACTATAAAGTCCTAAAGAAAGAATCGATTTTTGATTACCTTTAGGCGCTCCATCTTTTCATATGCGGACAAAACCGCAATGACTTGAGAACCGCCCCTCGGATGGCGGAGACTTCTCACAAATGAGTCGACTGAGTCAACCTCGGCTGTGAAAGATCGTGTAAGCAGATAAAAATATTAGACAAGGTTGAGAAAGACCAAGCGGAGAGCTAAGTCGACAATTGCTTACCCTCCTCATAGTCTCGGTGGGGTCTCCTCTCCCAGTACCTCCACATAGGAGATGCTCGTTTCTTGAGAGGACTAATTGGCGTGTGATGAAATCCTTCACCACATGCCATCCGTCGACCCTTCTTCCTTCAAGTCCTTAATAGCTTGAATATAAGGGCTAATCCATTGATATCTTGAGGTTGAGTCCCATGAAGATTTCTTTTCAGCGACCTTCCCTCAAAAGAAAGTGTCTTGAGGTGACCTTCGGTGAGAACCACCTCTTCCTCGGCCCGACCACGAAGACCGGGTAAAGCTCTGAATGTACTCCTTCGACTTGAGTCGTGGAGCTTCAAATCATGACTTAGGCGATTCGGTTTGTCGAGCCATCCCATAATAATATTGGAACAGCTCGAGATCCGCCGGAATCCCCAGGTATGCTTCGCATAGATACACGAACACACTCAACATGGTAATGGAATTGGGACCTAAGTTTACCAGTTCCACCCCAAAGTGTTCGAGTACTACTGTAAGAAAGGGGTGGGCGGTAATCGAAGGCCGCGACTCACAATACGCTTGGAAGGCGAGGATTTGCCCATTTTCCCCGATGGCGATCTTTGCCCGATGGCGGAATCCACTTCACGAGCCTTCTCAGGATCCTCCGGCATCAACCAAGATCTTGATCTTAGCGCATCCATCTCCGATTCCTCCCATTCGAAACTCTCTTGGCCATTTAAACTCGAAGCAAGAAGTTTTTGATTGGGTTAGCGTGAAAAGATGAAACCTAGTCGAGGATGGAGAAAGCAAGAGTTCAAGAGCGGAGCGATTCGGGGGAAAAGTAAAAACCCAAGTCTACCTTCTGGTAAGTTTTTATAACCGCGCGATCTCCGCCGCTTCGGAAACCGTCTCGTCTATAGGTCTGTAGGAGTTGGTTGTACCGCCTCGGGAACCGCTTCATCGGACAAGTCTGAGAGAGCCGGTTGCAATTCCCCAGATGGTCCGTTCGAGAAAAATTAGGTGCGTATCGTCACCCCAAGCAAAATTACATTCTTGATCAAGTATTTACGGTCGAAGGAAGTATCAATCGGAAGGCTTTTCTCCGATTCCCCGCTCGACCACCGGACGGTCGTAGGGGTTTTTACGACTTTTAAGTTGTAAACAATCTTCACGCCATTCGATCACTTGGGAACCGTCTCATCAACAGATCTGTAGAGATCGTTTGCAATTCCCCAGACGGTCTGTTCGAGAAAGTTATGTTTGTTTTATCATCTCCAAGTAAAATTACTTTCCTGACCAAGTCTTTCTGGTCAAAGGAAGTATCAATCGGAAGGGTTTTTCTCCAATCGCCCTACTACGACTACTACGGTTGTAGGGGTTCTTATGACTTTTGATAGTTGTAAGCAACCTTCTTGACCAAACAAATTCTGGTCAAAGTAGCATTCAAATATCGAAAAGTTCTTCCTTCGACTATTGTTCTCGACATTTTCATGGTCGTAAGACCATTCTGAAACCTTCACCAAGTAAGTTACTTTCACTTGAAGTGGGGGCTAGATGGCGAGGATCTAATAATCCTCATTTTATCTTTTATCTGTAATTCTTATTATGGGTAAATATGATGTCACATAGTCCCAGAAGTACCCTTATTTCTATAAGGAGAGGCCTAACCTTTGATTGTAAGTTCTTCTACAATCACCCCCATAGTCGTAAGTTCTTCTCGACTACATCATGGTCGTAAGTCCTTCTCGACCATTACATAGTCGTAAGTTATTCTACGATCGCTACACGATCGTAAGTCCTTCTCGACCACTACATAGTCGTAAGTTCTTCTACGATCGCTACGATCGTAAGTCCTTCTCGACCGGAAAACTACGACCACCTTATAATCAAACCTACAGACGGGTAGGTCCAATTGATTAAGGAATCGAGCGGTCTACACGCACTATTATTCGTATTAATGGTGTGTAAATACCCCATTATCTCTCGGAAGATAATTGCGGGCGGCGTGAAGAAGTCAAGGCGCGGTAATTACTACCATCATGCGCCACATACTACATTAATTAGGCGCATCTTAGTAGGACGAAACGGCTACTTCTTCACGACTATATAAGGACATCAATCGAGAGATAGGGAGGCGGACAAGAACGACAGAAAATAAGAGCCGATCAAGTAGAAACACAAGCACTATTCTCTCGTAATAGTCTTAGTCCTTCTTCGGATCATCAAGAATACCAAACACACAGATTAGGGTTATTATTCTCTCCTGAGAAGGCTGAACTCATCTAAACATCCGTGTCAATCCACTCTGCGTCATCTCATCCTTAGGAGACCCCCCGAATCAAATAATCTTTACGTAAGATCGGTTCTAATACACCGACAATTACCTAGTCGAAGGAGACGTCATCACAGACGGTTCTTATTACAAACCGTTTGTGATACATGTAGCTATCACAGACGGTTCGTGGTAAGAACCGTCTGTGAAGTGAAGTATCACAGACGGTTCTTACCACGAACCGTCTATGATAGGTACACATCACAGACGGTTCATCTTGGAACCGTCTGTGATTATTTTATCACAGACGGTTTCAAAGAACCGCCTGTGATGAAGTGTCTTCTATGACCTGTTTTGTAGTAGTGTTGGTTTTTTTTTAAAAATGATTAAAAATGGTTTTTGATACTATTTAAAACACTACGTATAACCCTATTTAACACTTAAAAAATTGAAGATATTTTTTTCTTATTTTTTTTACCTCACACTCGCAGCTTCAAATGTATTATCACATGTACAAAAAAAATTCCACAATTTTTTCACATGAAAGCACGACACAACAAACACAATCTCCTTGAGGTAGTAACGATTCACCGGACAAGCCGGCGGCGGTGAGCAGTAGTACACCGTCACCCTGGCGACGAGTAGTAGTATACCGTCACCGGCCGCGCCCGTGGGGTGCATGTGCACTCATGCTTGGTGCAGGAGCGCGGGCACCACATCCCTCATGAACTGCGTGTAGGTGCAGCACCTAGAGGCGAACCCTGCGTCGCTCCGGCACCAGCAAGCGACACGGGCAAGTAGGCAGCAACCTAACCCTAGCAGCAAGAGTACCAAACCACCACCTTCCATAGTGTTAAATAGTATCAAGCATAGGTGCATGTGCATGGACACCTGTAGCAATCTCCTAGTCATCCTCTAACTTTGTAAAGATATCATTTTCTTGCACGAGTCACATTAGTAGTATAGATTCAACTCCTGTCAAGTTTGGCCATGCTTATAGAGAGTATCCCTTATATTTTTTTGCTTTAGGCTGAAACCTTATGCATTAGATTGTTATTTCTCAGAGGCCATAAATAAAATAATAGTCTAAGTCATTCTATTAAAGATCGATTATTGTGGTAATTTTCTTTACAAAGTAAATATCGACATTAGTTGTTGTCTTATTCTTAGATTCTCCTGTGGTCACAAAGTTTATAACTATTTTTTCATAGGGCGATTATTCTAATGCTTCTACTTTCTCACCGCTGCTTTCAATTACGGGGGCAAGTCTTTTTAGTTTTTCAGCTCCGATGTGTGCCAACACATCCATGCTGGTATCTGCCTCCATGGGAATGTTCAAACCGGTATGCCTTTCCTGAAGGTTCCATTCTGGTGCCAGGTCTCAACTAGCTCCCCTTTTGGTTCTGGGGAACTTCGGTGATCGGATGTGTCAGTCTTTCTTATCCTTTTTCACCAGGCGTCCCTGGTTACTTGGGATTCGAGGGGCCAGAGTTCTCAGCCTTTTCTGGCGCCTTAGAACGGGATTAGGGATATCTTCATCGGTATTTCAACCCTCTTTGGTGCATTGCGTGCAGTCACATGCGACTTAGGGATACCTTCATCGGTATTTCATGCAGTTGATTCGCTAATACTTGCAAATCAATTATCTTTTGGGCTTCAATTATCTACCTCACTAGTGCGTGTGTCATGTGCATGGATTCTCGTGGCTTATCACGTTATTTCCTGATATTTTTTCATCAATGGGTTGATTCCCCCTAATGACGGGAAACTATCCTAATCAAATATGCTATCAACGAAGCGGGTGGTATGCAAATATCCAGTCATAGGGTCAAACACCTTATTATGGATGTTGTCTCATAACCAACGTATATCCTAGACTTTCAGAGAGGTCCCATTGCAATTCACTGCGATGGTGATATAGGTACATAAACCTGGTAACCAAATATGCAAAGCTGAGAAATTTTCGGTGCTGACCCTTGCGCTAGTTGCATAGGTGGATGGATGTTATATGCTGGTGGTCTAAAATTGATGAGAGTTGCTGTGTGCAGGACTGCATGTCCCTAGCATATAGTTGATAAATTACAATTCTGCAAAATCTCCTATCCCATTCTGGGTGTGAATATGCGGTACAGAATGCTCAACTTTAATCCTCATTTCAATGCAATAATCATCAAATACCTTTGAAGTAAATTCTCCGGCGTTGTCCATTTTGATGGGTTTCACATGATGATCTGGGAAAATATTTTTTAATTTTAATTTTCTGCGAGACTAGCTTTGCAAAAGCATAGTTTCTCGTAGACAATAAATATACGTGTGAGCATTTCGAGAAAGCATCGATGAGCACCATAAAATACCCAAATGACTATGATAGGGGCTGAATAGGACCGCAAATGTCTCCCTAGAAATGGTCCAGGAATGTAAGGACTTCATCCCTCGCTTTCAGAGCAGAAGTATCGGTGGCATATGCGGGGCACACAAAATCTTCCTGATTCAGAAAATTCTTTACAATTATATTATGTCCCTGTGAATTGTTAATTATATTTCTCATCATCCTAAGACCTGGGTGGCCTAATCTATCATGCTAGAGATAAAAAAGTTTGGAGTTTCTAAATACTGTTTTCAAGGCAGTATAGGCTGCGGGTGCCTTAATATTAGTGTAGTACAACTTAGTTTCATATGAAGGAAGTTATTTTAATACTCTTTTACACTTTCTTCATGCTTTGTAATGAGTAGGTATTCCTTACCATACCCTTCTCCAGTCTATACATGGAAACTGTTAGTGCGAATATCCTTGAGAGTTCTAGTCGATTCTGGATACAACAAGGCTTCTTTAATAACCAAAATTGTACAATCGGGAGTATAATTGTGGCCCTTCCTTGGCCTATAAGACTACCAGTATTCTTGCTGATCGACTAAAATAATTTTATCTCTCTCAAGATGGTATTCGTTGTGTTGCTATTTGCTAAGCAGACTTTCTCCATAGGGCGTGCCACGCGCGTTCTGATATAAAGTATTTATTAATATGAGGTAGGAAGCAATCCACATATAAATAAAATACTTCAAAATCAGAACATAACTTGCTATTACAAATACATAATAATTAAGCATTGCGGGGCTCATCATAAGAATTTAATGCTTTACTCTCCTAGAGCTTACAACTATTGTTCAAAGAATAAAATAATTCAATGTTCTGCTTCAATCTGCTCCATGGTGATCTTCTCCTCTTGGGCAACTACGGTTGCGGCCGCTGCGATGTTCAAAGGAGGGGTGATGGGGGCTGCTACTGAGCTATCCACATCCATGAGTTCAACTAATGGCTATTGATTCTCCGTTCCTGCAATGGCAAGGTGTGCCTCATGCTATCCTTTGCCCTCCTTCTTAGACTGGAAAGCATCAATAACGTGTGATCCAAGACCTTACCCTTCTTGCCTCTCTCCTTTGTGGAGGATTCCTCACCTTATAGCTGCTAGCATTAGTTTCATGGTAAACATTGCTACCAGGCGGCTGTGAGATTTAGTTCTTCCTTAAAATATCATCTTGAGCTTCCGCAACTTGCATGATGTCAATCAATTTGGCATACTTCTTGTAGCCGTCTTTGGCGATAGTTGCGTGCGGATTGCACCGCATTCGGGTGAAAGGTAGAGAGTCTTGTCAATCTTCTACTCATCCGTGATTACCATACCACAGAGTTGAAGAATGGTACAAAAGTTGTACAAATTCTAGCCTTACTGGGCCAGCTCTTTAAACTCCCGGTTTGTGATGCCAGTCATCTACATATTTCATGCAAAGAGTTCATAAGATTATTGCTGGTAATTTGCATAAAAATAATTGCAAAATTCTCATAATGCTCTTCGAACTCTCGGTTTGTGATTATGTATTTTTCTATGCATTTTTCATGATTCACTGCTATTTTCAGCAATTAAAAATAATATGAACAAACACAGATAATCAAAACTGTAAATACAATTTATAAATTGCATAGGAATAATAATAACAAAGTTAAACATGCTTCAAATGCTCAAAATGATTCAAAAATTGAATTCTCGAGGCCCTTTTCTGCTGGAAAATAAATTTTCGTTGAATTCTGCAATTTTCGACGATTAAAATACTAATTTTCAGTTCTAAGAAAATACTCGCGTAATTTCTGATAATAAGGGGCCTTTTTCCAAAGTTTCGGGATTTTTCTTTTTCTCCTGATTTTTGTTTTCCCAAAATACTCATGGGCCAACCCATTTATTTCTTGGCCCTTTTTTTTTTCTTCTGGAATTTCTTGGCCCGGCAGCCCAAAATGGCCTAGTCAAAAGGAGGAGGGGATTGGGGTCCCCCTTGCCCCTGTTTCACAAGAAGCGGCAGCGCGTGAATTGCATCTCGGGTACGAGTGACGTGATTGGTCGACGGCTTTGGCGGGAGGCCGGTTAGGGCGGAGACCCGTGAGGGGCGACGCCGTGCGGTGGGTGAGCGGCCGACGGGGTGGCTGAGGCGACGCGATGCGTGCGGGCTCTGGCGGTGGTGCATGCTGGTGCACGTGGAAGGCGAGCGGGGCCGGCGGCGCATGCGGGCGCTCGTGCGGAGGGCCGTCGGGTGAGCGGCGGCCATGGCGGTTGTTGCGTTCCGACGCGGCTTCGAGTGCGCGGCATGGCGGGCCGACGCGGCTTCGAGAGATGCCGTATGCGAGGGCGCGACATCGCCGGCGGCGGGGAGCCCGTGAGGGGGCGCTTCCGACTTTGGGCGATGCGACATGGCCGGTGCCAGCGCTGCTTTGGGCGCGCGGCCGCATGTGGGCGGCTATGGGCGGCGCAGCAGGGAGCCCGTGAGGGGGCGGTGCCGATTTCAGGCGTTGCGCGGTGACGTGCTGGTGGCGTTCGGGCCAGAGCTGTGGTGGCGGTGCGCGATGGGACTATCGACGGAGCACCCGTGCGGGAGGGCGGCAGCGGCTTCTGGCGTGTGCTCGGTCGGCGGTGCCGCATGCATGTTGCATTGCGGTTCGTCGACGGGGCCGTGTGCGGGCAGCCGATTCAAGCGCACGGCGATGCCGGCTTCGGGCGGCGCGGAGCTCGTGCGGGGGCGGCTCGCATGCGGAGCGCGACGGCGTGGCTCCAGGCCGACTTCGAGCGCGTCCGGCGCGAAGTAGTGTGACCCCAGGCCGGCCTCGAGAGCGTGCGGCATGCGGTGGAGCGCGGCCACGTGCGAGTGGCCGGCAGCAGACCAGCGGCTGTGTGGCTGTACGGGGCTGTGTCGGCCGTTTTTTCTCCTTTTACAGTTCATTCATGATTTGTGCAATCATCAACTACTATTTTCTTGTAATCTACAATAGATTTGTAATCTATAATCCACAATGCAATCAATATCTACTCCTTCATGCAACCTACCGATTGGCATTACGTCGACGACTTCAAGTCGGCTCGCGGTAGATTGGAGCGGATTTGCATTGTAGAATATAATCTAGAAAACCAAATTTGCAGAACTGAAAAGTGATCTAGAAAATATGATTCGATCTACGAGCGTCGTGTTACGACGGTTATCTTTCGATCCAAGTAGAGTACGTCTAGCGGTAGACCGAAGTCGATCGTGTTGATAACGTGTTGAGGAACCGTCGCTAGGGAGTTCAGTCCGATCAATCACCTCGTAGACAAGCGTATAATCGCACAGATCAATACAATAACAAAAAGTAGATTGAACACACCGATAGACAAAGATGTATGATGTATTCTTCATTCTTTATTCATTCATCAAGCGATTAATTTTTTATAATTATTACATCTTTTATTTATAAACTATAGACAATACTAGAATTTTTAATAATACGTTTACCTATGTATGGACCGCTGAATCAAGACCATAATTTCCCAACTGCCCTCACCTCAGCTCACCCACCTCACCTCATCCCATCGTCTCGAAAAGCCGAGTTCAGACAAAGGACAACCAAACACACGGACAAAACGAAGACACGACAAACACAGGTGGGCCCAGTTTTGCCGAGTCGTCTGTCCTTAGTCTTCGCTTGCCCTCTTGAGTATTCTGGGCGTATAAGTTTGATTTTACTTTCACGTCATTGTCCGACGACTAAGAAACTTCCAAGTCGTCTGTCCTCAGTCCTGGCTTTTGCGCACTTAAGTATTCCGACCACAAAGGCGTATAAGTTTCGGCCATATTAATTAGTCCTCTGCGCGTTAAAAAAAATCGTCATTTGCGTAGGTGTTGCTTGTTTGACGCCAAACTTAGCAATATGCCATTTTTTTTTTTTTGAGATTCAATATGCCAATATTAAAACTAGGCCAGTTTGATTAACAATATTAGCAATTCATGGTCACTGTTTTTGGCTTACAACTACAGTGTGTCATACGTTAGTCTCTTAGCATCCCAGCCCATGTATCACAGACACTATTTTTTTCCCACACTTCGCAATTCCATGGATGTAGCTATTTTCACGGTTATGGTATATTTACAGGGAAAATTTTGCTGGTGTCACTGGAAAAGTGTGTCATATCGGTTCTGCCCTCGTAAATCGGATCGTGTCATTTTTGCCACTCAAATTTTGCGTCCATTTCGTTTTTGTCACTACCGTCAGTTAAAGTTAGTTTGATCGTTACAATGGATGGTTTGACCACTATTTCCTTGTCATATTTTTTTGTCTAAAAAGACGTTCAATACCCCATCAGCCTGTGGGCCCCACTGTCAATCACTCATTTTTGCAGAAGCGGCGTAGCGAGGCGGAGACAGAGGCTAGCGTTGGGAGGAGGGGTGCGGCCGCACATGTGCCACCACCGAGAGGAGGGCCAGCAGGAGCAGCACCTCGACCGCAAGCTGCGCCAGCCAAGCATGCCGCGGGCCCACCACATCTTATCGGCCAGCATGCTGTCGCACCTGGACGCACACTCGAAACCGCTGCTGCACCACCGCCTAAAACACACTGCCATCGCAGCCCGTTCTTCGGCGTAGTCGCCATGGCGTCTCGCCGAGCATGCATCATGGTCGTGTCGCCATCACCTTTACCGCCCCTGCGCTAACGTCCGCACGCGCTGCCCAAGCTGCCATCGTTGTAGACAGGCTTGGTCACGGCCGCCGGGAGGAGGGGTGCAGGCCGGGAGGAGGGGTGTGCGCCTTGCGAGGAGGGGCGTGGGGCGGGAGGAGGGGCTTGGGCTGGGAGGAGGGGCTTGCGCAGGAAGAAGGGGGTGCGCTAGGGGGATGAGCGGTGCCAGGAGGAGTGGCGGTGTTGAGGCGGCGGGGTGGAGAGAAGGAAGCATGGGGCACGACGGGGCTAGCACGGCTGGAGCCGAGGCCGAGACGGCGCAGTGGCATGGCGGCGCTGAGGTAACGGGGTGGAGAGGAGGCATGGGGTGCGGCGGAGGTGGCGCGGCCGGAGGCGAGGCTGAGACGTCGTGGTGGTGAGGCGGCGCCGAGGCGGCGGGGTGGAGAGGAAGAGACATGGAGGTGAAGAGAGACAGGGGAGAGAGAGGAGAGGATGGATAAGGATGATGATGAAGAGGCAGAGGGGGTAAATAAGTCTTTTGCACATAATTTAACAGTCAAACTAACATGAACTGACAGAAGTGGCAAAAACCAAATGGATGCAAAATTTAAGTGGAAAAAGTGACATGACCCAATTTGCGGGGTAAAACCGATATGGCACACCTTTCCAGTGGCACCAGCAAAATTTTCACAGTCCAATTTGCGGGGTAAAACCGAAATGGCACACCTTTCCAGTGGCACTAGCAAAATTTTCCCATATTTATAATGTAGGAATAGAAAAAACACAGGAATTGTATATGAATGTCGGTACATTCCTATTGAAACATAAAACAGAGGAATGATTTAAAAGCGGTGTTTGGATGCTTCATACGAATTTTGTAGGAATTTGAGAGGACACATACAAGACACAAATGGAAATTTTCCATGAGGTTTAACCTCGTGTCAGGATTTCTCCAAAATTCCTATAGAATGAGCCATGCCATATGAATTTCATGTGGTTTGGAACACCGGATTTCCCCCGATTCCTACGAGAATTGATTTGTTTCCTATGAAATTCCTACAAAATTCCTATGAAATTCCCCGTTCCAAATGGGGACAATCCTATGTTCTAAAAGGATATATAGGAAAATTTCCGATATAATTGGATTTCTTCAAAATTAAAATAATCCTATAATCCAAAGAGGAGAATGGATCACTTTTTTTTTAAAAAAAAGAGTGAAGATGGAACGAATCATGAATGAGTACGCATAAAACTCATCGTTGTTATTAGGGCAATTGTCTAATGAAAGAGGCTCTTAAGTATGAATCCAAGGCTCCCGTATCATCTTAGGGACATTTTAGAGCTATTTCCCAATATCACTGCTTCAGAGTTAAGACATCAGGGGTACCCAAGGTTGGAGGCCGGTGTACTCTCATGAGGTGTTTGGTACGAGGAATAGTTTGATATTACTACAAGCAAACCCTACGTTTTTATATGGTTTGAGGAATACAATAGGTTGGCACATGTCACTATGGCTGTTGAACAAGATGAGTAATAGAATCATGCTAAAAAGTCATTTGATTTCCCTAATATCATGGAATGTCTCTATTCCTAAAGTAAAACAGATCCTTCGTATATAAGATGTGCCCGGTGCCAAAAGTACATGTCTTTTCGTTGCCACTCAAAATTTTTTGTTTCATTGCCTTCGTATGAGTACTGTTCATAAGAGGCCAGAACAAAACCATTATTGCATTTTTCTATTCTCATTTCTTGTTAAAGTGTGATTCAAATCTGTTATCGTATCCGTGTCGAACACTACGCCAGACGAGGCACAGAGCAGTGCATGTGCCAAGCCGTGTCAGATGTGGCAACGGCTGGCGCATCCGGCTCTGATTCGGTTTCCTTCTCCATTAGGTACTCTTATTCCTTATCCTATATATATGTACCCTTGTAGTCGTACGATTAGATACACTGAAGTTTTCCGTGCTTGTAATTTCTCCCCCACACAGTGAATTCTGCCTTCGCGTGTTCATGGTTTTTCCCACGAGGGGATTCCACATAAAATCCGTGTCTCACATTCTTTTGTTCATGTTATTTTTTCATGCATTTTATAACAAGTGGTATCATAGCTCCAGGTTCGAAACCCAAGTCGTTGCCCATGACCGAATCAATTTCCTCCCGAGGTGGCACCCGCGAGACGACATCGAAGGGGCGCGAAATGCGACAAGAAATTTGATCGACGTTCAAGTGATCATCTTGCGGTGGCATCCGCACGACGTACACACAGAGTTGTTGGGAGTATTTTTTGTGCGAAATAGCACTATTTGGATGAGTATTAGCAAAAAGGGCCTCTTCGCAGTCGTAATGCCAAAAATGGCGCCATGCTCCATCCCATCCTGGCCCAGACGCCTTCCGTACTGCCACGTGTCCTTGTCCGCACAACCCTAGGACGGACAAGCCTTGTCCGTCCCTCATTGGTACGATCCTCCCTCGTTCGTCTCACCGTGGAGGGGATAATGCCTCGTCCGTCCCACTGTAGAGGGGACAAGCCCCAAAACGGGAACGTGGCACTTGTTCGTCCCTCCTTAGCGCGGTCTTCCCCGTCCGTCCCACCCTCCACAGGACAATTAGATTTCTAAGTCTCGAAAAATAGGGTTTTATGGATATTAGAGTTTTACGTTTCAAAAATTAGGGTTTCAGGATTTCATGTGAACAGTTATCAGGTGTTCTAGGTGTATGTATGTTGTGCTAATTACAAAGTGTATTCCTAAATTTTGTCAAATTTATTTTTCAATTTTTTTTTATTACAGCTCGACATGAAATGTCCAAACTCTCGTGATTTCATATGAATCTCGGTGTTTTCTGATTTCATGTTAGTCCGGAACTGATTTACTCAGAAAATAGGCACATAACATAAAAAATATGCATACAAATATAACACAACTAAAGCGCATAACATATATGTATTGCAATTACACACGGGATGCAATATGACTCACTCGTCTGAGCCACTCTCTACTCGCTGCGTCTGCATTTGCGTGTGCATCCTTGTTTTGCGTCGAGCATGTACATCATGCACGAGTGAGCAAACCAAAAAACAACTAAGATACACGCGCAACTTTCTTGGACTCAAAATGAACGAGGATGGAAACTAGTCTTCGCGGCGAAATAGCCGCTTCCCCTTGGCTCAAGACAGCCCACGGTGGCGGCGAGTGTCAAAGTCAGCCATATCCTGCGATTCCATGATGTAAGTAGACCATACATCCAAATACATAACCAGAATGCAAATTGTACATATCTCACATCTTCGATATGGAGTTCGCCTGGGCGATTGGAAATGCTACGACATCGACCGGTCTTAGTAGCAGTGGCGGACCTAGGATTTTACCACAGGGTATGCCAAAAAAAATTTCTTATACAATTCGGTAAAACCATATTCTAATTCGATAAAACCAAATACATTAAAGAACATGATAAGCCTTAAATTCAAAAATTAAGCTAGAAACGACGACAAATCTTGATATAAATTGTTCAAATGAAATACAAATAATTCGAAATATAGCCATAGAAAAGACTTACAATATTACTTGTTTATCCGCCGCTTTCTGAATGACATGAATGTCTCAATTATATCATCTTCATCAACTTGGAAGAAAATATCCCGCTCAATGAATGTGACTAGACAATCATCCAAAACACTATCACCGGCTTATTCCTTGACTTTGTTTTCACTATAACCAATGCGAGAAAAAACCCTTTCAACACTAGCGCTTTGCCACCGTAAAAGCAATATCAATTTGAGAAGCAAGTAAACCATATCATACACTTTATGCCTCTGTGTTTCAACAAGCTTAACTGAGAGATCAACAATGTTGTCTAGACCTTGGAAGCGATCATCTCGTTGCATGTCATCAATATAATTATCAAGTTGCAATTCAAGTTTTAGCAAATCATTGTTGGAGAAATCCTTAGGATAAAATTCAGCCAATCTCACGTACCTTCCGTGCATCAAAAGAAGCAAAGGAGTGGGAAGGACTAAAGGTTGACATACAAGAGAGTAGCTCCATATTGATCTCATCAAACCGATTATCAAGCTCTTGACTAATTTGATCAATGACACCAATGTATACTTCTCTTCCGAAATGGTCATCATTTGTTTGGTTTCTGGCACGGGCATACCTTGCTGATTTTCCATAAGGCACATAAACCCCATCCATAGCAGGAACTTCAACATCATGTGTAATGCAAAAAGAAGTGACCCTCTCAAGAAAATTATCCCAACCATCAGACCTCAGCTGTTGCATTCTACTCTTTGCCACATTAACAAGTGAGATTGCATTAAGAATATCTTGATCCCTTCTCTGCAAACACTCGGATAACTCATTTGTGTATCCAAGAATAACATACATTAAGTGCACAAAGAAAACGAACTCAAAGGTTTCAAATGCTCCAAGCACAAAATGTATCTTTGTCCAATCATCTTTATGTGAAATATCATCACCAAGATCAATGAGCACATCATGGATTGAGGAATACATAGTGATGATGCTACATATAGTTTTGTAATGAGAGCCCCACCGAGTCTCACCAGGCCTAGGCAAACCCATCTCTTGATGCGGGCGGTGGCGGTGACAAGGGCGAGGGCACAGGATCTTCAACCACCACTCTATCTTGCTCTTGATTCTGCTCTTCAACCGGAGGTGGGGCAATGTTTGAAGCCGCAAATTCTTGCCTTCTTTCTTTGCGTGTTTTGAAAAAGAGACGCAATGTCTCACTTCTCTTCATAATTGAACAATTCGAAAAAAATTATGTAATGTAAGTATGACAACTAGCTAGGCATTATATCAAAACTCACATGCGATGATGGAATCATGTTACTATTAAAAAACTCACATGCTGCCTTCTTTGATGGATTGATGCTAAATTGCTAATTAGTGGTCCATTGAACAAACTCACGGATCGAATGAAATAATAAGAAATCACTCATAAATAAATAAATAAAAATATGACCAAACGTCTATACAAGTACACAAGTTTTTACAAATAAGATCAATACTGCACCGCGATCCCGCAACTAAGTGTCGTCAGAGTGCCGATCGATCGAAAGCGATCGGGCGGACATGAGATGACCCGCCACGGACAAGAATCGCCGCGACCGACGCAATCCAGCGCCCGTCCCGCCGTCTCCGCTCGTGCGGCCGCGCCGCCAAGGCCGAATCGCCGGCTCCGTGAAGTGCCGACGATGCCCGACGCGGCGACGCGATCCGCCCGACGCCCGCCGCCGCTCCGCTAAAGTGGCGGCGGCTGGCGTAGAGACGAAGACGACGACAGACGACTCGACTTCTCCGCGTGCGGTTACTCCCGATCCCGAGTGCCAGCGGCGCGAAGTTACTCGCGTTCGCGATATCGTCGCGTCGCGAGCGCGAAGCGAACCGAAGTTGCGCGATATGCGTGCGTGCGGAAGCTCAAAAGCCGAACCGAGTTGCGCGATATGCGTGCGTGCTCGTTAGCTTCCTCTTTCTCTGCGCGATATGCGTGCGTGCTCGTTAGCTTCCTCTTTCTTTTTTTTTTACATAAAATTTTTCTATTATCTATCTAAATAATCATCGTCTTGAGAAACAATGTGGTGCAAATCCGGCTTGTAATCATCATCTTGACTCGATCCAGGGGCGGACCCCAGGGTATGCCGTGGCCCACCCGGCATACCCTGTGGGTCCGCCCCTGCTTAGTAGCAGGAGCCTTCCCCTTGTCACGGGAATGCCCAGGTCAGTGGCGTGTATCGAAGTCCTTTATGTTCCGCGAAACGGGATGGTCAATTCCATGATGTTAGAACAACAAAAGACCAAATAAATCATCAGGATGCAAATTGTACATAACCCACCTCTTCAATATGGAGTGCGTCTAGGCAACGAGAGAAGCTACGACAGCCGCCAGTCTTAGTAGCAGGAGCGTTCCCCTTGTCTGTCGAGCGTTGCGCCCAGTCATACTCAGTTTCCTATTCGGGGGTCCTCCACTAGACCACCACCACCAGTTGTCCTGGGCTCCTCCGGTGCCTTTTCAATAGGGTCCAGTACGTATGGTTTCCCTCGCTGGAAGGTCTCCGCTCGCATCGCATAGTTCAATATGAACTTCTGCTCGATGAACGCCCTATTGTATAACTCCGGTCTGTTAATCTATTGAAAGAAATTGCAGCGCACTCAAGCTGTCATTACACGGAAATGAAGTTAAAAATTCATGGAATTCAACGTAGGTGGTGCAAAAATTAATGTGAGTGCAGGATACGTTTACAAGGTAGTGCCCGCACGTATAGTACGCCAGGGTGGCAGTGGTCGGGTGTGTCGAGTGTCGAATAAATGATTTTGGTTGGCTGTTCGCACATGCGTTGCGGGCGTGGAAACTCAGGTGGTACGGACACATCCTTCATTGATAAATTTGGGTAGGGTTTAGCCCTCTTCGCGGGCCACTTGCACTTCTGCAATATCTTCGCATAAAAGTTCGTGGACGAGTCTAACATATCCTTGTTGTAGCGCACAAAACAAGGATGAGTCAGTTTAGAACAATGTACACGTTATGGAAGAATGACGTAAAGAAATGCACATATATGAGCAGACTACCCATTCACATGACAAGACGGTCCCCGTACAAGCAGACAATATAATAAATGACGACATTGAATGACGACTAGATGAGCTCGATCTGTTGGGATAATCCTTCATTGAGTGGCCAAGAGTCTTGTGTATCCTGCACTTGATCGTGTGGCTCAGACACCCACGCTTGCTGTCATCTATGTCGCGTCTACCGCCAATATTTCCATGTTGACTTCAAGGCCTTGTTTAGACCCCATTGCACCCTGTCCGGCCCAAGATCCGTACAGTTTATGTCCAAGCCATACGAGTGAAACTTAGCACTCCAAGTCATAGTACTTGAAGATATACGACGTAGACATCTGTCTCATTTGCGCACACACCTTGTACACATGCGAGCAAAGCTTATGCAGAAGCTTTGGCTTGTTGCAGGTGCAGGTGCATGTAGCCATATCACCCAGGGTGCATGCATGTTTTCTTCCCCCCTGGCATAACTATTGACATATTTTTTACACTGCCTGATCTCGTACTTCCTCCTGAGGCCATCGATCACCTGGATGTCGTGCATTCGGGTCTTCTGCATCTTCTGGTCCATTATCCTTTGCATGTTCTGGAACCACTGCTTCCCTTCTTCCATCTTTCAGCTCGCTACGGTGGCTCTATTGACGAAGTCGCCAACCATTCGAGTCCATGTATCCTTGACAATCGTGGTGATAGGGAGACACCACACACCGTTGAGCACGCTATTGTACACCTCAGACATATTGGTCCTCATAATTTCATACCTCGCACCGTCTGCATCATAGAGCAGGGATCATTTCTCCAACTCAAGAGCGTGGAGATTAATCCACTGTGTAAAACTTGTGGTGCTCATGAAATGCCCACTCGCGTCCTACTATCCCTCATGTGCCTCCGAAGGGGACTCCCTAGTGTGCCTAGTCTTCCGATGTTCGAGATCTGTCCAGATGGACTCAAACTTTTGGCTCTGGTTCTGCAGGCACAACACCTCGAAGGTCTTCATAAGTTCCTGACTGCGGAACCACGTGAAAAAGTTCGATGCAAGATGCCTCATGCACCACCGGGTTTGCACGTCGGTCCACTGGTGAGGGGGTATTGTCCCATGCTTCATGGTGTTCAGAGCCGACAATAACCCAGCATTGCGGCCCGTGATAAGGTATACATTGGGTCGGTCTTCCGCAACCGTCTGATTCACATTCGCCAGGAACCATAGCCAACTAGATGTGTTCTCACTCTCTGCAACAGCAAAAGCAATTGGAAGAAACTGGTCATTCACATCGGCCGCCACCGCAGTGAGAATGGTGTCCTTGTACCTCCTCGCGAGGAAAGTGTCATCCATCATGAGCACAGGACGATAGAACCTGAAGGCTCTATGGCATGGGAGAACGCCCAAAACACCCGGTCCAATATGAAGCTGTTGGGGCCTCCATCAGCAACTTCACTTTGAAGCTTGTTTATGTATGTGTTAGGGTTTGCTTCGGCAATTAGGTGAAGCATTCTCGGCCCAAAGTTGTACGCATCTTCATATGTCCCGTACATAGACTCAATAACTTTCTGCTTGGCTCGTCAGACCTTACTATAGTTGACTGGATAACCAACCATATTGGTGACTTCTGATAGTAGCATCTTGGGGGAGACGAACGCGTCCTCCGCAACTAGATGCCTGGTGAGGCTTTCCACATATGCAGAAGTCACATTCCGATGCTATTGCAGCGGCTCGCTAAGCTCGCAAGTATGGTCGGTCACCACCTTAACCACGAAGACCGAGCTGAAGAACTTTGTTCGGTGAGTGCTCACCTTGCCAAGATAGCCTTCCACTATGCACTTCACTGCGTAATGTCCTGGATTAGACCGATGCACCCGCACACACGGCTAATGGATAAGGTGTACCGTGCTATAGCTTGTTGCACGACGACCTTGCTAGGGACGTGCTGCCCAACTAAGAGTGTGTTGCATCAAACCCCCACTGGGGCCGTTCTTCTTGCGGCAGTACGAGTGATCGCACTACGATATCATCAAGTCTGGATGCCACGTATGGCATCTCCGAAGACACAACTCTGCCAGTTGGACCAGCACCCTCGGGTGCGCCCTGCTCGCTACCATCCGAGCTTGGGTCGGTGTCCTCATCGGACTCCAACCTTAGAGGCAGGTCCGGTAGATACTCATGGCAGTCAAAGTGGGCTGACCACCACAGTCGCACCCCCTTAGTTTGCACAAAATTATGCACAACTCTTCTTTCATTGATTTCCTCTAAAACAACACATTTCGTGCTACCGTCTTTAGGCTCTTCCCGTGGCTGTCTGCTTCCCAAGGCATCGACATCATCATAGTCCCCGGTGGCCTGTGTACGAATTTCACTTACACCATCAGCTTCCCGTATATCGCCACCTCGGGCTGGAAAGCAATCTGCATGTACTGGCCCCATGCTATGCTTCCATTCAGTTTCACTAGCTCCTATATGCCCTGCCCTCCCCTACTCGTGCAAGTGATCGCCCCGATGGCAAATTTCTTCGTCGTTGGCTTCGTGTCGAACTCCCCCCGGATGTAGCCTCTAAGCTCGTGAATATTCTCGCTTCGAGCCCCTCCGCCCGGATCACCTTGTACTAGCATCTCGATAGGTTGAACCCAACGGGTCTAGCATGTACGAGACCGTCACCACAAAACATTACCATGTCTTGCATGTCTAAAATTACCTAACTAGGGTACGCAATATAACAAACAGGGTATGTAATTAGCATAAATTAATTACCTATCCACGACTATTTAAATGTGATTATTTCTTCAATTACCACTAATTAAATAGGACTAAACCAAAATGTACTAAATAATTACAAGTAATTAATTTGCAACTAATTAACCACAACATAGATAATTACAACATATTGCATACAAGTAAGCAATTAAATGTAAGTAAGTGAATATGAATAATTAATTAATTAGCAACAATTTGATTCTTTATCAATAAATCACTTACGAGTAAGTCATTACATCTAAGTGGTTCTCACTTAATTAATAACAATTACTTAGTTGCCACTAATTAACTATGAGTCATTACATACGAACAAATTAATTATGGTCATGTAAATTCGACCACTTATTTTGCACTAATGTAATCAACACAACTCAACTACGTGAAATTTAGTTACGAAATATTAATTATGACTAAATAATTAATTAGCACACATTTCCACTAATTAATTATGACTAATTAACAACAAGTATTCGATTACGACAGCTTAATTACAACTTACAAACTACGGTTCAATTACCACTAACTAACTACGACTAATAAATTACCACTAATTAATTACGACTGAAATAATTACAACTAAAATATATGAAATAATTTTACCGTACCTTGATGTCGACCCCACGGTACTTATACGGTCATAACCACTGCTCTAAACACTACTTCCTCCACAGCGTATTTGTCGACGATCAAATCGCCGATCTTATGAATATATAAATGAAAAGAGGAAAAATGTGCGTGACTTCTGGGAGTGGATCTAACTTGCTCTTTATTGCTATGAACTCACAATTACAAACACTGGGAGTATCTAAAAACACAACACTTTGCTATATCTTGCTTGATGTCTTACGCTTGCTTGTCTATCTTTGTACCCCTGCCTATCTTGTACCCCTCTTTTCCTCTCTGTCCTTCCATGACCCTCCTTAAATAGTTGATGAAGCGGTGGCAGTTATCCCATGAAGGGACATTCGTTGAGGAGCGACGTACCTGGTCGGGAAGAGACGGCAGTTTGGCGGTTCCACTAACTGTAAAGGCGGTTGGTGAAAACGTCAACTGTTCTGCGGTTAATGATTTAGGAGATGTTAAATCATTAGCCGTAATAGCGTTGTATTATGTGGAACATGAAACACGTGGTTCGTTCATCACATAGTGAGTGGCGTGGTCGGAGACTTGACCTAAACGCCTGTTCATAGCTTTACGAGCACTCACCGGTCGTGGACTAGGCTTGGAACTTTGTCAGGCCGAGGTATTCATTATATAACCACGTAATACCTACGACCGATTAGGTCGGTGGTCTTAAATTACGACCACGAGCGTATGGTCTTTATCATATATTAAGATAATATATGAATATTTCAATCCTCAACAGCTAGCCCCCGAACTTTTAAATGAATGTTGGTCGTGCGGACACGTTCTCCAATGCAATCATATCGAACAGACCTCTCATTAAATGCCGTGAGACTCGAGGCGGTCTGTATTCATTTTAAAGTTGAGAAACTGCTTTGAAAAAAGGAAAAAGCCTTTATGTCCTTCAGGCGAAAAGGTATTTGCCCGTTGGACTTCTCGAAGAGTCGATTCTGATGAAAATGTCTATAAAACGACCCTACCGAGTGCTTTAAACCTTTATGCCTCTATCTCGAAGAAAATCTTCCTTGAGTTCTTCACCCAAAAAATGAAAGCATCATGTCGGACCTCATCGCAAACTGGTCGATCTCCGATATGAGCGAGAGAAGATTGGAGAGTTTGGAGAGAGTTGGGTTGCTACCCGACAGGAGTTTGATCTCTTGGAGATCGGCTTTTGGAAACGCTTGCCCAGCGAGGAGGAGAAATCCCGGTGTTCCTCGCGTACGTTGAGTGCGGGCTCAAGCTTCCAGCACATTCTTTTCTTTCTCAAGTACTGGAGTTTTATGAGATTGAGTTGATCAACCTTGCTCCCAACGCCATTGCAAACCTAAGCATCTTCGCCTACCTCTGCGAAGCATACTTGGGGATTCCACCGTCGATGGAACTCTTCAAGTACTACTATCGGATGGCGAACACGAAGAAAACGACCAGCACCCCTGGGGAATGTACCCTAAGGCTTCATGATGGCAAGGCTGACCAGTACATTCGTATGTACTCGAAGTCTTCTTGGTCATCATAGAAGAAAAGCTAGTTTTACATGAAGGTTACACGAGAAGACGGCCTGTATTACAGCGGTAAGAAGGCGGTCGAGAACTCACGTTGGCGTTCCTCCTCAAAGAAGGAGGGGGAAGTTGGGAGATGGGTTGAGGCTATCCATCTCTTGAGCGTCAGAGGTTTAACCTCCTGGCACGTTGTTAGGGACTTTTCCATTAGGAGGATTAGTCCTTTAAAGACCAGGGCACGTTCGATGCTCTGGTTCATTGGTGGCGACGACGCTACCAAGGATTACGATCCATGTAATTTTGTAAAATCCCACCCATTATTTTGCGATTTGATCATTTTCGCAAAACTAAGATCTTTCATTTGTAATCGTAGTCTTGTCTTACGAGGGCGTCGAAAGCAGGATCAAAATGATCTGTATTTGGCGAACGATGACAAGGCCGGCTTTCCTTAATCCTAGCACTTGGCCGTGCCGAGGAGAGGACCGAAAGACTTAGGGTAAGTGTATTAACTTCTTTTCATCTTTCCGCTTATTTTCGATCGGTTCTAATCCTCTTTATGTGTAGTTGGTCTGACTCAAGATCAACGAGGCTACGAGACATGTGAGCCTATTGATTATCCGACCGATCTTGTGATCGCCGAGGCGTGTCACGCCGAGGTAACAACTAAAAGAAATAACCTCGCAAGATGAAGTATATTCTTCACTGATTAACTTTGTTTTGTTAATACAGCGGCAATCATCGAGTCTCGTCTAGTTGTCTATGAGACGGCTATTCTCGATACTGAAACTACACTTTCGATCCGAGTCGGGGATCTTGCTCTTGACGGATGGTCGAGAACATTGCTTCGATCTCGATCGGAGTGTAGAGAATACAATTGAACCTACCGATTCGGGCTCGTGGGAACAATTGAAAAGAAGAAAAAACAGCAGCAACGCATTTTAAGCGGTAGCTTATAAGATCAAGACTAAGAAAACAACCGGTATGTACAACTTTTATATGAAAAGCATACCTCGTATATTCCAAGTAGAATTGAACTTTCTGCTTTCTCGTGCGGATCTGCTGAATCCTCGGTCGCCCCGGCCGATCGCATTCAACAGTCGGTGATCGGAGGTGGTCTGGCCATTGTCTTCCTCGGTAGGACATCTTGAGGATGGCGTGGTCGGAGGAGCCCCGAGTCAACCTCGGCTCACAAACCGAGCTAGATCCGTAGTAGTCACTATGCCGCAGCGGAGGTAGAGACCATGCGATCTTCCACAGGATCCGATGCACGAAGGTCATCCTCCAAAACTAACAAGTTTCCTTTCTCAACTCGATTTGCGCGAGTAAGGAACTTGATGATTATTGGGGAAGAATATCGGATCGCTTTGATGCGGTGCGCCCGATAAAATTTGTACCGATTACAATGATGTCGTAATTGGGTAAGTGTCTTCAATCCTCTCCATAACCTTTCTCAAAGTTCACAAGAAGGTTTATGGAAGAAATGCTACTTACGCAACATATGATCGAAAACCTCGCTACGGTCGGAGGACTAGCCGAAGCGAGTTAGGATATTAGAGGAAAACACTCGAGATAGAGAGTAAGAGTTCCTCTTCTTTTCTCATTAAGACTTTCCTTTTATTTATTCTCCTTATCAAGAATTCTTTTGATAGACTTAGAGAAATAAAAGAAGATGCTTTAATGAAAAGGCGGAAGAATAAAGCTTGAAGAAGAACTCGGGCTAAGAACCGGTCGATCGAAGACTTGACGACCAAAGAATAAAAAGCTTCGGATGATTCCAAGAAGAGAGAGGAAGGTAACTAGTCGTAGTCATGACTTAGTATGTCTTCCAATCTTTTTACTTAATACTTGCTTTGTCTATGCAGAACAAAACAAGCATTGACCAGAGCGAAGAAAGCTCGGAATTTGAGCAAGACAAGGGCGACCCTCGTGCTTAGTTTAGATGAGAAAATCACCTCGCTAAACAAAATGCTCTTTGACATGGGCGCGGGATCAAGCTTGCCCTCCTTGAGTGACCCAATAGAAAGGTCAACTTCCTAGGCTCTTTCTTTGGAAGAGCTCAAGGTTTTGCTCAAGACCACTAGGAGAACTATGCCCACTCCGTTAAGGAGTCTATTGCTGTGGAGTCGGTCTTGCTTTGGCAAAGCGAAAGCTTCCACCCATCAACTAACCTTCAAGCCATCGAAGAGGATTTCAGCGCTTACCCGAGAGGCAAATCGGATCCTCGCGGAGATGAAACCTCTAGGCGAAAAGGTCGCAGAAGAGATGGAAGTCGGATCTCCATCTAGCGATGATTAGTTTAGGCATTCTCTAGTAGTTTAGTGCGAGGAAAAAACAATGCATACAATGTAAAGACTTACCTTTCTCTTATCAAAATGGAAAAAATTCTTTTATTCATCCGGTCGACTTGTGAATTTATGTCTTATCTAGCCCCCGACTATTGTATAGTAGAAGATCTTTACTATATAATAGTACCACCTGAGGCCAAGAATATAAATCAAAATATCAACCATTACTTGTAAGCATGTACTGATCGGTAAAAAACTGATCATGGTAATACTAGGAAACCTTTATGGTCGAAACCGTGTAGGTTTCGGCTAGTTGTAAATCTATTTTTAATGATCGAAGTACTTTACTAAAACAACATATGGTCGGAAAAATAAAGAATTATCCTTGATAAGAGGAAAAACATGAAAAACATATGTTAAAAGCAGACTGGTCGGAATGAACCTAGCAAGGAAATAAAGGTATAAAATACATTTCGCAAGACGTGCTCATGCTCTTAGTCCGACTGGCAGCGGGGATCGTAAGAAAAGACCGTCGATAGGAAGCTCCTTCCAGTGGGCGGAACCACGTGTGAAAAAGGAGAGACTTCGACTAGGAGGTTTTCCGTGTCCCGACCAGTAGCCAAACAAGAGTAGAACAGAATTTTGAAACATAAAATATACGCTTTATAATCCAGAGCATACGAACCGCAGTCGACCAGGATTAGGCAACGTCATATAAATAACATCACTCACTACTCCAAATTTAATTATCATGTTTAAAGAATTTAAACGAAAATGGAACGAAATGAAATGAAAGAATTTAAACAAAGAACTTACGCAATTGGTCAATGTTCCATGAATTTGACAAAACCTGCCGTCGACATGGCTAATCGTCTTGAGCACAGTGGGCAACCGACCACGATGTAAGGACCTTCCCATTTAGGGAGAGTTTATTGCGCCGCTTGGCTCAATTTTTACGAGAACGGATCACCTACGACTAGGTTGCGAGGTTGCACCTTACGATTGTAGTACCTTCGCATGGCTTCTTTGGTAGATTGCGAGCGATCAAAGCTTGGTTTCGCGTTCTTCAAGGAAATTGATGTCGTCAGTCGATGTTCTTCCCGATTGCTTAAGTTAAAACAATCGGTCGCGAAGAGCCAATTTTCAGTGCGGAGGAAGCATAGCTTGCCCCATAAACTAAAAAGAAAGGTGTTTCACGGTCGCTTACGATCGTCGTGGTCCTGGACCCATAAAGCGAAGGAAGTTCTTGAACCTAAGCCCTTGACCGTTTTATTAGCGGTGAATACTCGGCGTTTTATCCTGGATTAGGATACCATTGGCACGCTCATTGCTCCATTGCTCGTGGATGAGCCACGAAGCGAAATGGATTTTGATTCCTAGTTCTTCGTAGAATTCACGGAAATTGCTACTTGAGAATCGGGTACCATTGTCCGTGATGATCATTTCGGGTACACCAAATCGCGTAATCACGTTTTTGTTATGAACCTCTTAGCGGCTTGGTTGTAACTTTACAACTAGCTCGGCTTCAATCCATTTGTGAGCGTGTCAATCATGACGACAGAATTGAAGCCCGGGTGCTCTTGGGAATGGTCCCGAATGTCTAGTCCCAGTTGCAAAAGGCCAAGAAAGAGGATTGTTTGCAAAGCTTGTGCTGGTGATGTACTTATCGGCTATGAAATCGACATTATGCGCGCCGTCACGAGCTCTTTTGCATCATGAAGGCGGTTGGCGATAGTATCCTTGCTCAAGACTTTACTGACCAAGGTTACGTAGGAATGATGTGCTCCACACTCCTTCATGAATTTGGTTAGCAACCTAATGCCACCGATTGAGATATGCATCTCATCAACACCCCATGAGATCCTCGTTTATACAAGGTACTTTCGATTAGAGTGTATGATTTGGCCTTTAGTGCTATCTGATCGGCCTCTACATCATCTTGAGAATTAGGTCATCTTGAAGATAATTGTAGATCGATGTCATCCATCTCTACCTTGATCGTTACCGATCCGTGGAGCATCTAAGTTATCGAGTCAATAGGGTTGACTGATGTAAACTATCGATGTTCTCGGAATGCTCGACTACTGAGGGTGAATCGAGTTGCTCGAGAAAAACTCCCGGCGGGACGGTTGACCTAGTAGAGGCCATCCGTGACAACTGATCTGCTAGAAAGTTCTCCTTTCTAGGAATATGTTGGATCCGGAAACCGAAGAAGTGCTTTTGAATTTCCGTACTTCGCGGATAGGAAGACATCTTGGTACTCGAGCATTGGTACTCTTTCCCTACTTGATTCGCTACTAGTTGAGAATCGCCTTTCACTAGCAATTTGCGAATCCGAGCTGAGCGAGCCGCTCGAAGTCCTGCCAGCAAACCTTCGTACTCTGCCACATTGTTTGTAGCGGGAAGGTTAAACCGGGCGGCATACTTGATGTGTTCGCGGTAGGGGATATCAAGACGACTCGACCCGATCCCTTAAGCATTAAGGAACCATCGGCACGTTGTCCACTCGTCGTGGCGCTCGTACTCGTGTCCTTGCTTAGATTAGGGTTTGTCCACTCGGCAATGAATTACGCTATTGCACGAGACTTTATGGTCGTTCGTGAGATGAAATGGAGGTCGAGCGTCCTAGTTCCACCGCCCATTTTGCTATTAGTCTGACGATTCCCTATTTCAAGGACTTGACCTAAGGGATATCCAATGAGGCACGACCACTTTGTGGGCACGAAAGTAATGCCTTAGTTTCCTTGAAGCCATAAGGAGACTATAAAGCAACCACGTACTGTGGGTATCTTTCCTTTGGCCCATGTAAGACTTAAACTTACGTAATACACCGGTCGTTGGGCGTTTTCACGTTCTACGACGATTACCGCCGACGACTTGTGGCGTTGCGACCACGTAAATCAATAGTGTTTCCCGGTCTTGGAGAAACTAAGGCCGGGGCACTCGTAGGTACTCTTTGAGCTTTTCAAAGGCATCATTAAGCTTAGTCGTCCACTCGAAACTTCCATGTTTAGAAGAAGTTTGAAGAAAGGTAGTCCCTTTTCCCCAACTTTGGCTATAAACGACTTAGCGCTACCATACAACCGGTTAGCTTCGGACTTCCTTCTTCGTGGTCGGCGCATCGATGGATGGCGATATCTTCGCGGGTTTGCTTCGATACCTCTAGCGAAACTAGGAAACCGAGCAGACTTTCAGTGAAACCCCAACACACACTTCTCCTGATTCAACTTGAGGTTATGTCTTCTCAAGTTATTGAAAGTCTCTTTAAGGTCAAGCATATGGTCACCGGAGTTGACACTTTTCACTACCAAGTCATCAACGTAGGCTTCCAAATTCGACCTATTTGTGGGTGAAGGTTTTCGCATTAATCTTTGAAAAGTTGCACCGTTTTTGAGACCAAAGGGCATTTTTACATAACGAAAGTGCCAAATGGAGTGATGAAGGAAGTTTTTCTTCATCTTCTTTACTCATACTAATCTGGTGGTACCACGAGTAAGCATCTAAAAACTTAATAACTCGCTTTTGGAGGTAGAGTCTACAAGTTGATCAATGCGAGGAAGGGAAAATCATCCTTCGGACAAGCTTTATTAAGATCTGTGAAGTCTATACACATCCTCCATTTCCCATTACTCTTCCTAACCATTACAGATTAGCGAGCCATTGAGGTGATGTACTTCACGAATGAATCCGACCTTTAAGAGCTTGTCAATCTCGGTGGATGGCGTCCTTCCGTTGGTGCGAAACGTCTGAGCTTCCTTGGCCGGATTTTGTCGGTGGGCGCTAGCTTTGCACTCGATCACCTCCTAGGGACTCGGGCATGTCGGACGCTTGCCATGCGAACACATCCTTGTTTGCTCGGAGGAAGGAGACGAGCGACTCTTCCTATTTAGGATTGAGTCCTGCTCCGATCAGTACCTTTGGTGAGGATCCATTAGCATTGCTTGACATGGCGTTTCTGAAGGGCGCCTTTGTCGAGTGGAACCTCTTTGGTGCAGTCGGACGGTTTGGGCGTTATCTTGGGTCTGGAGTGCTTGACCTGCACAGATGATGAGTCAAAATTTCTAGTCGGTAACTCATCGACCAGTTCTAAAGACCTTCGATCACATGCGTATGCCATTTTGCGATCTCCACGAACCATGATTACCCCTTTTGGTCCTGGCATTTTCAAATTTTGATACCGTAGTGCGTGGCTATCAAGAATTTCGCTAATCTTGGACGACCAAAATTCCATTATATGTGGTTTGAAATCAACCACGTCAAATGAAATTTTTAGTTCGGAAGTTATCGGGGCTTCGAGCGTGGCCGTAAGGACACTTGTCCTATCGGTTTGGCGGTAGAACCAGAACTATGCCATGAAAGGCGTATTTCACGGTTTTACCTTTGATCTAGGAACTGCATATCTTCTAAAGCTCCCAAAATAAGATATTTAAAGAGCTACCACCGTCTATCAAAACTCGATTGACTTTGCAATTATTAATAGTAGGCTCTACAATAATAGGGAACCTACCCTGGTCGAGTTGATGAGACGAGGCAATCTTCTTTGCTGAAGGAGATCACGGTATCCGACCACCTTGATGGTTTGGTGATGATCGAAGGTTCCGATAGGTTGACCTCTCGCTCCATGGCTTTCAGATGACGGCGTGAGTCGTATGAAGAAGATCCTCCAAAGATCATATTTACCGTCTTGCCGAGGCTCCCGGTACTCCATCTCTTAATCGCCATCCTTGTCCTTTTTGGAACTTGTTTCCCCAACTCTGGATTGCGGGAAGTGGGCCTTTACACATAGAAATCCTCCGGCTTCTTTTGCCAAACACGACAGTGCGCAAGTCATGCCACGTCATGGTGAAGTGGACACCACTTCTTACCTTTATTATGGCTATCGGTCGGAACTTTGGCTTTGCCCCGACCAGGTATAATCCTTCTTACCCTTGAGCGGTTTATCGGAACCGCTAGGACTTCCTTGGTGCCCATTTTGCGGTGCTTCTTCTTCTTGGAAACCTTCTTGGGATTCTTTTACGACTTTTCAATGCCAGTTGCGGGATTTTATCTTTTGATCAATGGCTTCATTCCACTCAACCGCCTCACTAGCGGCCGATACTTATCGACCATGTCAAAGAGTTCGTCGTTGTTCGTGGAGGATTCATAGCAATGTCCTCCGTAAACCGCCGATTCCTTAAACACCGCCTTGAATGCGAATCACGAAGATTACGCAATCTCGGAATAAATTTGAACTGGTGAACCTCTTGATGTCTTGTGGAGAGTTTCCTTTGGTTCTTCCGAGTCAGATGGAGATCATCCTCCTTTCGGAGACGATCGTGACGTACTTCGGAAATTCACAATCAAAAGATCGCGAGTTGTTCCCAAGTATAAATAGATCAAACCGTTGGTTAAGCAACCAAGGCGGATCCTTCGAGCCGTGGGCAAATAATTAGCCATCACGTTTTGATCACCACCCACGCTCTCGATGGCGTGTGGTATATATCTGGAGAAACTCTAATGGATTTTGAGATCCATCAAATTTATCCATGTTGGCGGGTCGGAACCCATTAGGCCAGCGTCGACTTGGAGCCCTGCGAGAAAGGCTCTACAACTCAGAATCGATTCATAGCGCCTTCTTGGAAAGGTGCCAACTACGATCGATGGGAGATCGGTTTTGTAACACCACGACCCAAAATCGGCTCAATGCCCGACCAGTAGTGGGGCGGACCGCCCACACATAGCACCCTTACACTTCGTCCTCGCCGTGTAAAAAAGGTTAACCCGAGAGTGCTACGTTTGGATCAACGAGCATTATATACTACTATAACTCACTTGGGACAAGCAATGTGGGACTAATCCCACCACACAACTCCTCATGGGCCACATGGGCCACACTCTGACGGTAGGGGTATTACATTCACCCCTTAAGAGTGGCGCCCTCGTGACATATCATGCATCTCGCGGCAAATGCCCAGAACCACCCCTCGGTACACGTCAAGTGTGTCAGGTCTATGCGGCACATATGCCATACTATGTGTCCGCTCCGGGCCCATGTGCCATCGCCATATGTCAGCGCCCTGTCCCATCGCGCGTCGTGAGTTGATGCTCGATACCATCTGTGACACCACGACCCAAAATCGGCTCAATGCCCGGCCAGCGTGGGCGGACCCGCCCACATAGCACCCCACTTACACTTTCGTCCTCGCCGTGTAAAAGGTTAACCGGAGGTGCTACGTTTGGATCAACGGGCATTATATACTACTATAACTCACTTGGGACAAGCAATGTGGGACTAATCCCACCACACAACTCCTCATGGGCCACATGGGCCACACTACTGGCAGTAGGGTATTACATTCACCTCAAGAGTGGCGCCACAGCGATACCGCATCTGCGGCAAATGCCCAGATCCACCCCTCGGTGCGCGTCCGTCGTCGGTGCAACACATATGCCATGCCATGTGTCCCTCCGGGCCCACATGTGCTATCGCCATATGCGCGCCCATCCCTGCAGCGCGCCGTCTGACGAGTTGATGCTTCGATACCATCTGTAACACCGACCCAAAATCGGCTCAATGCCCGACCCACCATGGGGCGGACCCGCCCACACATAGCACCTCACTTACACTTTCGTCCTCGCTTAGGTGAAAGGGTTAACCGGAGGTGCTATGTTTGATCATCAGAGCATTATATACTAGTACAACTCACTTGAGACAAGCAATGTGGGACTAATCCCACCACACAACTCCTCATGGGCCACATGGGCCACACTAAAGCGGTAGGGGTATTACGGGTTTCTTCTATTTGAGCAGCCAGAGGCTCAAATCGTCCGATCCGGTCGAAGGCGTTATCATGGCGTCCTTGACCATTAGCATGGTTCGGATGATGACGGAGATCATCGGGCCAAGTATGTGCTCTCCTTGGCTGGGGAAGAGTCGTTGTTAGAAACAACCTTCTTCCTTCATGACCTCTTGGTCGAATCGCGAGGAGGTCTAGGTGCCGATGGGTGACCATGCTTGCCCTCTCTTTGAGGAGGAGGGCCATGAAGTCACCGTTAGACTTTGTGACATCCTTTGCCCCTGCGCGCTTCCGTGCGTTACGGTCGTTGAAGAATTTCCGATACTGCTCCACCAATTGGGTAAAGCCGGAGCTTGGCGGGGCGAGTCGATATTATTAGAATATCTTGAATCGACATAAGTTACGAAGCATTACCAAGGTCTCGGAGGATTCATCGAAGATGTTGGTGTTCGGAGACCGAAGTTCCTCGGACCTTTGGCTAACTCCGTCATGCTGTCATCCTTGGTGAAATTGCACCGCAGCGTATTAGGCGGTGGGCGTCCATCGACTCCGTTGCCTCGGTAGGTGGTGCTTGATTGCCCGCACCATCTCCATTAGCGGTGGTGGCGAGGCGGGGTGTGCGGGGCGTGAGTGGCATCACGATCAACATTTTGATCGTGTTGACCTCATGCTTCGACAACGATCTTCAGGAGCTTCCCTTTGTGACTAGCGGAGAACTTCTCGGTGCTTCTACGAGAGACTTCCACGATGGAGCCGGTCGGAGATGAGAACCTCCGAGGTCTTCGTGGCGGGCTCGATCGATTCGATGGATTGCCGATCGGATCACGAGTCTTATCGTCCTCGCTCGGTCCATTACCGGTGAGGTCTCATCATTGCTCGTTACGGATCTTGCGGTTGGTCCACAAATTTCGAGGCCGTTGGTGAATACATCGACCATGACTATGTCAAGGGTATATTGACCCTCGGGTTGTGGGTACGAGGTGTTGTCACCTTTATCGCCGTCGGAGAAACAGGGCTTGGAAAAATATTCGGGCGTCGATCTGGTGAACGATCCGATCCTCGGCGCCTCTTGGCGCAGCGGTGTATCTTCATCCATCCGCTCAAGTTATTGTAAATCGGCGACACTGCGAATGCTCGAGAGGAGGGCGAAGATTCCCCATGTTGCATAAGCTTGGATCGAGCTTCCATGTCAAGGTTGGAGTAGTCATCCAAGTCGAACCGGTTTTCCTCATCCCATGTTCTGCCATACTTGTGATTACGAATATGAAGAAAGCGGATGAGTTGAGCGAAGAACCTCTTGAAATTTTTGCACTATCTTCCCCCCCGGATGGCGCCCGGTATCGACAATCAAATCGCCGATCTTATGAATATATAAATGAAAAGAGGAAAAATGTGCGTGACTTACGGAGTGGATCTAACTTGCTCTTTATTGCTATGAACTCACAATTACAAACCTTTGGGAGTATCTAAAAACACAACACTTTGCTATATCTTGCTTGATGTCTTACTTGTCTTTGTCTATCTTGTACCCCTGTCTATCTTGTACCCCTCTTTTTCCTCTCTGTCCTTCCATGACCCTCCTTAAATAGTTGATGAAGCGGTGGCGATTATCCCATGAAGGACATCAGTTGAGGAGCGACGCACTTTGATCGGGAAGAGGCGGCGATTTAGCGGTTCCACTAAGCGTAAAAGGCGGTTGGTAAAGCGTCAAGCATTCTGCGATTAATGATTTAGGAGGCGTTAAATCATTAGCCGTAATAGTCTTGTATTATGTGGAATATGAAACACGTGGTTCATTCATCACATAGTGAGTGGCGTGGTGGAGACTTGACCTAAACTTTGTTCATAGCTTTACGAGCACTCACTTTGGTCGTGGACTAGGCTTGGAACTTTGTCAGGCCAGGTATTCATTATATAACCACGTAATACCTACGACCCGATTAGGTCGGTGGTCTTAAATTATTAATAGTAGGCTCTACAATAATAGGGAACCTACCCTTGGCCGAGTTGATGAGACGAGGCAATCTTCTTTGTCAAGGAGATCACGTGATCCGACCACCTTGATGGTTTGGTGATGATCGGGTTCCGATAGGTTGACCTCTCGCCCATGGCTTTCGGATGACGGCGTGAGTCGTCTTTAAGAAGATCCTCCAAAGATCATATTTACCGCATACCGAGGCTCCCGGTACTCCATCTCTTCGCCGCCATCCTTGTCCTTTTGGAACTTGTTTCCAACTCCCGGATTGCGGGAAGTGGCCTTACCGCATGGAAATCCTCCAAAGATCTTTTGCCAAACACGACAAAGCGCAAGTCATGCCCTCGCTCGCTGGTGAAGGACACCACTTCTTACCTTTATTATGGCTATCGGTCGAACTTTGGCTTTGCCCCACTCCAGATAATCCTTCTTACCCTTGAACGGTTTATCCGAACCGCTAGGACTTCCTTGGTGCCCATTTTGCGGTGCTTCTTCTTGGAAACCTTCTTGGGATTCTTTTCGACTTTTCAATGCCAGTTATGGATTTTATCTTTTCGATCAATGGCCTCATTCCACTCAACCGCCTCACTAGCGGCCAGATACTTATCACCATGTCAAAGAGTTCGTCCGTTGTTCGTGGAGGATTCATAGCAATGTCCTCCGTGAAACCGCCGATTCCTTAAACTCGCTTTGAATGCCTCGAATCACGTAAGATTCTCAACTTCGAATAGAATTTCAACTCGGGTCAACCTCTGATGTACCGACGAGAGTTTTTTGGTTCTGCCGAGTCCGATGGAGATCATCCTCCTTTCTGTGACGATCGACGCACTCGGAAATTCACAATCAAAAGATCGCAGAGTTGTTCCCAAGTATAAATAGATCCGACCGGTTGGTTAAGCAACCAAGACCGGGCAGATCCTTCCAGAACCGTAGGCAAATAATTAGCCATCACGTTTTGATCACCACCCGCCGCTCTGATGGCAGTGGTATATATATCTGGAGAAACTCTAATGGATTTTGAGATCCATCGAATTTATCCATGTTGGCGGGTCGGAACCCATTAGGCCAACGTACAGCTTGGAGCCCTGCAGAAAAGGCTCTACAACCTGTAACTGATTCATAGCGCCTTCTTGGAAAAGGTGCCGGACTACGATCAGTAGGAGATCGGTTTCTTCTATTTGAACACCGAGGCTCCGTCGTCCCGATCCGGTCGCAGACGTTATCATGACGTCCTTGACCATTAGCATGGTTCAGATGATGACGGAGATCATCTGGGCCAAGCATGTGCTCTCCTTGGCTAGGGGAAGAGGTCGTTGTTCGAAACAACCTTCTTCCTTCATGACCTACTGGTCGGAATCGCCGAGGAGGTCTAGGTACCGGTGGTGACCATGCCCTCTCATCGAGGAGGAGCGCCGAGACGGTCACCGTTAGACTTTGTGACATCCTTTGCCCTCGCGACGCTCCGTGCGCCGCATGTCGTTGAAGAATTTCCGATACCTGCTCCACCAATTGGGTAAAGCCCGAGCTTCACCGGGGCGGTCGATGATATTAAGAATATCTTGAATACGACATAAGTTCTGAACTGTTACCAAGGTCTCAGAGGATTCATCGAAGATGTTGGTGTTCGGAGACCCGAAGTTCCTCTGGACCTTTGGCCTAACTCCGTCATGCCTGTCATCCTTGGTGGGGCTGCACCACGCGTATTAGCTGGTGGACGTCCATCAGCTCCGTTGCCTCTGGTAGGTGGTGCTTGATTGCCCGCGCCATCTCCATTAGCAGGTGGTGGCGAGGCAGGGTGTGCAGGACTGTGAGTGGCATCACGATCAACATTTCCGATCGTGTTGACCTCATGCTTCCAGCAACGATCTTCCGAGGAGCTTCCACTGTGACTAGCGGAGAACTTCTCAGTGCTTCTACCAGAGACTTCCACGATGGAGACCGGTCGGAGATGAGAACCTCCTGAGGTCTTCGTGGCGGGCTCAGTCTGATTCGGTGGATTGCCGATCGGATACTGAGTCTTATCGTCCTCACTCGGTCCATTACCGGTGAGGGTCTCATCGACACCGTTACCAGATGCCGGTTGGTCCCTGGAATTTCCAGAGGCCGTTGGTGAATACCTGTCAGCCATGACTATGTCAAGGGTATATTGACCCTCGGGTTGTGGGGCTGAGGTGTTGTCACCTTTGTCGCCGGTCGGAGAAACCGGCTTGAAAAATATTCGACGTCCCGATCCGGTCGGAACGATCCGATCCTCAGAAAGCGCCTCTTGGCGCAACGGTGTATCTTCATCCATCCGCTCAAGTTCGCTGTCGTCAGCGACCTGCGAATTATCAGAGGAGGACGAAGATTCCCCATGTTGCATAGCTTGGATGCAGGCTTCCATGTCAAGGTTGGAGTAGTCATCCAAGTCGAACCAGTTTTCCTCATCCCATGTTCCTGCCATACTTGTGATTACGAATATGAAGAAAGCGGATGAGTTGAGCGAAGAACCTCTTCGAAATTTTTGCACTATCTTCCCCACGGACGGCGCGGCGTCGACAATCAAATCGCGATCTTATGAATATATAAATGAAAAGAGGAAAAATGTGCGTGACTTCCGGAGTGGATCTAACTTGCTCTTTATTGCTATGAACTCACAATTACAAACACCGGAGTATCTAAAAACACAACACTTTGCTATATCTTGCTTGATGTCTTACGCTTGTCCGTCTATCTTTGTACCCGCCTATGCTGTACCCCCTCTTTTTCCTCTCTGTCCTTCCATGACCCTCCTTAAATAGTTGATGAAGCGGTGGCAGTTATCCCATGAAGGGACATCCGTTGAGGAGCGACGCACCTGGTCGGGAAGAGACGGCAGTTTGGCGGTTCCACTAATCGTAAAGGCGGTTGGTGAAAACGCTAAGCGCTTCTGCGGTTAATGATTTAGGAGACGTTAAATCATTAGCCGTAATAGTGCTGTATTATGTGGAATATGAAACACGTGGTTCATTCATCACATAGTGAGTGGCGTGGTCGGAGACTTGACCTAAACGCCTGTTCATAGCTTTACGAGCACTCACCTGGTCGTGGACTAGGCTTGGAACTTTGTCCGACCAGGGTATTCATTATATAACTTCTGTAATACCTACGACCAGTTAGGTCGGTGGTCTTAGAAGTTACGACCACGAAGACGTATGGTCTTTATCATATATTAAGATAATATATGAATATTTCAATCCTCAACAGTATTCCAAACAAAATTTTAGTTTAATTTGCTTTGTTCTCAGCGACGAGCGCGAGAATGAGAACAAATTCATGAGTGAGCGCGAGAGCGAGCGCGGCGCCAGTTTTTATAGGCACGTGAAGGCGTTACGTGCGGACGGGGTAGTGTGATTAGCAACACATGCAGACGAGGCAATGATGTGATGGATGGGATGGGCAAAATGACAGGGAGAGAGGGTGCTTTCGACATCGAAAGCCACCGAGGTCGGGCCCGAGTTAGGGCTTGCCCCCTCCACAGTGGGACGGACGAGGGATGACCACGCCAGGGAGGGACAGACAAGGCTAGTTCGTCATAAGGCGGTGCGGACAAGAACATGTGGCAACATAGGAGGCGTTTGGGCTATGGTGGGATGGAGCAGAGCGCCATTTTTGTTATTAAGGCTATGAGGAGGCCCTTTTTGCTAATACTGGTCCAAACATTGCTATTTGGGCCAAAAAGCGAGTTGTTGAATACAAAAAAAAACAAGTTACCAAAGTCATTTCAGTTTTGGATTGCAGTGTGAAGTTGTCGTTTAGGCCTGGTCAGAAGCAAGCTTCATCGACCGAGGTGGAGATTGTGTTCTGTGATCAGGAGCATATAGGGTCTTGGCCAGAGGTGTCCCTGGGAGCTGCCGGAGCCTTGTTTGGTTCTTGTCTCGAGAGTTCTCCTTCCCAGCCTGGCCTGATGACGCTCCTGGCGTAATTAGCTTGGCTCAGGCGCCAAAAATTGAACGTCTGCTACAGGCAGCAAGTTTAGCAAATATATTAGGAAAGAGAACTGCTATACAGACCACGTTCCTTTGTACGACACAAGTACGACAAAGCGAAATAACGTGAACACACAACGGTCGTCCCGCATTCCACACTCCTCGTCGCTGGTGTTGTTTCGTTGCACTCGGTTTATCAAAGTGTGTTTCATGTTTTTACACTTTCTCCTTCTCAAAGTATGATTTTTTTATTTTACGTTTTTCTTAGGCCCAAGTCTCTAACCAAACACCACATTCTCATGCTTGCCTAGATAGAAAATATCATTTGATTTTCAGACTATCTCCAGACACCACTTTTTACCAGACATGGAGCCCATGACGCCAACCAAACAAGATCATGATTCGATGAGGAGCAAGCATCGTCAACATTGAGTCCTGAGGAGCAACACGTCGCACAAAGCAAACAATGGTTCATCCACACAGAAGCCAAATAGGCTATGATTTGCTTCGTGCACTCGACAATCGTACCAGAGAGACTGGTCTCTTTTCTAGGTGCATACAAAAGAGCACCAAGGATATACTAGGTTTTGCTAGATACACACAAAGAAAATTACCCAAAGTTTTTTTGCTTCGCGTACACAGAAGTTTAACAAGAATTCCACAAGGTCTTGCTATGTACACACACAGGAATCCTACCAAGAGAATTCAGCAGCCTCAACTTGGTGATTTCGACTCAGCTCGACTACATTCTGTGCCTCGACTCTATCTTGACGATGACCTATGTTCTACCCAGTGATTGTTCTAGTGCCAGAATGTTCCATCAGCAATCACTGGCGATTTCATCGATGGCCTATCGTCTTCTACGGATTATTGCGGCAAGATCCACACATGTGGGGGGTCCAAGGTGGAGGTTTGCAGGTATCCAAATTTTGAGGTACTGAAAAAAAAGAAAAAATCTTCCAATTCAGGGAGTTAAGCAATTCATAAATGTTTGGATTCAGTTGAGGGGACAACTGATTTGGTGTTTCATTCACTGTTTGACGACACCCTGATGGTACCTAGCATGACACTCTCCGGGGTTTTGCTATTTGAAAGTGAAAGTTTCGCTCTAATTTCAGTTCGAGGTGAAGGATTTAAGTGGAAGAAGGAGTTTGTTTTTGCAAAGGTACTACAACATTTGACTAGTTGTCATAGCTCGATATGAGGGGTCTAGTGTAGTTTCTACTCCATTGACGATGCATTTAATTTCTTTCATCCATACAGTTTTACAAGAGTAGTTTTGACCATATCATGGATTTCAATTACCTTTCAATTCGATAGTTAGATGCGCGTGTTGGCCACGTGTGCAAGCTGCTCTTTCAGCGACCATTGTTTGTCAAGTTTTCTGTTTCAGGTGGAGCATGCCAAATATTCATGAGATGAGTTCTTCATTATCTATCCACCACCACAGGTGATGTTTTGGCTTATGTCGTTTGATGATTGAGCATTTATTTCAGGAGGTCAGTTGCACAAACTCAGACTTTGCTGGGATTATGAATTATTGAAAACCCAAATTTGTTCATCTGCTTTTGTTGATAGCTGTGTGTTTGGACCTACTGGTGATTTTCTCAATTTGGCTTCATAAGACTCATTTGGATAAGACTGTTCCAATCTTACTCGTTGAGATTAGTTCTGGGGACTTTTGAAGCATAAGGTCTATCAATGAAGACTTATTTCCAGGAGATTTGATATTTTGGCTGCACAAGTAAATTCATCTCAAGGTGGAGATTGTTAAAGTGTAATCCAAATTCTTCATCGTGTCCGTGTTAGACACTTTGCCAGAGGTGGCGCCGAGCGGCGCATGCGGTCATGTCAGATGTGGCAATGGCTAGAACATCCAACTCTGATTCGGTTCCTCATCCGTTAGGTATTCTAATTCCTCGACCTATATATCTACCCCTGCAGTCGCACGGTTAGATACACCGAAGTTTCTTGTGCATGTAATTTCTTCCCATATAGTGAATTCTGCCTTCGTGCATCTGTGGTTTTTTCCGCAATGGTTTTCTACATAAAATTTGTGTCTCCCGTGTTAGAATTGTGCCCATTTGTGTAAAGGCACATTCCTTTGGGACAAACACTGTTGTTATTGACGATGTCAAATCTTTTTTATCTAAATGCTTTGATATAAAAGACCTAGGAGAGGCATATGTTATTCTAAATATTAAATTGATAAAAAATAAGGATGGGATCACTTTGAACCAATTTGGTTATGCTGAGAAAATATTGAGTTGGTTCGATTTTGAAAACTGTAAAATTTCTCCAACTCCTCATGATGCTAGTGTTAAGCTTCGAAAGAATAAGGGATTAGGCAAAGATCAATTGATATATTCATAAATTATTGGGTCCCTTATGTATTTATCTGGTGCCAGAAGACCTGATATATCATTTGTTGTGAGCAAATTAAGTCGGTTTATTTCTAACCCAGGAGATGATCACTAGGAGGCACTTGAGAGAGTGTTGCACTACTTGAGAGGCACAACTTCATATGGAATTCACTATACTGGGTATCCATCTGTATTAGAGGGATATAGTGATTCAAATAGGATCTTTGATGCAGATGAGATCAAACTACAAGTGGGTATATCTTTACCCAAGCAGGTGCTGCAGTTTCATGGAAGTTGTGTAAACAGACCATATTGACAAGGTCAACCATGGAAGCAAAACTTATAGCACTAAACACAGCTACTGTTGAGGTTGAATAGCTTAGAGAGCTTCTGTTGGACTTGCCACTAGTTGAGAAACCAATTCTGGCAATCCTAATGTACTGTCATAACCAAACAGTGTTGATTAAGGTTACAAGTACTAAGGATAACATGAAGTCCTCTAGACATGTGAGGTGTAGGCTTAAATCTGTCAGAAAACTGAGAAACTCCAGAGTGATTAATGTGAATTATATTCACACTGAGAAAAATCTGGCAGACCCTTTCACAAAGGGGCTAGCAAGGAAGGTGATTTTTGTTGCATCTATGGACATGGGAACAAGGCCCATTGGAGTTACAACTCAACAGCAACCCATACCTTCTTGATCGAAGATCTCGTGACTTAGGTAATGGGAAAAACAAGTTGATATTTGAACAGAGAATACATTTTAATAATATATGTACCCGTGTCCTAATAGACAAAGTACTATCAACTGTATGGAAGGATGGCTTAAAGCTTTAATGTATACTAATGTCCAATGGGGAAAAGGTATTAGCCTACAAGATCCCTAAATTGAATACACCTACTTGAGCTTAACACTGAGGTCGCAGTTCACGAGAATAAGACATTCTCTAGAAAGCTCATGAGCATATAAGGAGTATGACCAAATAATACTCAATTTAGATGTGGATCTTTGACAGCCTAGTATCAGTTAAGATTTCAAGTGAAATCTAATCATGAAAAGCTATGAATTCAAGGCGTAGTCCATTCATCAGCTGTGAAAAGATTAATCTTATTATTCTAGGTGGAAGTTCAACCAGTACAGGACTTACCTGAAAAACTGGTATATTAATAACACTTCAGCACAATAGTCTTTATTATCCTTTTTGCATCTTTCTTTGGAATTGGTGAGGGATTGTTAGAATTGCATCCATATGTGTATAGGTACATTCATTCCATAAATTCCAAAGCATACATGGTTTAATCCTATATTATCTAGCCAAGTGGTGAGTGAGCAATTTATAAGGTGGAGCCATTGCCACCCCTTGAAACATGTGTTACATGACATAGGGTGACATGAGGAGGACTATAGCTAAAGTCACACATACACACACGTACGCTCGCGCACGCGTATGTTCGCGTGGCAATCACATGACTTGTGACTTGTGACGTACGACCGTGAACGTGTCGTAAACCCATTTCATCTTTCTTTTGCTGATCGTACTTTTTCTCTCTCTCTCTCTCTTTCTCTCTCTGGTCAAAATAATGTGATCGAAGCAATAGACCTGTGTGGTTGAAGGCATAGACCAGTGTGGTCGAAAAAATATGGTCGGATCCATAGACCAATGTGGTCGTAATACACTGGTCGAAGCTATAGTCCGGTGTGTTATCAGGATTAATAAACACTGCTTAATGACTATTAATTGGTTTTGAATTAGCAGTTACTAGTGGTTTATTATGATAGTTACTAGAGAGTAATTGTCTCGACCTTAAATAGATCTAATGACATCCACACCAGCAAGGGTTTTTCGAAAAAGACTTCCAATTATCATCTTCTTCCACTACTTCACAAAGGGTCATCACAGACGGTTCTAAACTGTCATTACAGACAATTTATGAACTATATGAATTTATGTGTCTGTGATAACAAGTGATTATCACAGATGATTTTTGATCCGTTTGTGATAAATCATAACACAGACGGTTCATATAAATAACCATCTGTGATAAGTCACAACCCAGACGGTTCTTAACAATAACCGTCTGTGATAGTTGGCTTTCACAGATGGTTATTTATACGAACTGTCTGTTATAATTGGCTTTCACATACGGTTTATACCACAAAATCGTCTGTGATAGATATTTTTTGTTTTTCGGCTAGCATCAGGAAATGCCAGCCATGCCCTTTGAAAATAGCTGATTACACAATCTAGAATGAAAGAAAACTCAAACTGGATGGCGAGCGAACTTCGAAAATGAGTGCTAAAACTTCGGAGGCCATTTTGAGGCCCTAAACAACCTTTTTTGGGGCTTGGCTAAGATAATTTCGGATTGAACTTTTTGTAGGCTTTCCAACAAGCCAAAGAACGTTGTAATTCTTGTTTGTATGCAAAAGTTATGGTTGTTTTACCGTATAGTGCGTCAAATCAAAATTTGTTTAGGTTCGGATTTGTGCCTGGGGAGGAAAACAAGTCCGAGGTGGACTTGGACTCAGGGATGCCGAGGTGCTCGCTGTCGATGTCCATGAGCTTCATCTCAAAATCCGCAATCTTATCTTGATTTATTCATTCACAAGAAAACCACGGTCATCACTCAGAGCCACCAAAAGCAACAGGGCAGGGGGAGGCGATAAGCAATTGATCACTTACTAGGGGACTCGAACATGAAGGTGACAGAGCAGTCGAAATTGGCATCGGTCACCAGCTCGCGGATCGCCTCCATGACCTTCTTGAGGAGTCCCCTAGGATTTGTGGTTTTGGGGTGGAGAGTGGTCGAGGAGGGAGGGGAAGGGGAGATTAATAGGAAGCATTTGGGGGCGCGAAATATTTCTCGCTCTGTGATACAAAATTATCACATACAGTTTTTTTTTGGGTTAAAAATGGTCTGTGATAATTGCAATTATCACAAATAATTCTTGTTAAAAACCATCTATGATTATTACAAGCATCACAGACGGTTTTTGTTAAGAACCGTATGTAAAGTATCACAAATGGTTCTTGTTAAAAACCGTATGTGATTATTGCAACTATCACAAATAGTTCTTATTAAGAACTATATGTGAAGTTTCAAAGCGGTTCTTATTAAAAATCGTATGTGATAATGATGTATCACAGATGGTTCTAGCCATCGCTAGTAACAAAGACGACCATGCTTGTAAAACCATTTGTGATAATCACAACACTGATGGTTTTCAGAAACCGTTTATGATGAGGCGCCCAGTATAGCCTGTTTTGTAGTAGTGTTCCTTTTTGTTCTTCTGTGCTGGCGAATTGTGCTGTCGAACCAAGTCGTCCATTCTCCTCGGCGTGCACCGGGAATTAGGGTGAGCGGGTGTCTCCAAACTATTATCGCAGAGTTCACCTGCACGGTGCGGCAATAAAGTTTTTGGGCAGCGCGTCTGCGCGACCGCTCGCTACGCTGCATCATCTACGACCTGCTCTGTCTGCGCTGCTCTGCGCTGCTTCCTGTTCATCATCTAGCCCTACTGTAAGTTGGTTGTACGACCAGTATATTCTATTATAAACCTATTACTGAGTATGTTTAGAAGTACAATGAGTTGTCTGCTGTTGGTATCGCTTTATGCATATGTAGTTTTAAGTGATCTTTGCCTCGTAATAAAATCTAAAATTAAAATGTTATCGACATTTCCAACATCCCGTTCTTTTATTCATTGTATTTATCGTGCGTTTTATAACATTTGCCGTAGTTGCGCTCAAAGGATTTTTTTAAATAATATTGATTTGTTTAAAAAATTACAAAATTGAGTCGCCTAAAAAAATTACAAAACTAGGTCCCTATCGCCAGTTGTACTGGCGACAGGAAGTTGAACACTGCTCCTGTTGCCATTTGAACTACGACCAAATTATTTCGCCAGTTGATAGTCGACCACATTGGTCTATGGTTTCGACCAGATTATTTCAATCATACTGGTCTATGGCTTCATCAGATTATTTTGACTATACGAGTATATGCGTTCGACCATACTGGTCTATGACTTCAATCAAATGACTTCGACCATACTGGTCTATGGTATCGACCATACTGGTATATGCCTTCGACCACACTGGTCTATAGTTTCGACCATACTAGTCTATATCTTCTTGCCGCCAATTCAACTGGTGACAGCGGGACAATAGGATTCCTGTCGCCGGTTGAACCGGCGACAAAAATCCATTTTTTTGTAATTTTTTGGACCGACTATTTATTTTTGTAATTTTTTTTAAAATAACATTATTAAAAAAAACGGCGATAGGAGCCTATTTTGTAATTTTTTTGGATTAGCTGTTTATTTTTATAATTTTTTTATAATATTTTTTTCAAAAAATCGGCGCCCGAATTACCGAGGAAATTTCCTCGTTGCTGGCGTCAACGATGACTGCTGAACTCTTTCTATATAAATAAAATGCAACCTCCAATTAATCGCTCCACGCCATGGACCGAACACCTAATGGGCTGAAAGAATCACTCGTACGATTAAGCCTCCCGAAGCTCATGGAAGATGGCCACTCGATCGCCAGAAGTGAGCTCACAGTGTCCCTAAATCCTCTCCCTTGTGTCGAAGACAAGCCTACCGGAGTACCAGATGGCTCGTCGTCGGTCTACACCTCCGCCGTTGGCCTATGCTTCCTCACGGTCAACTGCGGGATTTCCTTATATAATTCGAGGCATGGTACTCGCTCTGTATTATTTGTAGTCGCGTGCTTTGTAGACCTTATCCTTCTTTTTCACTTTCTTCGTGTGTTCGAGAGATTGCCGCGAGGGTCGCCGAAGAGGCTGCACGTCAAGGCGATCGTATGGGTCCTGACCGCCGCCCTAACAGTCATGTTCTCCCAGCGAGTCGCCGCGATGATGCCGGCGCCGGTTGCCGTAATCGTTTGGGTGATGGCTGCTGCCACCATCCTTGCAGGCTTCTATATGTTCTTCCTTTGCCAGGACGAGGCATCGGTCGACGACGAGAAGCCGGCCGAGGTAGTCGAAGGCCCATAGGCCGTGGTGTTTCCTATGTGCGGCCGTCCGTCGGATGGGCGCAACCGCTCTGTCATCACGCTGTAGTTAGTACCGAACACCAGTCAGTGAAAAAATTTCGGTTTTAAATTTTTACCGGAGGAGACCGGTAAGGCGGTTACCGGCGAAAACCAAAAATTTCGACGATTTCGGCCGAAATTTCAAAAAATAATTTGAAAAAATTTGAATTTTAAATAAAAAAAACCAAATTTGAACATAATTTATGCAAATTCGGATTTTTGGAAATAAATTTTATCAAAATCGAAATTTCGCCGGTGATTTAAATTTTTACCTGCTACTGCGGTAACCCCAATATGTCATGGGCGTGTTGCCCTTGTATGCTGTGTATTGTACGACATATTTGTAGGACTCGAAGAAGTGCGTGTGAAATAAAAGTCCTTTTAAACTTTACAGTATTAGAGATAGTCCTCATCCTCTGTTGTATGCTTATGGCCAATTTGCCATTGCTACGATGTTCTTTGATGCGATATGGTTGGTTAAATTATCTTGGACACGACTAACTAGCGCGTTAGTTGCTCCATGCGACCACTCCCGATGCCTTCGTCTTCCTCCCTATCTTCGCGTCCGACTCCGTTGCCGCCCCGTCCCAGCGCCGTCTCACTGCACCTCCTCCACTCCTTGTCTGCCGCTCCCAAAACCTATCTCACTAATCTCAACGTCGTTGTGCCGCCCACCGCACTCCACTAAACCCGTGGCCAACGGCGGCGCCCTTGCCGCCAGAGCCTCGTAAAATAAGTACTTCTAAGTATCATCCATCGTAATACCAAACAAAACCATCCAAGTTGTTCGTGACGCCTCTTATGTGAAAAAATACTTCAAAAGTTTTGTTCTTGGATACCTTTCATCGTGGTACGGTGGTAGTTAAGGAACCGAGGAAGGGTTCTCCACAAACAGCCAAGATCTCCTAGTATTCATCTCCAGTGGAGCTAGACATGCATGAGCATGATTTAGCTTCCTAACCAATCCCAATTAGCTTCCTAGACAGTCTAGCTTGCCCGAGGTTCATCTGCCTAGCCTAATGTACTTACATTTCCTAATCTCGGATGGAACATGATTTTTTTTAAACATAACTTGACTAAGCCTTCGTTCTCAACCGCATCACCAGCTAACCATGCTGATAGGCCAAGACATCGCCTATGAGACAAACTTCCTTTATTTTCTTTTTCTATTGCTCTGTCAAAGATGCTTCCGTCTATACTTTCATAAACCAATTGGGCAGTAGGTAAATCTGAGAGCAATCGCCTCTCTAAGGACAAATCACATAGAACCCATATAATTAACCAAATTAGCATGTATGTTGAAGCCTCGGCCGAATTCGTACCATGTTCGTGTAGGACACTACACCGTTCATGCCATACGAGGTATGACCGGTACTAGGGCCATGCGCAGCTGTACCAGACATGGTGTCAACCGGTCACAATTGACTTGATTTGGTTTCCTTCTTCTCCATTAAGAACTCTTATTCCTCGCCTCATATATGTATTCCTGTAGTCGCATGTTTTAGATGGTCTGTCGTCTCGTGCTTGTCTCTCCGTATATAATGATTTTTGCCTTGTGCGTCTGTGGTTTTTCCCCCGCAAAGATTTTTCACGTAAAATTTATGTCTAGTTGTCTCTCTATTTTTCAACAATGTACTTAGTGGGATGGAACCTGACGAGGATCTAGAAATCATCATTTAATTATTTATCTGTAATCCTTATTATGGATAATAACGTCATTATATGGTTCTTGAGTATACCACTTAATATTCATAAGGGAGAAGCTGGACTCGTAAGATCTTATACGACTACCTCATGATCGTAAGTTCTTCTACGATCACCTCATGGTCGTAAGTCTTTCTACGACTCGGTTAGCTACGACCACCCCATAGTCGTAAGTTCTTCTACGACTAGCACATGATCGTAAGTTCTTCTACGATCACCCCATGGTCGTAAGTTCTTCTATAACCAGGTCAGTTACGACCACCCTATAATCGATCGAGCTTACAGACAAGTAGGCTCAATTCTTTTCTTCAAAGGAGGTGTTACGAAGTAATTACCAGATGTAGGGTATTCTCGCCTGACCTCCGAGCTGTTCGCTGGCCGTCGCGGTTTCGAGCAGTGAACATGGTGAAATTCGATGGGTCTCAGAATCCCATCGAGTTCCTCCAAATCTACATGACGAATTACCTTCCGACTATGCTTGTCTTCGACCAGCTTGTCAAGCTCGGGGCTTGGGTACAATAATTACCCTTAGTATTATGGGCAATTTCTTACGACTGCTAGTCGGGCCACAGATGAAACACCTTTTTTCCTAGTTTTCGGTGCTGAAGCTATGCTTCCACCGAACTAAAGATTAGGTCGACACGAGTCGAAACCATCAACGACTCTACCCAAGAACAACTTCGAGCAGATAACATCAACCTACTCGAAGAGAAGAGAAATCAAGCCTTAATCCATTCAACAGTCTACTAGCAAGCCCTGCGCAAATACTACGATCGCAAGGTCCAACCTCGCAGCCTTACTGTAGGTGACATGGCATTGAAGAAAATTTAATCCCGGTCTAATCAGAACAAGCTTTCACCCAAGTGGGAAGGTTCTTACACAGTGGTCGAAGTTACACGACCAAGTTCGGTACGACTATCAATGGAAGACGAACGGATTCTCTCGAACTCTTGGAACATCGACCAGTTAAGCAAATTTTATGTGTAACCAACCACCCCCAACAATAAAGTATCAGGTTCTTTCTATCTTTATTGTCTTACTTTGAGTAGCGCTTCGATAATTTTTTGACTATCCCCTGGTCGTAAGTTTTTCTATGATCAGTACCCAGCACTTCTTTACACTAGTCGAAAGGATAGCAACATCACCTAGTCGAAGCATTTTCTTTCTGCACGTAGTCCTGCCCACTAGAAGGAATTTTTTAGTGTCGACTCGTTCCTCACTTTTGCTACCAATACAAAGAGCTCAGGTTCAACAAACATGGTCGAACATTTTCAAGCCAACTCTTAGTAACTTAGTTTATTTCTTCATTCGTTTTGAAAAATACTCTAAGCAGAATACACTTTGGTAATTTGTTCGACTACTCTTGATAAACTCGGTTGGTTCTAACTGGTCGGAGAAAGATACAACACCTAATTGAAGTATTTCCTCTCTGCACGTGGTCCTACCCACTAGAAGAAACTTCCAAGCGTCGTCCTGTCTCTAACTCTTGTTACCAGGGCAAACCTATTGAGTGCACTCGAAAAGGTCGAACGAATTCTAAAGGAACTTCAGACGTTTGCCTAACTCAAGTTGCCGCTCTTGATTTGATTAATCTAGTCAGAGATGATAACATCACCTAGTCGAAGCCTATCCTTTATGCACGTGGTCCTTCCCATTAGAAGGAACTTCCTAGTGTCGACTCGTTACTACTCTTACGACCCGTGCATCATAATCAGGATCACAGACTATAAGTTAGCCAAACCTCTCTTTTTTTCAAAAAAAAAATATTTTAACACTATTTACTTAGTTTATCTAAATAAACTAAGCAAATAGACGGGGCTAGGATAAAGTTATTAATATGACTTTAATTCTTAGTATTAATCTCTTTTTTCATTCATTATCGCATGAGTTACTAACTACTCGACAAGATGATTTTTTATGAAGAAGAAAGGATCATATATATCAACAAACTTGTTTTTGCAGGTTCCTACTATAAACTACTCTGACGAAGGAGATCCTATCTGCATCTCATCTGTAACTTCCGTGTTGATCGATTGCATATCTTTCATCAACCGTTTCGCTTTTGCTTCAGAGCAGTCGAAGTCGGATTTGACTGGTTGCAAATTAAAGTTAAGGTCATAAGCTTTAAGTTTTTCCAGAACAAAACTTCTTCCACCTTCGACCACCTCCTTTATCGAATCAGCTTGGTTGGTCTTCAGAGTGGTCACCAACTCTTGCAAAGTCCCGACTTATTTTCTAATGGTACTCAAGTGAGCAATTATCATGTCTTCATGAGGAGTGACCTCCTTAGCATGTAGCCCACTTAGTACATTGTTAAGGAGAGAAATGGTGTCCTGAAGGTTGAGTCTCATCAACTTCATCTCTTCCTGATTACAAGTCGAAGCCTCACGGAGTTATTTTATTTCGACTGCTTGCTTTGAAAAGAATAAGGCTAGTCGGATAAAGTGATCCGTAAAGGAAAACAAAACTGGTCGCAGAAAAAGACTTGTCTACCTGCCAATCGAGAATCTAACTTATTGACTTCATCGTCATGAGAGAAGTGTTTTTTGCATAACACTCCTCCCAAGACTTAACCTCCTGATCTTTTTATTTGGCGATACGGGAAATCTCGTGAACAACCATGGTCTCATCTTTGACCTCGGTTTCGAGCTTCCCTATTTCGACCTCTTTTTCTGAAAAGGAATGAGGGTTAGAAAAGAAAAGAATATTATAAGCGGTCTTAAGTTCAGCACTTACGGTTTATTTGTCCCTGTAACTTTTGAATTGCGAGTTTGACTCCTGAAGCTTCTTCAGAAGGGTCTCTTTCTCTTCCCTTAGCTTTTTTCGCCTCGACCTTCTCGTAGTCAAGCGAATCGGCCAAGGACTTTTTGTCGCTCTTGAACCTATAGAGGAAAAGAGTAGACATGAGCAGAGGATAAGCGGTTGTAAGTCTTTCTACGACCGGTACCTAGTTGTAAGCTCTTCTACGACAATTCTCTGGTCGTAAATTCTCCCACGATCATTATCCAGTTGTAAGTTTTTCTACAACATTTTCCTAGTCGTAAGTTCTTCTACGATCAGCACATAGTCATAAATTTTTCTACGACAATCCTCTGGTCATAAGTTTTCTACGACCAGTATCTAGTCGTAAGTTTTTCTACGATATTTCCTTGGTCGTAAGTTCTTCTACGATCAACACATAGTTGTAAGTTCTCCTACGATAATCCTTATAAGCACTGTGCAAGAGGTCGAAATATAAACGACTACGAGTAATAGTGACTTCCCATCTTTCTCAAGGGGGGAGGCTTAGAGGCATGTGATTTGATTGGCGGTAGAGAATACAAAAGCTTGATGAACAGTTGGAGTGATTGGAGAAAAGTAAGAACCCTACAATACCCATGGTAAATTTTTATAACCACGCACTTGGGTTAAAGACGTGGCAACCTAACAGGTGTCACCTCTTCGGGAACCGCTCCAACAGACAGGTCTATGAGAGTCGATTCATATTTGTAAATTTGTATGTTCAAGAAAACTGGGTCTGCCTTTACACCTTAAGCGAAATTACCTTCTTGACCAAGTCTTTTTCTGGTCAAATGAAATACCAGTCGGAAAGTATTTACTTCCGATTACCATACTACGACCACTTTATAGTCGTAAGATATTCTACGACCACCTTGTAATCGTAAGGTTTCCTGCAAATTTTTGACTAAGTCTGTTTTTGGTCAAATGAAATACTAGTCAAAGAGTCTTTACTTTGACCACCGTTCTACGACCACCTTCTGGTCGTAAGATCATCTACCGCTCCTTTCCCAAGTAGGTACTTTCACTTGAAGCTGGGGGGATAGATGACGAGGATCTGGAAATTCTCATTTAATTATTTATCTGTAATCTTTATTATGGATAATGATATCATTATATGGTTCTTGAGTATACTACTTAATGTTCGTAAGGGGGAAGCTGGAGTCATAAGATCTTTTACGACTACCTCATGATCATAAGTTCTTCTACGATCACCTCATGATCTTTAGTTCTTCTACGACCGGGTCGGCTACGACCACTCCATAGTCGTAAGTTCTTCTACGACTAGCACATGATTGTAAGTTCTTCTACGATCACCTGATGATCGTAAGTCCTTCTACGACCAGGTTAGTTACGACCACCCTATAATCGATCGAGCTTACAGACAAGTAGACCCAATTGATTATGACATCTAAACAGTCAGTATACGCTATTATTCTCCAGAATAACAACACAATTAATCTCTCTGTCCTGGTGATAACTGTCTGGCGACGTGGGAACGTTACTTCTCCAACATTAATCTCCGGTAACTGCGCCATCATCTGAAGCATTGATACACCTTTTGTGTTGAAGAAATTATCACCCACTTTGAGCACGCTATAAAAAGAGGAATCACCACACGGCGGAGGCAGGGGGAAAAAGATACAATAAGGAGAATAAGACATTGTATTTCAGTCTTTCTCCTAACCTGTAACTAGTATACTCAATATAGCCACACAAGAGTAGAGTTGTTATTCTCTCTGGAGAAAAGCCAAATCTATATAAAACACCGACAAAACCCTAAAAAACTGCCGATTGGTTCGTCATTCTTGGGCTCTTCTACCAAGTATCGACCCACATGCGTGTAGGGTGCCAGGAGAAAGTCAGCTCGGAAAAGTTCAAGCATTAGTCCAATACAAAAATCCCAAACCCCAGCACCACACCACCACCAACGCCACCCCACTTCATCCCTAGTTGCTAGTCGCTACTTAGGGCATCTCCAATGCAGGTGCTTAGATGAGTGTTTAAGGTAGAAAATTAGGGGTTTGCCACGTATGGTGGAATCGCTGTTTGGGAAAGCTGCGATGCTCGGCAAGTTTTCTCCAGGCGTAACTGCCTCTGATACGAACCCCGGTGTTTCAGGGACCTTTGACTGCCTCCGATTTTCTATCTGCAAGACTCAAGTTTAAAAGTTGCATGCATGGGAGATGGGACGTAAGTGAATTAGCCGTTGATCAAGACGTATTGTCGTGTGTGTGTGTGTGTGTATTCCTTTGAGCTTGAATATTGTTTAGTACTACTATCTTCAGTTTGTTATACCAACGCTCAGCCATGAATTCTCATCCAAATGGTGGTTTCATGGATTTGTTAAATTCTCCTCATTACCCAGCCAACAATCCTAGTGATCAATTTCACCCGCATAGCTCCCAGGGTCACCATGTATCACAAAATTCCTATTTTGTTGGTGTACCCTCGCATTATGACACTGAATCGCCAACTCCACCGAGCATTCGAAGAGGCATCAAACGCCATACACCATCATCGGTTTCAGGATCTCAAGCTCGACGCACTCCAGATGAAGGCGAAAAGCAACAAATAGACAACGACAACAACCAAGATGAGGATACGGTGGGCGTTACATTGGTCTGATGACGACAACATACAATTGGTGAGCACCTGATTTCTATTTTGGTATTCTTTACTTGTTCTAATTTGGCATTCTTTACATGTTCTGATATGGTTCTCGTACACAAACAGATCAGCGCTTGGTTGAAACACTCTATTGATCCGATCGACGGAAATTCGAAGAAAGGGAGCTGCTACTGGAAAGATGTTGCAGATGAGTATAACAACAATAGTCCAAATGATCTAAGAAGGGAAGCCAAGGACCGCAAGGACCATTGGGTTAGGATGATTCATATCAGATTCATTCGTGAGGCTCGGGAGGTTCCAGACGAAATGAGAACCCGTTTTTTTTTTTTTTTGTTTAGAACTGTCTGTGAAAATAAACTATCACAAACGGTTCTACTATCACAGACGGTTCGTGAATAGAACCGTCTGTGATAGCCTTTTTCACAGACGGTTCAAAAACCGTCTGTGATAGCTTCATGTCATCACAGACACGTAAAGTCAGACGGTTCAGAAAACCGTTTATGATGATGATTTTGAACCGTCTGTGATGTCATTTTCTGTAGTAGTGTGTGTTGTTGGGTCGAACAATGATATAAATGTGCTAAACCAGTCGACATTGTTTACTAATGTGTTGCAAGGGCGAGCTCCTCCTGTTGAATTCACTATGCATGGAAGAAAATATAACATGGGTTATTATCTTATAGATGGAATATATCCTGAATGGGTTGCATTTGTCAAAACAATCCCACTACCTCAAATTGACAAGGACAAAGTATTTACACGACATCAAGAACGGGCAAGAAAGGATGTCGAAAGGGCTTTTGGAGTTATGTATTCTCATTTTCATATTTTGAGCAATCTAGTTCATTTTTTGTATCGATCAACCCTCGGTGATATCATGTATGCTTGTATTATATTATACAACATGATAGTTCATGGCGAGCGAGATTCATATGATACCTAATATGATTTCAATTATGACCAGGGAAGAACGACCATACCACCTCCAGTAATCCACCATGGGCCTGTTGAAAGGTTTGCTAATGTACTTAAAAGAAATGATGCTACTCGTGACAAACCAAAGCATACCCGCCTCAAGAATGACTTAGTTGAGCATATTTGGCAGCTTTTCAGAGGTAGTCAAATCAATAACTAGCAATATTGCATTTTAGCGCTAATGTTATGTTTACAATTACATAGCAATTTTTCTTTAAGGATTTACATAGCAAGTTATGCATAATAAAAATGGTTGGCCTCTGGTGTTTGTTTCTCCTATCATTTAGTGAAATAATTTGCAATTCAAAGTTAGTACGCGTTTCAATTACGTGAATGTTGCATTATACTTGAGTACTATTCCCATTTTTACTTGACCATAGTCGATCTGTTTGACGGGAGTGGCATCAACTCAATTTGAGCCAAACACATGCACACAGAGAGAGGAGAGAGAGAGAGAGAGCACCTCGGATGACTGTAGTTGTGCCCGCCGACGAAACTTGCTGCTGGACGGCGAGGAATCTTGCAGGTATACACCTTTAGTCGGCACTTCGCATCTCCGTGATCAGCAACCTTGCGCTGCTGTGACGGGTAGTTGTGCGACACAGCCACTTGCTACAACATGTTGCAACAGCATGTACCTCTTGTTGTCACCTCACATAATTGCTCGCCGTTGGTACCATCCTGCGCGAGACGCCCCAAGTAGCTAAATGAATTGAGTGGATGGAAAAGTCTTACTATTGATGTGGATAGGATAGGGTAAAGGTGAGCCACTGTAGACCAGCGGAGAGGAATCGATGCAAAAATTTTTTTGCCGGAACTAAACATTTGCATTGGGGGCTATAGGTGCTTACACAAGTTCTTAAAACCATTTAAGCATCTAAAGAGAGGTGTTTTCATTGAAGATGATAACTTTCATGCGGATGCTTGCTGACATGGAAGCATTCTCTCTTTAAGCACCAATGAACCAGGTGCTTGCAATGGAGATGCCCTTGGGTGGTTGGCGACAACAGCCGCACAAGCACGGCACTGCTGAAGCCAACAATCAAACTTTCTCACAGCTTGAACCAAGACTAAAAACTGAAATCAGCTTGGGAGAGACGATGCACCGTTTACAAATTCTGAAGAGGAACCAACAATATTTTGTTTTTTATGCCATGGAAGTTGTGATGTTTCAGTTTTAGTTTCCAAATCAGCGAAATAACTCTTGGAAATCTGCTGGATCTTCAGAAAGCAGAGAAGACAAAGAGTTTTGATTTGACACGCGACGAAACTAGGAAGGGGAATTCGTGCGCAAGCGAATCCCCATGCTTGTGCCATTCAAATGATCAAATCCCAAACACACAAATGACACAGAAGAAACAGATCGCCGGATCCGTATTATAGAGGAACAAAAAAACAAGTAGCGGTTACCCAACTACTAGTAGGCTAGTAGCTCCTACCGGAAATCCGGAATCCTTCGAAAACAACAAACAAATGGACGTGACCGGTGACTCTGATCACACAGAAACAAATCGGCCAGTCCACTCCAGATCGCAGCCAAACGAGACCAGAAGCCACGAAACCAGTACAAAAAATCCCGAATCCCCGATGTGAGGGAAGGTCGGATCGTACCTGCCGGCGGCGGTGGCGTTTGGCAGCAGGCGCTTCCCGGCCGTTCCGCCGCTATCTCGCGCTTGCACCACCCTGCCACGTGCCGTCAAAGGTGGAGAGAGGAGAGCATGAGACGAGAGATTTAACTCCCCGGCGCCCCCGGGTATCAATTGTCGCCTCCGATCTCTTCATCTGAGGCTTTCGAGTCCGCAGATCCGGAGATTGAGAAGAAGGGGAGGAGGAGGGGGATAAGGAGGCTGGCGCTGAGAGGGGAAGGTGCCCGCTACGGGGGCGTGGCGGGCTTGTAATGGCAGGGAAAGATATTCTTTGCAGAAAGTACGTGTGCAAAAAGGGGGGAAAACAGAGAGAGGTACACATATCCTCTGGTCAGAGTGGACCATGACGTCACACGCCGACGTTCTGGAACCTTCGGGAAAGTTCTTTCCGAGCTTTGTAGAGTCTTGGAGTACTGGCGTGCGTGCAAGCATGCATTGCCGGAACGTTGAAGCCTGCACGGCTGCACAGAATCCTGCATTCTCCGAGAGCTGCCGGTGCCGCCACCACCGCCACCACCCACATCGATGATCACGATCGAGTAGCCAGTCCCACTGCTAAGCCATGGTAATTGGTAAGTCTCAACCTATCAGAACATCCATGCAAAAATCTGGCCGACTGCCGACGAGTCACGAGTCCCGTATGAAATTTTAGCCTTGTGGTGTAGGCAAATATCGTAACACAGACTTTTTTAAAATAAAACCACTGCGGTATCGCCGGCGCCGGCTGCTCTAGTTGGGCAAGTCGCGTGCAAAATTCCCAGAAGCTGAGAACATGAAGAACAGATAAACTACGCCGCTGTTCTCTATATGATATGATGTTATGTTATATTACCTCTCTTAGGGTTTGTACAATGCGAATGCGAGATGTTTATATAAGAGTGTTTAAAGAAAAAGAATCTAAGCATATCATCAAGTACATATGTTAATATCGTTTTATTCAATGCAAAGTATCTTTTTTGTAGGTGTTTAAATGATTGTATTATCTACTAATTATATATAGTCATATACATAAGCAACTTTTAAGCACCGGTGTCTAATCAAGCATCGATGCTATAAAATAAACACTTTATCTGTCCTACGCGTCAAGAAAAATCAGTTTTTCTTTGCTAAATATCTCTCTAAACATCTGTATTGTACATGCTCTTAGAGTGAAAGAATCGGGGCAACTAGGGAGCTCTTCCGCACGTGCGGCATGGGTCTAGCCAGTTTGATGTTGCCCCGTGCCTGTGGTGGGGCGTTTGTGCTTCTGTAGCACCAACATTTTTGCTGGCCCTCGGTCTTTCCTGTCTACGCAGCTCTTCGGGTATCACCGGGTGCGTCTCCGGTGGCCGTGCTGTTCGTTCTTGGTGCGTCGGCCCGTTTCTTTGTGTTGCCGTGGTAAATTGAAGTTGGTATATATGGTCTTCCTCTTTGAATTCTTATTGCTTGCTCAGTGCGATTCTTGCTTTGCTTAGAGCTCTTTTACAGTACAGTCAATTTAATACGGGCTGTTCATTCTTTTTTATTTTAGATTAATTATAATTTAATTATACTTCGTATGTCCGGTAGTATGAGTAGTAGAATATCAATAGAGGTAGAATTATAATTGCTCATATGGTAATCACATGGCACAAGGGTAATATTTTGAACCATAGTCGGAAAAGTACATAATACCCTCATGGAAAATTATAAATACCAAGAAAAGTCTACTATACCCTTAACAAATCAATGATCAGATTTGATTTATACTACTACCATACACTATCAGTAGAATGTACTGCAAAATTTCTCTTTACCTAAGGTTTGCTAACCTGCATTTTCGTCGTGGGGCCCTTCTGGGGCTCCATTCTTGTTTCAGACAGAGAGATATTGTCGATAAATCTAAGAATGTGGGCGTCATTACTTCTTCTCGGTTTATTTGGGATTCCATCCTCAGCAAATTCATCGGCTAAATCAAACGATCCACATGCACGCTAAAGATAATAACACCAAGGTAAGATTTATGTTCTTGTTGAGGGCTACAAGGCAGACGGCAGACCAAGCATGTCATGTGCGTATGGCCGGCCCCACAAAGCAATGGATCTAGGCTATATTTCTTACAAATGTACATCTTTATTTTGGATTTTGTAGGATTGATGAAACTTGGAAGAGGCTGGGGTGGTTCCAGTAGGCTCAGATGCATTGCAGTCGTGTGCTATTTTCCAGATGCTATCTTGTCTCAGCCACATTTGTATATGTTTTTTTTTTGTCTATTGTTGTTTTCGCTAGATTTGCCTGTACATAGTCACAAATGATGTATATAGAGTTAAACAGACCTAAATAAGTCAAAATAATATTTGACATTGGCCATCTGTGCACACAACACACATACTGGTTGGCTGGTGGTTCTCCAGTGCCTTGATGGATGCTCCACACCTGAACACAGATGGTTTCCGATTTTCGTCGAGTCCTAAAACAAGAGATAAGCTTCTTACATCACTTGCTATTGCAGCTTGTCCAGTTTTCTTTGTGCTAGTTATCCTGTGGAGAAGGGGACACAATTAGAGTTAGCTCTTGCAGTTGCCCTCCTTAGGGGTGGATAACGACTCCGCTCGGCTAGACTCAACTCGGTCAAACCCGTTTGATACACCGGCTCAGCTCTACTCGTCTCATTAAGCAAACGAGCAGAAAATGGTGCTCGACTTGGCGTGGCCAAAGGGCTCAAGCTAGCTTGTTAAGCTCATGAGCCAAGCACCATCATTACTATCAAAATACTAGCTAGACACTACTAACACAAGATCAGGACACTCACCGACGAGACAGCCGCAGCTTGGCCGGAGGGGGTGGGCAAGGCTGGAGGTGGAGGTAGAGGCGAGCGACGGCAGAGGCAGCGAAGGTTCAAGGCCGAGGCTTGCGGCGGCTAAGGGGGCGGGAGGAGGCCAAAACCAAGCGGAGGCTGAAGCCGGACGCGGTGACAGGCGGCCGAGGCGGGCGAAGGGTCAAGGCCGAGGTATACGTTGGAAGGCGGAGGAGGGGGGCGCGCGTCCTATCCTGCATGGGCAACGTCGTTGTCCCTGTGCGCAAGGAGCCTGTGACGGTGCCGTGCGTGTGACTCCTCAAGACTAGGGTTAGGCTTTTTAGTTGAACTATGTGAGATTGGTTTTTTGTCGGGCTCTATGGGCCTTTAGTTGTTATTGGGCTGGCCTTTAGTACTAGTAGTTATTGGCGGCTTTTTAATTCAAATGAGTCAAAGGAGCTAACCGAGCCGTTCACAAGCTAGCTCGAACTTAGCTCGTTAGCTTAACGAGCAAAATGAGGTGCTCATCTCAGCTTGATAATTTCATAAGTTTGAGCCGAGTCGAGCCGAGCCATAAACAAGGTGAGCCGGTAAGCGAGCTTTGAACTTTTTTTTTTCCACCCCTGGCCCTCCTGGAATCCTGAAGGGGGAAAAAAAAAATCAGAAACAACGATCTGCTGTAGCGTTGTACGACTATATTTTCTCTATTGCTTCTAATCCTGAGGTTGATTGTTTGAAAGAAAGATCACTGGAGGTACCTTATGGAAACTATGTTCTGCGTGCCTTCTTGACGTGTGTATCATTTTAGTTCAGATTTTATGGCCATCCATATATATTATTAGCCTTAGACGTACTTCTAAAATGCTTGACATACTACTCTAAAATTGTATGTTATTTGAACAAGCGAGTTTTTTTTTTCTGCTGAGAAAAGTTTATATTGGACTTAGTGGTATTTCCCTTCTATAGATGCTAACATTCAGCTAGATTTCCCTACAAAAGCTTGGCATATTTATCTTTGATATCTAGAGCTATAACGATCCGCGGCTTACTAATAGCTCTACCGATTGGAACTTCCTGATACGATTTGGTTGGCAGATATATACTTGTGATGTACTGTGGCTAAAGCTTGATATAACTAACTCAACCAATTGGAACTTTATGACTTGATTCGATCAGCTTATTCATACTTGTCATGTATTGTGGCTAGGGACCACTTCTGCAATAAAGTATCACTTTTTTGCTTTTTTTTCACAGCTAGCATAACAAACTCTCTGTGTATCACTAGCACAACCTTCCGAATTGTGAGACGGCCTAAAACTATTAATTATCCTATGAACATTCCTTCTGTTCCTCTGTTCTGTTTATGTACTCAACTTCTTAGACATAACTGCCTTGAATAAGCATAGATGATGCATGAGAATTGCTTTCAGCAAGCTTAGTGACAATGATTTATTTTTATTCCGGTTAGTGCTATGATGCATGGGAATTGCTTTCAGCAAGCTTAGTGATGATGATTTGTTTTTATTCCTGCTAGTGCTCTTTCATTCTGTTAGATGTATATTGTACAATGGGTTATTTGTATATATATCACATATGTACTTGTATATATATTAGCTCATTGGTCTCATAATGAATACAGGCGCTATTCTTAACATGGTATCAGAGCAATACCTAAGGTTTCGTCATTGTTGGTTTGTCTCTCCAGCCGCCGCCGCTGCCGCCTGATTTTGCCGGATCATCCGCGTCTTTTCTGTCGCCAGCATCCTCTTCACCTCTCTTTCTCCACCGCGTTCGCTCTTCAATTCGCCGGTCGCTGTCACACCAGTCAGTGCTGCCTCCGGATCTTCTGCTCATGAAGTCGACGGTCGCTACCTGATAGCCTGCTGTGGTAGCTCCTATCAGCCCGCCTCGGGGACACCTAGATTGGTTGCCTCCCGATCCGGAGCAGCCACTGCTGGGGAGCCGTCGCCACCATCGCCGAGGAGCCGCCGCCGTCGCTGGGGAGACTCCCGCCGCCACTTTGGGCTGCCGCCGCTTGGGGAGCCTCTCCACTCAGACCGCCACCTCTTGACTCTCGACGAAGGATGCTGGAGAGGGAGGCCGCGAGCTGAGCGGAGGAGGACGGAGGCAGGCTCCGCCGGCACCCCCGCGGCCACCGCCGCCTTTGCCAGTCCCACCGCCGGTGTTGCCTTCATTGGTCCTACCGTTAGCACTGCGTGGAAAGGGGGAACCCTACTCGTGCGCCTCTTTTGGGTCGGCCGAGACCGACTTCGGCCCGCAATTAAGAAGCCGGACCGGTAAGAAGCCAACCGAAAAAGGAAAAAAAACCAAGTACGTCGTTCTAATAGCCGCGCCGTCCAATGCCGCCTACCAATGGACACTGTTTTCGTTCCTCATTGTCTAGTGATCTTCGATGGTCTCAATTATCGGAATTGGTTTCATCACATGCGCCTCCATATACGTGGTCAGCGTCTTTGGGATTTTCTCACTAGCGAGTTGCCTTGTCCGTCTCGCCCTGTTCCACTTGTTGAGCCCGTGCTCCCAAAGGATGCTTCCGAAGACACTCGTAAAGGGATATCTGCTGCTTTTGAGGATGTTACGGAGACTTTTCAGACTCAGTATGTTGCCTACAAGACATGGATTGATGAGGATGCTTGTGCCTCTGCTATTCTAGTTGCTAGCATGGAAGTGCATCTCACTGGGGATGTGGTTGGCTTAGCCTCAGCACAGTTGATGTGGGAGCATCTGCGCAACCGCTACGAGCCGTCTGGTGATTCCTTGTATCTTTCTGTTGTGCGTCAGGAGCAGTCGTTGTAGTAGGGAGATGCCACTGTGGATGAGTTCTATGCCCAGTTGTCTGCGGTATGGCGTCAGATTGACTCTTTGGGATCGGATGTTTCCCATACCTGTCAGGGCTGTTAGCAACAGCAGTCTCACCTGGAGCTTCGTCGCATCTACGACTTCTTAACACGTCTTCGGGTTGAGTATGAGCAGACTCATGCTCAGCTGCTGGCACAACACCCTCGTATGACTTTGTTGGAGGCCCTTGCAGCGGTTCGTGCTAAGGAGATTCACCTTCGTGTTGCGGGTCTGCTGCTATTCCGATTATTTCCTTCGGTTCTGACAGCTCGCCCAGCTTCTACACCTGCTACACCTACTCTATCACCAGTTGTATCTTCACTAGTGACAACTGCTCGTGGTAGGGGACTCCACTGGTCTATTGCAACAAGCATGGACATGTGGAGCAGTTCAGCTACAAGAAGAAGAAGGATTTACGTCGTGGTGGCCATCCTTCGAAGGGCACTATTGGTTCCTCCTATCAGCGGAGCTCTAGTGTTTTTTATTCTCAGAGGTTTCTCACACTGCTACGTCGCCTAGTTGCTTCTGCACCGTTTGGTTCTATTGGTTCTGCTGCACAGTCTTCTAGTGAGAGATTATCTTCTTCCTTAGGTATATCACTTTGGATTTTTGACTATGGTGCTTCCTTTCATATGACATCTGATTACACCAGTCTTATTTCTATTCGTCCTTTAGCTGCTCCTATCACTGTTCAGATAGCAAATAGTACCCCTCTTTCTATCGCAGGATGAGACACTCTTTCGAATTCCTCTTTTCATGTTCCTACTGTTTCTCATGTTTCCAAACTAATCATGCAGCTCATATCTGCCGGTCAGCTCATTGATCATGGTTGTCGTGTTATTTTTTATTCTGATTCTTATTGTGTTCAGGATCGACGCACGGGGACTCTGGTTGGTACTAGCCCTCGCCGCCGTGACTCACGCCGTCTTTGGGAGCTTGATTAGCTTCATCTTCATTTCGCCGCCCCTAGCAGTCTTGTCACCTACACCATCGCCATTGCTTCTGCTGCATCCTCAACTGCATCTTTTGCTCAGTGGCATCGTCGTTTGGGACATCTTTGCGAGTAGTGTCTATCTTCCTTCATCGCGGTCTTTTAGGGTCTGTGTCTGGTGATGCTTCTCTAAATTATCAGGGTTATAAGCTTGGTAACAGCTTCAACTTCCCTATCCTTCTAGTGAGTCAGTGCCACAGTATCCTTTTGATCTTGTTCATTCTGATGTATGGGGTCCGGCTCTTTTCATTTCGAAATAAGGTCATCAATATTATATCATTTTATTGATGACTTTTCTCGCTATACATGGATATACTTTATGTCATCTCGTAGTGAAGTTTTATCCATCTACAAGACTTTTGCCACCATAATCCGTACTCTGTTTGATTCTCCTAGACATGTCTTTCGTGTCGACTCTGCTGGGGAATACTTGTCAGAAGTCCTTCGTGGTTTTCTTGTTGAGCATGGCACTCTCTCTCAGTTCTCTTGCCCTGGTACTCACGCCCAGAACGATGTGGCTGAACGGAAGCATCATCATCTTCTTGAGATAGCTCGTGCTCTTATGTCTGCTTCTGTTGTCCCACTACACTTCTGGGTTGAGGCTATTTCTCCTACCACTTTCCTGATTAACATTCAGCCTTCTTTTGCTCTTCAGGGTGGGATCCCGGTTGAGCATCTCTGTGGCAAGCCTCTTGACTATTCTAGTCTTCGCCTCTTTGGGTGTGTGTGCTATATTCTTCTTGCCCCTTGTGAGCACACTAAGATGACCGCTCAGTCAGTGGAGTGTGTTTTTCTGAGCTATAGCACTGAGCATAAAGGATATCATTATTGGGATCCTATTGGCCAATGGATGCGGGTTTCTAGGAACGTCACTTTTGATGAGTCTCGTCCTTTCTACCAACGTCCTTCTCCTTCCACCACTCTAGCATCTCTTATTGAGCCTCTTTCTTTTCTAACTTTTCCTGCTACTCCTACAGTCACCACACCCCCATCACAGCCTTTGACCTCTTCGGTGCCTCCTCCACTATCTCCTTCGCCACTACCACCCTCTCCAGAGCCTCCTCCTGGTCTTGTTCCTTCTTATCCTCTTTACTACACTCATCGTCCGCGAGTTGAGGATTATCCTGATGCGTCATCTTCTTCTGATTGGTCATCTTATTCGGCCTCTCCTCCTCAATATAAAGTCTATTCGGCCTCCTGCGCGCTTTTATTTAGTGGCTCTTGCCGAACCGACTTCTTATCATGATGCTGCTGTTTATTAGGAGTGGCAGCATGCGATGACAAAGGAGATTGCTACCCTTGAGCGCACTGGCACGTGGGATCTTGTCCCTCTTCCCGCGCGTGTTGCTCCTATCACGTGCAAAATGGGTCTACAAGGTTAAGACCCGCTCTTATGGATCTCTTGAACGCTACAAGACTCGTCTTGTGGCACGTGATTTTCAGTAGGAGCATGGTTGTGATTATGTTGAGACATTCTCTCTTGTGTCTCACATAACCACCGTTCGCACTCTTCTTGATGTGGCGTATATTCGGTCATGGTCTATCTCTCAGCTTGATGTCAAGAATATCTTTCTCAATGGTGAGCTGTGTGAGGAGTTTTATATGCAGCCACCACCGGGGTATTCTGTTCCTGAGGGTATGGTTTGTCGCATTCACTGATCTCTTTACGGCCTTAAGCAAGCTCCTCGTGCTTGGTTTGATCATTTCTTTTGTTGTCACTGCAGCTGATTTCTCTGCCAGTGCTCATGATCATGCTCTTTTTATTCACACTTCGCCTCGTGGTCTGACGCTTCTCCTTTTATATGTTGACGATATAATCATTACTAGAGATGTTTCTCAGTACATCACTTTTGTCAAGGAGCGTCTTAATGAGCAGTTTCTCATGTCTGATCTGGGTCCTCTTCGCTAGTTTCTTGGGATTGAGATTATTTCTACGCTTGGGGGTTTTTATCTGTCCTAAGAAAAGTATATTCAAGACCATCTTGATCGTGCTTCTCTTACGGATCAGCACACCGCTGAGACTCCTATGGAGCTTAATGTTCATCTTCGGCCCACTGATAGCGAGCCTCTTACTGATCCTACTCGCTATCGTCACCTTGTTGGGAGTCTTGTTTATCTGAGTGTCACTCGTCCTGACATTTTTTACCCTATGCGTATCTTGAGTCAGTTTGTTTCTGCTCCCACTCAGCTCCATTATAGTCATCTCCTTCGTGTTCTACGATATTTTCGTGGAACCATCACTTGTCGTCTGTTTTTCCCTTGTTCTAGCTCTTTACAGCTCCAAGCATATTCTGATGCTACCTGGGCTAGTGATCACTCTAATCATCAATCTCTTTATGCCTATTGTGTTTTTCTTGGTGATTCTCTCATTACTTGGAAGACTAAGAAGCAAACAACAGTTTTTCGTTCGAGTGCTGAGGCAGAGTTGCAAACTATGGCTTTGTTGACTGCAGAATTACTTGGTTACAGTGGTTACTTGAGGATTTTGGTGTTTCTATTTCAACACCCACTCCTCTTTCGTCTGACAGTATATGGGCTATTAGCATTGCTACAAATCTGGTGAAGCATGAGTTTACAAAGCATATTGTTGTGATGCTTCCTACATGCAGACCCAGGTGCAGGACCAAATTGTTGCTCTTCAGTATGTGCCTTTAGAACTTCAGTTGGCAGACTTCTTCACAAAGGCGCAGAACAAAGCTCAGCAGAGCTTCCATCTCTCTAAATTTAATGTTGTTAATCTACCATAAGTTTGAGAGTGGGTGTTAGATGTGTATTATACAAGGGGTTATTTGCATATATATCACACATGTACTTGTATATATATTGATCTATTGGTCTCATAATGAATACAAACACTATTCATGATATATTCCAATCTAGAGATGTAGTTATAAGCAAGAGATCAGTTAGTAATTTGGAATTTTAATGATATATCATATGTTCATGGTAAGTATAGTAATATGTGCATCGGAAGCGGGTTAATCGATGGTAGGGGGGAACATACTAGATTGAACATTCTATCCCTGCAGTTTGCAGACTCAATGTTTGTTTGTGAACAGATTGTGTGGATGATGATGGGGACTATCATTTGGTTTATCTTTCATTTTGAAATCAAATTGCATCATTCCAATTGTTTGTGAGCAGATCGTGTGGATCATGAAGCAGTAGCATGACAACTATTTCATATTTACAGTAAATGGTTTAGGTACAATAAAATAATATCACAACTGTATGCCTTTAATGTCCATCTTTTATCTGACCTGCTTGCCATTTTTCCCCATGTTTATGTTTATTAGATTCTTCCAAATTAACTGGAGGAGAATTTCATAGGTATTGCCGATCAAATAATTAGTTGTATAGCTTTTTTTTTGTAGTATGTTATATTAGTCACGGTACATTAGAGACTTTATTATGTAATTTAGTTATACATATTTTGTTTTTGCTTATATCATCTGATGTTTATGCGCAATACATTGCAGCCCCTTTTCATATGGTGTGTTTTCACACAAGACTGCGTTTTTAATGCATTGTGTTCACTTCCTAGTCAGCTTTGCTCGCAGGCTTCTTTGATCCCAAAGAGACCGTACCGCTCATGTTCTGATAAGGAGTTCTACTGTTTGTGGCATCGTATAGATCATGCATATATTATTTTGTTTGTATATATGGTGCTGGTTTTTTGTGGAAGAGATTCAGATTATTATATGGATTTTCATCAAAATATCCATGTGTAAAATATAGATGATCATCAAATATTCCTGTGTAAACCTAGCTCAGAGCTCAGGTCAGTAGTATTTTGAAAGAACGGCTATGTCTTGGGATCTTTTTGTTTTATGTACCTGCCTAGCTATCCTTATGTGCCAAAGGAAGTCAGATGTCTATTATGTTTTTGATTTTTTTTTTAAAAAAATAATATTATTTGAACAGAAAATTACAAAAATAAATAGTCGACCCAAAAAATTACAAAAATGGGTTCCTATCGCCGGTTGAACTTGCGACAGGCTCCTGTCACCAATTCAACTGAGTGGTCGAAACTCGAAACTCAGTGGTCCAACTTCCTGTCACCAGTTGAACTGAGTGATCGAAACCAAAGACCAGTGCAGCCGAAACTAAGTGGTCGAAACTCGAAACTTAGAGGTCGAAACTCGAAACTGGCGACAGGAAGTTGGACCGGTGACAGGGGGGACAGGGTACCTATCACCGATTGAACTGAGCATGTCGTCAGTTCAACCAGCGACATGAACCCATTTTTGTAATTTTTTTGAGCCGGTTATTTATTTTTGTAATTTATTTTAAAATGATAGTATTTTTAAAAAATTCTTATGTTTTTCACCAGGCCCTCATTTCATTCCTCACACGTGCTACCGCGTAGTTGTAATATTTAGTGCAAATTAGAATGCATGATCTATTTTCTGATCACTCAATGCTTCCCACCTTGTTTCCGTTCTTGCCAACTTTCTATACATTTGTTGCTTTGCGCAAATCCGACGGTTATAAACACATTACAACCAGCTAAATAAATCCGACGGGCGCAGACCATCCATCCTAGTACTCTCTGTCGACCGAGTTCTCGAGCTTCAAAGATAAAATAAAGGTCCAATTCGCTGGGCCTGATTCTCAAAAGAAAAGAAAAAATCGCTCGGCCATGATAGGCTGTGCTCATAATATTCCATGTAAGTGAGGAACCTGCAGAAACTTACCCCAATAATTCCTGGTCTTGTGGCTCCGCAGCTCAGCTCGGCCCGTTCCAAGATTCAATGTTATCCGAACCATGGGCCCGAAGGCCTAACCTAAGTCGATTCTGTTCGATTTTTTAGGCCTGTCTCTACATAGGCTAGTTATGTACAAATCATAGATTATCGATCGGTATCGGTGTTCATCATATACCATCCTGTGCATTATGGATTAATATGTTTGGCTAGCGATCGAGATGGTTCTACGGCTACAATTCATACCAGCAAGTGCTCTACACATATTTTTCACAGCTACCTGCCCTGTTGTATACGTCAGATATTATTGTCACTCTCCTTTTAAAAAGATATTATGGCAAGCCTTTTTTTTGGAGAGAGATAACACGGTCACTTAGGTTTTAAGAGATCGACTAATTTCAGCTATAGGATTCAACTGCTAGCTCGCCTGGATTTTTAAACTGTCAAAACAATTATCGAACAAGTAAATGTTAACATCAGATCAAAAAAAATCATCAACTTATATAAAGCAGTTAACAAAAGACGGGGATCGATCAGACATCGCAGATCAACATGCTCCCTTCCTCTAAATCAGGACGAAGGAGAATTAACTAGGTAGAAAAGATCAACGGAGGACTTTCGATGTATGTGAGTCTCTAATATATATCTAGACTACCCAGCGAGTATATATATATATATATATATATATATATATATATATATATATATATATATATTGTCCTCAAGAAGCCGGGCGATGCATCCCGGCGACGAAAAAGCGGCCGGAGGCGGCGTCCTGGGCGGCGTAGTAGACCGTGCCGGGGCTAACGTGGTTGTGGATCCCATCGTACGTCGTCACGACGTAGCTCGGGTCGTCCTTATCTCTCTCAGCCCTCTTCTTCACGTTGCACCCCTCCGTCGAGCACCGGTAGTAGTTTCTGCAACGACCACAAAATTGAAGTCTCGATCAGCCCAATCCAACTTTGATACGTGCATGCATGCCATAAAAAAATGTGAGCAGGCGAATAAATATGCACTTTCAGTTAAAGTACGTACGCACCTCGGGTTAGGGCTGTTCTTGACGGACTTCTTGCCGTACTTCCTCCACTTGTACCCGTCGTCGAGTATCTCCTCCTCCGACCTCATCCGGAACGCGATCCGGATCCTGTCCGTCCTCGCCCCCTCCGCTGCCATCGCCGCTGCGCTCCTGAAAATGTCCAGAGATACCCAAACCGATTGATCAGAATTAGCTTGCACGGGCTGTGCACTTGTAGTATACGACTTTTTTTTTTTTTACAAAGTATACGTGCATATGTAAATAAACTCACCTAGGATTAGCATAGTAGCCTCCAGCATCCGGCACGACCGGCTCAACCGGCATCGGCGGCGTCCCGAACGCGCCGGGCACGGACGACGGCCCGCCTTCGTCCGAGAAGTTGTCCAAGACGTCGAGGTGCTGCTGCAGCGCCCCGGGGAGCGCCGCACCGAAGGCGGGAGACAAAGACGCCGCTGAGCTAGAGCTGTAGGGGGAGCTCGAGCTGCCACCACGCGGCGGCGGATAAGCCATCGAGATGCTCGTTCGGGTGGCAATAAACCGCTGTGCTGGCTCCTACTATCGCCATGTGCGGGTGGCCAACTACGAGACCCGCGCCGAAGCGTCGTATTTATAGCGCGCGCGTGCGGCGGCCGCGGGGTGCACGTTATGTTTGTGTGGGAGCGCGCGCGGACGGCGACGTCGGGTGTGCGGGCTTAGCACGGAGCTTCCTTGTCGGCGGAAGCTTCGGCGCGCGCGGTGTTGTGGCGCATATGCGACTGTGCGACGGAGATCTGCTATAGTTTTGCCGCACGGCCCTGCCACTTATAGGCTTATAGCAACCGGTACGTCTACGCGCGTGTGCGTGGGTTGAAAAAAGGACGGGCTGAATAGTCGCCTTTTGCCTCGCGCTCGCGTGGCGCTGTAGGTGTGCAGTGGCGTGCATCGGTCCTGCGGCACGGTTGAACTTGGAGAAATTCGTTGGGTATGTATGCGCGCCATACACAGTTGCACACTTGCCCAGTAGTAGTAGGCAGTAGCAACTGAGACTTTGAGACATGAATTGAATGTTTTGCTAGCTAGGTGTACGTGTGTATCGACAGGGTGTCTAGATCATGTAGACAGTGTCAGCGTGAGTCTCGAAACTTATTCAACTCTAGTTTGCTCGGTTATCTAATCTAAGCGATCACCCCTGTATTATTGGACACTAAAAGTTTAATCAGGTTTTATATAGTGTACTTTCTGCTGTAAAATTTGCAGTTTTTGCAAATAATTATAAGACAATAAAACATTAATCCACTAACATTTAAATGACCAAATCAACATATACAAATGTAAATCCTCCAAGTTATTTAAATTAAATTAAATGGTAAACATATACCACTTGTATATGAAAGAAATCAACATAAAGCTCAGATATAAGAAATTGAACATCGCTCTCAGAATACTAGTTGCGCAAGATAAAATCTTGGTCATCACAACACATCAGTCAATATCTCTTCACTAATCAAATTTGACAATTATAAAAACAGATCTTGACCACAACCTAAAGCTTCTCTACAAAATATCAAATTTATCTCAAAGTAGCAAATTAAACTTTCAGTTCACAGATTATCAAAAGACTATCAGAGTGAATAAACCCACCATGAAAACAGTATGCAATTTGTTCTGAAAATAGAACAACTGAGCAAGGATTTCAAGATAATTCACAAGAATATTTCAGCAACAAGCCTTATCCACAGATTGAGAACAACTTTGTAAGTATCTCACAGAAAATCAACTAGCTCATACAAGGATAATTTGAATTCATACAAAACTGACAACCAGAAAGAATAAAGCTACAGATTATAACTGACAATAGAAAGTAAAAGATTTAGCTCAAGATTGTTTTTAAATATCAAATTGACTTCATATTTGACATTCATCACAGAGCTGATTAACCGAGCCCACAGGAATCCACTTTGCTATCTCTCAGTGCACAATCAAATACAGAATTTGAAGCCAATCCAACACACATGAATTGTAACACCCAAAATATTCGGAATACAAAAATATGATATTTTTTTAAAAAAAAAATTATGTGTCATCCGTTGTCATGCTTTTTACCCGCATCTTGAGATTTACTTGATTTGCATTTGCTTCTCTCGCCGACACAAGTGAACCCTAACTAACAAACCCTAGGACTGAAATGGTGCTCAAGGATTGGTTAGAGCTGTTTAGCAAAATACCAGGTTGGAGCCTATTCTCTCGGGAGAAATTTCTAAAAGCAAGTCCTCCTTCTTGCCTCCAACTCACCCCTGATATTCCCCCCTTGCCCCACTGTCAGCCACAGAGCCCCTTCGGTTGGTCGTGGCCGCCACCTTTCTCCCTCCCGGTGCACTGTTCCTCCGACCAGTTCCTCCAACTGTTCCTCCAATAAGTGGTCCAGCCGACTCGGCGCAATCGAGGCCGTACCCTAATCGTGGTCGCTGTTTCCCCAAATACCGCCGTCGCTGCTGGGTGCGACCTGCGACTGTTCTCGACCGATGGTCCACCGACTGGTGCAATCGAATCGCACTCGGTCGTGGCGACCTAAAAGACCCGGTCGGACGCCAGTCAAGTCAGTGTGCCCAAGGACCGCCTCTGGTCGTGGTCGTCTATGTGGGCCCGGGTCAGTGCGTCCTCTTCCATATTGGCGTTGACACCTGCCAAGTCTGGACGCCCCGATACAACGTGGTGTGTACGCTGGCAGCTACCGTCACTCCCTCGTTACAAGCGGTCTCACACCCATTAAAAGTCATTGCTCAGTATGTCACGTCGCTGCACTGTGCTGACTCAGTCGCCATCGCCAACCACTCGTAGTACCACGCGGAGCCAGATGCGGTGAACACCCTAGGTGACCTCCACCCCCCTTTTCGCCTATAAATAGCAGCCCTAGGACCTTCCAGCTTCCATTTTGCAACCAAGAACTAGTTCTTCCCTTCCTCTCTTCCGCCATTCCTCAGAAGAGCTCGAGCTCCAGGTAAGGCTTGAGTGCTCAACTCTGCTGGTGCCTCCGCGACGTCACCAGCAAGCTTTGGCGCCTACAGTGAAACCTTCTCCCTCTTGAACACTTCCACTCTTGCTTCCTATATAATCTTTCAAGGCAGATCGACTAGGACCCCTATGACCACTACTGGGCGAACGAACCAGTCGGTGGAGATGAAGATGAAGATGAAGCCTAGGCCGGGCCCCTTGTTGCTTGCCTGTGGGCAGAGTGAACGGATCCACCACTACCTCTTTTTGCTTGCGCACTTACCTCTACTCTGTACTCGTATCGATGGTGGCCTTTGCCCCTTTTTGAATAACAGTGGTCGTACGACCAGTTATGTAATATATTGACTGTGAATGCGATGTATATGAATGTTCCAAGAATGTATTTGTGTGCACTATCTACTGATCCAGAGAATGGCGCAGATTGACACAGTGGATCCCGAACTATAAATTTGGGGTCCAACATGAATATAGCCAAAGTGATGCGCAAATGAAATATAGAGATAGTCACAGTGTCGATGGTATTCAAAACCACTGAGATGAAACAAAGCAAGGCACGTCTAACAGACGCTGTCCCAGAAAACCTATCGCTTCGTTGTGCCGCCGTAAGATGGCGAGGTCAACGGAGATACAATGCCGATCTCCACAATCGGGACAAACCAAATGTGAAGTTGAGGAAACAGGAGAGATGTCGCACAAGAAACCTCAAATAAGTACTCCGGTCGAAGCACTAATCAGAGCACCACAACTGAAGAGACCAAGTCCTTCTTTTTCCTCAAGATCGCACCAGAGAGCGCACCGAAAAACCACTCTCAACCGGCGCACATCTAATGGCCCCGACGAAACCCTCAAGGAGAATCTGGGCACCAGAAGATGAAGAGATGCGCAAGGAGAAGCAATTCGGCCTCAAAGTCGACGAAACCGAGACAATCACTGCTGCATCGGATCTCTAAGAGATCAACTTCGAACACAATTCGAACTCGAGGAAGAAGAACCGAAATCTAGAGACTCAAAGTGTTCCTCTTTTCGATATGATGTTTCTTTCTTTCACCTCGGAAAATCCCACCGAGGGACTCACCTTTGAAGAGGAGGAAGACCCGGGATGAGCACCACCGGCTACTGCGAACGACCGCCGCCAAATGCGCGTAAACCGCTCGAGACTCCAATAGTGTCACCGCCCAAATCTCTCCTCACCTCATGAGCCGCAAAGAAGGAAAAGAGGAACAAAACCCCAACTGCCGAAGCCCTCTACAAGTAAACAGATAAAGTGAGCCCTTATCCCTTTTCCCTCCTGACAGGTGGGCCCTTCTCCATTTTTTTTTGGTTAAACCAAATTGGGAAATTCCCAAAACCCTAAAAGAAACCAGCACTTTCCAGTACACTGTTTGATTATTTGCTTTCTCTACGCTACTACTAATAACTTTGCTTCCTCACACAGCATATATAGGGAAAGAAGCATAGACATTGACTAGCACACATAATTTAGCTAGGTGGCAGTCAAGTCGCATACATGGTCCACTAAAAAGGTTGCCCGATTATACTTCGGTAGAACCAAAACCCCATCTAGTAGGGCATGCATCTGCAATCCAGCTGGTCCGCTGGAGATTGTACAGTAGTACTGACTGGAAGGATCGATTCTAGGCAGCTTCCAGCCGGGTACATCTTTGAAAATCACCGTTCACCAACATGGAAACATCTGCCAGCCAAAGTCATGGCGGTTTTCCTGACATGCATGATCCGTATGCTGATGGGACATGCGTTTTTTTATTTCTGAGACGACGGGGACATGCATGGTTTAAGCTTGAATGGATATAAATACGGTTGACCTAGGTAGCTTGTGACGTGCTGCTAGCTAGCTGCCTGCAATTTTTGCGATGGCAACATGCGGTCGATCGATAGATCCTCTCTAGACTAGCGTCGGACCTGACCGGACTGAGCGCTATCTATCGCTAATGGACTACTACTAAGAAGATCGCTTTTTGCTACAAAGGAGAGAGAGTTGTGTGGCTTCAGATGCAGCTAGACAAACTAATATAGTACTAGCTATCTAGTATGTATTGCACGAGTGACTTTTGCCGGAGAGACTGGAGCTTTTGCCGGATACACGTGTTTTCAATCTGTTTTTGCAGAAATAGTGTATTTGCAAATATAACACTTTGATCGCAGGGACCGTGCATCAACGGTTGCCGTGCCGCCACGTCGCTGCCCCAGCCAGCCTGCTGCCACGTGGCAGCAACTCGTCCGTTGCTGCACGGTGAGGTGTTGCTACGTGGCAAAGCGTGATATTTTTTCTTTTTTCTTTTTTTAAAAATTATTTATGCATAATTTTTAAAGAAAATTTTAAATATAGCAGATGGGCTCCTAAAATTATTTTTTTGTGGAGTCTCCTAACATAGTGCACTTTCTTGTGTAATTTTTTTAAAAATTTATATATTCTATTTTTTTTCTCAAAAAATTATTAAAGTATACTATTGGTATGAATTTTCTAATATAGAAAATGAGGTCCAAACAATATGAATTTTTTTAAAGCAAATTACACAGTGGACTTGATTGTGTAATGTTTTGCATAATTGTATATGTTCTGAAAAGGTTTCAAAAATTAAGAGTTTAGATCTTAAAAATTAGGGTTTTAGGTTTCGGAAATTAAGGTTTCATGTGACTTGAAATGTGTGAAGTTTAGTACCACACGGACCACTCCAGGTGCAGTAGGATTGCTATAGTAGTAGTGACAGAATTTGAACTCTCATAGTAGTACTAATCATACTACTATTATTTAGATTTTCGGTACCATACTATTTTTTCGCTTCGAGTAGTGCTAATCATACTACTATTATTGTCAGTATGATTAGTATGGTATGATTAGAATTTGAACTTCGATTAGCACAAAACTAATATAAACCAGCAAAGTAAGTAATTACCACTAAACTTACTAATTATGACTGATTAATTACCTCTAAACTAACTAATTAATACCAATTAATTACTACTAAAAAATTACCAGTACTTCATTTTCACTTATTTAATATGTCGTGATGATGACTACTAAATTAATTACAACTAATTAATTACCACTAAACTAATGCATTACTAGCGAATTAACTAATTATGACTAATTAATTACCTCTAAACTAACTAATTATGATTGATTAATTACCACTAAAAAAATTACCAGTAGTTCATTTCTACTTATTTAATATACCATAATGATGACTACTAAACTAATTATAACTAATTAATTACCATTAAACTAATTCATTACTAGTGAACTAACTAATTATGACTAATTAATTACCTCTAAACTAACTAATTATGATTAATTACCTCTAAACTTCACACATTCCAAGAAACCATGAAACCCTAATTTTAGAGACCTAAACCCTTAATTTTAAAGACCTTTTCAGAATATATAAAATTCTGAAAAAATATTACACAATCAAGTCCACCGTGTAAGGAGCTTTTAAAAAAAATCATAATGTTTGGACTTCATTTTCTATATTACAAAATTCCTACCAACAGTATACTTAAATGATTTCTTGAGAAAAATTCAGAATGTATAAAATTTTTAAAAAATTACACAAGTAAGTACACTGTGTTAGGAGGCCCCACAAAAAAATTCATAATTTTTTAAGCTTATTTACTATATTAAAAAAATTAAAAAAATATACATAAATAAATTTTTATAAAAAAAAACTCACGCTTTGCCACGTGTCAACACCTCACCTATTGCCGCACAGTGACCGTGCGGCAACGGGTGCTACAGTGCATTACCGTATAGTGGTCGTACGACAACGGATGCTACAGTGCATTACCGCACAGTGACCGTGCGGCAACTAGTGAGGTGCTGCCATGTGGCAGCGGGCTGATTGGGGCAACGATGCGGGAGCCGTTGCCGCATGGTGACCGTGCGTCAATTGGTGCTATATTTGCAAATATATGTTCGCGATGGTCATTTCTACAAATACGTATTAAAAATGTGTTATATCTGCCAAAAATTCAAATAGAGTGGGATACATATGAAGCTTAAAAGGCGGTGATAAATTAAGCAAGAAAATACAGAACGTACAATAATCGAACCGCAGTTGCCCGGAACAAGTTACTCGTTAATGAAATATTTTGGGTACCTATCTTGTTGAAATTCTTACGCTAAGAAATACACAGAGAGACGAACTAGCTAATTAAAAGCATCAGGTACTATCTCCATCGGGCCGGATTACTACCTAAGAAGTTTCCATCTTCCCTCCCAGGCAGCAGTTGCAGTTACTTCATTTAATTGGATGCCGAACTGCCGGCCAATATGCCGTCTCCAGTCTTCTGAGAAGCCTCGGTGATCGTCGAACGAAAGTGATATCAGGGTACCGAGACGGTACACAATTGGTGCATACATTTCATTTGGATTATACTCCATATATCTAGCTTGTTTGGTAGGCACGCATGAATGAGGAGTTTGGGACTAGTCTATTCCACCATATCCCTTTCTGAACATTACCGCTGATAAGAACAGGCTCAAACGACGTGATTCGAATGACACTAGCTGCTTCTGATGGCGTCCTTGTCTAGTTCGCTATGTTCCCAAATACCACTGTGCATTAGCACCAATCAAACATCACTGTTGTTTGGAACCTGCCACGAATCGGAACATGTATTGTAACATCCGTTTTCAGATGGTGAATAGTAATTTTTCGATACCGTTTTGGAGTTTAAAATTACTTCAAATTAATTGTGTATTTTCAAAATCTCGAACTTGTACCTCCAATTCAAAACCCCTCTCTTCGGGCCCAGTCCATTTTCTCTCCCCCCGGGCCAGTCGTCCTTTCTCCTGGGCTCAGCCGACCTCTTCCTCTCCCTTTCCCCAGCCCATCCTCGCCCTTCCCCTTTCGGCCAACCAAGCCAGTGCCCCTCTTCTGCCCTCTGCTGCCCCGTCCCATCGCCAGTCCCTACGGCTCCGTCCCTTCCGCCACCTACTCCACCTGCCCGTGAACTCCAGCACCCCCCTCCTCATCGCCCGGTGCCTACGACGCCCACCTACTCCCGTCGCCTCCGCCACCTACTTGGCCCCCGAAGTCGCCGCCTCCATCGCCCCGTCCCGTTGCCTATCTCGCCGCCGCGTCAACGCCATGGCCGCGCGCCTGCGCCAAGCACGCCGCCTTCTGGCCCTCTGCCGTCACCTGCTTCGCCCGCCCGAGTCGTCGCTCCCGTCACCTCGAGAACCCGCACGCCTCCGAGTCTCCAACGGCTCTTCCTTCCCTCCCTTTCGGCTCCCCGTCTCGTTCCTCCCCTCATCTCCCCTTCGCTTCTGGTAAGTGCCACCAAAGAAGAGCCCGAGCAGCCCCCTTTCTCCTCCCAATTGCCCACTCTCGCTCGCGTTGTTGTGGTTGCCCGAAGCCCCGAGCTCCGAGTTCCCGCAGCCGCGCGCCTCCTTCCGGTTCTCGCCTCACTAGTGCAACCCCTCTTCTACCCGTGTCAATTCATGCCCTAGAGCTCCTTGAAGCAATCGCCTCCCTCGATTTCAGTTTTGTATCGCAAGAACCGCCGTCTTTCCTCTTCTCCTTCAGTCCCGACCGACCCCTTCACCGCCGTCTTCCTTCGTCTGACCGCGAGCTCCCCCACCGCCGTTTGTCGTCCGTCGACCTCCTCCGAACTCCCTCTCAGTCTTGGTAAACCCCTTTCCCCGTGCCCGGTTCTCCCCCTTGCCTTTCCGGCCACGCCGAGTGGTTGAAACTCCTTTATGACCACGTCTACGATTATGTCTAAGACTACGCCTACGACCACGTCTATGACAATGTACACGACTAGGTAGCTGTGTTGTCGAACCTCCTTCATACCACACTGCGTTGTCGAACTCCCTCCGACCACGCCGCGTTGTCGAACCTCCTTTAGTCCACACTGCGTTGTCGAACTCCTTCCGACCACACCGCGTTGTCGGACCTCCTTCAGACCACAATGCATTGTCGAAACTCTTTCAGACCATACCGCATTGTCGAACTCCTTTCGATCGTGCCGTGTAGTCGAAACTCCTTCCGACCACATGTAGTCGATACCCTTTACGACCACATGTAGTCGAAACCCCTTCCGACCACGTGTAGTCGATACCCCTTCCGACTACGTCGTGCAGTCGATACCACCTTCCAACAACGTCGTGTAGTCGAAGCTCTTTCCGACTACGTCTTGTAGTTGAACCTCCCTCCAACTGCGTCAACTTGAAGTGAGCAGTACTCGAAGCCCACAGTACTCGAAGCCAGTTGTACTCGAAATGAATAGTACTCGAAGCCCACAGTACTCGGAACCAGCAGTACTCGAAGCTATAACTTCAGAAGCTTCGTTCTCTTCCATTATAACTCTGATTCTAGTGGTTTTTATTTCTAAATTTGTCTAAATTCAAGACCTTACTAATAGCACTAGTCTTATTTAAATTGGAATTTATTTTCTATTTTTATTGTGTATTTATTTGTTCTCTTTGCTTATTTATTCTTTTTCCAGTACATTCGTCCGAATAGAGTTCGAAGAAGCAGGAGATCTCCATTTCGATCAAGTACAAGACTTTCAAGACCCTCTCCCCTTCACTCCAGGAGAGTCAATACTTTGATCATTTTGAACTTATATTTTACGCTAATTATATTCTTTTAAACTACCAAAATTACATGCTTTAATTCTTTAAGCAAATGTATGTTAAACCTTAAGATAGTTAAATACTCATTTGATGATTAATAAATTATTATAGCATCCTTTGGCAATTTAATATATTACTCCATGTCACCCTAGTAACTATATGGTAATTACTAGTTATAGGTTGTACTTAAGCGACATACTAGTCTTACTTAAGTACTGGAGCATTAAATGTCATACCCATCATCTTTTAAATTATGAAAGTGGTTTAGGCAGTCATTGTGGGTAAATGACTGGAATATTGTGGTGATGTATTTTGTTCCCCAAAAATCCTATTAAATTGCTATTAACTCATCTGGGAGAATGGTATGGTACGTGATGGGTACCGTTGGAGCACGAGAGTGGTTGGTATGTGTTATGAACAGCCCGGATGGATTAAGGACTTAATCTTGTCATAACCTCCCGTGTAAAAACAAGTACAACCACAAGTCTGTAAAGTACAATTTGGCTTAGTAAACTTATTGGACCCTGGAAATCATCTCACTGGCGGCAGAGTGAGGTAGTGCAAGCGTTGGATACGGTTGGGCTTGACTGGGATACCAAGGGATGGTGAAGTTGCCACCACGCTAAGCGTGGTGGTGAACATCCCACATAACTTATGGGGCCCACCGCAAGTGGGAGCGACCCCTATAAGTGAGATGGTAGAAGGGGCGAGATAACTTGAAATGTTACTATGGTGATCGGTCAACTACATGACTAAGGAATCATGTGGGAGTAACGAGTATGATTGTCTCTTGTGGGTATAGTGTACAACCTTTACATAGTCTAAACTGTTTAAACAACCGTGCCTACAGTCAAAGGCGGACATGAGAACTTGACTTGAGTTAGTTCTATTTATAAAATCTTGTGGGTGGGGTGATTGTTGTGTCGAGCTCACCTAGCCCGTGGGTTGGATTTTCCTGGGTCGTCGTACCCAGTGGTGTTATTATGTGAAGGTGACTCCACGCAAAATTTAAGCATAGGTGGAGGTAATATTCGTCATTATAAATATTGCACAATATCTTTTTTAAAAAATAAGATTTGGTTAAACTGCTAAGTGATATGAATTTCTAAATACTATAATTGAAAACTTTAATTTTAACAAATAAAAGAACCCGAGCTATCCTTATTAAGCCTTGCATGTAATATTATTGTATCATGTGTGTTGGCTCGCGGACACGAAAATTGTGTTCATCCCCGCTCTTTCACCCAAACTCTCAGAAGCAGAAATCATAGAGATTATGCATACTACGAGAACCCAGAAGTTGAAGGCCTGGGAGATGATGAAGAGTAGTATAGTTCATTTAGTCTAGGTCTCGTCTCAGTCTGGCTGACTCCGTTAGTGCTTATGTGCATCCAATACTATCTAAGTCTCTGGTTAATATCAACGCACACGGGTTTCACCATTCGTTTGCCTATGGAGAGATGTGCTATACTCCCCTTTTTTTTACTTCCGCAATTGCTTTCGCTACTTTTGTAATGTAATATTTTGGCCTATTCGACCATTATTGTAAAACTTGACTGATGCGGTCTATGTGACTCTGAAGTCTACAATATAAGGTTTGGTTCAATTTACATTGTGTATGAAATAATTTAGTGATATATCTGTGAGTGTTATCTATTAATTCAGTGAATAACATAATATTTTTATAAAAAATTTAAATGTGCGAAATCCAGATCCGACATATACAGACTCCGGATCATACAGACGAGACAAACATTCGCTTTCATGTAGCTGGTGACCCTCAATTCGTACTGCGGGCGAGGTCGGGGTGTTTTGAGAGTTAATCAAAGATGTGACCCAAACGCACTGCATGCGCGCGCGTCTAACGCGTACTGGAACAATTGGACTGTATATACACAGAAGGCTACGTATAGTACGGCTGAAACTTCTGAGATGGACGTCATGACATGCGTATAACTTGCATCACTCAGACATTGATAGACAGTGGTGCACATGGCTTAACCAAGTGCCAGATTTCCTTTATTTCTTGTGTTCCAAATTCTTGTAACCCTGTTTACTAGTAATGATATTTAAGCTCTTGGTTCACAACACACACAAAAAATGCATGGTTCAGATTTTATACCTACAATCTTAAAAAAAAAAAAATTGGGCTTATGCTGCTAGCTGGTGCTATATGTCCCATAAAGTTAGAATTGATGCTTTATCATTCTATAGAGTGCAATTCATCATTTGCTACTCTAAAAGTAGCAAATTCATCTTTTTGTCATTTTTGACAGTTTTGCCCCTATATGAACGAGTATACCCCTCTTCTTCCTCCCATTCTTCCCTCTTTCTTTTCTTCCTGCCCTAGCCATGGGGCTGGCCATGGCCACGCGCCCAAGCAGCACCGTCCCCCTCACCTACTTAAGCCCCAGCGAGGCAAGCACCACCCTCGCAATCTTGATGGCTCCCTTTTCCCTCTCCTCTTCTATCTCGCACACCAAAGTGTAAGATTGAGCTCGAGTATGTTATCTCGGCCGTCGCCTCCTTCATAGAAACTCCGGCCGCTTGTGGTGAGCATCAGCTAGCTCCACCTTGTCCCTCAACCAGAATCGATGCCAACATCGCACGTCGCCACCACACTCAATCCGTCGTTCCCATCGAACTGGTAAGATTTGTCCAATACCACTCGCATCATCACGTGTTCCACATCTCCAGCTTCTTTCACCCCTCAATCGATTTCCTCTTTGATCTTAGGAGCACCACGTGCCATCATCTTCCCCAATTACAACCGAAAACCGCCGTCGCCATTGCCATTCCTCACCCAGTGAGCTCCCTTTCAATTCATCTCTCCTAGAGCATCCTTACATCACTCTACCTTCCTCAATCTTGTGTCGTGGGATTTGGCAATTGTACTCTAGACGTTTGAACATAGATAGAGGGAATTTGGGACAGGGCGGTACTAGGAAATAATATTCGAGCCCCAGTCGAACTTTTCGAGATCATCGTCGAGCTCGCGCTCGAATCGAGCGTGGAGCGAGCTAAGTTCAACCTTTTTTTACAGCCCTAGGCTAGGGCAAAAGGGAAATATGAGTAGGTGAAGGTAGAAGGGGCAAAACTATCGAAGACAAGGCCAAAATTGTCAAAAGATGATGAATTAGCCATTCTATAGATTGACAAATGATGAATTACACTAAAGTGTCATTCTATAGAGCAGCAAATCATCAATTATCCCAAGTTTGAATTACCACCCTATTGTCCTCTTCATACATTTTGAGCAACTGCGTTCAGTGTAGCCACCAGGAAACCAGCGTAGACCGCCCCCGGCCCCCGGCCCCCGGGGGTCTTCAGCTCGAGCATTGACAAATGGATCGCACTTCTCAAATCGAAAGGACATAACGGAAAACGGGATGTTCCTGTCACCCAACACGAGCAATGACATGGTTCTAGCAATATGTGTACCAGAACGATCAGTGAAGTGAGTTTCAAAAGAATAAAATACACTTGTCAAGTCATCAAGGTGAAATGTCCACTGGAGTGACGGAAGTGAGCTGGCTGGCTTGGCTCGGCTCCCGTAAAGCCAAGCACCGAAAGTACAAGAAGAAGGGTGATCAAAAAAATTTATCTGTAAGTTATTTTTTTTAACAGTAGAATTTTCATCCAATTGATATCATAAGTTATTGTGTTACGATAAAAAAAAATCTACAAATATAAAAAAACTCTAAACTAGACAAAAGTAAATCTATGTGAACCCTACTAATACAAAAAAAAATAGAACTAAAAGTTACAGTAGAGTATGCTAAAATTACACATCACTTGATACTGTAATTTTAGACTTAGTACTGTGCAATTGTAGGTGACTGATGGATAAGAAAATTTTAAACAACTAAAAATTAGCAAAACCGCAAGAAGAAACACTAAAGAAGCAGGCAGCTTTCTATGGAGTATTTGGAATGGTTTTGACTTATCGTTTGAAAAGGTCGGAAGCACCCTAGCAACCCCCCCCCGCCCGACTCCTTCCTCCTCCCTCTCCTCCCTCGGCGCCCATCTCCCGCCCTCCTCCTCCTAGCTGCCGCCATCTATTTTTTCTGTTGTAATTTAATTGTTTTTTAATAATTACTTATTTTAATAATTATTTGTAATACTTATTATTGTATTTATTTATGTAATATTTGTTTATTATAATAACTATTGTTAATTACGTTAATTGTGGTTTATTGTGCTAATTGTGGTATATTATGTTAATTATTGTCAAATATGATCCATTGCGTTAATTGCGGTAGTTGCCGTCAAATGGAATCAATTGCGCTAAATGCGGTAGTCGTCATCAAATGCGATCAATTGTGTTAATTGCGGTAGTCGTTGTTAATTATGGTTAAATGTCGTCAATTGCGATAGTTACCGTGAATTGTATTAGATGTTAGTTATCGTTAATTGCCGTTAAACGGCATCAAACAAGTTATTACTTACCTCGGGGTATTTCAGACGCTTTTCATCTCAGAAGTTGTAGTCGGTCTACCTAAAAGTTAGACAGTCAAACACCAAATTTTTCAAGATCAACCGTTCAGTTATACAGCCGTGCAGTCCCAATCGAAAACTGTTTTTTAGATAAACCACAGCCATATCAAATATACCTATAATATCATGTACACCGGTGATGGTGAGCGTGCCTCTAGAATGCCACTGAGAAGAAATCGCGCCTTTTCACCTGATCCGATGGCGTTTCTTCTCTGTCAAGCACTCTGGCTCCTCGCCGGCGTCTAGGATTAGTCTTCCGAGTGATCAAAGCAAGTGCGCATTTGAGGAAGGTTTCAGTCCAACTCCAGCTCAATACATTGCACCTGGCCTACTATATATCGGCAGCTTTGGGTAATAAAAAAATCGCCAATCATATGTTTGCGTGTGTAATCTGCCGGTCATCAAAGTATCGAGTTTAGAGCGCTGTAATCTTTTGCTGTCACATGTTATGCAGAGTTTCATACATGAACGTAGCAATGAAGAAGAATGCCAGCATACTAATCTAAGTAAGCAGTAGAGCATGCATGCGAAAGTTGACTTGGAGATCAACTCATCAGGGCGAAAATTCCCATCGAAAAGTAAAGCGTTTTAACCTTCCTTCCACTACCGTTTCTGAACCTTCGAGCTACTGGCTCAGCAAGATCCGGGAAGATGGTCAAGCTCGTGCAATTCCGCAAAGCATTGTCTGCGTCCAACACCAACGTCGAAAGATATTTTCGAGTATCAGGGAAAAGTTCTCACACCACGGTTTACCAACAAATAAAATAATTAGTGCAAGCTACAGTGGAGGTGAGCATATGAATATGACCATGACAAATTATGATGCGAAAGGGCTACTTTTAGCGCTAAGCAGCGAGTCACAAGCCAGCTGACGACTTCCGGTTGTGTTATGCAGCGTCAACTTGCTGATAGCAAGTTTAAATGCCTGGATATTGTAGGTCAAAACAAGCTAATGTCATGAAAGAAACGCTCGAATTCCTAAGGTTGCAACTTTTGCCTTTACAACCCACTTCGATGCAACATCACGAGTCAGAACTGAAATCCGAACAAAATTGGATGCTATCATCATACAAGAGGACAAAAACATTCATAATGTTTGAATTGAACATTTCAATCAACAGTGCAAGCTAGCAAGAGTCCAATACGCTGGCTCGCTAGCCAAACATCCCCCAAGCATTTACATTTTGCGCAGGCGAGGGACAGTTCACATATGTTCATAATCACTTAGGACATCGAAAAGTAATATGCCTGTCTCAACAAAAAAAAATCAGCACTTTGGATAATTGAGGCTTAGGAGATTGACCGCTGAGAGGTCATATCCCAAATTGTCTACCACTGTGCATTCTTATTGCCCAATTGAAGAAACAGGGCTCCTCATCAGTATTCCGTGTACCAAAACCATAGTCGCTAACTATCGTACAGTGGCTACAAAAGCGAGTTGAATGGCCCGCGCAGAAATCTTAGTGTACATTGCGAAAAACTAAAAGAATGCCCAGCATAAAACAATATCACAATCAGTAAGCAAAAACTGGAAGGGAAAAATATGACTAACTGCTAGCATGCACATCGGCCTCTCTGTTCAGCCTCGGGGACAGGATCTGCAACTGTCTGGAAGTAGCTGAAGGGCAGAAAAAATGGGTGTAAGCAACTAAAAAGACAAAATTAATCTTTTTGAAACAAGGTAGTGAAACATAACAACCACGAGCATGAACAGCGATCATCACCGTTGAAACCAACAATGCAGTCATCCAATTCTACCACGTAATATTCAATGAAGAGACGAATCCCATAACCACAATATAATTTACTCCAAGCTAAGCAAAAGATTCCTACCAAACAATAAAGTGGGAAAGATGATTTTACTCACATGTCCTGATCACGCTCATGCTCTAAAGCAAGCTTGGCAACAGACAGGAACGCATTGTCAACATTGTAGTCCTCTTTTGCAGAGGTTTCGCAATAAGGAATATTGCCTTTGGAAGCACACCACTCAATTGCTTTCTTCTCAGAAACCTGTGTGAAAACTAGTAAGCAAGCAGTGGCATATCCACGGACAAAGGCTATAAGTCACATATTCAAGAAACTGACCACTCTGCTTTTTCCACCATCTACGTCAATCTTGTTCCCAAGTAAGATGAATGGAAAAGTTTTAGGATCTGATGGACTAGCCTAAAAAGAAATGGAAAATAGCTGTGTCAATTAAATTCGTCAAGATGCTACAATCTGCTACAAGAGATGGAAATGATACAGTACTGAGATATTACAACTAACCAGATGCACAGATCAAAACATAGTAAAGCATAAGGCAGTTTACCAAATACTCCACCCAACTATATTGAGATAACCAATGAAAGGGCATTGCATAAAGATAAAATAACTGAAAAGGTTTTGCAACTCATTTTGTTGCAACACTCACGGTGTCACATATTTATACCTGTACTTGGAGAAAGAACATAAGACCTTGACAATCTTAATGAATTTGGTGAGTACTGCAGAATTATTGAAAATCCCAGCACTATTTGAACCAAATGAGTGGCATGGTTTATTATACCAAGAGTTCTGAAAACCACTGGTAACTGGCCGGTAAATAGGAACCGGTCTAGTTCCGATTTTCAAAACCCTGACTAACTCACCACAAACCCCTTTTGATCCATTCTTCTTGCACAATAGATGTATTAATACTTGTAGATTACATTCCAAACATCAAATCTTGAAAACTAGAATTTTAAAATTTGTGGAAAGGAAACTGGACCGGTTTATAGGGTGGAAACCAACAGGACCAACAGGTTTCCAGGCAAAAACCGGAACCAGCCAGGTTCCAGCTTTCACTCCCTAAATGGTTTCCAAAACCCTGATTACACCTCCAAATGGCAACGATCAAGCTTGACACAGTTGTGTTATTTTCAAGATAAAGAAATAGCTCAAAGCAAGGAGTCTATGCAAAAAAATTGTCCCCCTGAGAAATATAGTTCTTTTTAATCGTTATCATTCTTTCTTAGAATAGCATCACAGCTACTCTTGTATAGATGAATTCCTCAATGGATATATAAAATGAAATATGTAAGAAAATAGTGCCTGAATTCATCAAGAATATAACTTACCAATATGGTACTAGGCTACTACCTTCCAATCATGTCATCAATGGAACAAGTAGAGGTTAAGACCTTGGCATATCAATACTTCTGTTTACTCTTTAAACCTTTACATAAGGTTAGAGACCTCACTGCCAATAACAGTTATAGGTTATTTAAACCCTCCCCAACTCTGATGCACCGATAGAGCAGCCAGGCAGCGTACCAGTATTCGATACGTATTGGATACGGGTACTGAACAACGTACCAGTATTCCGATACGTATTGGATATGAGTACTGAACCGATATGACAGCCAGGCAGCGTACCAGTATCCCATACATACCGGATACGGGTACAACACCGATACAGCCCCGATACGTATCGGGAAGTATCGGAAACATTTATCTTTTAAAAAGAAAACAAACACCCGATACAACGCGATACGGCCCATAAAAGAAGCTCAGCCCACAATTCTCACCCTAGCTCAGTCACATCCCGATACTCCCCTATCCCCTACCCCCTGCACTTCTCTCTGCCCCTCCCATGCGCCTCCATCTTCCCCAAGACCCCAAGCAACTGGCGACCAGCGGGGCTCCGGCCAGGTGTTTTATCTTGTGCCCTTCTCTCAGATCTGAGTTTGGATGGGATTCCCTTATCTTCTCCTACTCTGTTCAGCTGCCAATGTGAGATGGCCTGTTGGGTGTATGTGCTGAGGGGCTTTTGCTTGTGAAAAGCAGTAGCTAGAGCTCCATTAGGGGGTGTTCAGGACAGGGAGATTGCTTTGGAGATTTTTTTGTAAATCTTAAGGATTTGGATCCAATCCCAGGCCCTAAAGGGAATCATCTTACGTTGCAAGTTCAAAGCTCTAACAGGATTGCAAAGGAATTGAATTGATGACTATCATCACCAGTAGGTATCTTATGATTTCAGATGAACTGGGAATTAAACAGATTCTTACTGAAAAGATGGCAACCATGCTACTAAAACTGATAGCAGTGATGCCATTAGATACTACTTATTTTCCTTCCTTTTGCTAGTTTTAGCCCTGAGCTGTAAATTTGTCATTAGCTTATTGAGACATTGACACAAGATGGCACTTGGACTATGTCAATTTTTGTGCATTTTGGAGTGCACAAAATCTTACTTTTGTAAGTTTTCTTGATTTCGTCTGGAATAACTAGATATGTCTGGTCAATGCTTTGACTAATGTCTGTTCTACTCATTTTCTTTAGGTCTTTTCGTGCAATATGGCAAGTGGAAGTGCTGAAGGAAGCGTTGGGTGTGTGCTTGAATTATGCAATATGAACAATCTATCTATGTTCTATCATTAGTCACTATAATTTATCATTTACTTACAAGTTACAAATAAATGTCGAAGAGGCAACGATCGGCAAAGGTCATCAAGACATCAACTCATCATCAAGATTATCCTTATCATGCAGAAGCTAAGTCTTCTATTATTCATTTCATCTTGACATACATTCTGCATTGCTGCCTGAGACTAGGACTGTTGCCATAACTAATGATGTTGCATTTCTATCTACAGGATACATTGATAAATTTACATATATGCTGGACAAATGGACTAAAAGTTTATAATTTTCATTTGTATATGCTCCCTAGGACATTTCTGACCTATCAATCTATGTTCTATATATTGCTGGACAACTGAAGTAAAGGTAAACCATTGACTGAAAATTATCAAGTATCATATTTTATATTTTTACTATTTTAATACACACACACACATTTGTATCGCCGTACCGGGTTACATAAGTATTTATGAGGCTGTAACTATGGGATCAAGGCAAGTCCTTCATAAGTCATTGTACAGGACAGTTGTTTGTTTGTAAAATATTATCAGTTAGAAAAACCGTATTTTAAAGGTTTAAAACTTTTGCCAAATTAACATAAACTAGGCAGTGGTTTATAGGCATTGTCGTAGCAGGGCACCAAGGGGTGCCCCGCACCCTATGGTCGTCAGGAATACCGGTGTACCGCCCGCCGAGGATGTTGTACATCATATGTAGACTAGGTCTATTTAGTGTATGGATGGCAAATGTACCTAAAATGCCCTCTCTCTCAATACATTGTGACGGCAAAAAGGTAAACGTCCCTTCTTGCCCCCTGTAAGTAAAGCCCATGAGCATGTAGCGAGGGGGACTTCCTCTCATTCACACTCAATGCAATACTTTCATATACTTGTGTCTTTGGCTCCTCCCTTCGGTTCTCTTCCAAGACAAAGGGTACACTGTACCCACAATCTAGTCTTTTCTTGCTACGACAGTTGGTGCTGTCCGTGCGGATCGAACAAGAAGCTACACATGAGAGAAGCTAAAGACACCTCCACACCTTCAGCCAAAGCTCTTTTCTTCTGCCGAAGCCCATCGGGCCAAACACCTCGCTTCGAAGCCTCGAAGAAAGGCACTCGAAGCAATTTTTTCGGCCGAAGCGCATTTTTTCGGCCAAAGGCCTCGCTCAGAGGCTCAAAGAGAGCCTTCGTCGCCTCCAAACTAAGCCTCAGAGGAGACCCCCTCACTCATAGAGCTCGGGGAGACAGCCGACTCCCTCACTCCGCACGCGGCCGCCCGGAGCCATCCCCTTCGGAGCCTCCGCACAAGCGCCTGCTCCGACTTCGGGTCCCCTCCGAAGCACCCCATCCGGAGCGGCCCCCACCAACAGGACCAGCGACGAACGGTCATGCCAACGAAAATCGAACACAATGAGGTACGATGACGGCGACGCTCCGCCTGCCTAGTAGGCCATGCCTCGGTGTGGCGGCCCCGCGTCGACTTCGCCTACGCGTACTCCTCGACACGCCGCCCGCCTCGTAGGCCATGCCTCGGCGTGGCGGCCTGCGTCAACTTTGCCTACGCGTACTCCACCTCGACGCGTCGCCCGCCTCGTAGGCCATGCCTCGACGTGGCGGCCCCGCGTCGACTTCTCCTGCGTGTACTCCACCTCGGCGCATCACCCGCCTCATAGGCCATGCCTCAGCGTTGCGTGCTCCACCTCGGCGCGCCACGACAGCTTTGCCAGCACGGGCTCCGCCCGACGCGCCGCTCGCCTTGTAGGCCAAAAATCGGCGTGGCGGCCTCGCATTGACTTCGTGCGCACGCGCTCCACCTTGACTCGCCACCCGCCTCGAGGCCATACCCTCGGCAGGGCAGTCACGGCGCGTCGCCTACTTCGGGAGCCACGCCTCGATGGGATGGCCTCAAGTCAATTTTTCCGAGGTATCCCGACTCTCGAGGGGCCGGGAGCGACAGGATTGCGTCTACTCGCCCCTTGGAACCGCGGGACCTGTCCTCGCGACCTCGGACCACACAGACGAGGGAGTTGTCGTAGCAGGGCACCAAGGGGTGCCCTGCACCCTATGGTCGTCAAGAATACTGGTGTACCGTCGGGGATGTTGTACATGTGTAGACTAGGTCTATGTAGTTTATGGATGGCAAATGTACCTAAAATGCCCCCTCTCTCTCAATACATTGTGAGGGCAAGAAGGTAACATTGTGAGGGCAAGAAGGTAAACGACCCTTCTTGCCCCCTATAAGTAAAGCCCCATGGGCATGTAGGGAGGGGACTTCCTCTCATTCACACTCAATGCAATACTTTCATATACGTGTCTTTGGCTCCTCCCTTTGGTCCTCTTCCAAGACAAAGGGTACCCTGTACCCACTGTCTAGCCTTTTCTTGCTACAACAGGCATACAATTGCCATCAATTTTAAGAAGATTTATTTGACTTTGTCTTTGCATTCTGTTACGTCTTACGATCAGGCCTTTTGCACATTTGGTGCTATCATGCACTCCTCAACTTAAAGTGATCAACTGATCATTCATATATCACCAGAATTGATGCCAATACCATCAAATATGCAACTTAAGTGGGAAATGCTAGACAAGGTTCTTGATAAGACTACCAACACCTTGCTTGTGTTCCAAAGCATGCTAAATAGAGTGGTGAGCATAATGACAAAAAAACATATAGACAAGTATCAAATGAACAAACGCAAGCTACAGATTCAAAGTTGATAAAAAGCAAATGATTGGTTTTGAAATTGACAAGGTTAAACTTGATATATTGGCATTGTTGCATAAGGAACTGCTCAGATAAGATATAGTTGTGAATTCTAGATAGTCTCTGTGTAGCTTAATATATTCAGTTTGACTAATGAATCTGCTCAAGTATTGCATAACAGAGCTGCCCATACATGAGATGCTGTTGACTTATAGGTATTTTGTTGCAAACATGCTTTGCCGCTTAAACAATACAAAATAAATAAATAAAATACAGATATGTAAGCATGCTTAAGCTTCAGAAAATTATTGGCAACATCACATCAAACTGTCAGCTAATGAAAACAATGTCAGGACAATAAATGGTGAATTTATCTATAGTCGATATCTACAACCATGATCAAGCATCACAATGACGCACAAGATAAAACAATCTTACTTGGTTGAGGAACTCATCATGCCATGTGTTGAGCGTATCAAATGATCTGTTAACATTGACATCATAGACGAGCACACAAGAATCTGCCCCTCTGTAGAACGCGACGCCAAGGCTCTGGAATCTCTCCTGCCCCGCGGTGTCCCAGATCTAGAATCAAAGCAACACGTAATGACGACACTAGCACGGTCTCTTCATTCACAATAAAAGAGCTACAACTAGGGGTGACACTCACCTGCAAGGTGACGAGCCTGTCTTCAATGAGGACCTCCTTGGTGACGAAATCTGCACCAATTGTTGCTTTGTACTGCTGACTGAACTTCTTGTGAACATATCTAAGTAGTCAAGCATATCAAAGTACCCAAAGTACTAACATGAGTCTGGGAAGACACTGTAAGATGCTTCTCCCATCACCTTGAATTGAACCAACATACTGTGCCAGAGATTTCACCAGAGATACAAAATCCTGGCTAATGTAATGCACAGCACAACGAATGAAACTAGCATCATCAAATGCAGCTAAACAGAGATTCGTGCGAGCTTACAGAATTCCAATTCCCAAAATGGGATTGCTCACAAATGCGATCCTGCAGCTCAACGGATCAAACGCCCACGATTAAAAGGCACAAATTTTCTACACGACCTGCAATTTGCCGCGTACCGAGCAAAGGGAGTCAATTGATTGGAGGGAAACAAAGGGGAAATCCCACCGAATACGGGCCAACCCCACGCAATCAAACAAGAGCAAGCAAAATGCGGCGCATCCGAGGTCAAGTCAAGGATACTGGTTCATCAGCGACGTCTTCCCGACCCTGCACAGATCAAACCGGACCAAATCAAACCAACACGCTAAACCTAACACGGGTTATAGTACCACATCCAAATCGAGCCAATAATTCATGGAAAGGACTGGACTCCGCCGGCGAGCGGATCCGGGGCCCGGGGGTAGGGAGGGGAGGGGGGAATGGGCTGACCCGCTGTCACCGAGGACGATGACCTTGAGGAGGGTTCGCCTGCGCGACGTCGACATGGATGGGGGCGATCGCGATCACGATCACGATCTCTCCCCCGCGGCTCGTCCTCTCGTGGCGAGGCGCACGAGGAGCTTCGGGAAGACGGGGAAATTTTTTGAAAGAAGCAGGGAGGTCAGGAGGCGGTAGTGGATTTGACGTGCGATCTGGGGCGTGGCCTTAAAATTTTGAAGGGGTTGGGATTGTGAGGTGGCCGCGGTGAATGCAGAGGAGAGGACGTGCCAGGCGAAGAGATTCATGGAGCACCGACGCCGTTAGCTGCTGCGTACATGTGTAAGGGCTGTTTGGTTAGCTGCTTGCAAACCAAAAATAAATATCGGTGCCGCCAATAAAAATTGGGTTATTATTTAGCTTGCTATTAAAATTCAGTAATATCAATCCAAACAACATTCTTTTTCTTAATATTTGATTTTTCCCAGATTTTGTTTAAGCTAAAATTTTAGCTTAGCTCATTTTGGTCCTAAACCAAAAATCCCTCGGCACCATTGTGCACATCTCTGATGCTGTAGCATCTCTCTCAAAAAAAGAAGAGTAGATTTCCCTTTGGACCATGTAGGGCATGTTTTGTTTGTTACCAACGTGAATCAAATTAAATTTTGGTAACACCAATAAAAATTGGTTATCGTTTGGTTTGCTACTAATATTTAGTAATGGTAACAAAAATTTGGTACTGCCAATGAAATTCAATGTCACGGACGGGGCAATCGGAGGATGAGGAAATCGCTCAGCAAAATTTTACCAAAATTTGGTTTGACCGCAATCCAAACAACGTTTAGTTTGATAAATTTTGGTTATACCAAATTTTGGCTAAATTTTGGTTAGCTCATTAGGGTCATGAACCAAACAGGTCCGTAATCTTATCATGGTTTCACTTTGCATCACCACTTCTTACCTTTTATGTCACTTTGCATCAGGGGAATGACTTTGTCAATGAGAGGAAAGCAGGGGAGATGCACGGTGAGCTTGCCGGTGGCGATAAAAAAAATGGAGAGAGTATGTTAAACAAAGCGCTCGACTTGAGTCATGCATGCAAGTCTGGAGTAGAGCGGCACCATTCCCGCTTCATTAACCTTGATAGCGCGCGGCGGCCAGAGGTAAGGAGGAAAAGGGGCAACGACGCAGGGGAGGAACAAGAGTAAAAAGAAGATGAGCATCGGCATAAGGGGAGTGAGGCGAACTCACCGGTGCAGACGATTGAGGCGAAGGAGCTACGAGGTGGCCTGGCAATGTGTGACCTGTGACGACGAACTAGCTCAGGAATTGAGACAAGATGCACCGTGCGAAAAATGGGAACGACAACAGTTGGCTTCGACCAGAGTTAGGAGAAGAAGACGTTAAGGCGAGCTCAGTGGTGTAGCATTGAATCTAGGAGAAGGGAAATCATGAGTGAGAGGGTGGAACATGCCATGACGTGGTTGGATTTGGATGAAGCTCACCGGTTCAACAGGGCTGGTGAGGTGGATGCGGTGGACGGCATGGCACAACATGGTGTCGTGAGCACAATTCAAGCTCAGGACCTCTTCGTCAACTCAAACCATTTATTAGCTCCATCAACCTCCCCTCTCTCTGTCATGTGCCTCGCCGCCATTTATTGTTGGCGAGCACCAAAGAAGACGGTTAAATTCTTACCCTAGTACAAAGTGCAAGACATGGTAAGAAGAGGTGGTGATGTAAAGTGAAAAGATTTACTAAAAATGATGCAAAATGAAATCATGGTAAAATCTTGTGGTCCAAAATAAAATTTACTATAAAAAAATCTCTGATGCTGTAGCATGTGTAAATGACATTGCCAATGTACATGTATTAACGTTCATTTCTTATCCTTCAAACAAAAAAATGTTCACTTTCTTGTGTAACCATCAGATCAGAAAGGAACGATCGAGATCGTCTTATGGACTACAGCGCATGCAAATAGCACGACCTACCTCTAGGCCTCCTTTACTCGGATCGAAAGGTAACCGTTAAAGCACGGCGCTCGTAAATTGAATCGTAGTTTCTAGATCGCTTTCAATTCTGCAAATTTGGCTTTCTAGATTATTTCCTACAGTCCAAATCCACTCTAATCTACCGCGGACCGACTTGAAGTAGTCGGCACAATGCTGATCGGTAGGTTGCATGAAGTAATAGATATCGATTGCACTGTGGATTGTAGATTGCATGAACACGAAAAAAAAAAACACAGGTGCTGGCATGCGGCCGTGCCGTCGTGCTGCCCGCACGCGATCATGTCCCACGCTGCCTGTATGCGGCCATGCCACCAAGGCAGCCTGCAGCCTGCGTGCCGCCACGCTGGCCCTACATGGCCGCGCCAGCCATACCAGCCACCAGCAGGGGCCGCCGGCAGCCTCCAGCATGAGGCGCGCATGCTACACTTCCTGCATGCATGGCGTGAAGCGTCAAGTAGTCATTGTTGCTGTAAAAAAATAAATATAATCAACACTTCGGATTGACCGATTGAGATGTGTTTGAACATATCACCAAAAAAATGATTCCGTATGTGTTTGAAGATCAAAGGAGAAGTCGCTTGCCTACCACGGTCGCACCTCGCTAGACCCCGCACAGCCGTGCCTCCCGCACAGGTGCACCCCGACCGTCTGCACGTGTCGCTCGTGCCGCCCACATGCTCCCGCCGCGCCCGCAGCACCGCCGCTTCTGCACGAGGCGAGCCACGCCAGGGCGCGCGTGTAATGCACCGCTGCCGCGCACGCTGCCTCTGCAGACCGACCGCCCACGGTGTGCGCCGCTGCGGCCGCCACGGTCGCCTCGCGCCACCGTCGCGCCACTCCGATCGCCTCGCGCCGCCGCATGTGGCCGCCTGCGCCGCACTAGCCGCGCCACCGCTCGCCTCTGCAAGGCCGCACCACCGCGCTCAGTCCTGCACGGCACGCCTCCTGCTTGTGGCACCCGCAGTGCCGCTGACTCATGCTTGTGGTACTCGCGCCGCCTGCTTTGCGAACAGGGAAAGAAGGAACTCTAAAACCCTCCACCCCTTGATCCGGCACATGGGCCGAGATGGGCCAAAGAAGGGCTCGACCTGGGTGGAAATTCGGGAAAAGAAAAGAAAAAAGGGGAGAAAACAGATTTTTTTTTTTGCAAAGGGACCCTTGGGATTCTGAAAATTACGATTATTTTTTCGTGGATAAGGAAATTTTACAAAAACCTATCAGAAATTTGAAAATTGCATGGAGAATTTTCTCAGAACTAAAAATCACCATTTTAGCCCCCTGAAAATTGCAAAAGTCACTAAAAATTCATATTCCAGCAGAAAAAGGTCTTAGGAATTCAAGTTTGAATCATTTTGAGCATTTGAAGCATGTTTGACTTTGTTATTATTATTCCTATGTAATTAATATATTGTACATACTATTTTGATTATCTATGATTGTTGATATTATTTTTAATCACTGAAAATAGTAGTAAATCATGATAAATGTATAGAAAAATACGAGAATATTATGTGAATTTTGCAACTATTTTATGCAAATTACCAGTAGTAATCTTACAAACTCTTTACAAAAAATGTAGATGACTGGCATCACGAACTAGGAGTTCGAAGAGTTGGCCCAGCATGACCACAATTTGTACCAGTCTTCAACTCTATGGTAAGGTAATTACGGATGAGCAGAAGATTGAGAAGACTCTCTCTACCTTTCACTCGAATGTGGTGCAATCCGCACGCAACTATCGTCACGATGGCTACAAGGAGTATGATGAATTGATTGACATCATGCAAGTTATGGAAGCTTAAGATGGTGTTTTAAGTAAGAACTATATCTCACAGCCGCCTAGTAGCAATGTTGGCCATGAAACCAATACTAGCAGCTACAAGGTGAGGAAGTCTCCCACAAAGGGGATGGACAAGAAGAGTAAGGTCGTGAGTCGCACATTATTGATACTTTCCAGTCTAAGAAGAAGGACAAAGGACAACATGAGGCACACCTCGTCATTGTAGGCACAACGGATCCACGACCACTAGTTGTACTCATGGATGAGGATAACCCAATAGCAGCCCCCATCACCACTCCTTTGGACATCGCAACAGCCCAGTCGTAGTTGCCCAAGAGGAGAAGATCGCCATGGAGCAGATTCAGACAAAAGTTTCTACATACTTCGCTGATTCAATCTAGTGCACGCATTGCACTTAGATCCTTTTATCATTACTTGCAGTTAGTGAATGTGATGGAGCTTTGAATTATTTTATTATTTGAATAATAGTTGTAAGCACTAAGAGAGCAAAGCATTAAATTCTCATGATGAGTCCTGCAAGATTTAATTTTTCTCGTATTTATAATAGCAAGTTTTGTTCTGATTTTGAAGTATTTTATTTATGTGTGGATTGCTTCCTACCTCATATTAATAAATACTTTATATCAAAACGCGTGTAGCCCCCTATGGAGGAAGTGTGCTTAGCGGATAGCAGCACAACAAATACCATCTTGAGAGAGATGATTTTTTCCAGTCGATCAGCAAGAATGCTAGTAGTCTTACGACAATCGCAGGTAGCGATACTTATATAGTAGGCTCAGGAAGGGCCACAATTATTCTTCTGATGGGCACAACTTTGGTTATTAAAGAAGCCTTATTGTAAGGAATACCTGCTCATTACAAAGTATGAAGAAAGTGGAACATGGTATTAGAACGACTTTCTTCATATGAAACTGGGCTATACTACATTAATATTAAGACACACGTAGCCTATAATGCCCTAAAACCGTATTTAGAAGCTCTAAACTTTTCCGTCTCTAACATGATAGATTAGTCCACCCAGGTTATAGAGTGATGAGAAATATAATTAACAATTCACTAGGACATAACATTGATGTAAAGAATTTCATGAATCCAGAAGATTTTGTATGCCCCGCATATGCCACCGAAAATTAATTACTAAACCTTCTATTCTGAAAGAAAAAGATGAAATTCCTGCATTCTGAACGTATCCAGGGAGACATCCGTGGTCCTATATAGTCCCTATCAGGGCTATTTAGGTATTTTACGGTGCTCATCGATGCTTCCTCGCAATGGTCGCACATATATTTATTATCTACGAGAAACCATGCTTTTGCAAAGCTAATCTCGCAGATAATTAAAATTAAATTAAATTTCCCTGATCATCATGCGAAGTCCATCAGAATAGATAACACCAGGGAATTTACTTCGAATGCATTTGATGATTATTGCATGGCAATGAGAATTAACGTTGATCATTCTGTACAGCTTGTCCACACCCATAATGAACTAGCAGATTTTTGCAGAATTATAATTTATCAACTACATATTGGGGACACACAGTCCTGCGTGCAGCAACTCTCGTCAACTTTACACCATCAGCATATAACATCCATTCACCTATGCAACTAGGGCAATGGTCAGCACCAAAAATTTCTCATCTTCATAGATTTGGTTGCAAGGTTTATGTACTTATACCACCAATGCAGGGAACTGCAATGTGCCCTCTCCGAAAGTCTAGGATATACGTTGGTTATAAGGCAACATCCATAATCAGAAATTTGGACCCCATGACTGGAGATTTGCATGCAGCCCGCTTCGCTGATAGCATATTTGATGATGATTATTTCCCGTCATTAGGGGGAGAAAATCAACCCCTTGATGAAAACTATTGGGAAATGACGTGGCAAACCACTAGAATCTATGCACATGACCCACTCACTAGTAAATCAAATTGAAGTCCAGAAGATAATTGAAGTCCACAAGATAATTGATTTGCGAGCATTAGCGAATCAACTGCCTGACTACTTTAGTGATTTGAAGAGCGCGACCAAGTTACTTGTGCCTGCACGCAATGCACCGGAGAGGGTTGAAATACCGAAGAAAGTTGAAGGTATCCCTAATCCTGTCTAAAGGCCTCAGAAATGGACGAGAACTCCAGCCCCTCGAATCTCAAGTAATCGGGGATGCCTGGTGAAAAATGATAAGAAGGACTTGAAGCAGTCGATCACTGAAGTTCCCCAGAACCAGAATGGGAGCTAGTTGAGACCTGTCACCAGTATGGAACTTTCAGGAAAATATATACCAGATTTGAACATTCCCACGGAGGGAGAAATCAGCATGGATGTGTGTGCATACATCGAAGCTGAAAACTAAAGGGACTTGCCCCGTAATTGAAAACAACAGTGAGCAAGTAGAAGCATTAGAAGAATCGCCCCATGATGAAATAGCTATAAACTTTGTGATCACGAGAGAATCTATGAATAGGATAACGGCCAATGTCGACATTTATTTTGCAAAGAAAATTATCACAATCATCGATCTTGATCCAGAGCCCGCATCGCTCGTTGAATGTAAGAAAAGATCATGTTGGGAATATTGAAATAAGGCAATAGAAACTAAATTATTATCTTTGAATAAATAGAGGTGTTTGGGTATGTAAATTGTACGCCTCCCCATGTGCACCCGTAAAGGTATAAGTGGGTATTTGTTCGAAAGAGAAATGAAAATAATGAAGTTAGAAAGCAAGGCTCATTGCACAAGGTTTCACTCAACGTCCAAGAGTTGATTATGAAGAAACCTTTTCCCCGGTCATGGGCGGAACTACCTTTATATATTTAATCTCAATGGTAGTAAACTTGAATTTAGAAATGAAATTGATGGATGTGGTAACTCCATACCTTTATAGAAATTTAGATTCGGATATTTATACGAAGGTACCTGAATATATCCCTGTCCCGAATTAAGACAGAGCAAATAGAAATCTGTACAGTGTGAAACTCATAAAGTCATTGTGTGGACTTAAGCAATCAGACAGGTTGTGGTATAATCGCTCGAACGACTTTCTATGAAAGAAAGGCTACACGAACAATGAGGATTATCCCTGTGCATTTATACGACAATCCCATGATGGATTTTGTATAATCTCAGTGTATGTAGATGATCTAAACATCATTAGAACCCTGGAAGGTATTAAGAAAACAAGCTCTTACCTGGAGTCGGAGTTCGAAAAGAAAGATTTGGGTAAAACTAAAAATTGCTTAGGCTTGCAGCATGAGAATGCCCCTGGAGGGATATTGGTGCATCAATCAACCTACATTCAAAAGGTGTTAGAAAGGTTTGGCTTTGAAAAGGCATACCCTTCGAAAGTGTCAATGGTCGGGAGATCTTTGCAGCAAGACAAGAATTCGTACAGACCTAGAGAAGAGGGGAAGGAAGTCCTGGGACCGGAATTCCCGTACTTAAGTGCAATAGGAGCACTCATGTATTTAGAAAACTGTACTAGACCGGACATTGCATTTGTCGTGAACCTATTAGCAAGGTATAGTGCAGAACTTATCAAAAGATATTGGTAGAGAATAAAGGACATCTTCCGATACCTTCAAGGAAGCAAAGACCTTGGTCTATTATACAGAAAGAACCAAGGCCCAACTATGACTGGCTATGTAGATGCCGGGTACCTGTCGGACCCGCACACAGCCAAGTCGCAAACATGTTATGTATTCCCATGTGGTGGAACTGCATTTTCATAGAAATCGTCTAAGTAAAGTTTTGTATCGACTTTGACGAACCACTCAGAAATCATATCACTATACAAGGTCTCACGAGAATGTGCTTGGCTTTGGCGAATGATTCACCACATCCAACAATCGTGTGGATTGAATATTGTGCAAACCCGCATTATTATCTATGAAGATAATGCAGTTTGTGTTGCACAAGTGCATATGAGTTATGTGAAGAGTTATCTCACAAAGCATATCAACCACAAGTTCTTCTATGCTTTTGAATTACAAAAGATGGACGAAGTTAAAGTACTGCATATACTAAATCATGTGAAAATTTTACAGATTTATTCACTAAGTCACTCCCAGCGTTTAGCTTTGAAAGATGCATACATGGAATTGGAATAATGAGACTTAGAGAATTGCAGAATTCAAAGGGAGAATATTCACAAACTCATTATTGAAACTTGATCACGAATATCAAGTATCCAAAGAGTGAATCCTGGAGATTAAATGGAATTGGGTGGATTGTACTATTTTTTCTTGACGAGTTTTTCTGAAATTTCTCAGCTAAGATTTTTAACGAGGTAATTCGTGCAACGTAGCAGAACGTATATCATGTACTCTTTTTCTAAAAAATTTCCACTGGATTTTTATGGAGTTTTGACGAGACACAATGTAGCAGAACGTATATCATGTACTCTTTTTCTAAAAAATTTCCACTGGATTTTTATGGAGTTTTGACGAGACATGAACATGTGAGAATGGATGCCCAATGGGGAGTGTTGGAAAACCATAGGCTTGACCCAGCAGTCGGCCCATGGATGGGTGCCCCATCCAAAACACTAGCATAGTCTGTAGTCTATAAATAGGGGGTGTCAATCATTGTAAAAGGTTGATCGCTTGACGAATGAATAAAGAAGGAAGAATACCCCCTACAGCTTTGTCTCTTTGTGTGTTCAATATACTATTCTATACTTGTGTGCTTGTATATGATTCTACACTTGTCTACGAGATGATCGCTTAAACTAGACTCGGCAACAACGATTTTCCTCAACATTACTAATGAGTTGTATCTGTTGAGTAACCGTCGCTGGCGAGTCCAGTCCGTACGGGTACCTCGTATACAATATTCAGAATCGTAAGAACGGATGAAGAACACAACAGTAGATTGAAGACAAAAATATGAGAGGACTTCAGGCTTCGCATTATCGGGGTTACAATGAGAGGGGGGCCCTCTATTTATAGACTACGGGATGAGGAGTTCAATTGGGCCAGGACTCTCCGGAGTATTGGGCCCGTACTGGGCCGGGACTCTCCGGAGTCCTGGGCCCGGTTTCTTAACACTCCCCCTTGGACACTCATCCAACATGTTCATGTCTTGTCAAAACTCCATAAAAACTCTGTGGAAAAATTTTGGAGAAAGAGTACATGTCATGCGTTCTGCTATGTTGCACGAATTGACTCATTAAAAACCTTAGCCGAGAAACTTCAGGAAAACTCGTCAAGGGAAAAAGAGTACAATCCACCCTGCTTCATTTAATCTCTAGGATTTATTCTTTGGGTACTTGATCTTCGTGATCAAGATTCAATAATGAGTTCGTGAAGATTCTCCCCTTAAATTCCGCACTTGTCTAAGTCTTATCATTCCAATTCCACGTATGCATCTTTCAAAACTGGACGCTGGAAGTGACTTAGTGAATAAATCTGCAAGATTTTTACATAACTTAGTATGCAGTACCTTAATTTCGTCCATCTTTTGCATTTCGTGAGCATAGAAAAACTTGGGATTGATATGCTTTGTAAGGGGACTCTTCACATAACCCATCTGCACTTGTGCGACACAAGCTGCATTATCTTCATAGATAATGGTGGGGGTTTGCGCGGTATCCAATCCACATAACTGCTGGATGTGGTGAATCATCCGTCGAAGCCAAGAACATTCCCGTGAGGCTTTGTATAGTGCTATGATTTCTGAGTGGTTCGTCGAAGTAGATACAAGACTTTGCTTAGACGATTTTCATGAAACTGTAGTTCCACCACACAGGAATACATAGCCTGTTTGCGACTTAGCTATGTGCGAGTCTGACAGGTACCCAGCATCTGCGTAGCCAATCATGGGAAGGTCTTGGTTCTTTCTGTAGAATAGACCAAGATCTTTGTTTCCTTGGAGGTATCAGAAGACGTCTTTTATTCCCTGCCAATGCCTTTTGGTAGGTTCTGCACTGTACCTTGCTAATAGGTTTACTGCAAATGCAATGTCCGATCTAGTACAGTTTGCTAGACACATGAGTGCTCCTACTGCACTCAGGTATGGGAATTCCGGTCCCAGGACTTCCTCCACCTCTTCTTTAGGTCTGTATGAGTCCTTATCTTGATGTAAGGATCTCCCGACCATTGGCACTTTTGAAGGATATGCCTTTTCAAAGTCGAACCTTTCCAACACTTTCTGAGTGTAGGTTGACTGATGTACTAGAATCCCTTCAGGGGTATGCTCAAGCTGCAGACCTAGGCAGTATTTGGTTTTACCCAAGTCTTTCATTTCGAATTCTGACTCCAGGTAAGAGCTTGCTTTCTTAATATCTTGCATGGTCCTGATGATATTCAGATCATCTACATATACTGAGATTATACAGAATCCATCATGGGATCGTCATATAAAAACACAGGGACAATCCTCATTATTCGTGTAGCCTTTCTTGCAGAGAAAGTCGCTTAAACGATTATACCACATTCTGCCTGATTGCTTCAGCCCATATAGCGACTTTCTGAGTTGCACACTGTACATATTTCTATTTGCTCTGTCTTGGTTCGGGACAGGGATACCTTCCGGTACCTTCATGTAAATGTCCGAATCCAAGTTCCCTTAAAGGTATGCAGTTACCACATCCATCAATTTCATTTCCAAATTTAAGTTTACTGCCATTGAGATTAAATATCTAAAGGTAGTTCCGCCCATGACCGGGGAAGTTTCTTCATAATCGACTCCTGGTCGTTGGGTGAAACCTTGTGCAGCAAGCCTTGCTTTTATGTCTTACAATTTCATTATTTTCATTTCTCTTTCGAACAAATACCCACTTATGCCCTACTGGGTGCACATGGGGAGGCGTGTGGCTTACAGGCCCAAACACTTCTCTTTTATTTAGAGATATTAATTCTGCTTCTATTGCCTTCTTCCAATCTTTCCAGTCTGATCTTTCCTTACATTCAGCGAGCGATGCAGGCTCTGCATTAAGATCGATGATTGTGGCAATTTTCTTTGCAAAATAAATGTCGACATTGGTTGTTTTTCTATTCATCGATTCTCCCGTGGTCACATAATTTATAGCTATTTCTTCATGGGGCGATACTTCTAATGCTTCTACTTGCTTACCGCTGCTTTCAATTGCGGGGGCAAGTCCCTTTAGTTTTTCAGCTCCGATGTGTGCGCACACATCCATGCTGATGTCTCCCTCTGTGGGAATATTCAAATCTGGTATGCCTTTTGATGAAGGTTCCATACGAGTGCCAGGTCTCAATTGGCTCCCATTCTGGTTGTGGGGAACTTCAGTGATCGGCTGTGTCAAGTCATTCTTATCCTTTTTCGCCAGGCGTCCCCGGTTACTTGGGATTCGAGGGGCCGAAGTTCTCATCTTTTTATTCTGAGGCCTCTGGACGGGATTAGGGATACCTTCAATTTTCTTTGGTATTTCAACCCTCTCTGGCGCATTGTGTGCAGGCACATGCGACTTGGTCACACTTTTCAAATCACTAAAGTGGTCAGGCAGTTGATTCGCTAATGCTTGCAAATCAATTATCTTCTGGACTTCTCTATTTGTTTCACTAGTGCGCGGGTCATGTGCATGGATTCCCGTGGCTTGCCACGTCAGTTCCCGACATTTTTCATCAAGGGGTTGATTTTCTCCCCCTAATGACGGGAAACTATCCTCATCGAATATGCTGTCAGCGAAGCGGACTGGATGCAAATCTCCAGTCATGGGGTCCAGATACTTGATTATGGATGTTGTCTCATAACCAACGTATATCCCAGACTTTCGGAGAGGGCCTATTGCAGTTCGCTGTGGTGGTGGTATAGGTACATAAACCTTGCAACAAAACCTTCGAAGATGAGAGATTTTCGGTGTTGACCCTTACGCTAGTTGCATACGTGAATGGATGTTATATGCTGATGGTCGAAAATTGATGAGAGTTACTGCGTGTCCCCAACATGTATTTGGTAAATTACAATTCTGCAAGACCGGTCGGGCAATAAATTTAATTCTTTTAATTATTGCTTCTGCTAGTCCATTCTAGGTGTGGACATGTGGTACAGAGTGCTCAACGGTAATTCCCATTGCCATACAATAATCATCAAATGCCTTTGAAGTAAATTCTCCGGCGTTGTCCATCCTGATGTACTTCACATGATGATCAGGGAAATTATTCTTAATCTTAATTATCTGCGAGATCAGCTTTGCAAAAGCGTGGTTTCTCGTAGACAATAAGCATACATGCGACCATTTCGAGGAAGCATCGATGAGCACCATGAAGTACCTAAATGATCCTAACTGGGGCTGTATAGGACCGCAAATGTCTCCCTGGATACGGTCCAGGAATGCAGGTATTTCATCCTTTACTTTCAGAGTAGAGGGTCTAGTAATCATTTTCCCGGTGGCACATGCAGGGCACAAGAAATCTTCTGGATTCGGAAAATTCTTTACATTGATATTATGTCCCTGAGAATTAGTAATTATATTTCTCATCATTCTAAGACCGGGGTGGCCTAATCTATCATGCTAGAGATAGAAAAGTTCAGAGCTTCTAAAAGTCGTTTTTAGGACAGTATAGGCTGCAGATGCCTTAATATGAGTGTAGTATAGCCCAGATTCATATGAAGGAAGTCTTTCTAATACCCATTTTCCATTTTCCTCGCGATTGGTAATGAGCAGGTATTCCTTACCATACTCTTCTTTAGTCTCTACGTGGAGACCGTTAGCGCGAATATCTTTAAAGCTTAAGAGAGTCCTAGTCGATTCTGGGTACAACAAGGCTTCTTCAATGACCAATATTGTGCCAATCGGGAGTATAATTATGGCTGTTCCTTAGGCTATTACACAAGTATCGCTGCCTGTGATTGTCGTAAGACTACCAGCATTCTTGCTGATCGACTAAATTTTTTTTGTCTCTCGTAATATGGTATTCGTTGTGCCGCTGTCTTGTAATACCTCATATAACCAGTTAGGTTGTATCATTTCGATTGTCTAGGAATGTTATTCGAAATCGAGATTTAAAACTTTCCGGAACCGAATCGGTAAAAAGAAAGAAGTCGGAGAGAGTAAAAGAATCGAGTTTTAAATTTTCCAATCAGTGGAGGGGTAATTGTTAATTCTCGTCAATCTGGGCCATTGTCACGCGACCAGAGGCCCAAGAGGGGGGCCGGCCGGCCCATGAGGAGGCCGGCCAAAAGGGGGGGGCGCCACTCCCCCCCCAAACCCTAGCCGCCACTTGCATCTCCCCCTCCCCCTTGGCCGCCTCCTCCTCTCCCCCAAACCGGCCTCCTTGCTTCCCCTTGGTGCTCCCTCGCAGCGGTGGCTCCAACTCCGTGATCCCGTCGCTCCTCCTCAAGGTCCCTCCATCAACTCCGTTCCCCGCCGCCGTCGACGCCGCTCGTTCGTCTCCCGGTGGCCGGCCCTAAGAGAAGAAAGAGAGGAGAAGCGAGGAAGACCCGTGTGCAGCGGATCTTCGTCGTTTTACTGGTCTACAAGGGTAATTAGACCTCCGATTCGTTGTTTGATTCTATTAGAATTGAGGATCCGATTGGATTTGTAGTTTCGTTTTGATTCGGTTAATAGATTGATTCTGTCCAGTACGTTGTAACTCGGTTTTGGGTATCTTAGAGGCAGAATTGGATGTCTTCGCCTTCTAGATTTTTGTTCCTTATTTCATTAGCTTTCTTTTGGCACCTGGATCACGAATTTTCACCCAATAGATTAAAAGTTATGACTGTTTTACTACGTGCTGGTCTGTCTGCCAGAAATGCTGGGTATAGTCGGTTGCACCTAGGTTTTGATCTAGTTAGAGTCAGAATCAGGTCGGCCACCCAACTAGGTTTTTGAAGATAATTTCACCATCTTTCCAGGCTGATAAAAATCACTTTATTTGGATCAGTGGTTTAAGAGTTAGAGCCTTTTATTTAGGGCTGTTCTGAATTCTGGGCAGACTGCAGTTAAAGTTTTTCATTGGATGGTTAGACCTCTGTATTGGCCGAATTAGAGTTTACCATCAACTAGAGTTTCGTAGCCTGTTACGTTAAGAAAATCTGGGCACTGGTTTCGTGTCGTTTGAGTTCCAGATAATTAAATATGCTTTTATCGTACCGCTGCTCATAAGGGCTGAAATCTGCGAAATAGTTTATTTTCAATTTGGGTCTATGCGTATATTGAATAGTCAGGGGTTATTGTAGAACATCGGTAGCAGTGTTATATCGTTGTTCTTATTTTGGGAACATACTTGTGTAGGCGGTGAGACATCCCGTGTGGGAACACCCCCGTTGCCTGCTAACGAGTCACTACGCCAAAGGCAAGTACTGTATGCATAATGATATGTTGTTTACATGAATGTTTTGTGCCTTGTTCATGATGTTGATATACTTGCAAGTACCTTGTATACTCTGCTTGATGCAAAATGTGATGTGTGAGCGAATGATTATAATTGTTCGTAGTTGTAGATGAATACCATGTGTTTCTTTTCAATTCAATTATGAGTACTATTCAATATTGCCATGGGATCACATCATGACATGCATAAATTACATTTGTAAGACCCATCAATTCCAAAGATGGGCATTTGAAAATCCCATCAATTCCGAATGGGTACATGAGTCCACCATTCCAATGTGGGCCATGTTACGTGAGTCCACCATTCCAATGTGGGCCACGTTGACTGGTCGTATGAAACGTTCTTCATACGATTACTTTAAGTGAACACCGCGGTGTTTCACTCGCTATACTCAGATATATCTTTGCATTATGTCCAATTCCTTCAATGCATCATTCCACTTCATCCATTCATAAATTCGTTTCAATAAATGTTCAAATGATGATTGTGATATATTGTTCATGGAATGTTTGATTGTTACATACTGCCATTACTTCGAGTCTTTGGCTCATTCTTGCTTTGTTGTTTTATTTAGGTAAATGACAAGGAAGAATGATCTTGTGGAGGGTAGTTCATCACGATGCACTCACTACCATAAACCAAACCTTTTGAGGACTTTTACTGTCGTTATTAATGACTTGTGTTGAATTGTAATAAGCCGGTTTGGTCATAACTACCTTATCTCTCGAATTGTTTATTTTCATTCCATTGATTAATCCGATGATGAATTCTTATTTCGTATAATCTTACTACCATTGATTAACCTTCCCGATGATGAATTCTTATTTCCGTATAATCTTACATGTGTTTTGATGTTATTCTTCTAAAGAGTAGTGGTTGTAGGTGACATCTTGACTTTCTTATAGTCAGGGTGTTACATGTCTGCTAAGCACACTTCCTCCATAGGGCGCCACACGCGTTCTGATATACATATAAAATATTTATTAATATAGGATAGCAAGCAACCATACATATAAAATACTTCAAAACAGAACACAATTTGCTTTTATTAATACAAGAAAAAAGTCATGCGGGACTCATAATAAGAATTTATTTCTTTGCACTCCTGGAGCTTACAACCATTATGCAAAATTATTATTCTATTACAACCAAAAACTGCAAATGACTATAAAACTAAGTGCAATGAGTGCATTAGATCGAATCAGCGAAGTATGAAGATACTTCTGCCTGGATCTGCGCTACGTTCATCTGCTCATCGTCGGCAACTACAGCTGCTGCTGCTGCTGCGATGTCTAAAGAAGGTGTGATGGGGGCTGCCATCGGGCTGTCCACATCCATGGGCGCATCCCATGATTGTGGATCCTCTGCTCGCAATGACGAGGTGTGCCTCATGTCGTCCTTGCCCTTCTTCTTGGCCTTGAAGGCATCGATCACGTGCTGCGACTCATGGCAAACACGTGACCAATGACCCCAAGTGCCACATTTGTAGCAAGTTTGGTCCTGCTGACCATATGGCTTCGTCGCGCTTCTTTTGTCCGCCTTCTTGGCTTGGGCACTCTTGGTTTTATGACCCATGACCTTACCCTTCCTGCCTCTTTCTGCCGAGTGAGGCTTTCTTACCTTGTAGCTGCTTGCGTTGACTTCATGACCAACTTTGCTACTAGGTGGCTGTGAGATGTAGTTCTTTCGGAGAACGTCATCTTGAGTTTCCACAACTTGCATGATATCGGTCAGTTCAACATACTCCTTGTAGCCATCCTGCCGATAGTTGCGTGCGGATTGCACCGCGTTGGGGTGGAAGGTAGAGAGTTTTTTCTATCTTCTGCTCGTCTGTGGTTACTTTACCATATAGTTGAAGACTTGTACAAATTCTGTGCAATGCAGAATTGTACTCTCCCACGGTCTTGTAGTCGGCAAAACGCAGTCGGTTCCAATCTTGCTCTGCACGAGGAAGGATGGTGTACTTTAGCTTCTCAAACCGCTTCTTCAGTGCGGTCCATAAGGCCAGTGCATTCTTTTCTGCCATGTTCTCATTCTTAAGCGTTAGGCAGAGATGGTGTCTAAGGAAATGAAGTGCTTGATCATTCTCCTCAGTAGTTGGAGCGGCGTCCTTCAGGGTGCCAAGTCTAATAGCAGCACGGAGCTTCTTTTCTCCAAGTACAATCTCGACATCTAATGCCCAAGTCAAATAATTGTGGCCACGCTGGGCCAGCTCTTCGAACTCCCTGTTCGTAATGCTAGTCATCTTCATATTCATGCAAAGAGTGTATAAGATTACTGCTGGTAACTTGCATAAAATGGTTGCAAAAATTCTTATAATATTCTCGTATTTTTCTATGCATTTTTTCATGATTAACTGCTATTTTCAGTGATTAAAAGTAATATAAATAATCACAAATAATCAAAAACAGTAAATACATTAAATAAATTACATAGAAATAATAATAACAAGGTAAAATATGCTTCAAATGCAAAAATCGATTCAAAAATTGAATTCACGAGACCTTTTTCTTTGAATTTTATCGAATTCTGTAATTTTTAGGGGCTAAAATGTGAAAAGTTCAGTTCTGAGAAATTTTTGCATAATTTCAGAAGGTCCGAGGGTTTTTCGCAAAATTTCCTTATTCGTGAAAAATATCTCATAATTTTCAAAATTACGAGGGTCTTTTTGCAAAATTGTCTTTTCTTTTCATTTCCCCTTTTTTCGGCCGGAAGGATTTGGGCCGGCCTGATTGGCCCGCTTTGGGTGTTGCTAAAGAAAGGGGGATCGGGGGTAGGGTTTCCCTACGAAACCCTACCCCCGATCTCCTAGTAATGCATTGCCTCCATGGGAGCCGTGTGAGGGCGTGCGCCGAGGTCGAATCTGACGGCCACAAGGCGTGATAGGACACCAAGGAAATGACGGGAGGAGAATGGGAAAAGATTTTTTTTGATAATGGAAGAGAGAACCTCTTCCAGTCTCTGCATCATTGATGCACACAGCCTAATTTATTATTAAGTTTAAAACACCAACGTAGCCAAACTGTTAAAAAGGGCATGAAGCTTTACAAGCAAATAATGACTGAAATTTAAAATCAATCATTACAAATACTGTGACTAAAACGCCACCCATGAGCACTTAAAATTTGCTTCGCCACAACCTCCAAAACTGGCTTCCGGCCAAAGATAGCCTCCTTCGAATGGTTTCGCAGATTTGCTCAAGCCCTCACCAAAGGCTCTCGACAAAAAGATAAATGACAAGGAAGAATGATCTTGTGGAAGGTAGTTCATCACGATGCACTCACTACCATAAACCAAACCTTTTGAGGACTTTTACTGTCGTTATTAATGACTTGTGTTGAATTGTAATAAGCCAGTTTGGTCATAACTACCTTATCTCTCAGAATTGTTTATTTTCATTCCATTGATTAATCCTGATGATGAATTCTTATTTCCGTATAATCTTACTACTTGATTAACCTTGACATGTGTTTTGATGTTATTCTTCTAAAGAGTAGTGGTTGTAGGTGACATCTTGACTTTCTTATAGTCAGGGTGTTACATGTCTGCTAAGCACACTTCCTCCATAGGGCGCCACACGCGTTCTGATATACATATAAAATATTTATTAATATAGGATAGCAAGCAACCATACATATAAAATACTTCAAAACAGAACACAATTTGCTTTTATTAATACAAGAAAAAAGTCATGCGGGACTCATAATAAGAATTTATTTCTTTGCACTCCTGGAGCTTACAACCATTATGCAAAATTATTATTCTATTACAACCAAAAACTGCAAATGACTATAAAACTAAGTGCAATGAGTGCATTAGATCGAATCAGCGAAGTATGAAGATACTTCTGCCTGGATCTGCGCTACGTTCATCTGCTCATAATCGCAACTCATCGCTGCTCTGCGATGTCTAAAGAAGGTGTGATGGGGGCTGCCATCGGGCTGTCCACATCCATGGGCGCATCCCATGATTGTGGATCCTCTGTGCCTGCAATGACGAGGTGTGCCTCATGCTGTCCTTTGCCCTTCTTCTTGGCCTTGAAGGCATCGATCACGTGCTGCGACTCATGGCAAACACGTGACCAATGACCCCAAGTGCCACATTTGTAGCAAGTTTGGTCCTGCTGACCATATGGCTTCTCGTCGCGCTTCTTTTGTCCGCCCTTCTTGGCTTGGGCAGTCTGCTTGGTTTTGCGACCCATGACCTTACCCTTCCTGCCTCTTTCTGCCGAGTGAGGCTTTCTTACCTTGTAGCTGCTTGCGTTGACTTCATGACCAACTTTGCTACTAGGTGGCTGTGAGATGTAGTTCTTTCGGAGAACGTCATCTTGAGTTTCCACAACTTGCATGATATCGGTCAGTTCAACATACTCCTTGTAGCCATCCTGCCGATAGTTGCGTGCGGATTGCACCGCGTTGGGGTGGAAGGTAGAGAGTTTTTTCTATCTTCGACTCGTCTGTGGTTACTTTACCACATAGTTGAAGACTTGTACAAATTACGTGCAATGCGATTGTACTCTCCACGTCTTGTAGTCGGCAAAAGCGATCGGTTCCAATCTTGCTCTGCACGAGGAAGGATGGTGTACTTTAGCTTCTCAAACCGCTTCTTCAGTGCGGTCCATAAGGCCAGTGCATTCTTTTCTGCCATGTTCTCATTCTTAAGCGTTAGGCAGAGATGGTGTCTAAGGAAATGAAGTGCTTGATCATTCTCCTCAGTAGTTGGAGCGGCGTCCTTCAGGGTGCCAAGTCTAATAGCAGCACGAGCTTCTTTTCTCCAAGTACAATCTCGACATCTAATGCCCAAGTCAAATAATTGTGGCCACGCTGGGCCAGCTCTTCGAACTCCCTGTTCGTAATGCTAGTCATCTTCATATTCATGCAAAGAGTGTATAAGATTACTGCTGGTAACTTGCATAAAATGGTTGCAAAAATTCTTATAATATTCTCGTATTTTTCTATGCATTTTTTCATGATTAACTGCTATTTTCAGTGATTAAAAGTAATATAAATAATCACAAATAATCAAAAACAGTAAATACATTAAATAAATTACATAGAAATAATAATAACAAGGTAAAATATGCTTCAAATGCAAAAATCGATTCAAAAATTGAATTCCCGAGACCTTTTTTGCTGGAATTTTATCGAATTCTGTAATTTTTAGGGGCTAAAATGTGAAAAGTTCAGTTCTGAGAAATTTTTGCATAATTTCAGAAGGTCCGAGGGGTTTTTCGCAAAATTTCCTTATTCGTGAAAAATATCTCATAATTTTCAAAATTACGAGGGTCTTTTTGCAAAATTGTCTTTTCTTTTCATTTCCCCTTTTTTCGGCCGGAAGGATTTAGGCCGGCCTGATTGGCCTGCTTTGGGTGTTGCTAAAGAAAGGGGGATCGACGAAACCCTACCCCCGATCTCCTAGGCAGCGGCGGCTGCCTCCATGGGAGCCGTGTGAGGACTATGCGCGAGGCGAATCGAGCGGTCATGCGATGATGAGGACACCAAGGAAATGACGGGAGGAGAATGGGAAAAGATTTTTTTTGATAATGGAAGAGAGAACCTCTTCCGTCTCGATCATTGATGCACACAGCTAATTTATTATTAAGTTTAAAACACCAACGTAGCTAAACGTTAAAAGGGCATGAAGCTTTACAAGCAAATAATGACTGAAATTTAAAATCAATCATTACAAATACTGTGACTAAAACGCCACCCATGAGCACTTAAAAATTGCTTCGCCACAACCTCCAAACGGTCGCTTCCAGCCAGCATAGCCTCCTTCTGGAATGGTTTCTGCAGATTTGCTCAAGCCCTCAGCCAGTGCCGACAAAAGATAACTGCAAGATTAGTAACAATCTTTGTATTAAAGACATTATCATTCCGTATAACGGATAGACCAACATAGGCACTAGCTCCGCCGAGTGTGACTTTAAAATTGATACGATTCCAACCAATTTCGAACATGTTTAGCTATGCTCATAGGGATGGATAAATTAACACAATGGACAACCCCTCAAGAGAAGTGAAGGGCAATCAATAAAAGTGTTGATTGTTCTGTTATGTAAACAGCTGCTTCCTCTTGTTCTTTGTAAGGAGGTTATCTCTTAGTCGAAAGACACCCTTTGAGATACAAGAAAGACTTTATACTTTTAAGATTTAATTTCCGCAAATAATTTCGTATTAGGACGTCGATTTATTACGTAATAAATTTGCCTAAATTGCGTTTTTAATTCCAATAAGATTCCTGTTTAGATTCAGGTCAAATCTAGAAATGTCTAGAATGTAAATCATTCCAATAGAATTGGGACAATAAAGGCTCGAAGGGAATATTAAAGTGACAAATTGCAGAACTCGAATTTCCCTTCCATATAAGAAGGTTTTCTTTTATGAATTCGCCAAACTTCCCAAACCTAGTTGTGCCATCCATTTGAACGAGCCCAAGAGGGAATGATCTTTATTTCAAGAGGGGCGCCAAGGGAGGGGAGGCACCCAACCCTAGCTTCGCTCCCCATTTCCCTCTCCTCCCTTTGTGCACGCACACCTCTCCTGCTAATACCTTCCGCAGCAACTTTTGTCGTCTCCTTTGCGCGGCCTTCCCTGTGGTGGTAGCTCCGATCCCCGACGCGTGTCTCAAGACTCCTCCGCATCTCCTTCTCCCCGCAGATCCGCGCTCGTCAGTCCCTCGGTGGCTGTTCTTGGAGAAAGAAGGGAGGAGAAGAGAGGGGATCTTCGGCAGCGGATCATCGCGCCCCACGGGTCTTCAAGGGTAACAAGGTTTTTTAGTGGTAGTTTGATTCGGTTTTATTGATTAATGGTGGATTAGATCTAAATCGGGTTCTGTCCTGGAGATTCCAGAACGCATCCGTCTCCTTGCGTGGTCAGTTTCGACCCTTTATAGGCCGAATCTCGGGTTGACCTCTCCTAGAGATTTGTTCCTGGTTTCGTTAGCTTTCTTTTGGCACCAAGATCACGAATTTTCACCCAGTAGTTTAAAAGTTATGACTGTTTTACCACGTACTGCTTTGTCTGTCAGAAATTCTGGGTATAGTCGGTTGCACCTAGGTTTTGATCTAATTATAGTCAGAATCAGGTCGGCCACCCAACTAGGTTTATGAAGATAATTTCACCATGTTTCCAGGCTGATAAAGATCACTTTATTTGGATCAGTGGTTTAAAAGTTAGAGCCTTTTCTTTAGGGCTGTTCTGAATTCTGGGCAGACTGCAGTTATAGTTTTTCATTGGATGGTTAGACCTCTGTTTTGGCCGAATTAGAGTTTACCATCAACTAGAGTTTCGTAGCCAGTTAAGTTAAGAAAAGATGAGAACTGGTTTCAGGTCTTTTGGACTTACGGTTAATTATTGGTGAATTTTCTAGTAAAACTGCCAGATTAGGGATATTTGGAATGTTTGGGTAAATTGATCAAATTGAACCTTTGTTTGGTTGATTTGGCTAGAGATTGTGGGAGGACACGTAGCAATGCCTTACTGCTTGTCCTCATTTCGATTATTTTATATTGTAGGCGTGAAGCGGTGAGTGGAGGGTATCTCAATTACCTCCCAACCTCTTGAACTGCAATCGCCCAAGCATGAGGTTAATTGCAGCTTTCTTTGAAAGTTCCGCTGCAATTTTCAAACCAAGTACCATTAAATCATAAAGTAAATATTTTTTTTTTTATTGTAAAAAAAAAAAAAAAATAAAATAAAAAAGAAATAAAAAAAATATCCTTTTGATTTAATTTGGGAAAAAATAATTTATTAGCAGGTTTTAAATTCTATAAAATATCTCATAATTTTCAAAATTGTTTTGCAAAATTGTCTTTTCTTTTCATTTCCCTTTTTGGAAGGATTTGTGCTGATTGCTTTGGGTGTTTAAAAGGGGATCGGAGGGTTTCTAAACCCTACCCGATCTCAGCTACCTCCATGGGAGCCGTGAGTACAGTTGTACGAACTCATGATTGGATGGCACAGGAAATGACGGGAGGAGAATGGGAAAGATTTTTTGATAATGGAAGAGAACTCTTCAGTCTGATCATTGATGCACACGCTAATTATTATTAAGTTTAAAACACCAACGTAGCTAAAGTTAAAAGGGCATGAAGCTTTACAAGCAAATAATGTGAAATTTAAAATCAATCATTACAAATCGTGACTAAACGCCACCCATGAGCACTTAAAATTTGCTTCCCACAACCTCCAATCGGTCGCTGCAGATAGCCTCCATTCGGAATGGTTTGCGATTGCTCAAGCCCTACGGCGAGTCCACAAGATAATCGCAATGGATTAGTAACAATCTTTATTAAAGACATTATCATTCGATAACGATAGACCAACATAAGGCACTAGCTCCCACGAGTTGTGACTTTAAAATTGATGGATTCCATAACCAATTTCGAACATGTTTGCTATGCTCATAGGGATGGATAAATTAAAGCACAATGGACAACCCACCAAGTGAGAAGTGCAAGGGCAATCAATAAAAGATGTTGAATTGTTTCTCTTATCTAAACAACATCTTGCTTCCTCTCTAATTTCTTTTAAGGAGGTTATCTTTAGTTAAAACTACCCTCTTTGAGATACCAAAGAAAATTTATACTTTTAAGGAATTTTAATTTCCAAAATAAATTTCTATTAGGGACTCGAAATTGCTAATTAGAGCCGTAGAAAGATTTGCCAGTAAACATGCGTATTTAAATTCCATTTGAAGATATCCTTTGAGAGCTTATAAATTAGAAATTCTCAAAATTAAATCATTCCAAGCATATAACTTGGGACCAATAATAGGTCTCGAAGGAAATATTTAAAGGTGTTGATCTCATAATATTTGCCACGGATCCTCCTTTCTCCTTACCACATTATAAAGAATAGAGTATTGTCTTTTCAATGGAGAATCTCTTGACCAAATATCTTCCCAAAACCTAGTTTGCCTTCCATTTTGAACCTGGAAAGACCCGAACCGAAGAAATTGATCTTTAATTTTCATAAGACCCGACCAAAAATGAAAAGTCCGATTATTAACCTCAATGATTTTGTCACCCAAATACTTCCTTGATTAGAACGATTGCCAATCACCTTCTTCATTAAGTCTAAATAACCATTTCCCAAGCAAACTTTTATTTTTTGCATCTAAGTTTGGAACGCCTAGTCCGCCATGCTCTTTGGGTGAACAAATTACACTCCATTTAGTAAGTCTGTACTTACGTTTATGATTATCACTCTGCCAATAGAATCTAGATCGATAAAAATCTAGTCGTTTGAGTACTTGTCTAGGAACTTCAAAGAAAGAAAACATAAACATAGGCAGACTGCTTAGTACTGAGTTAATAAGTACTAACCGTCCCCCCACAGACATATTTTTTTCCTTTCCAACTACTAAGCTTTTTCTCAATTCTATCATCCACCCCTTTCCATCCCTATTCCTTAACTTTTTAAAGTGGATTGGAATGCCCAAGTACCTGAAAGGAAAAGTACCCACTTCACAACTAAATAAATATTTAAACTGTGATTCAACAGATTTGGCAGAACCAAAACAAAAAATCTCACTCTTATGAAAATTAATCTTTAAACCCGATAATTGTTTAAAGACACAAATAATAAGCTTTAGATTTTTGGATTGTTCCAAATCATTATTCAAAAAGAGGATCGTGTCATCAGCATATTGTAAAATTGACAAACCATCCTCAATCAAGTGAGGAACTATGCCTGATAAAAGGCCTGCTTCTTTAGCACGAGAAATAAAAATGTCAAGCATGTCCCCTACAATGTTAAAAATAATAGGAGACATAGGATCACCTTGCCTAAGACCCTTCTGAGTTTGGAAAAAGGATCCAAGATCATCATTAACTTTAATTCCAACACTCCCTCCTTTAACTATACTTTCCACCCAAGAACACCACTTAGCAGAGAAGCCTTTCATCCTTAAAGTTTGAATTAAAAACGGCCATTTAACCTTGTCATAAGCTTTCTCAAAATCTATCTTAAAAACTATTCCATCCAAATTCTTTTTATGCAATTCATGGATTGTTTCATGGAGAATAACAACTCCATCAAGAATAAATCTCCCCTGCATAAATGCCGACTGGGAAGGTCTAACCACCTTTTGAGCTACCTCCATAAGCCTATTAGTAACAACTTTAGTAAAAATTTAAAATAACATTTAAAAGACAAATCGGTATGTACTGTTGTATTTGTTTAGCGTCCGCGTTTTTGGGAAGCAATGTAATGATTCCAAAATTCAAGCTATAAAGAGGAAGCGAACATTTATGAAAATCCTGGAACATAGCTAACAAGTCAAATTTAATGATATCCCAAAACACCGATAGAACTCTGGTGAAGCCATCCGCCGGTGCTTTGTTATGTTCCATTTGAAAATAGCTTCCTTCACCTCTTTTCGTGAAAGAATCAGAAGGAAATTATTTTCCTCCTCGTAAACTTGAGGTATATCATTCACATCAGTATCAACCATAGAAATATGATTATTTTTGGAAGGTCCAAACAATACTTTATAATAATTAGTGATATACGCTTTTAATTGTGCATCACCCTAATTATTCCTTCCTCCTGCTCGATGGAAAATTCTTTGACGCCTATGCTTCCCATTCGCAATCAAATGGTAGTAACGCTCTTTCTATTAGGATGAAAGCAGATCGGATACGACGATAATGACTCTTCATATTTGTTTTCATATTTTTTCCTGATCCGATATGAATACGGATACTCTGGATACTAATACGGATACGTAATAATATCGAATCTGAATACGGGCTAATCGAATTGAAACGAATACGATCGGATTATTTTAACATGAAAACCCCTTAAATTGTATGCCAGAAATTAACGAAAACATATAACTAGTTCATTTGATGCAACACATTCATGAATTATTCATATTTTCAGCAACCACGCATAACATTAGCACTAACAAGTTGCATTAACTAGTTCATCATAAACATAACACTTAGTTTACCATATTTAGCTTATAAGTCAGAACTCACAAAGTCACAAGTCATCACACATTCACATTTAGCTTATCACATACATAAAACTTACTTCACACTAACATTGATGAGGCTATATAGTTAATCTATACGTAAATGACTGTAACATCCCAAAGTATGTTACCAAAAATAAAATTAATAAAGTTATTAGTTTATTGGATTTTTTGAGATTTAAAAGAGTTTTCTTGGTTAAAAAGAAAAAATAAATGAAATAAAGTCAATTATTTAATTTCCTAGTTTTCAATGTCAAAAATATTATTGAGATTTCTGGATTTTATTGTATTTAAAGTGAAAATGAAAAAATAATAATTAATTTCTTGAATTTTCGATTTTAAAAGGTTGTTTATATTTTCTAAATTAAAATAATTTATGTGCAAAAATAAAACTAACTTTAACTTGGAATTAATTTTATTAAGTTCAAAATAATTTAAGGAATTTTTATGATTTTTCTAGAATTTTTAACTCTATTTGCTATTTTCTAAAAGGCTATTTGATTTGTTGCATTTTCTGAAATTCGAAAATCAATTAGAATCTCATTTTCCCTTTTGGGCTGAAATCCTCTTCTATTGGGCCGAAATCCGGATATCCGAACTTGTCTTATCCGGATAATCCGATCCAGATCCGTATCCGCCGGATAGCATGCCTACCGTATTCGCTTTCGCTTCCGACAAAAAATCCGAATCGTGATCCGATCCGAAAATTATCCGAGAAAAATCCGATCCGAGACAATCCGAATCCGTTTTCGTCCGGATCGGTCGGAAACTATCCGATCCGTTTTCATCCCTACTTTCTATCCCCCTCCAAAAGAAATTTCGCTTTAGACCTCTGATACCACTTAATTTCTTCTTCTCTTAGAAGATGTGCCAATCTCTCATTAGCATCCCTTTTAAGATTAAACTCATGATCAGACAAACTCACAACCTCAGCTCTTTTATCAAGCTCGTCAATTAATAAATTAAGCTCAATTTTTTCCTTTTTATACGTTCCACTGGTATTTTTAGCCCAACCACGAAGAAAGCTTCTGAGAGATCTAATCTTACACTGCCAAATTTGCAAGGTAGAAAGACCCGTCATATTTGATTTCCACACATCAGCTACCAGCTCCCTAAAACCATCTCTACCCAACCAACCTAATTCAAATTTAAATAACGGTTGTCTTCCTCTAAAAGAAGTTGCTCTCGTATTTAAAAGCAAGGGTGTGTGATCAGATAAAGACCTTTCAAGCGCATTAACAGTGACCAAAGGAAATTTATTCTCCCAACCTATATTCATTAAGATTCTATCCAGCTTTTCAAAAGTTGGATTATCTAAAGAATTGGCCCAAGTAAATTGTCTACCTGATAAAGCTATTTCTCTTAAATCCAAGTTATTAATCACAGCATTAAACAAGAAAGGCCACCTATACTCAAAATTATCATTATTTTTTTCATTTGAATGCCTGATGATATTAAAATCACCCCCAATTAAAATAGGAAGTGATTCTTTCCTATAAGCATGAACGAGCTCAGTAAGAAAGTTTTCCTTGAATTGAGTTTGAGCTGCACCATAAACAACCACAAGAACCCATTGAAAGTCATCATCTCTGTTTTTTAGATGAAACTTAACATAAAAATCACCAGCATCAATAGAGCCAATATTGAAAACCTGAGGATCCACCCCTAAAAGGATACCCCCCGAACGACCTTGTGGGGGGGGGGATGCCACAAAAAATTCTGCCCACCACAAAGATGGTTAAGACTAGCTATTGAAAAGTCTTTTTTACCAGTTTCTAGAATTGCCAAAAAATCTAGATGCTATTCCTTAACCAAATCACAAATGAAACGATGCTTAGCCAAGTCTCCCAGACCTTTGCTATTCCAAAAAAGACCTTCATTTTATCTTTAATTTAAGTGGTCTATTATGGAAATTATTCTTTTTGAATCTCTTTTTATACGTCACAAATATGAAATTAGATTGGTCATCCTCCACCTTACCATCTAAATCATTGCATAAGTGACTAAAAGTAGATAAATCATTGTACACTAGAGTCTCATCCTCTAAGTCTTCTACTTGATAATATCTTTATTTTTTAATCTTCCTAGTTCAATTGTCTTAAGATTATTAATTGAGCTACCAATCTCATTACTATCAACTCCTAATGAAATGCCAATACTAGCAATTTTTTCAACAATTTGCTCATGGGAAAAAGACACGAAAGAAGTATTATTACTAAACTTACTTGGATTGCTTGAGTCAATCTCTAGGTTTCGCACTTTAGCACGCCGTATAGCCTTTTGAACCGAGTCGCCATCACTAGATTGCTGCTTCTTAATGCGCTCACTTTGGCAAGGTTCCACCGTTTCCTCCTTGTGATTTAAGGAGGACCAAATACCCCTACCAGTCGTAGGCCATCTACAGTCCATGTTGCTTCTCCTGTTTCCAGTATACTCCGGTGCAGAGATGTATTTGCCGCCATCGAAATCCTGTGCAGAGTAGACACCAGACTGACCGACTTTGGGAATCAAATGTGTGAGTGGGATACAGCACCCAGAACCTCATGCACAACGCAGCCTCTGTCACCCACGGTCTGCTCTTCCTTTTCTGGGGTTAGATCCACCATTTCCCCAAGGTTCTGAACTTCCTTAGCATTATTGCCTGGCGAATCAATAACAAGATGTCCCAACTTCCTTTCCTCAAACCCAATCGACTCCAATTCAGAATCAATGAGCAAAGCATCCTTGGTAGCCTTGGCCGACTCTACAATTAGTTGTTGCATCTGACTTTCCTCAATCTCAGCCGACTCATCAAGGAGCCCATCACCAATCACAGAGATTTCAGTTTTTGAGCTACCAACAAAACGTTCAGAACCTACAATAGAAACTAATTGAACATCAAAACTTCTTGGCAGAACACCACAAGCATTCTTCCCTGGCACAATCGATTGCTCCTGCTAAAAATCAGACTCAACCCCTAATTTCTGAACTACCTTGGTATCTTCGTCCAGCAACTCATCAACTAGATGCCCCAACTTCCTGTCCTCAAACCCATTCGGTTCCAACTCAGAATCATTGATCATAGCAACCTTGGTAGCCATGGCCAACTCAACCGATTCTTGTCTCAACTGACATTCCTCAATCCCAGCCGACTCATCACGGAGCCCTTCACCTATCACAGATATTTCAGCTTTTGAGCTACCAATGAACGGCCATTCTTCGCAAAAATCGATTGAACACAAGACTACTTGGCAAAACACTACCGTAGTCTTCCCGACCCAATCGGTTGCTCTGCAAAATCGACTCCTTTCGAGCGCCTCTACAGAACTCCAAATGGTATCCAAGCCACCAAGCCCAAAGAATTCCCTTGAAATTGATGACGATCGACCTTACGGCTCCGTGTTCATGAGTATTAGTATCTAAATTATTCTTCGGTCTCTTAGACTCCTGTCCGCCATCTCAACATCTTTGTCCCTCGAGTTGTCTCCTCCTCATGATCATCACCACGATCGGCTACTTCGCGATCGGACCCACCATGTATCTTCAATTTTGAAAAGATGTCGTAAACGAATTCACCAACCACAATCTCCACACTAGAAGGTATGGCATCTACGTCCAAGACCCCACCAACATACGAACCACCTCATTCTTACGCACTTTTCCATGTCTACCCGTAAAGCAATGCCAAGGATCGAACCTATTGCACAGACTTAGAAAACCGTGAATTTCAAAGGCACTCCCAAGACATGAACCCAAACTTTATGTAATTGATATTTATGAGCAGGTCTCAATTTCCATTCTACAAATTGTAACACCACCTTATGCTCCTTCACATTGATGTCACCAATACCACCATACTGAAGCATCTCCAGTCTATTTGGAAAATGAACGAAATTCCTTTTCCCATCGAGTCTCCACCTGTGGTTGCCAATTCAATGGAATTATCCTTTTAGCACAAGAATCAACATGTCTTCTGGACAACGGCTCTCCAATTATCCGAACTAAGCTGTCTTGTTGTTTTCTTTTTCAATTTTTCGACTCGATATTGGGATGTGATAAAACCCAATTCATCACCCGAAACCACATAAATTGGCAACAGGTCGTGGTATCATCTCAACGGTACTTATTTGCCAAATGGTCATTGCCCTAACAAATATCACAAACTAAAATAGCCTTACAATTAGCAATTCCATGCCCCTTTCCTTTGCATCGAAAGCATATCATGTGAGAAACATCACCTGCGAACTCGTTGTTAACCGCCTGTTCGATCCGACCACGCCCACCTCTGTTGTTGCCGTCTGTCCTCCCACGACCACGATAGGTGCTCGATCCTGACGCGATTAGACGCGATTAGGGACAATTGCCTCCAAAACCAACGACCGAAACCTCCGTGCCACCAAAATCACCGCCAGTCCCGCACTGACCGCTTACACCACCGTTGACCGAAAACGACCGGAACAACCTTTGTTCGGATTTGCCCGCCACCGACAACAAGAAAACTTTACCGAGACGATCCCGCCTCCAAAGCCGCCTCCATTATTCCGATGCCGCTATCCTCGCACCTTGACGTTGTCCGAACCGAGCACGCTGCTTGGACTTTTGCCCGCCGACACCGCAAAACATTACGAGACTATCCCCGCTCCAAAGTAGAGTGCCGGACTTGGCCGTGCTTTTTGGCTAGCGACCGCCAGAGACGCACGCGTCTAAGCACGACGCACGCAGACGTGATGGGTGCGGCCAGACAGCACTTGTAACAACTAGGCCGGCTCGAGAATGTGTGCTGAGCGACGCAGACCAGATCGATCTGGGCTTGGGCGAACGACGCAGAAATAGGCCCAACCTTTCCGTTCTAGCCCAATCCTCCCTCACCTAGTCCAATCACTCCCACACGCCTAGCCTCCGCTCTAGCCCAATCCTCCCTTAACCTAGTCCAATCACTCCCACACCGACCTAGCCTAACCAATCATCCGCTGCCACGACAACTAGATGCCCCAACTTCACGTCCTCAAACCCATTCGGCTCCAACTCGAGAATCATTGATCATAGCCGCCTTGGTAGCCATGGCCAACTCAACCGATTCTTGTCTCAACCGACATTCCTCAATCGGTAGACTCATCACGGGCCCTTCACCTATCACGATATTTCACTTTTGAGCTACCAATGAGCGGCCAAATCATACGCAAAAACTGATTGAACATCAAGACTACTTGGCAAAACACTACCAGCAGTCTTCCCTGACCCAATCGGTTGCTCCTGCTGAAAATCTGACTCCTTTCGAGGCGCCCTCGGCGTAACCCAAATGGTATCTGAAGCCACCAAGCCCAAAGAATTCCCCTTGAAATTCGATGACGACTGACCCTTACGGCTCCCAGGTTCATGAGTATTAGTATCTAAATTATTCTTCGGTCTCTTAGACTCCCTGTCCGCCATCTCAACATCTTTGTCCCTGTCTGAGTTGTCTCCCTCCTCATGATCATCACCACGATCGGCTACTTCGTCGACCGGACCCACCACTGTATCTTCAATTTTGAAAAAGATGTCGTAAACGAATTCACCAACCACAATCTCCACACTAGAAGGTATGGCATCTACGTCCAGCACCCCCACCAACATACGAACCACCTCATTCTTACACACTTTTTCCATGTCTACCCGTAAAGCAATGCCAAGGATCGAACCTATTGCACACAGACTTAGAAAATCGTGAATTTCCAAAGGCACTCCCAGTACATGAACCCAAACTTTATGTAATTGATATTTATGAGCAGGTCTCAATTTCCATTCTACAAATTGTAACACCACCTTATGCTCCTTCACATTGATGTCACCAACAGCCACCATACGAAGCATCTCCAGTCTATTTGGAAAATGAACCAGAAATTCCTTTTCCCACTGAGTCTCCACCTGTGGTTGCCAATTCAATGGAATTATCCTTTTTAGCACAGCAATCAACATGTCTTCGGACAACGGCTCTCCAATTATCCGAACTAAGCCTGTCTTGTTGTTTTCTTTTTTCAATTTTTTCGACTCAGATATTGGGATATGATAAAAACCCAATTCATCAGCCCCGAAACCACATAAATTGGCAACAGGTCGTGGTATCATCGTCAACGGGTACTTATTTGCCAAATGGTCATTGCCCTAACAAATATCACAAACTAAAATAGCCTTACAATTAGCAATTCCATGCCCCCTTTCCTTTGCATCGAAAGCATATCATGTGAGAAACATCACCTGCGAACTCGTTGTTAACCGGCCTGTTGCCGATCCGACCACGCCCCCAGCCTCTGTTGTTGCCGTCTGTCCTCCCACGACCACTGATAGGTGCTCGATCCTGACGCTGATTAGACGCTGATTAGGGACAGAATTGCCTCCAAAACCAACGACCGGGAAACCTCCGTGCCCACCAAAATCACCGCCAGGTCCCGCAGCCTGACCGCTTACACCACCGTTGACCGAAAACTGACCGGAACAACCTTTGTTCTGGATTTGCCCGCCACCGACAACAGCAACAACTTTACCGAGACGATCCCCGCCTCCAAAGCCAGCCCCTCCATTATTCTGAGCCAGCCCCTCCATTATTCTGGATGCCGCCTATCCCTGCACCTTGACTGTTGTCCGGGAACCGAGCACTGCCGCTTTGGACTTGCCCGCCGCCGACACCCGCAACAACATTACCGAGACTATCCCCGCCTCCAAAGCCTGCCCCTCCATCAAACTGGATGCCGTCTTTCCCCGCCCATTGACTGCTGTCCGGGAACTGAGCACTGCTGCTCTGGACTTGGCCACCGGCGATACCCGCAACACTGAGACGCACCCCGCCTCCAAAGCCTGCCCCTTCATTATTCTTGATGCCGCCTATCCCTGCGCCTTGACTTCTGTCAGGGAACTGGCCACTGCTGCCACGAGCAAACCCCCGTCCAAACATGTCAACCGATTTTCCTGATGCCAGAACCAGGGAAATTTCTTTGGCTAGACGATATCCAGCTTCTGCCGAAAAGATTGTGAAACCAGGGAGACCCCGTCGCTGAGTAGGACCAGAGTTACGTGGAACCACACCTCCCCCTGACGGGCTCGGCCCACTAACTACCGCTCCATCAATATTGTTAACAGCCGACAAAACCGGTTCCAAGGAATTCACGGCTTTCACGGCTTTTGAAAATTGAAATCCCTCTAACTCGGGCTTCTTTTTCGGCAACGACCTTAATTCTTGCGGGTCCAGTTCGGTCACCACCGCCGAACCTTCAACCGACATTCATGTTACTGGTTTATGTCATATGTTAAGGTTATGCTGAGACATCAGAAAGAAGTCGCACCTCGCGTGCCGTCCGGTGCGAGGGCATGTACGAGGCAAGGCGTGCGACAAACACCAAAGACGGAACACATCTACGATGAACCGGCCTGCGAGCCGGACGCGTGTAAGTGCAGGAACGATAACGGCAAGTACGGAGCGCCCTGGAAGCGCCATTTTCACGGTCTTTAGGTAAAGGTAAGATCCGAATGCAAAACCAAACGCGTCGAAACCGAGATAGCCTTGCAGGCAGTGCGAAAGCTATGATGAGTTGGAACTCGATACCTCTCCAGAGCGAGCAGAAACAAGGCACATCATTGGACGTTTGCCCAAGGAACAAAACGCAAGCTTCCAGAGGCGAACTGTACAAGACAGCTTCGATCCCTTTCATGAGCAGATCTGATCCGACTCGACGGCGGAGGCAAGCTCGGCGACATGCAGACAAACAAGACTGCACAGGTTTCTCAGCTCCAAGCATGCTGCCTTTGTCTCTCACCAATAAGAGGCCAAACCTGTTTTTGGACTCACTATATCTTGGCGCTTCTTGTTAAGACTTTGTAGGACTAAGAGTGTCTGGTTTGTCAGGTCTTTGGACTCAATTCTCTTTAACTTGGAAAAAAGTGATACGGAAAATAGAAGGTAAATTTTCATTCCAGCATTGCATTAGAACTTTACGTTGTGTCATGCTCATTCATGTACATCTTTGTATAATAACTGTGCTAAGTGATCCAATCATGCTAATGTGCTGTATGAACAGAAGCAAACTTGATTTCGTGCACAAAGTAAAAGATAAATAAATGAAAGTACACACCACGCACTCAGCCAATACCAGACAAAGCGACGCAGTTAAAATCGATATCTCCAAACAAGAAATGGAGACAAAACTTGCAAAGACGGAATATGACCTGAACAGCCCACGAAATCATCAACCTTTTGTCCTCAGTCTACTAAAGAAATAAAAATTGGCACCAACCAAATCAGTTATATAAGCACAGAGGCAGGTATTGGCGTCTCGTACAGAGCTTAGCAATCTGCACATTCAAACCCATAGCTCGTCTGAAGGCCATCAACAAGAGGCTGCACTTATGGAAAACACTATGATAGTTAAGAGCGAGATCAACAGCAATCCCAGGCTAGCTGCTAACATGACGATTGAAGCATCAGAAGGCGGCCAGGCAAGTAAAGGTATCAAAAGGAGACGAAGGGAGACAGCTTTGCTTACCCCAATCACAAGCAATACAAATGGAAGCAATTTTGAGAAGTCCACATCAAGCATCACCATTAAGAGGAGTTCCAGATTTCGTGGAGTTAGCAGGTAACACACGACAACATTTGCTCTCTTCTCACATTGTTTCAATGTTTTGATCATATGTTCTCTTCAGGCATTGCGTCGGATGTTTTGATGAATTGTTCCCCTCATGTTGATTCTAATTTTCCAACTAGAAAAGTTCAAAGTTTTCACTGTATCTCAAATCGGATGCAACATACTTTAGGTTGTTGCAAAAGGTATTGCAAAACGATGTTGTATCATTGGAGGGTTTGATAAGATTATTGACTGTTTGGTAAATGTCGAAATGCTCACAAGAGCGACCAGTTACATTTCTCAAAGGAAAAAAGAAAATCAAGGAGTTATTTGCATGGAACAGATAACACGAGGATCTAAATCAGATAACACTAGATGCAAAATGCTCATATACATGATGCCATCGAAATAGAAATAAGTTCTGCTAACTAACACAAGAAACATAGATGCTAAGTGTTAAGATATGGCGACGATGCTAAGTGTTAAACAATTTATTGTCAACTCATTCTAATAAACAGAGGGTGTGCAGACATAAATGGACAGGTCGTTACGAAGCCCATTTGTGGGATAAGAACTCTTGGAACCCAACACAGAGGAAGAAAGGGAAACAGGGTAGGTTCTCTAAAATTTTAGCTTCCTCTTCTTTCTGCTTGCTACATACATCTATATAAGATGATTAACATTGAGCATGCTCTTCAATGATAAACAGTCTATTTAGGAGCATATGATGAGGAGGAGGCAGCTGCAAGGGCTTATGACCTTGCGGCCCTAAAGTACTGGGGACCAACCACCTACACGAATTTCCCTGTATGAGCTTGCTGTCGTTTTACTACTGTAAAGAAGTTTCTTCATAAAATTTGCTAATTGTTATATAGGATTAGCAAAGCTGAAAGTTCAGATGTTTAACTGTTTAAGGATGAAATAGAGTGACCTGTAAAAGTACGTTACACCTATATGCCAACTGAATCAGTAATGATGTCAGTTCGTTTGATGTTTTTCAGGTCATGGACTACGAGAACGAACTGAAGATAATGGAGAACCTCACAAAGGAAGGGTACCTTGCATCATTAAGGAGGTAAAAAACTTCGGAACATTTCAAACTCCTCCGCCTGCATATCACCTACTTAAATCTGTTAAATGTCACATATATACCAGAAAGAGCAGTGGTTTCTCAAGAGGTGTTTCTAAGTACCGAGGGGTTGCAAGGTAAAAACAACAAAACATTTCAAACTATAATCATCACTAGTTCCAAAAGTAAATCTATAAACTGAAGATGGGAAATGCAAATTGCAGGCATCATCATAATGGAAGATGGGAAGCTAGAATAGGGAGGGTCTTCGGGAACAAGTATCTCTACCTTGGGACTTACAGTGAGTATATCAGTAAATTTTATACTTCCTAGTCAACAATCATAAAACTCCAGTATAGGAACTCACATCAGTTACCAAATTCCTCTTAAAGATTAATCAGCACTTCATAACTCAATTTTAACTTTATCATTTGTAAATTTTGCTACAGGCACACAAGAAGAGGCTGCACGTGCATATGACATTGCCGCAATAGAGTATAGAGGCATAAACGCAGTTACTAATTTTGACCTGAGGTCATACATCACATGGCTAAAGCCAGGTGTGTCACACTTTGTAAATGCTGAAACTCTTGCAATGCCAAGTCCTACTGAGAACCTTTTCCCAAGAGAAACACAAATGTTCTCTCCGAACAATCCCTTTATCCTAGATCATAATGCACCACAAGGTAATGAAGATGTCACTATCTCTCCCAATTGCTCAAGGACAAGAGCCTCGTCCACTGCACTCAGTCTTCTATTTAAGTCGTCAGTGTTCAGGCAATTGGTTGAAGAGAACTCAGATGCCAACAACAAAACAAGAGGGGATATCAGTGAGCCAGTTTCCCAACCAGAAGCTAATGAATATCACAGCTTTTTTCATGGAGGTACTCCAGACATGTTGGGCTTGTTCTCACCTACCGAAAGTTACAGTAATAGCATTGGATTTCAAGAGAATAATTCGTATAGAGATAACAGTGAGAGAATGACTTGGAATGGTCTTGCAAGCATGCCAGATTTACAGTGATGGCTCAAATGATGCAGCCAACATAGAATATCATCTGAAATTAAATCGTATTTTATATAGAACAACTTTCTTTTTTATTGGTTAGCTTCTATTTTGTATATCCCACTGCTCTAGAATAGAAAGAATGCTTCATGATAATCATTTTTGCATTGTTCAGGTCATTTTAATGTCAATTTAGACAACTGTTTTCATTACTTGACCCAAGATCAAATAAAAAAATATTTCCCATTAACTTGTGTTAAAAGAATAATGGGTCTTGAATAAAAAAATAAAAAAATGGAGAAGGCATTCTTACTAAATCTATGACTTCGGCAATCAACATACCATGAGTTTTCACCTTTCTAGTTAGTGCGTGAGAAAGATCCAAATATTTCCCATATGCATAAATTTAGTTATGTCGTATACATACCGATCTCACCACCTCAGCGTACATCAATGAGCCACCACCGTAAATTGGGAATTTATGTGAAATTTGAATCTCTATCTATAATCAAATATCTAGAGCTCATGATGGGGGATATGTTAAAAGCAAGATAAGCTGACATCATATTCAATGAAGAACTATTCCTGACATTAGAGGGGGGAAAGTCCCCTACTAAAGTGGAATGTTGCGAACTATCATGGTATGATAGTAGTCTTCATAATGTGGATCCACACACTAAAGAATCCGAACAAGATGTTCAGATAATAATAGATTTGCAAAACCTTACAAATGAACAGTCAGATTCATTCACGGATCATAAGGGAGTTACCTAATAGCATATACCAGCGGTAAATGCATCTGAAATAGTAGAATCATCCCAGGGTTTGGGTCGCACATCTACTTCTACACTCTTAATGTCATTATACCATACATACCCCTATTAAATGACATAGTACAACTACTCATCCACTTTGTTAGCGTTAAAGGAGGGGTATATGGTGGAAATATTGCAATAACCACACATTTGGTCTCTACAATGGACTTATATTGTGAGACGACACTTTCTAAGAATAGGGACTAATATTGCGGGACGAAGGGAGTAATAAAGAGCTAATTGATCTGAATAAAATACCAATTGACTTGGATAAAGAATTTGACACAAACTATGTGGAACACAAGAGAAATTTTTTATAGGCAAGTATGTGCCAATAATAGTTGCTTTGTATCTAAGAGAACTTTCCATATTGAAATTTTGGATCCGAAATTGAAGACGATTGCTGAATGCAAGAATCTTCATGATTGGGATAAATGGAAATAAGCAATCAAGAATGAACTAAACTCCTAAACAAGAGAAAAACCTTTGTACTTGTGGTTAAGACCCCTCTTGATATCATTCCCGTTGGACACAAGTGGGTGTTCATAAAAAAGAGGAACAAAAAAATGAAGTTGTGAGGTATAAAGCTGTCGATGATTGAGTCGTCGATCTTACAAAATAAATAGAGCAAAATGGCAAAGAGTTCTTGTGAGAGAACACGACTGCTTTTTATTGCAATGAACTGGCTATACAAGGGGGCACCTTCGACTAGGCAGTGGACTAGCCAAATTACACTGAGAGTATGTACTTGTCTTCAAATCTTCTGGATCAGATTGAATTGTCTTGTTCTGGATCGGATTCTGAATTTGCTTATGAATTGGGATTGTCCTCTCGCTGCCCATCATCTGCCCTTAAGTAACCGCTGAAGAGGTGATAATTATTCCAAAAGGATATACCTTTTGGAAGCATCGTGTCTGGTCGGAGAAAGTAATTCTAACTAATGAGACAGTAACTGATCACCGGTTGGTGTTAGTGGGAGATAATAACCGTATGGTGGTTATTATCAGTGACTCAGGGCCATCAAACGCCGTGTGATTTGGAACAAATATAACATGTGTTCCATTCATCATACGGTAAGAATATACTTGGAATCAAGTCCAAATGACAGTTCATTGCTTCTGCGAGCAGTCACCTGGTCGAAGACAAGGTGCAATACCTCGTCCGACCAGGGTACCCATAATGTAACCTCTGGAATCCCTACGACCAAGGGTCGTTAGCCTTAGGGGTTATGACCAAGAAGTACGTGCGGTCATTTATTAAATATTTAATTAATATTTGGAGATTTAATCCTCGTTAGTTAGCCCCTGAGCTTTAAATGAATCTGTGGTGTGAACCCTTCTCCGATAAAATCCGTATTGGGCAAAAAGTTCTTAGGAGAGGATAGGACTACTCTTTATTGCTATGAATTGGATCCTTTACAGGAGGAGCCTTTGACAAAGCAATGGACTAATCCTAATTAAACTAAGCGTAATGCTTTAGATGAAATCCAATCGTCTCTTGATCTTCTGAATTGGATTGGATTGCCTCCTGTCGTTCACGTTCTTCCTTAGGTAGTTGATGAAGTGGTGGCAGTTAATACTGGAAGAGGCACGTGTTGGAAGTGTCGTGACTGGTCGGAGCGAGACAATAGTTGATGAAGTATCAACCGTTCGGCAGTTGATGCTTGTGAGACACTAAACCGCATAGTAGTTTGTTGTTAGTGTATTAGGACCATGAAACATCGCGTGGTGTGGAGCCAATATGAAATGTGCTCCATTCATCACACGGTAAGGAATATGCTGAGAGAAAAATCCAGATGCTAGTTCATTTATTGTACAAGCAATCATCTAGTTGGGATCTAGGTACAGGACCTCGTCCGATCAGAGTACCTATAAGTAACCTTTGGAATCCTTACGACCACAGAGGTTGTTAGCCTTTGGGGTTACGACTCTTACGACCACGAGAATCGTAGGCTTAGGGGTTACAACTCTTACGACCACAGGGGTCGTAGGCTTAAAGGTTACGACCACGAAGACATATGATCTTTCAATTGTGTATTAAAGTAATACATAGAGATTTTAATCCTCGTCAGCTAGACCCCAAACTTTAAATGAATTGGGTGTGTGAATACTTTTTCCTAATGAAGTCGTATCGAGTAGACCCTCATTTAATGTTGTGACATACGAGGTGGTCTGTATTCACTTTAAAGTTGAGAAACTGCCCTGGGAATTGAAGAGTTTTTTCTATCCATTAGACTTTTGGGTAATTCCCAATTGCAGTTAAGGAACGATGGCTATAAAGTCCCTTCGGATCAGGGCTTTAGGGTTTTTACGCCTCCTGCTTTCCCTTTTCATCTTCTTAGAGAAGTATCACCATCGACGTCCTTTTGCCTACAACCTTCTACGACCTCCTTTCTTTCTTTCATCTAAAACCCAACCATGTCAGACTCGATCACCAATTGGTCAGTTTCTATTATGAGAGAGAAGAAGCTTAAAGCCTTGGAGAAGATTGGGATGCTTTCGGACAAAAATTTGATTTCTTGGAGATCAGCGGTCGGAGAGCACTTTTGGAGCAAAAAAGATGGGAAAATCCATGTTTTCCTCGCATATATCGAATGCGGATTCAGGTTCCCGATTCTTCATTCCTCCCTAAGAACTTGGAGCACTATGGAATTGAACTGGTGAACCTTTCCCCCAATGCCATTGCCAATCTCAGCGTCTCCGTCTACCTCTGTGAAGTGTACTTAGGGATTTCCGCAGATCTGGAGCTCTTCAAGCACTTCTACAGGATGGCAAAGTCGGGGATGACGATAGGGACGCCTGGGGAGTGTACCTTGTGCCTCCACAAAGGAAAAGCTTATGAGTACATCCGTATATACTCAAAGTCTTTGTGGTCGTCATGGAAGAACAGCTGGTTCTACATGACGGTCACTCAAAAAGACATGCTTTACTATACTTGTAAGAAGGCGGTCGAGAATCCATAATGGCGCTCCTCCGTGAAGAATGAGGGAAAGGCGGGGAGATGGGTTGAAGCCATCCAACACCTTAGTAACAGAGGTTTAACATCCTGGCACATAGTAAGGGATTTCTCCATACGCTGGATTAGCCCCCTGAAGTCCCGAGCACATTCGATGATATGGTATATTGGTCGTGATGACGCGACCAAAGATTCCTAGGAGGGTAAGTCCTAAAAGATTCCAACTGGTTTATATATCTTGGCTGATCACTTTTATAACCCTAAAGTCTCTCGTTCATTCTTATAGTCCTATCTCCTGATGAGATTAGAAACCGGATCAAAATGATATGCGCCGGGGAGCCTGATGAGAAGGTTGATTTTCCCCGGATTTTAGCGCTTGTCTCTGCCAAAGAGCGAGCTGAGAGGCTTAAGGTAAAGATATCAACCATCTTTCACCATTTATATGTTTTCTGATCGGTTTACCATAAATACTCTTTAATGTGTAGTTGGTCGAATTGAGGATCAATGAGGCTACCGAGAGTTGTGAGCCGACTGACACTCTGACTGCTCCTACGACCACCCAAGATGGTGATCTTACAGAGATAGGTAGCCAAACAGAAATGTATATTCTAAATGAAGAATTATTATCACCTAACTAACTTTGATTGTTAATTAGGCGGTTGTCGTGGACTCCAAAGTGGTCACTTACGGCCTGTCAGTTGCTACTGAAGCAACCATTCTAGAGGTCGACGGGACCACACCAACCGACCCTATGGTCAGTGACCTTATTCTCAACCAGCTGGTCAAGAATATTTCTTCCAACTTCTAGTTGGTGGATGTGAGGGGTCTAACCAATCCTACCGATTTGGGATCGGTGAAGTCAATTGAAAAGAAAAGGAAGGCGAACGCGTCAGACTTTGCTTCAGCGTGCTTCAAGTTTAAGACCAAGAAAACAACCAGGTATGTATACTTGAAAAGGAAACCTATGTAAATACTTACCTCTAGTATTTTTAGAGTCACGAGCTTCTTTTCTTCTATCTTTATAGATTCTCTGGTGTTCCGGTCACTTCCGACCAGAGCATCTCCCAAGAGAAGGCTCCTGAGGATAAAGAGGTTGAGCCAGCCCCTGAGCAGGTGACAAAGCCAATGCCTGTTCAGGAACTCGTGGTGGCTCCAACCCCACCTATGAAGGTGGTGGTATCTGAGGAATTCCAGCAGGTTCTGACCTCTACTGGGAAGTCTCCTCTTCCTGTCAGTTTCCTTTGTCACATTTGAGTCTTCGACAATAAGTAACTCGATGAGGCTTGGGGAAGAATATTGGATCGTCAATCAAAAATGAGCCCTGACTCCATTTTTGCCGAATATAATAACATGGAAATACAGGTAAGCTTCCACAACCACTTTTAATAGCATTTCCCTTTAAACTTTATCAAAAAATTAAAGGAGTCTGCTATTTTTGTAGAATTTTGTAGAAAACTTCGCTGTGGTCGGAGGACTAACCCAGCAAATAAAAGTATTGGAGCAAAAGAACTCCGAATTAGAAAGTAAGTACTTTTTCATATCTTCTCCTCTCCTTCTTTGCCATCTGGCTCCTTTTCTGTTGATTAACTTCTCTCTTTATCATACTTGATAGATTCAGAGAAGCTTTAAAAAGAGGTTATGGCAAAAGAAGCCATAATAGCCAAGCTTAAAGAGGAATAACAAAATAAGAACCGGTCGATCAAATATCTAACGACCATACACAATGAAGTCCTTGAAACTATCGAGAAGAAGGTTGAAGGCAATCGGTCGTAGACTTGACCAGTGTATTATATTTAATTGTATGTATTTATTATTTGGTCTACTCGTGCAGAGCAAACTCAAGCATTGAAGAGAACAGAAAAAACTCTTGAGTTTGAACGCGGCAAGGAGGCAACCTTTGGGCATAATCTTGAAGAGAAGGTCAAGGTCTTTAACAAGATGCTCTTCAATATGAGATCGGGAATGCAACTGCCTAGCTTAGGAGATTCTATGGAGAAGATGAACTTCCTTGGCCAACAACTCGAAGATTTCAGAAGCTTGCTCAAAACTACTTGGGACAACCACATACATACTTTATTTAAATCTGTCAAAAATGGAGTCAGCTTTGCTTTGGCAAAGCAGAAGGCCTTCGACCCCACCATAAATCTCCAAGCTGTCGATGAAGACTTCAATTGCTCAGGAGAAAATGCAACCAAACTTTTCTAGGAAATGACACCTCTCGGAAATAAGGTTGCAGAAGAAATAGAGGTCGGATCTCCGCAAGCAACGATCAGCCTGGTGATCCTAAGGAGTAGGTTATTGTAATAAAGGAAATATGAATGTAAAAACTCACCTTTCTTTCATCAATAAAGTCTTGTGTTTATCCTTTTTGATTTATAAAGTACTCACATATTTCCTAGCCCCCGACTACTTGTATAGCATGTGTTTATTATATGATAAAACTAATCGTATTAATACTAGAAAATCAACTGTGGTCGGAACTAGTGTATGACTCCAACTAGTTGTAGATCTGTTTTCCATATTCGAAATACCAAATAATAGATTACATGGTCGGAAGATAAGATTACATGGTCGGAAGATAAGACTTGTCTTGGTGAGAAAGAAAATATGCAAGGATGTATGCAATAAACGATATGTGGTTTTATTTATATGTAGTATCCAAACTGGCTGTAATGATCGCTAAGAACTGAAGGCATGAGAAACACCCCACGAAACGTGCTCATGCTCAAGTCTGACTGGCAGCGAAGATCCTAGGAAGAGAACCATTGCTAGGAAGCTCCTTCTAGTGGGCAGGACCACGTGTGGAGAGGAGAGACTTCGACTAGGAGGCTTTCCGTGTCTCGAGCAGTCGCTAAACAAGAGTAGAACAGAATGTTGAAGTGAAGAAATGTAGTCTGCAAAATCTTAAACATGTAAATCACTATATGTAGTTGTTTATGTTATGCTCCTTGTACTCGCATGTTTCTTTAAGAAAAGAGTGTGGTCGCGCGTGAGGACCATTGACGTAATGGTCACGACTAGGACCCTTGTGGCGTTTGACTTAGATGTCTGAGCCAAAGAGTAATAGATATCCTTTAAAAGGATATCAGAGAGAAGTTGGTCCTCTCTGACGAGTGTAAATGACAATAGTAGGCAACCAGAGTATGGGTACAAACATATAAACAATATCACTCATCGAAGAAAATAAAGAAATGATAAATTTTTATTAAAATTTGACATAATGTAAAAATACAATTATACAAAGAACTTACGCAATTGGTCAATATTCCAGGAGTGTGACAAAACACGCCCGTTTGACATAGCTTGTCGTACTGATCCAGGTCTGGTGACTTCAACCACAATGTATAGACCTTCCTATTTGGGAGAAACTTTGTTGCGACTAGCCTGGTTCTGAATTTTTCTGAGAACGAGATCACCTACAGCTAGGCTGCGAGGTTACACCTTACGACTGTGATACCTTCGAATGGCTTGTTGGTAAACTGTCAATCGTATTAGGGCTAGGTTTCGTCGTTCCTCAAGAACATTGATATCGTCGAGTCATCGTTCTTCTTGATACTTCTCGTTATAACAATCAATTCGAGTAGAGCCCATTTTCAGCTCTGGAGGAAGTATGGCTTCAGCACCGTAAATGAGAAAAAATGGTGTTTCACCGGTCGCACGACTGGTCGTGGTTCGAACGACCCATAATATAGAAGGAAGTTCTTGAACCCAAGCTCCTCACCATTGTGTTAACTAGTCGAATACTCGGCGTTTCACCTCTTGCATTATGACCCCATTGGCTCTTTCAACTGCTCTGTTGCTCTGCAGGTGAGCGACAGAAGTGAAATGTTTCTTGAAACCTAGATCCGTGCAGAATTTTTAAAAATTTCCACTAGGGAACTGGGCACTGTTATCATTGATTATACGACTGGGTACACCAAATCATGTGATCATAATTTTTTTGTGAGAAACCTCTTAGCGTCTTCAGTTGTTATTTTAACAACTGGCTCGGTTTCTATCCATTTGGTAAATGTGTCAATCATGACGAAAAGGAATTCAAAGCCCCAGTGCTCTTGGGAAAGGTTCCATAATGTCTAGTCCCCAGGTTGCCAAAGGCCAAGAAAGATGTATTGTTTGCAAAGCTTGTGCTGGCTGATGTACTTGTCAACTATGAAATTGACATTGTATGCACTTCGCCATGAGATCTTTTGCATCATGAAGGGCAGCTGGCCAGTGGTATCCTTGCCTCAAGGCTTTACCGATTAGTGTTCTGTAGGAATGATGTACTCCACAGACACCTCCATGAATATTGGATAACAACTTAATGCCATCCGTTTGAGATATGCTTCTAATCAATACTTCGTGAGATCCTCGTTTATGCAAGGTACGTTCGATCAGAGCATATGATTTGTCTATAGGAATGCCAAGTGGACTACCCAAAAAAATTTCCTTTCTAGGAATGTGTTGGATCTAGAAACCGAAGAAGTGATTTTTGAGTTTCCATACTTCTGCCAGATAAGATGGCATCTTGGTACTTGAGCATTGATACTCTTTCCCGACTTGATTTGCTACTAGTTGAGAATTGTCTTTCACTGGTAATCTATGAATCCCGAGCGCTTTGGCTACTCGGAGTCCTGCCAGTAAACCTTTGTATTCTGCCACATTATTTGTTGTAGAAAAGTTTAGCTGAATTACATATTTGATATGTTCTCCAGTAGGGGATATTAGGATGACCCCAACCCCCGAGCCTTTGAGCATCAAGGAACCGTCAAAGAGCATTGTCCACTCGTCGTGGTGTTCGTACTCGGGCCCTTGCGTGGGTTCAGGGTTTGTCCATTCGGCAATGAATTTTACTATTGCCTGGGACTTGATTGTTGTTCGTGAGATGAAATAGAGGTCGAATGCCCATTTTTCTATTCATCCTAATGATTCCCTGTTTTCGAGAATTTGACTAAGGGGGTATCCGGTTGGAACAACCACCTTGTGGTCTTGAAAGTAATGCCTTAGCTTTCTAGAAGACATAAAGAGACCACAGAGAAACTTTTTACCTATGGGTATCTTTCCTTTAATCCATTTAAGACTTCACTACGTAATATACCGGTCGTTGGACGTCACGTATACGACCAGTGCACCAATGACTGTTTGCGGCGTTACAGACACGTAAATCAGCAATGTTTCTCCTGATCTTGGAGAAACTAAGACTGGGGTACTCGTAAGGTACTTCTTAAGTTTTTCAAAGACATCGTCTACTTCCTTAGTCCACTTGAAACTTCCATGTTTCCGAAGAAGTTTGAAGAAAGGTAATTCTTTCTCACCTAATCGTGCTATGAAATGACTTAACGCTGTCATACACCCGGTTAGTTTTTGGACTCCCTTCTTTGTGGTCGGAGGCGCATCTGGTCGATGGCCAATATTTTTGCTGGGTTTGCTTCAACACCTCTGGCCGAAACTAGAAATCCAATAAGCTTTCCCAAAAAAAAACTCCAAACACACACTTCTCTGGATTTAACTTATGGTTATGCCTTCTTAAGTTATTGAAAGTCTCGTGCAGGTCAGAAATATGGTCGCTAGTGTCGATGTTTTTCAAAACCAAGTCATCAACGTAAGCTTCTAGATTTCGACCTATCTGAGGATTAAAGGTTTTTGCATCAATCTTTAAAAAGCTGCACCAGCATTTTTGAGACCAAATGACATTTTAACATAGCAGTAAGTGCCATACGGAGTGATGAAGGCAGTTTTTTTCTTCATCATCTTTACCCATATTAATCTGTTGGTACCCTGAGTACGCATCTAAAAAACTTAACAACTCACAGCTAGAAGTAGAGTCTATAAGTTGATCAATGCGTAGAAGGGGGAAGTCATCCTTCGGAAAAGTTTTATTAAGATGTGTGGAATCAATACATATTCGTCATTTCTCATTGCTTTTTTTAACCATTACAGGGTTGACGAGCAACTCTGGGTGGTCGACTACACGATTGAATCCAGCCTTGAGGAGTTTGTCGATCTCCGACTGGATTACCTCCGTCCAATCAGATGCGAAACATCTTAGCTTCTGCTTGATCGGTTTTTTGTCAGGCTGGAGAGCTAGTCTGTGCTTGATCACCTCCCTAGGGACTCCGAGCATGTCGGACGCTTGTTAGGCGAATACGTCTTGGTTTGCTCGAAGGAAGGAGACGAGCGACTCTTCCTATTTGGGATCGAGTCCTGCCCCGACTAGCACCTTTTGGGTAGACACGTTAGTGTTTCTTGAACCAGACGGTGCGCTGGTGCTCTCCAGAGGAGCGTCTTTGCCGAGTAGTACCTCCTTGGTCTGGTCGAAAAGCTTTGGGGCTATCTTTGGCCTCGAGTTCTTGACCTACACGGTAGGTGGATTAGTTTCTCTGGTCAGAAGCTCATCAACTAATTCTAAGGATTTTTTTATCACACGCATAAGCCAATTTTTGATCTCCTCGAATTGTGATGACTCCCTTTGGTCCTTGCATTTTTAAACTTTGATAACCATCGTGCGTGGCTATCAGAAATTTTGCTAAAGCCAGACGACCGAGGATGCCATTGTATGCAGTTTTGAAATCTACCACATCAAATAGAACCTTTTCTGTTTGGAAGTTGTTAGGTCTTCCGAACGTAACTGGTGATCGGAGACTCGGCATGATCCACCTCCCGTTCCATGTCCTTCAGATGACATCTTGACTCGTACGAGGAGGGTCCACCAAAAATCATATCGACTGTGTGCTACGGCTCCTGGTAGTCCTTCTCTTCATCTCCATCTTTATCCTTCTTGGAGCTTGGTTCTTCGAGTTCTGTTATGGAGGGGGAAGGGACCTTTACCTGAGTAGTAATCCTCCAGTTTTTTTTCAGGCTCAGTAGGTGTGCAAATCATACCCTGCTAACTGGTGAAGTGGACATCGCTTCTTACTTTTCTTGTAATCGCTGGTCGGAGCCTTAGACTTATTTCGACCAGTGAAGTCTCTCTTGCCCTTGGTAAACTTTTCGGGAATCGCAAGGACTTCCTTGTTATCGGGCTTGTGATTCTTCTTATTCTTGAGAGACTTCTTGCTTTTCTTCTCTTCCTCTCCAGGCCTAACTGGGGATTTTTATCCTTTTGATCAATAGCATCGCACCATTCAACCGCTTCACTAACGGGTGCATACTTGTCTGCCATGTTGAAAAGTTCGGCGGTCGTCCGTGGAGGATTTATTGCAACATCCTCTGTAAACCGGTGATTTCTCAACCCTGCTTTGAAACCCTGAATGACAGAAGATTCTGCGATCTCTGGAATAGATTTCCAAACTTGGCTGAATCTCTTGATATATTGTTGAAGAGTTTCGTTGGTTTTTTTATTCATCCGATGAAGATCATCCTCCTTCCTGAGACAGTCATACGCCCCTTAAAAGTTGACGATCGGGGTATCATAGAGCTGCCCCCAAGTATAGATAGATCCGACCGGTAGGTTAAGCAACCATGAGCGGGCATACCCTTCAAGGGCCGTGGGCAAGTAATTTGCCATCACATCATCATTACCACCAGCAGCTTTGATGGCGGTAGTATAAATTTAAAGAAATTCTAATGGGTTATGGGTCTCATTGAACTTTTCTATGTTGGCTGGTCGAAACCTGTCCGACCAAAGAACAGCTTCGAGACCTACCGAAAATACTCAGTAGCCTGTAATGGAATCGTGACACCTTCTCTAAAAAGGAGCCATATTATAATCAGTTGGGGATCGGTTCCTCGTATTTGCATACCTAGGATTCGGTGTCCCAATTCGGTCGTGGACATTATGATAACGTCTTTGACCACCTGCTTGGTTCAGATAATGCCTGAGATCACCTGAATCAAGTGGTCATTCCACTTGATGGGAAGAAGGAATGGCTGCTGTGAAGAGCCGTTTTCCCTCGTGATTTCCTGGTCGGAACCTACGAGGGGTTCTTGGTGTTGATTGGTCCTCCGCTCGACCATGTTGTCCCCTACTGAGAGAGTAGTGATTGGATGAAGTCATCGTGTGACTTTGCGAATTTCTTTGCTCCCGGTACATTTCCGTACACCGCATGGTTTGTTGGAGGATCTCCGACACGACACCAAGCCGAGCATAACCTGGATTTTCTGCTAAAACAGGATCTATATTATTTAGAATATCTTGGACTCGTTGCACGTTTTGTATTGTTACTGAAGGTCACAGAAGATTCCTGCTTGCAGTGGGCGTTTGATGAGGTGAGTTTTCCCTCGACCTTCCGGTTGGTCCTGTCTGACCTCTTACTCGCAGTAAGGTGGAACATGTGAATTAACTAATGCACGTCCATCAACTCGGTTGCCTCTGGTAGTTGGTGCTTGAGCGCTCTTACCATTTCCACCAACAAGTGGTGGTGAGTTAACTCGTGGAGGGTCATGCATGGCATCCGGATTGGTATATCTGATTGTGTTAACTTCGTGACGCCAGCAGTGATCTTCGATGAACTCACATCGTAGCTAAGGGAGAGCCTTCCAGTGCTTCCGCAAGGAGCCTCCATGATGGGGAGCGGTCGGAGATTACCGTCTCTGGTGGGTTTCATGGTGGACTCAACCTGATTCGGAAGATTATCGATCGTATGCTCGAGTTTCACCATGCCTCCACTTCATCGATACCCTTACAGATGTCGGTTGGCCTCAGAATACGTAGGAGCTGTTGGCGAATCCGGTTGCCCATGATAATATCAAGAGTACATGGACTCTCTGATTACAACGTAGGGCTTCCATTGCAGTTTTTGCTGATCGGGTCGACCGGGCTTTCGTTAAGGGAAAAGTCGCTCAGTCCTTGCTCTGTCTTCGTCCAGAGAAAAATGCTCACTCGGCTTTTCCCGTGGGACCCACTATATTTGTTCTCTCGACATGAATTGCCTGGGGCGCCGTGACCTCCCATTGGTCACTGTGCTTCGACGTGACCCGCACGAACATCACAGGAAAGCAACGTTTTCGGCCTTTGCTGCCTTCATGTCAAACTGCACCTTTGCACTTCTGCTTTCTGATGTCTTCGCCTCTTGGCAAAAGAACTGCGCCTAGGCTTGGTGCTTTTCTTTATACTGGAGAGAACAAATAAACAAAACGAAACAGCTAGAACACAATCATACACTCTGGACACAAGCAACAAATGTACGAAGCGAGAACTTTTTGGTGCTGCAAGCTACGACATCGTTTTTTCTGTTTTTTTCTCTATTGCTTCTCAACTCAATCGATGACTTCTCTTGGCCTTATAAAGGTTGGTTACATAAACTTTGAAACCAACACGATTTCATCTTTTATGCTATTCGAACTCAACGTCCAAACCGGATACAACAACTAAAAGAGAAAACAAAAACGGAAAGCTATCAACAAGATTAATTCCATCACCGTCCACGGGTTTATAACCAATGGAGACATATGAGGTTGACCATCGTTGTGTCCTCCACCACTAAGGTTGTCATTGTTGTTCCCATTGTTGCCTTGATTTTTGCCGCAGTTGCCACACCCACCATTGTCACCACAATTGCTACCACAAGTGCCGAAGTTGCGACGGTCATTGCCCGAATTGTTGTTGCGGTGTCCATCAGAGCATTCACCGTGGTCACCACCGTGGTTGGTGGACAGGAGTGCGGTTCCGCGGTGTTCTTGACGTGGAGCTTCTTATGATTTTCCTTGAGAAGAAGCATGGAGCGAGTCTGCAAGAACATTGGCGTTTGGAGAGGTACAATAGTGACAATCTCCTAATAATCCTCATGAAGTCCATGTAGACAATTGAGAATGAGTGTTTCATTCGAGGCGGGTTGGCCGACGTCGGCAAGTGCATCGGTGAGAGTCTTCATCTTGGCACAATATTTCGTGATGGTTATGTCGCCTTGGACCAAAGCACATAATTCGGCTTCAAGTTGGATCGCCCAGCTTTTCTTGTTGTGGTTCTCAAGTACATCCCATATCGATTGAGCGGAAGCACCAGGTTGGATGATGATGTCAAAGATCTCCACGAAAATTGATCCATACAGCCATGACAAAACTGTAAAATCATTGTGTTCCCAAGTGTCGTTGGTGGAGCTTACGCTGGAGTTATCAATATGCTTCTTGAGAGAGTATTTGCCGAGGGTGATGAGGAAGAGTTCCCACCACTTAGCGTAGTTGGATGCTTGAGACCCAAGGTAATTGGCACATGAGTCTTGATACTGGCGACTTGAACGACCTACGTCGAGAGCGAGATGCCAGAAGCCGTCGAAGGCATAGTAAGGAGAGTAGGCGCTGAGGGGGCCTTGGTGGTGGCGGCGTGTCAAGAACTGAAGAAGGGAAGACGGACGATAACGTTTCATGGTTTCAAGATCCAATGGAGTAAGCCACTGTAGAGGTCTTTAAAGGAAGATCAACAACTGTCGAGTACCAATCGAAGATCAACGGCTGTCGAGTACGAGTACCAAGCGAAGATCAACGACTGTGAGTACCAAGCTTTTTAATGTGCGATGCAAACACAGTAAAGATGAACTTCTGAATTTACTGTGGTCGTAATCATCTTTTCACTGGGAATATTCCCATGTAAGGGCTATAAGGCTCTAGTTGCGGGTTCATTTTTGCTATCACGAATATTATCTTTTCCATTAGCTTCTAGATAGTTTGAACTAGTCTCTGTAGAACTACTTTCCTCTTTTGTTAACAGAGATTGATATCTAGAGTTATTCCATCGCGATCGATTTTGCTGAATTTGAGTGTATGATTTTTGAAGATCTTGTCAATTGGTATCAGAGCCAGTGATTCTTTGGCTTAGAAGTAGAGGAAAAAACGAACTCATTGGATACGCAAGCAAGGGTTTGTGAGTTCTTAACTGTAAAATCCCCAAGCTCGGATCTTAGATCGGTGGCCATGACTCGAGGAAGCAGCAAGTCGGTGGTGGGTCAGAGTGATAGCCTAGAGGCAGTTGTACTCAAGCAGGAAATCGCAGAGGCCTACCTCAGAATTGATTAAGTACAAAACCAGATCACTGCAGTACAAGAGAAAGTTGAAAAGATGGAGGATATTTCGAAGAAAATAGACAACATGGAAGGTATGATGAAATCTTTGATGTCGCGACTAGGACTCTTAGCATTATATCCTCCTAGTTCATCATCTCGTGTTCATAATAGGAATACCGAAATAACCATAGAAGAACTTGAAGTTGCCAAGACATAATTAGAACATGATCTAATGAGAAGGATGCGGGAAGTTAGGGGTGTCAATGTGAATAACACTGCGGGTGTTATTTTAGAGGAGTCCCCATAAGATAGATGGGAAGAACGCACTTGGTCGTTTGCTCCTAGGCGGCATGGTCAGTATTCACCCCCATTATCCAACCCTGTCACACCAACATTCCAACGGAATGGAGTGATGACAGAAAGGGGAGAGCAAGTTAATCTGAGGATGGAAAGGATAAATCAATTCAAGAGCTCGGTTGCTCGGGGGCCAAAAATGGAATTCCCAAACTTCAGTGGAGAAAACCCTTTAGGGTGGATCAGACAGGCAGAGAAGTACTTTGAAATGACAGAAGTACCAGATGAGTGTAGGATTGATATGGCACAAATGTATGTCAATGGAAGCATATGTGTGGTTACAAAGTTCAAGAATTTTAATTAATCCACCTCCATGGCCCCAATTCTATAAACTGATATGCAACATATTCACTAACTGCAGTATCTATGATGTTATGGATAATTTCCATTCTCTCAGATAGAATTACACCTCAGTCCCTTCATACATCGATAAGTTCAAAGAGAATATGATAGTGGTGAAGAAGGAACATCCATATTTGGAAGAGCAATATTATGTTGTGAGCTTTGTCAATGGCCTCAAAGACGAAATCAAATGTCACCTCAGGCCTTTAAGACCCAATAGCCTTACAAATGAGTATTGGCTGGTCAAGGATTATGAGAAGGGGCTACAATACAAGAAGAATAGCAAATTCTCTAGATTTGGCCACTCTAAACAAAATCAGTATCAGCAAGGGAAGGTTCATGTGAAACAGGAGACAAAAGAAGTACTTCAAAACCGAAACATCCAGACTGCCAACAAAGTGAGAAGACCTGGGAAATGCTACAAGTGTTTTGAGAAATGGACACCACAACATCAATGTAAGCAGGCTCCAATGGTGAATGCCATGGTCACTGAACAAGAAGAAGAAGATCCCATACAATCGGAGCAAGATAAGGATACTGATGAGGAACAGCTCGAGGTTAGTAAAGAAGGGGAAGAGGAGCAGATATTGTAATTTTTGAACATGCGATCAAGAGAAGAACAGATCATTCCTCACTGTCAGTATTCATTACCATTGGGGGAAAAAGAGGTGTAGCATTATTGGATAGAGGAAGCACTAACACATTCATCGTTTACAAGTTTGCCATCAAAACCAGCTGCAAGATAATCAATAATGAAATGACTGAAGTGACCATTGCAGGAGGAGGAAAACTGCATACAGGTTCTCATACCAGTGAATGCTCACATAAGATTCAAGGGGAAATATTCTATGATAATTTCAGATTGTTGGATCTGAAAAAGTATGAGGTGATTTTAGGAGGTGATTGGATTTATAAACACGGTCTTGTAACTATTAATCTGAAAACTAGAGAATTGACCATTATGAAGGATGGTACTCAATCAATCACTTTTTCATATGTATCTCAAGCAAGTGAGCCAAAGTTGCTAGGCTCAAAGCAAATTCAGATGTTGATAGACAAGGGGGCAATGGGATTTATGTTAATGACTAGCCTAGAGTAGTCAGAGTAGGATAAAGGAAAGAGAATAGAAACAGTCCCAATTGATATACAGAAGATATTAGATCAGTACAAGGGAGTTTTTTCTGGAACCTATTGGCCTTCCACCAAGAAGAAAGTGTGACCTTGCCATACCCTTGAAGGAGAATTTTGAGCCACCTAACATCAGGCCCTACAGAGTTCCACATCGACAGAAGGAAGAAGTGGAAAACAGGTTAAACAACTATTAGAATCTGCAATTATCCAACCAAGTGAGAGTCCATATGCATCACCGGCTATATTCGTAAGAAAGAAAGATGGGTCTTGGAGGATGTGTATTGATTACAGAGGACTTAATGCACAAACAGTAAAGAATAAATTCCCTATATCTGTAATAGAAGATCTTCTTGATGAGTTAGCTACTATTTTTTCAAAGCTTGACCTCAGATTAGGCTATCATCAAGTAAGGATGAGAGAAGAAGATGTACACAAAACTGCCTTCAGGACTTATTTTGGTCATTATGAATATTTAGCAAAAGTTTGCAAGAACATGTGCAACATTTGCTCTCAGTGATGCAGATATTGGAAGAAAATCAGTTGTTTGCCAAGATGAGTAAGTGTGTGTTTGGAGTAAAACAGGTGGAATACCTGGGACATGTGATCAGTGCTGATGGAGTATCAACTAGTCCACAGAAAATAGCTACAGTCTAAGAATGACAGGCACCACAAAATATCACTCAATTGAGGAGCTTCCTGGGATTAACTGGTTATTATAGAAGGTTTATCCAAGATTATGGCAAGATCTGCAGACCACTACATGATATGCTTAAGAAGAATTGTTTTCAATGGGGTGGTCTTCAGGATGAATCATTTAAACAATTGAAGCATTGTCTGGTGACTGCTCATGTTCTAGCATTACCAGATTTTCAAGAGTCCTTTGTAATGGAGACTAATGCCAGTGGAAATGGCATTGGAGTTGTGCTCATGCAAAAAGGGATGCCCTAGGCCTATTTCAGTAAAGCCCTGGGTCAGAAGTTAGTTGCACTCTCAACTTATGAAAAAGAGGTATTGGCTATTTTGGAAGTATTGAAGAGGTGGATGCATTACGTTTTGGGCAACCAATTGGTTATCAAATAGACCAAAAGAATCTCAGAGGGAATTCAACATAAATTAATGCTCAAACTTCTGGAGTTCAATGACACTATTGAATACAAGAAAGGAAAAGAAAATAAAGTAGTTGATGCTTTATCTAGAAGAAAATATTGCATGGCAATATCTATGGCAGTACCAGCATGGGTTGAAGAGATTGAAGACAACTACCAAAATGATTCTCTTTGCAAGGAACTACTAGAGCAGCTGTCGATTGATGAGAAGGCAAGACACCCTATACTCTACAAGCTGGAATATTGAGGTATAAGGGAAGAATTTATGTGGGAGCTGATCTATCTATGAAAAACAAGATAATTGAATCTATGCATGCTTCATCTATTGGGGGTCATTCAGGCAGGAAGGCTACTTATCAAAGAGCAAAGAAAATATTTTATTGGCTAGGACTTCTTAAGCAGTAGAGTCTTATGTTCAAGAATGTGCAGTGTGTCAAATAGCCAAAGCCGAACACTGTCATTATTCGGGATTGCTTAACCATTTACCAGTTCCTGATATGGCATGGACTCATATCTCGATGGATTTCATTGAAGGACTTCCAAAATCAAATGGTAAGGAGGTAATACTAGTTGTGGTAGATAGATTTACCAAATATTCCCACTTTATGGCATTGTCTCATCCTTATTCGGTACAGACTGTAGTGCAAGCTTTTATTGATAATGTCTTTAAGTTGCATGGGTTTCCTACGGTTATAGTTTCAGACAAAGATATATTTTTCACAAGTAAGATGTGGCAAGAAATTTTTAAATCATTGCGAGTAAAGTTGAGGTTTAGTACTGCTTATCATCCACAAACGGATGGACAGACCGAGAAGGTCAATCAATGTTTGGAATCATATCTGGGATGCCTGACTTTCAATGAACCTAGAAGATGGTACTACTGATTGTCATTGTCAGAGTGGTTGTACAATACCACCTACCATACATCTTTTCGGTTCTGGTTCTGATGATGGAGAAGCAAGGGACTTTCTAGCTGAGAAGGAGATCATGCTGCAACATCTTAAGGACAATTTTACTCAAACTCATAATTTCGTTAAGAGAGATTGATATCTGGAGTTATTCCATCGCAATCGATTTTGCTGAATTTGAGTGCATGATTACGAAGATCTTGTCACGGCGGCTGCAGCAGCCACGACAGCGGCGTCTGTCGAATGTTCAGCTGCGGCAGCGGCAGTAGCAGCAGCAACGGCTGCATCGGCAGAGGGGGCGGTGGAACCTGTATCGCTCATGGCTGGTGCGGAAGGTGCCTGGAACTAGCAGATGCGTGCGGCGAGTTAAGGCATTGTCGCTGCAAGATCGGCGAGAATCTCTGCAGCGAATCGAGTCCTGGAGTCGCAGCGAGAAACTGAAGAGGCGAGATGGAACGGTGCGCTTCAAAAAGCAAAAGCTCTGATACCATGAAAAGTGTCTGGAATCGCACACCTTGAATCAATTCATTTGACTCAAATATATAGATTACAAAGTACATGAGCCCTTGGCTTATACAGCAAGGTAACCGGACTGTCTAGAAATCATATACAAGAGGCAATCGGTATCGGCTGTAGTCCTATCCCTAATTTCCTACTGCCGGATAGGAAGCAGTGGCTTGACATGGAATATAAGCAATCCGAGTATAAGTCCCGTTGTCCAGCGCTGATAGCAATTCCAAGAGGAGTACAAGACGGGGGTGGATTTAGCTTCTAATAGAGAAGGGATGGGGAAATCGCTGGTGTTTTGGGGTGTGAAGCTTAGCGAGGACGTGATCATGTGAAAAAACGGCATTTGTGTAGCAGTGTAGGCTTTCCTTAGTTTCTCGGTTGTGTTAACCTACGTTGCTACGGCAGTTGCTGATAGATAGTAATTTGAGTTTGAGTTGAAGACACCAGAAAGGAACTGGCGTCACATCCATAGGTCAATAACCAACAAGGAGAACCCTCTCTCCACCAGTAGGAGCAGATAGATTAGATCACACCTCAGGCAAGACACACGCACAGTAGCAGGCTAGCAGCAAGAAATAGAGAAACATGGCCAAATAAGAATAAGGAAAAGTGGAAAACAAAGCGATAGGCATCTCCTCGGAGGCTCGGACTAGTAATACTCCAACCAGATCACCCGAACAAGCCAATTTACCTAGATTTGATATTTCATAAGTCAAGCAGTTTCTGCTGCGTCGTCCTCACTAATTAGCATGAAAAAGAAGCATGTACAGATTACAATGTCGGATGAGGTCGTTCAATTAAAACGATTATGACACCAGCTCCCTTCTCAGGCAGGGAGTCCTCGAGGGGAAACGAAAACGTTGGCCGAAATGGTGAAATGACTGTAGGCTGTAGCTATACACAAGACAGGGCACAAAAAAGCTATGCATAACTCAAATAACACCAGATAGATCACCACAAGCTGGTTCGACATAGGGATGGCATATCTTTACATCGTAGACTAAACAATAGGGGCAAACAGCAGCATACTTCATCCACCACAACGTTGCAACTGTTCAAATGGAAGTTTCGTGGCCTCTTCAGCGTCTCCATTCAACTTTGATTGCTCTGTCTGCAGATATTATAAAGAATTCAATGAAATGGAATATCAGAAATCAAAAGCAAAACTGAATTCTTAGCTTTTGGAACCTATAATTGACAACTTGACATTTCTCCCAAACATATAGCTCTGACTTCTAAGCTTCAAAATTTAAAGTATTTTTTAACCAAAATTTAAAGTAATCAGATGCATACAAATACCCATTCCAACATCAATATAAGCCTAAAAACTATGTTTGATGCCAACAAAGGCGGCAATAGGCCACCACATGGTGCAACTATAGGTAGGATATGAAAATTGCTGAACTTCACAGCAATACATAGCCAAAACGCCCAAAACCACAGTCCACGAGTCTATATAATCCATTCCATGCCACTATGCTTCAGATTATTTAAATGTGATTATGAATACAAAAGTAACATCACTCTTTTGACCACTGCAAATACAATATACAATGCAAGCGACCATTTTTATTTCTGCACAAATTCAATGTTTTGATCATTTCTAAGGTCTCGTGCCTGACACATCTTGTCACCAATTTTGACAAAACAAACTATAACTACTGCAAGTTGGAATGAAAAAGATAGAGTAGATAGTATTAGGATAATTACTAATGTACCCCTGTACCTGTACATGGCTATATATATGAAAGGCACCCCCCCACTTGGGTGTGTGGTGATTCCCCCAATATCATTCTACATGGTATCAGAGCAATTGCTGGGCTTCTAAACCCTAGCCCTTCACACCTCCACAGCCGGCACCTTCTCCCGGCGCACCTTCTCCCGACGCCTCTTCCCCCCGGCCGGCCACCACCACCCCCGGCCATCTCCCTTCCGCCTCTCTGCACCAGGCCGCCACCCATCTCCCGGCCGACTCCCCTCCTTGCCAACAACCCAACCAAACCCCTACATTCCCGGCCGCCACCTCTATCCACCCACCGGCCAACACAAATCCCTCCACCTGCCGGCAACAACCCACCCCTAACAACCTCTGCCGGCCACCCCCCCTGCAAACACCTCCTGCCGCCGGCCACCTCCCCTCCCAATCTCGGCTGCCACCCGGCGCCGCCCAAACCCATCCTTCTCGCCACGCCATGGCGACGTCCTCCTCGTCATCGAGCGGTACCACGGCCTCCACCGGATCAGACGTCGCGCCGCCCATCTTCGTCGCCCCCTACGCGACGATCGCCGTCAAGTCGCACGTCCCGGTGGCCCTCGAGTTGAAGCGCCCCAACTTCAACCGCTGGTCCCCGTTCTTCCTCTCGCTGTGCGGCAAGTTCGGGCTTCGCTCGCATGTCGATGCTTCGCTTGCGGCATGCCACAGATGCTCGATGGCGATCGCCGACTCTGCGTCCACGATTGGCTCCTCGGCTCCGTCGCGGACGGCGTCCTCGGCCTCGCCGCGCGCTGACGGATCGCCGCCAACTTTGGGTCGCCATCGAAGCTCTCTTCAGCGAACAAAGCTTCACGCGCGTTTTCCTCGGCCACGAAGTTCCACTCCATGGCACGGTACTCTCCATTGACGAATCTTGCCGGAAGATGAAGGCCACCGCGGATCGTTGCGTGGCGTTAGCCACGCCGTCCTCGACTCGCGGCTCGTCCTCAATCTGCGCGGCCTCAACCTCGCTTCTCCAAAGACCGCCGACAACATTGCCGACTCCGATCCGCTCTCGACCTTCGCCACGCGCGCGGCGGTCGGTCTGAAGGAACTCCGTTTCGCCAACGAAAACAAGGTCGCCACCGAGCTGCGCTCCCACGCCGCTCTCGCCTTGCGAAGCGGCGTGCCACGCCGCCGGCTTCGGCGGCGCGGCGGCGGCCACGGAACGGCGGCGGCTCAGCCCAGCGATGGGCGAAGCGTCGCCAAAGCGGCGGCGCCGGTCACGAAGAGCCACCGCCATCGGAAGAAAGCGGCGCGGCGGCCGCTACTACGGCGGCGGCGCGGCGCGGCGCCACTTCCGCCGCCTGGATGTGCCGCTCCGTGAAGCGCGATCAAGAAGGCGATGGCGACCCGAGGCGCAGCGCGCCCGCAGCCGTGGCGTGCTCCACGGCCGGCGTTACGGCGCGCGCGCGCGCACACGCGTTCGCGCGCCGACGATTGATGCCAGGCCCGCCGGCATTACTGCTACCGCTCCGCCACCACAAGAAGGTGCCGGCGGGTGGGATCAGGCCGACCTTGTCACCGCCCTGAACGAGATGGCGCTTCAGGGCGCCAACAACTGGGTCCTTGACACCGGCGCCACTGCTCATATGTCGTCGACGGATGGTATCTCGCTTCTCCGCCTACCCACTCCAATTCCTTCATTCATCAGAGGCAATGGCGGCACCATACCAATTCCGGTCGTGGCACATCCACCTACCGATGGTCGACACCACATTTCACCTAAGCGATGTCCTCATTGCTCCCGCCTAGTCGCGCAATTTGCTTTCTGTTCGTCAGTTCACTCGCGACAATAACTGTTCCATTGAGTTTGACGCCTTCGGTTTTTCTGTTAAGGATCGGCGGACGGGGCGCGTGACGTTTCGCTGCAATAGCCGCGGGGACCTCTACACCCTTCCTTCGCCCACGCCTCACAGTTGCAGCCTCGCCACTTCGTCCACCTTGTGGCATCATCGCCTCGGTCACCCCGGCCCCTCTGTCCTCGCCACCCTTTAACACATGTCGGTCATAGCATGTAATAAGAGTCCGCGGTCTTTGTGTCATGCCTGTCAGCTTGGCAAGCACACGCGACTCCCCTTTAGTAGTTCCACATCTGTTACTACTACTCCTTTTGCTTTACTTCACTGTGATGTTTGGACATCTCCAGTTCCTAGCGCTTCAGGCTATAAATATTATCTTGTGTTACTTGATGATTATTCTCACTTTTGCTGGTCGTTCCCGTTACGCCATAAATCTGACGTACAACGTCATATTGTTGATTTTGTCACACTTGCGCACACACAGTTCGGCCTTATGCCCAAATGCTTCCAAGCCGATAACGGCACCGAATTCGTAAACAATGCCACCACTTCCTTCCTTACCAGTCGCGGCATTGCCTTACGTCTTTCGTGTCCATACACCTCGCCACAAAACGGCAAAGCTGAGCGCATGCTTCGTACCATCAACAACACAATACGCACCATGCTGATCCACGCATACATGCCTCCACCTTATTGGGCTGAAGCCCTCGCTGCTGCCACATATGTGCTTAACCGGCGCCCCTCCTCATCTGTGCATCACAGTATACCCTACCAGCTCCTGCATCAGAAGCTCCCGGATTATTCCTCCCTCCGTGTGTTCGGCTGCCTCTGTTATCCAAACCTTAGTGCCACGACACCTCACAAGCTCTCCCCTCGTTCGACTCCATGCGTGTTCCTTGGGTACCCCTCCTCCCACAAGGGGTATCGTTGCCTGGACATGTCCAGCCGCCGTATCATTATCTCACGGCATGTTGTCTTCGATGAGCTTGTGTTCCCGTTCGCCTCGGCACCCTCGGCGGCCTCTGTGTCGTCTTCACTTGACTTTTTGATGCAGGATCGTCTTCATCGACGGCGGCTCGCCACTTGGCGTTGGCGATCGCGTACTACCTCGATTGCTCCTCTCTCCGGCGAGGTTGAGCGAGATGGACCTCCGGACCGGCGGTCATATCTGGCCGACCCTGCGCCGGCCGATCGCCGTAAGCGCGCCCGCTCGCCGCTCGGCGCTGCGGCGGCGCCTGTCGATCCTCTGCTCGGCCGGCGCCCCCGATCATTGCTCACTTTGCGGCGGCGTCCCATCGTCTACCGGCGGCGCGCCGCCGGCCCGTACCTCCGGTGCCCCGACACCGTGGCCGCTTTCGCGCACCGCCACCTTTCGCGCCCACGACGCGATCTCGAGCCGGCGATCTACTTACGTCCGTCCACGCCTCAACCTCTCCACCACGACGGCCTCGCCGATCTCGGCCAACTTCTGCGCTGCAGCTGGCGAAGCCCAGTTATGCGTGGCTGCGATGGCGGAGGAGTACAAGGCTCTCATGGACAACGGCACTGGCGCCTCGTCCTCGGCCGTCCGGTGCTAACATTGTCACCGGCAAGTGGTCAGACAAGCACAAGTTCCACTCAGACGGCTCCACAGCGCGGCACAAGGCTCATTGGGTCGTCCGAGGCTTCTCCCAAAGCGGTGGCGTCGACTACGACGAGACGTTGGCCGGTTGTCAAGCCGTGACGATCACGCACCGCTTCGGCATCGCCGCCTCGCGTGCACGGCTTTGCTCGCGGCTCGATGTGAAGAACGCCTTCCTCCACGGCCACGCTGGAGAACCGCTCTCGCCGCCGGCCGTCGGGCTTCATCGACTCGCCAACCCCGACTATGTCCGTCTCTGCGAGAGTCATCAGACGGGCTCAGCGAGCTCCCGGGCGTGGAACGGTAACCGCCTCGTACATCCGTCGCGTCGGCCAGCTGCGACCAAGTCCGATCATCTCTCTTGTTTACAAAGATGGAGATAGCGTCGCCTACCGCTCATGACGTCGGCGACATCATCCTCACGGCATCGCCACCGACACTACTTGAAACATCATCATCGCGCCTCCGCTCGGAGTTCGCCATGCGGACCTCGGCGACCGCACCACTTTCTGGGATCTCGTGGCGTGGCGATGGCGGATTTCTGTTTTGTCCACAGCGCCCGATCTGCGTCGACCTCCTCCAGCGTCTTTGGCATGTCCGAGTGCCACCCGATCCGCGACGGCGGCCGATGCGGACCAAGCGTCGACCACCGACGGCGCTCCGTGGTGACCTGCCGATCACCGAGCCTCGGCCGTGCGCTCCGATGCGACCGACACGGCCCGTCGGCCTATCCGCCGGCAAAGTCCGCCTTGTTCATGCATGATCCGCGAGCGCACCTCGCGATCAAGCGCGCATCTCTGCGATGCGTCAAGGGTCTCTTCTGCTGGTCTTCGCTTTCGGCGTCGGCACCGTCAACGGATCATCGCCTACTCCGTCTGCCGTGGCGGCCGCCCGACACGCGCCGCTCCACCTCCGACCTGCGTCTTCCTCGGCGACAACTTTGTTTCTGGTCATCAAAGCGCCAAACCACGGTCTCCGCTCGGTAACCGAAGCGAGTATCGTCTTTGTGGCTCATGTCGTGGCCGAATCTTTGTTGGTTCGCGACGACTTCTTGAGAATCGCACACACCTCGGTCTCCGTCGCGACGGTCGCTATCTGCGACAACGTCGATCTTGTCTACATGACGGCCAATCGATCCATCATCGTCGCCGAAGCATATCGAGATCGACATCCACTTCGTCCGCGAGAAGGTTGCATTGGGACGAGTTCGAGTGCTCCATGTTCCTCGACACACCGGGCCGCGCATATCATGACCAAGGGTCTCCTGTCAGCTTGTTTAGTGATTTCGGACCGATCACGTGCGTCAGTGATCCTACCGCTACTGATCGCGGCGGGTATTAGGATAATTACTAATGTACCCACTGCACATACATGGCTATATATATGAATCCATAGGTCAATAACCAACAAGGAGAACCCTCTCTCCACCAGTAGGAGCAGATAGATTAGATCACACCTCAGGCAAGACACATGCACAGTAGCAGGCTAGCAGCAAGAAATAGAGAAACATGGCCAAATAAGAATAAGGAAAAGTGGAAAACAAAGCGATAGGCATCTCCTCGGAGGCTCGGACTAGTAATACTCCAACCAGATCACCCGAACAAGCCAATTTACCTAGATTTGATATTTCATAAGTCAAGCAGTTTCTGCTGCGTCGTCCTCACTAATTAGCATGAAAAAGAAGCATGTACAGATTACAATGTCGGATGAGGTCGTTCAATTAAAACGATTATGACACCAGCTCCCTTCTCAGGCAGGTAACGAAAACATGGCCGAAATGGTGAAATGACTGTAGGCTGTAGCTATACACAAGACAGGGCACAAAAAAGCTATGCATAACTCAAATAACACCAGATAGATCACCACAAGCTGGTTCGACATAGGGATGGCATATCTTTACATCGTAGACTAAACAATAGGGGCAAACAGCAGCATACTTCATCCACCACAACGTTGCAACTGTTCAAATGGAAGTTTCGTGGCCTCTTCAGCGTCTCCATTCAACTTTGATTGCTCTGTCTGCAGATATTATAAAGAATTCAATGAAATGGAATATCAGAAATCAAAAGCAAAACTAAATTCTTAGCTTTTGGAACCTATAATTGACAACTTGACATTTCTCCCAAACATATAGCTCTGACTTCTAAGCTTCAAAATTTAAAGTATTTTTTAACCAAAATTTAAAGTAATCAGATGCATACAAATACCCATTCCAACATCAATATAAGCCTAAAAACTATGTTTGATGCCAACAAAAGCGGCAATAGGCCACCACATGGTGCAACTATAGGTAGGATATGAAAATTGCTGAACTTCACAGCAATACATAGCCAAAACGCCCAAAACCACAGTCCACGAGTCTATATAATCCATTCCATGCCACTATGCTTCAGATTATTTAAATGTGATTATGAATACAAAAGTAACATCACTCTTTTGACCACTGCAAATACAATATACAATGCAAGCGACCATTTTTATTTCTGCACAAATTCAATGTTTTGATCATTTCTAAGGTCTCGTGCCTGACACATCTTGTCACCAATTTTGACAAAACAAACTATAACTACCGCAAGTTGGAATGAAAAAGATAGAGTAGATAGGTTAAAATTGTAGCTCTAAACAAAGGCCTATTCATCTTGATCTAACCTCACAAAATTTTGTCATAAAGTGATTTTGGCATCGTTCAGGTTGTTTATCCATTCGTCCAACAAAGCTATGAAGACATAGCTAAACGATCTTTCATAAGATAGCTACGCCCATGGCAAAAAAAAGTCATACTACACATCATTTTTCAAGTCCTTTTCAGCTTTTCATTCTATGAACATTTTTGCTATCAATGGTCAGTTGGTCACAACATCTATCACGTTCTGATAGCCAAGAACACTGTACCTTATAGATCAGCAGATAGCTAAATAAATTGCATAATGTTTACCACTGACATCTCTTTAGGACAACATAGATCAATCACTTCTTAGAACATCTCTATGTCCATTACGGATTAGTTTTGTGTACGTGGTGAGTCTGATTTCAACTTACTGTTTGTAGCTGAAGGGAGAGACTGGCGGCGGGTGAAGCCATTCCTGTCTGCCGATGAATCAGAATCCAGTCTGGGTGAATTCTGTGCTCGTAGTTTTGCCTTTGCGGATTCTGTTGCAGCCATATAGCTTGGCTGCCTTGGCGGAACTGGAGTATTCTGAGTCCCGTTTTCCGGATATTCTGATTTGGTGGGGAACGAAGACCTCTTGCTAGTTCTAAGGCTTCCATTAGACTGAAGTTCTTCCTTGGACCTTGGTTCCTCTTTCTTCCCTAAGACATTATCTTCGTTATCAATGTTCTGCAGTGGCATAACTTCAACTGCTTGGGCAATAGCGGTGGGCTCATTAACTTTTTCCCCGGTTAAAACACAATTGAAGGGAGTTTCCAGATCAGATTTTAAATCAGGTATTAAATTATCTATATTTGAGCTTTCCAATAGATTGCTACTGTCAGATTCTTGAGTATCAGGAGGAATTAGAAATGAAGCCTCACGTGCACTCTGTAGTGCTTTCTCACATTGGTTGTCTTGATGGTCAGAGATCCCATTGACGAGACTAGTTATCTTTGAGGCTTCAGCCATGGAATTAGAAACCTTTGAGACATCAGCCATGGTATTAGATACCTTTGAGTCTTCAGTCATGGAATTAGATATTTTTGAGGCTTCAGCCATGGAATTAGTTACCTTCCTAAGGTTCCTTTTAACCTTCTCAAGTTCAGATAACTGGCTATCTGGTACTGAATCATCAGGAAAGCTAGAGAATTTCCTTCGATTTCGTTTTGGTTTTTCAGGTTCAACGGTCATGTTTGTTTGGAAACTCTCAACAGTGACAGCAGAACACTTCCGAACATTGCGCTTTAACTTGGCCGATGCAGTTTCCATCGCATAACTGGCCTTCCTTACTTGTGGTTTCCCATCAGCAACTATTTTTGGTTGGGAAACAGGCTTCCAAATGCAGCTTATTGTCCATCTCTCCAACCAGTTGTAAGCTGAATTGGGGTCCTTCTCATCGTATTGAAAGTGAAGAGCTTCTACCACAATTGGTGAAGATAGAAGCTACAAAATATACAAAAATAAATTAGCACAAATCTGAAATAGGTAAACAGAGAATGAACTTGATTTGATCACATAAAATTCCTAGAGAACAAATAAGTAGGACCAATGCCAATTTTTTTTTCGTTGTATACAATTATAGCCAATCTCACTGGTAATTTTTTTTTTTTTTAAAAAAAAGAGAGAACAGATTGCATACCTTTCGAACATATGCATTTGAAGATACCTTCTCCTTCCATGCATCTGATGATTGAGCACCCTGATAAATGCAAGCAATACATGTTTCATAGTTTTGACCCATAATAAGATAACAAACAGCAAACATTGCAAGGGGGAATATTTAGTTTGAGCAATCATCTTCCAAGGAAAAGAAAGATGTAAAATACAAATGCATGCTCTGTGTAGAATTTGTACTGTAGTTCTGCAGAGTTATCTTTGTAAATTCTTTTCAATTGGAATGGGCAAGATTGGGCAAATAAATATTTAACTCTAAATTTCTGAAAACAAAATATGTGTGCCTGATGAACAACTTCTACATTTTGTAATGTAGTTTTGAAGAGTTACTTAATTGTATTTGTATGTTGTGTTGAAGGGCGCAAATGCAGGATAATATTTAATGGTCACCATATCAACAGCAATGGCAAAAGCTACACTGAAACCACTGGGAGTGCAGTGTTCTAGGATAGTTACACAGCTATTTAATCTACTGAATAAAAGAATACCCAAGGAAAATATGTGTGTTGGTATTTGATAATGATAGGTAAGAGAGTGTCTTGACTCTTGAGTTGCAGTATGACCGAATAAAGCAAAGCCTGTAAATGACAATCAATGATCTAATACCATAAATCTAATAAATAACTAAATCTAAGAATAAAGAGCAAACAATCCACTCCAATACAATAATAAACTGAACTTGCTCAAAACAATTATTAAGCAACGCAGAACATGACAATTGACACAGATAGGCACACAATTAACAATATTGTCTTGCTATTTGTAATATAATCCAGGTACATAATATCTACTAAACACTAGTATTTCTCTGTTTCTCTATGTGCTGGGGTCTAGTTGAAGGTTACTTCACTGCTTTGTCTGTGTTTGGGCCTAGCCGAAGGTATGCATCTGAACAAGTGACATGCACTATTTTGTTCAACATTCAAGAGATGTATGAAAACTTTCAATATGCAAGGCCTATTACTACTCTTTCAATGTTGCAATCGTTCATTGTCTGCAACAGAGAGGATTGACTGAATCCAAAAGGAACAGAGAGAAAGAGAAAGGGAGGGAGCATAGCAGCAATAAGAGAGTGAATTACCATATGGCAAGATACTCACCCCAAACTTATGTTGACCAAACTTCACAATGAATCGCATGGCAGTGCTAGAGAGTCTAACATTTCTTCCACGAACTAGAGCTTGAAACTTCACAATCAGCAATGTTGCACGAAGGGTTGAAACAGCCTGCCTCCTTACAAGATGCCCTCGAATCAGTGCCTGAAGTCTTATGATACCTTTTAATGTGCAGAATGCCCTACGTGCCTGCACCACAACCATGGCAACACTAGCACTGTGCTACATAAATTAAATTAAAATGAACATATAATTCATATATTATATTGCACCAGAGAATGCTCGATCCCCATGATACTCCAACTTAAATAGATATAACTTCCCAAGAGAAAATTGTAAAGGTGCCAAAGTAGCAGCGGTTACAAATGGTTAGGTACAAATCAACCATTCAGCCCATCAATTTATTGAGGAAATGTAAATTTTATTTTCACAAGTCTCACTATTCTTATTTCTTTTTCCTCATTTTTTAAAAAAATGAGTGGTTCCATAAAAGGTTTGGAAGAAGCTAGGAGCAACACTTGCAGAGCGCTCCAGTCGGCAGATGCATCATCAAGATGGCAGGAAGCCAGGAACCAAATGAATAAGTCTAGGAAAAAAGTGTTACCAGGTAACCTCGGAAGGCTGCTTGTGCCTTCACTGCAGCTAGTTCTTCTCTCAGTTTCTCAGGACTATTTCGTGTGTTGGACCCAACAATGTTTTGGTTCTCCACACCTCGACCCATGGTTTCCGCTCCTGCTCCGTTTGGCAAGTTGGAATTTTCAGCCTTTCCAATAGCTGACACAGTTCCATTGTTGTGGGAGCTAACAAGTACCGGCTCAGAAATCACGGGAGAATTTTCAGAAAATGCAGGCTCCTTCCCAGTAGAGTATTCGTTGTTACTTGCAGCCTTCTATATATCAGCAACAACAATATGATTCAACCAACCACAAAAATATGATTCAACCAACCAGTCAGCAAAAGTAGCTGGAAGAAACGCAATATGCACTTCAAACTAATTACTTAGCTACAAGCCTACAATATGGATAAAGCAAAAATAAAACTACAAGGGACCTGAAAGACATGCATCTGCAGTTTTTTCAGTGTGCAATCCAGTCCAGGAGCAGTAATGAGTTGACACTTTCAAGCCTTACTACATTGATTATTTCTCTTGATAAATTTAACTGGGTAAGCTTCTCTATTCAAGTTATCAACATATGCCTTCATTAACCCCAAAATCGGACCAGCAAAAACAAAATTACTAACCAAACTAGTAGCATTTGGAAAGGCTCGCTTCAATGCATATGTCGAGCTCTCTGGTCGGAATTGCATAAATAAACTCTTAAGCCCTCAGAAAAACTACCCCTTAACAACATATCTACATTATAAAGTTCTTACCAACAAATCATTTGCCTTGATAGAATTGGACTTAGTTGATTTCTTCCCAAAGAGCACAGACTTGACCCACTTCGCCGGGGACTTCCCCATAGTAGCCTAAGCTGCCAAACAACGGAAAATTGGACCTTTAATAGAGCAATCATTTAGTACACAGATCCACACCACAAACAACTCTGTTATTTAAAAAAAAACTAACAAACTAAGAAGCGACACACCGAAATAACCGTAATAAACCACTAAAACAAAGCTGGGAAAAAATTGTCAAAAGTAGAAGAGTTGAGAGAGAGAGTAGCACAACACACTCAGGGGAGACTATGACCCAAATGCAGCAGCAAAAAAAAAAAAATCAGAGCAAACAAAGCTCAGATAACCAGCAGAAGAAATCACCAAAAGCCACGCCGAATGAAGTCCAGAAGAAGCAGGCACGGATCTGACCAAACAACACTGCTCGACACAACAAAAGCCACTAACCAAACACTACCACTACCACAATCTAACAAGCTGTTAGCTTAAACACAAGCAATCTAGCAAGCGCAAACACGAGCAGAATGCGGCACGGGAATAGCGCGAAGCGATGGACCTGGACAGGTGTCGCCGCACCGAAGGAGGACGCACAGAACAGGGCACGACTCGGCGGAATCCCAGCCTTTTCCTCTCCCGCTCTCTATCCACCAACCTATCCCTCACGCCTCCATTGCAGAGGTTGTTCGGCAGTGGATGGAGTAGAGGCTCGGGCGATACGAAGATTCGGGGCCGAGCCGAAGACACAAAAAGGCAAGGGAGACCAAGCAGAGCAGAGGGCAAGTGACTGACAGGCTGAGACACAGTGCGCGGGGCCCACACCGCAACGGAAGGCACCACCCTCAGCTGCCTCCCTCACCAACCCAGGAGTGCACATCCATCAAACTGACATGTGGGCCACTCCGAACATGCCCGACGCATACAAAATTTTACAGCTGGTAAAGAAACGTTTCTACAGGCTGCAAGGCCTCTCCCCTTTCGGTACGTGCTGGCTGCCCCCTCGGCGCGGCGGTACTTGCGCAAACCGACGGTGGGCCTGGAGCATATCCGGGACCGCATGTCAGCGCGACCCATGCATCCTTGCGTTCCCCGGGCGCCGGTGCGAAAAGTGCGGAAGCGGGTGTCGGGGGGTGGTCCCCCCGCGCTTGTTGTGGTTAGCAGCATCTTAATCCGCGCTTTAAAAGGGTATTTATGAACTGTTTGACTGCTTCTTGGAGTGAGTGAGGACCAGTGCCGTGCTGTTTGCTGTCTATGAGCCTACTTGTGGTTATGGTAATGCTACATGGGTGTGGCGTGGTTCAGAAGATCCCCTGTTTGCCCCTGCCTTCGTCTTCCAAAACCCAAAGCACCCAGCTATACCTACTTCCTCTTTCCCAATAGAAACATCTTCTTACCATGCTAACAAAAACTAGTTTACGGTAGCGTCGAATAGCGCGAGGAAATATAGGTACGCACAAAAGGGTTAGGCGCAATGCTGCACTGCAACAGACACGTTTTAAGTTGGTAGGTACTAGTACAGTAGTAGTACTACTACCAGTTTTTAACGCACGCATACGGAGCAGGAGTATATGATTGTGAAGTACAGCAATTGCTATCCGCCATGATAGTGCGCGCGGTCGGTGGCGCGTGCACCTCATCGCCTCGACGTGTAAACGATAACCAAGGGCATCAACCCAGTCAGGAAGATGAGTGAGTGCTACTGCTATGTCCAGTCACCGTCACGTCCACGCCAAAAGAAAGAGATCGATCCCAAAGCAGGTACGGGCAACAAAAGCACATCGCTTTCTTTCTTTCCCCTGTTCCGCTCCCAAGTCCAGAGAGCCAGAAAGAAAAAAACATGGAACGGGAGCATCAGCAGCAGCTAGCAAGAGGCGGATAAGAGCTTAACCGACCAAACCATCGCCTCGTGCTTTGACGCATCCAATAATTATACCGTCCGGATTAGCCAAGGACCAGCCAACCACCAGCCCGGTCGGGTCTCCGCCGCGGCGCCAGCTCGGGCCACCCCCCGCTGGCCTCCGGGGCGAACAACGGGTCATTTTCGTGATGGGAACTGGGCAGTATGCCAGACGACGAGGGGGCGGACCCTCAATTCAGGCAAGGTTGGGCGGCCACCTGAGCTTTCCCTCCAACCAGATTCCCTCACCTAGACAGCTAGATCCAGCGCCATTAGGTTGCCGAGCTTGAAGACAAACCTGACCAAAATTTTCATGGACTTTGTTCAATTGGGCTCAGTCTAACCGGTCACTCGACCCATTAGAACGCAATGCCCACCAGACCCAACAGGGACTAGCAGGAGGCGAAGGAGGCAACCACATCCCCTGTGATCCCTCACGCACTCACGCCTCCTCCCCTAACCCTAGCAACCAGCGACGACATCGAAGGGCAAGGAGAGGCGCAAGCGCGTGGCGGCCAGGCCGACAACGCTAGGACACGCGGCGAGCCAGGGAAAGGGGCAGGCGAGGGCTCGGACTGTCTATTGCACGGTGCGCAGCTAGCCTAGGCAAGGGCGTGCTGCGGCTGGGGCCAAGGCGTGTGCGCCGGCAAGGGCTCAGGCGCGCGGTGAGTCAAGGGGCTTGTCAAGATGAGCAAGCAAGGCGGAAATACAATGGGAAAAGCTCCAATAGCAAGTGTCTAGGTGATAAATCTTTTGTTTTTACTCTTCGCTTCTCAAAATCAAATGGGGTATTGAAATTTATTGTCATTGATTGCTTGTTTGATTTGGTATAAATGGATTTGAAGTGGTATTTTAGCAAAGTTCCGAGCACAAGCACCAAGGCAAACAGAATAGCCGCACAAGCACAGTCTCAACTTGAAGTTCAATTGGACCAACTCCAAGAGGCCACACAACCACAAGAAGAAGAGGCTGCACAACCACAACAGCCACAACAAGTGAATCAAAGTATTAAAGAATTCTCCCCGGATCATATCATTGTTGGTCTAGGGCTTTGTATACCAAAATGTTGTGCGCAGAAGGTCACCAAAGTGATAAAAGAGGAAATTGATGATAGTCTTTTCTCCGTTCTTATCAATGAATCTCGTGATATATCTATCAAAGAACAAATGGCCATGATTGTGAGGTTAGTGATTGATTATGTGTTCCATCAATAAATTTATCATTTGTCCGGTAGGTTTGTGAACAACAAAGGGAAAGGTTATGGAAAAAAAATTTGTGTCTTCAACATGTCACAAAGTTAACATTAGATGCATTGACGAGAGAATTGGTTGGGATGTTTGGTTAGCGTGGTTTACTTATTGGATGGTCACCTGGGAAAAGGAGGGATAGAAAAGAAGGCGACGGGACTTAAGGGAAAACAGGGCAGGGAACATCAGAGCATGAACTCAATTCAGTGTATCAAAAGCAAAACCATTTGTTCATAAAAATAATTCGAAGAGCAAGATTTTAGAATGACACTGGTGAACTTAAGTAGGGTAGGTTAACACAATAGGACGACACGGATCTTAATTGTTATGTTGGTACAGATCTCTCACAATAAAGTTATTCACCAAGTGATCGAGATCTACTGTGGACTATAATGGTTTTGCAGCCACATGGCCAAGTGACTCAAGTTGCAGAATAGAAATTTCCCCAACTCAACAACTTCGCATTCTATGAAAGCAACCACAAGAAAGTGCGGTACTCAACTGCGTCAAACTAAATGCTTTACTCATAGCAAAAAAACAAAAACAAAAACAAATGCTTTACCGACCACTGCGCTTCTAGAATTACTGGAACAGGCCATTTCGAGATTCACATGTCCGCGAGATATTTCCAATCTGTTACCACCAAATCGACCCGGATCACGTAACGACAGAGAAGGCCAAAGGCAGTTTCTGCTTGGGAGACTGTAAACAAACACATGAAGACATGTGAACGAGGAAATGCAGCTGAGACGTTGCCGTCGTGCTGCCTACGGCAAGCAGTGGGGGTCGTACCCAACTGCTCCGGCACCAAACGGGATATATATATATATATATATATATATATATATATATATATATCACGGCGCGCAGCGCTGTCGGCCCATGCTCGCTTTAAAGGCGCACTTCAAAGCACCCCACCCCACAGATAACTTTGTGCTTGCCAGTGTTATGAGTGAACGGTGAGGATGCACAATTGGAGAGTTTAATTGCATCTAGTAGTTCTATTCTTGTGAAATTTAACAGATGTATGCCTAAATGCGTGTCCTATTAGGGGTGGATCAAGAGTAGTAAAATTAACAATGGAATGGTCCCCCCCCCCTGTGAGTTGACACCTAAATGTTTGAATTCAGCACAATCGAAAGCGAGTATTGGGGGTAAATAGACTGCAATAACTTACAAGGGAATAATCTAAACTAAATGCACTAAGAATGTCTTTTTCTTACACCAAATATATTGAGTTTTAAATATTGATTAATCACCAATAAAAGATTAAGGTATGGAAAAAGAAACGAACTGATTAATTGAATACTCATTCTTCAACAGTTATATACAATGTGGCTACCCACCTGCTCTATCGCTCTAGAGCTCTAAAATAAAAGAGCAATAGACATGTCTGGCCTCTGTGCATGGCCTGTTAGGGTTCAGGACAAGCATGGTGTCACCAAATTAAGGGAGACTATATGCAATTTCACTGGATTCTACGTGATGACATGCAAAAGAGGCTTAATGATGAAAAGGAAATGGAACTGGACTGAAAGTGACGTAAAGATATTCTTTTTGCATTTAACAAAGGAATTGGGCACGAGTATGTGGTTTTGTATTTCTGCAGCGCTTCAGATTGTCCTACCAGTCTGGCTCTCAAAAAAAAGGACTGTCCTACCAATTTACCATAATGATCACTTCCCTCACTCCTACACATTTTTTAAAAAGAAGCTCACTCCTATACATTTTTTGTTCAAAGAGGCACGGTCCTATACATTAGACGTTAGAAAGGTGTTAAGAGACAAATGGGATCAGCAAGTCATAACAAGATTTAGCGGCGAGCCCAGAGTAACACCTTCATTGACTTGTTTAGGATTCAGTCAACCAGAGACTAGCATTCTAGAACACTTCTTGATACATTCGTCTGCTCAGAAGTCTACGTATTTGAATTTTGAAACTTGATCATTGTAATTCAAGCTTCTGGGATGTAAGGATTCTTGTGTAGGAATATCAGTTCAACTTGGAACATACACCCATACATAAAAATGAAAGAAGCAAACTATTGGTACATAACAAATTTTAGCCGAAGTAACATCTCTATTCGGTTGTTTGGTTAGCTTTGGCATTAGGTCAAGTAGAGATTAACAGTCTATAAGACTTTCCGATTCTCCTTCAGGTTGCTGTCTGTCATGCAGTATGCTAAACATGATTAGTCGAAGGTTTTATGTCAGAAGGATATAAATCTTCATGCTTCATGGTCAGTGATTGAAATTAATATAAACTGAGATTGATTTGAAAGGTGATTCAATTGTTCAGAAATCTACCGGTTTGAAATTTGATTGTTGCGATTCAAGCTTCTGTGAGGATTCTTGTTTAGGAACATCAGTTCAATTTGGAACATGCACTCACACATAAGGACGAAAGATTCATACTATGGTGGTTATCTACTAGTGCCTAACTGCCTATACATCCAACAAAACCTTCTGAGTTAGAATTTCATATTCCTGCTTCCAATATAAAGAATTGTGCAGCGATTTGTCTATGGAAATATAGTACTATTTCGTTCTGGAGTTTCCCAATAAAGAAAGGACTTTTCTGCTTTGTAACCACATAATAGGGAGGATAATTAGCCAGCTAACAAAAAATTGATGGCCAACATCCTCAAGTTAACCCATCATCTTCATGTTATTGACAAATCAAATAAAGGGGAGATGTGGTACTTTGTTAATTGAAGTGACAGGTGGATGAACCCACATGTTCACAATGAGGTTTCATTCAAAATAGTATGAAGCATTCTTATCGTAACATAAGGCTTTCTAACATACATATGCATCAGCAACTCAAAGGCTGAAGGTTGGCAAGGAGAAATCAAGAGATGAGCAGATGCGCTGTTAACATCATTGTTTCAAAAAGCTAGCATGTATCCTAATTTCCTTCCAAACTTTTTTTCTTCCAACTCAATGTACTCCAAAGTGCCCATCATACAGAATAACATTTTGCCAACAGCACACTTATCTAGCTAGTTGCTATTCAAAACATACAACATAGCAATCCAAAGACGAGATCAGATGAAATCAGGGTGTACCTCATCATCCACCACTACCTCGGTAGTGACACATTCATCAAGTTCAGTCCGATGCTGCCCAAAGCCCTCTAATTCACTTTTCTCTTCAAAGAAGCTTGCATCCAAATACTTGCTCCACTTTGATTTTTGTGCTGCACAAAACAAGTATATAAATGATTCTTTCAACTGTCAAATTTCGGTCATGACAAGTGTAACAACATGTGATTAGGATTTGCATGTATTGCCTTCAGCAGTAGCAGTTGCAGAGCAAGGACTCTCGATCCGCTGACTCTTGGATGACGTGGGGTTGATTGGTGAGTTGGGCCTCTTTCCAGCTATACCCAATTGGGCTTTGGGCAGCCTCTTTAAGGAAGTAACTTTAGGACTTTCTTGAGGCAATTCAGTTGTCACTTCAATCACTATACCTGTTTGTAAATCGCGGCATGAAAACAGTTAGACCATGCATTGGAAATCTGGCCATTCCATGAACAGAAATGTGACGATAATCAAATTTGAATATAAGCAAATATGAAGGCAAGCAACTTAAGACTTGGAAGCATACACTATACAACCTCATCCTGAATACTGAATACATAATGCAGCAACTTAACTATTTGGTTCCAGCTCCAGGAAAAATAACAACAAACAATCGAGCATTTAGATGCAGATCATTGTATAAGAAACTTGTGAACAGGTCATGCTAGCCCTAGCATAGGTAATGTATGACTTGCTCCAATAACATATAAATAAATGACAATTCAGATTGCAGCTCTGTAGATAGGGGTGCTAATCGGATACGAATAATCCGTTTTATTCGATTACCGTATTCAATAGGATACAAATATGGTTTAGATTTTTTTCATCCGATTAACAATTTCTCCCCTATTCATATTCATATTTGCATTCGCATAAAAAAAATATGGAAATGAATATGGTATGGACTTTTGCCATTGGAAATGCTATTTTATCCGCACTATCTGTATTCGTATTCGAATTTGATAAAACAATATACATATTTTATTACAGTATGGCCAAGGATCAAAATCTCAGAAACAGAGAAAAAAGCCAGTAACGGTAACCAGGTAACGGAAAAACCAAGAAAAAACCGGTCAAAATTCGAAAATGGATATTTGAATTGGCGAAGTTTTAAAACCGGTAACCGGACCGGTTACCGCCAGGAAAACCGGGAAAAAAACGTTTCAAAAAACCGGAAAAACCGCTACCAAAACCGGTAAAAATATAGATTTAGCTCATACAATAATGCAAGCATATTTAGCTCATACAATAGGTAATCTAGCAAAAAAAAAGGTATAAACTAACTTAGGAAGTGTATTATGCAGTCATAAATTTACATTTAAATTGAAAATTTTCGGGCGGTTTTTTTCCTCCCGGTTCCCACCGGTTTTTCCGGTTACCACCGGTTATTAGCGATTGTTTTTAGGTGAAATAGATAAACTAGAATGATTAAGTGTACTATGTACAAGGATAAAGTATCATAAATATATTGTCATTACGTAAGTTATGAGGATATCCGAATCCGACCGAATTGAGTAGGCAATCGATTCGTATTCGTATTCGTTACAACATTCGATTCATATTTGTATTCAACAATATTCGAATCCGTATTCGTTTAGAAAATACGAATACGGGAAGGCCGCTATTCGATTCGTATTCGATCCGTTAACACCCCTAATTGTAGGCCCTACAGGTATATAGAATTTCAGCTCAACAAGGAAGCCTCCGTTAAACCTTGAATTGTAGTGTGTACGTTACCAGTATTCAAAGTATCCAAGCTTGCAAAGTAATACTAACCACACCCATCATGCAAATCACCATTTAAGTACTAACCCCAGCATAATCACTTCACTATTGGCCCTAATGAGCATGTAATTCCACAGGTTGCACGAGATCAATCATCCGAAATACTGCCATATACGCTGCGGCATTACATCAAACACGTTGCAAGCATACCTCCGTCTCGAGCTCCCGCAAAGCTGCCACCACCATCACACTCCCCCGGATCATCCAGATACTCCGACCAGTCCATCCGCCTCCTCTCCCTCGGAACCTCATCCCGCTGCTCCCCGGCCGCCGCGGGACCCCAGTCCACCTCGGGCGCGGGCGCGCCGCGGCCGCGTGAGAGGTTGGCGCCCTGGACATAGCGGCGGAGGTCAGCGGCGCGGTAGCCGCGAGCGTGGACGCGGAGAACGGACTGGCGCTGGTTGCACACCGCGCACACCCACTTGTTGCTGCTCTTCTTCTGCTGCTTCACCTGGCATTAAAAAAAATCGGATCAGTTGCTAAGGAAACGGAGCGGGAATTTTCGGAGAAGGGTTTTGGTTTGGTTGAGGCGCCCACCTGCATGGTGGAGCACTGGACGCACTGGAGGGCGAGGAAGAGCGTCGTCATGACGAACTCGGGTTCTCGAGTGGGGTGGGGAGAGCGAACTGACAGAAGAAATTGGAATTTGGAGGGGGAGAGTGGGCGGATTGGGGAATTTTTTGCGTTTTCCCCGCTCGATGGGATGGTGATGGTGGGGGGGGGGGGGGGGAGGAAGGGAATGGGCATCGGCGGCGGGCGGGAGTTTTTTGGGGAAAACCGGAAAAGTTGCTCCTGTTTTGTGCTAAAACCTTCCTCCAATTTTTTCTGCTGTGATTAATTTTGACTGTCGATTTGTGATCGAACGGTTCGTAAGGGGCCGCAAGGCCGCAACGTGCCCAGTCATGAGGAAAAGGTCCTCAATCGAAGGCGTCCAGCGGTCCAGCCGCTTCCTCCACCTCTTCGGTTATCTTCTCCCATGGCGACCACTCTCCCCACCTCCGCTTCCACCGCCACCGCCGCTCGTATCTTCCAACCCTCTCGCCGTAACCTCCCTGAAACAGCTCCCTTTTTCTCCCCGTCGCGCTTCATCACTCGACGCTTCTCCGGCGTCGCCTGCTCTCCCGGGCCGACGCCCGACGCCCCCGAGGAGCGAGGCGGCTGCGCCGGCCAAGCCACGTCCCGGGAGAATACAGTCCGCGTCGTCGCCGTCGTTGGCCATGGTAGCATAAGCCCTCTGATGGACACGCCCTGGGAGGAGGTCATGCGCCACACGGTACGCCCCCGCTCTAAAGTTGGGACCCGTCACTGCTAATGTATTAGTAGTTGTTATTGCCCCGATTTACTAGCTCTTGTTTTCTTCATAAACCCATCAATATCTCGTTTTAGATACTTTAAGGTGTCATTGTGGAGTACAAGTGTGTAACTGTTGTTAATCTTGCAGATTGATACATTTATGTATATTGTTGAAAATCTAGTCAATATTCGGCATATTTTAATCCAGAAATTAAGCATATAAAACATGACAAACAAGAGCATGGGTGTTCCAACAATGGAGTATTCATATTCGCTAATGAACAGGATAACATCAGATCCTATTAACATATTCATAGCGCACAGAAACAATAACTTAAGATAAGTTCTCAGGATATACCCTCGGGCGGGGCCAGTGTCGGTGACACCGGATGCGCCGTTACCATCAGTCGACATGATGGCCTATTCGATGTAGTCGATCGAGGCGTGATGCAGGAAGATGTTCGATGCAGGAAGATGTTCGCCGTGCAGTGTCGCGAGCAGTTCACCACCAGGATGCAGACGAAATCACGGAATGAGGAATGAGCAGTCGCGCTAATGCGCTCCCCAAAAACTTGATCGCCCGTCTACCCGAGCAGGTACTCAGACGGATGGAGTTTCGGAGGCCTACTCGCCCAGAGCCTTCTGCGCGCAAGGATCTGAACCGAGATTGCAGAGAGCAAGAACAACGAACGATCCAGAGAGTATTCAGATCCCTTTTATGGAGTAGAGCCTTTCCTCCTCGATGCATAAAGAAACCAAGAGACTAGTAACTGCAGTCATTAGTCACTAGCAACTGCCTCCATTACTCGTCCTCAGTAACAGCAAAAAATGAAGAGACTAGTAACTGCAGCCATTATCGCTACCGAGTCGATCGCGTTTGATTTTCGAATAGATAAAGAAAACGCGCCGCACTCGACACGCTCACAGACGCTGCAAGACACGCACACGCTGCACGCACACGCACACGCACCGCACGGCGACGCGGCGTGGCGTGGCGCGGCGCAAGTGGCGAGGCGAGGCGAAGCGAGCGAATGCGAGCGGCGCAAGGTACTGCTGCTCTCTCCAATTGCACAAGGGGTTACCACATTCCACCTTTTAAAGTGGTGTAACTCCCATTCAATTCTCCATATGGGACTAATCAAATTTTCTATGTGGGCCTAGGAATTTCATTTGATTAATTGTTAAATTAAAATGGTCCAAGCCAATTAATCCAACAATCCCCACCAAAATTCAAGGCACACAAGAAATGCTCTCGATCCCGCCGTTGTTTTGATATACCAGTGTTTCGATGGAGACTAAGTTGAACATCCACCTAGGAAAGAAGTTACACTCATTCACAACCAACAATGGACTATGCCTTGAATTGACAGCTTTGTGTGAACAAGTTTTACCTAATTCCTTTACTAGTACTAGGTCGCTAAAGCATCCTCCGTTGGAGCGTATAAGTCATACTCCGTGCCTATTCATGAGTATCTAGAGATCACCCAAATCTCATAGATCGTGACCAAGAATAACTCATATAGGTGTGTTCCTTCTAAGATGTCCTGTAGGCCGACATCTCGCTTTAAATAAGCCACTCGGATCACATTAAGGTAAAACCAACTCGCCATACGAATAGGAAAGAAGCGCATCATTGAAGAAATGAGCCTGTAGAAGGTCTCTCCTCCCACCAACCAACAACTTGTTTCATCATCCTACTTCACGGGATCTCCGTTCACGTGAAACGAGTTACCACTATGGTATGACTCATGTGGGTCTCGTGCCCATCTCACTGATGCACTATCTATCACATTACGTGATAAACCCTTTGTAAATTGGTCGGCCAGATTCTTAGTCGTGCGACATAGTCCATCTATCACTCCGAGTTTTTCACTTTACGACGGACTTCAACCGCCTCTTAACATGCCTAGATGACTTCATGTTGTCCTTAGAACTGTTCACCTTGATAATTACAATCGATTATCACAGCTTCATTAGGATAGCCAGACGGTTTTTCAACCACGAGCAAATCCATAAGGAGTTCACGGCCACTCGGCTTCAACAATGGCGGTATCTAATCGCCGTGAGTTCGATTCCATTGTTGACCTCGTTAAGATGGTCCGCTTGCAAGACTTCCAGAAACAAAGACCACCTCCAAGTGTGAACACATATCCACTCGTGGCTTTTATCTCATCAAGATCGAGATCCAGTTTGAATCACTATAGCCCTCTAGTACCTTTGGGTACCCAAAGATAGTGAATGCCATAGCTCATGGTTGCCTTTATATAGCGCATCACTCTCTCAAGAGCACGCCAATGATCATCTCCTGATTCAAACAAACCTACTTAGCTTGCTCACAAAGAAACGAGATGTCGGCCTCGTAGCACTAGCTAAATACATCAATGAGCCAATAACTGAGTATCTCAATTGATCCCTTGTTATTCTTCTGCTTTTCCTCAATAACACACTAGGATCATAAGGAGTAGAAACAGCTTGCAATCACTATAACCAAAGCGACTCAAGACCTTCTCCACATAATGGGATTGCACAAGTGTAACCCCACCATCACCTCCTCTCAAGAGCTTAATGTTAAGAATTACATCACCACTCCCAAATCTTTCATTTCAAAACTCTTGGACAGAAAGTCCTTGACCTCCTCAATCACATTGAGGTTGGTCCCAAAATCGATATGTCATCAACATACAAGCACAAGATCACTCCTTCTCCCCACCATAGCGATAGTACACACATCCGTTTGGCTTCATTCACAACAAAGCCGCAGATGTCAAAGTTATGTCGAACTTCTCATGCCATTGCTTAGGTGCTTGCTTTAGGCCATACAAAGATTTTAACAACTTGCACACCTTTCCTTCTTGACCTTTTACCACAAACCCGTCTGGTGATCCATATAAATCTCCTCCTCCAACTCTCCATTTAGGAAAGCATCCTTAACGCCCATTTGATGAACGAGAAGACCATGAGAAGCGACCAGGCAAGTAGTACTCGAATTGTGGTCAATCGGCAACAGTGAATAAGTATCAAAGAAATCCTCGCTTCTTTCTCGAGTATAACCCTTGGCCACAAGCCTTGCCTTGTACTTTTCAATTGTACCATCAGCCTAAGCTTTTTCTTGAAAACCCATTTACATCCTACAGTGTTTACACCCATAAGGACGATCAACGATCTCCCAAGTTCCATTAGACATAATAGAATCCATCTCACTGCATCGCTTCCTTCCAAAGAGTCGTCGGGAGAAGAATATGTCTCTTCAATGGTTCTTGAGTATCATCTATGAGGTATACAATGAAATCATCACCAAAAGATTTTGCAATCCTCTGCCTCTTACTCTTTCGAGTAACTTCATTGTTATCCTCCTCAGATTTTCCATAGGCGCTTGTTCAACATGTTCTATCGGCACAAAAGAATCAAGGAAATTATAGGTTCTTGACTAGATGAGCTAGGTACATCACATTTCATAGAAATTCATTCTCAAAAATGTAGCATCTCTCGACTCTATGATTGTACCAACACGCACGCCGGTACTCCGCTTTTATAATTAAGAACCTATAACCCACGCTGCATAGCATAACCAAGAAATACACAATCTACGGTTTTGGTCCAAGTTTGCGCTTCTTTACAATTGGCACGTTAACTTTGGCCAAACATCCCCAGTCGCAAGTATGAGAGAGTCAACTTCTTCTTTTCCCATTCCTCGAATGGTGTTACTTTATTCTTTGTAGGAATTCTATTCAGGACATGACACGCGGTCAATATAGCCTCACCCCACCATTCCTTAGAAAGTCCCGCAGTGTCTAACATGGCGTTAACCAAATCAGTTAGAGTGCGATTCTTTCTTTCGGCAACCCCGTTTGATTCGGGAGAATAGGAGGCGCCCTCTCATGAATAATTCCATGTTCCTCGCAAAATAAAGTAAACTCATTTGAAAAATACTCTTCCCACGATCGACCTTACCCGCTTGATTTTCCTCTCAAGTTGGTTTTCTACCTCACTTTATAGATCTTAAAGAAATCAAATGCTTCATCTTTTGTTTTCAATAAATACACATAGCAAAATCTAGTGCAATCATCTATAAGCGTCATGAAATATTTCTTTCCACCTTTAGTCAATACGCCATTCATCTCGCACAAATCGGAATGAATGAGTTCTAACGGTGCTAAATTCCTCGCCTCTTTTGCTGCCTTGTGAGGCTTGCGAGGTTGTTTCGATTGAACACACGTATGGCACTTAGAACCTTTGACCAAAGTGAATTTCGGATTAAACTCATATTGGCTAAGCGCCATACACCCAAAGTTAACATGACAAAGTCGTGAATGCCAAACATTAGATTCATCATCATCGTTACACACATGGTTCACAACTTTATTATAGGAATCCATCAAAGAGAAACGAAACAAGCCTTCGCTCTCATAACCTTTACCAACAAATGTTCCATACTTGGACACGACACATTTATTGGAATCAAATGTAAGCCTAAAACCATCTCTACACAGTAGAGATCCGCTGACGAGATTCTTCTTTATGGAGGGGACATGCTGCACGTTCTTCAGCTGCACGGTCTTTCCCGAAGTAAACTTCAGATCGACCATACCAACACCATGAACAATGCATGCGATCCGCTCCCATCAACAAGGAGCAACCTCGATGCACTGATAAGATGAAAACAAGGAAATATCGGACACACATGAATATTAGCACCGGTGTCAACCCACCACTCGTGTGATTGACAAACAGAGAGAATCTGAGGTAAATAATTACCGCACTCGATGTTCCTCCAAAGATTACTAATTATCATGTTGGCTGACTTCTTTTGCTTATCCTTGCGGTCTGGACAATCCTTAGCCCAATGGCCAGAATCACCGCACACAAAGCAGCTGCCCTTTCCTTTGCCTTTCTTCTTAAACTCAGTATTAGCCTTAGGCTTGACAAAAGGCTTATTTTTCTTCTTATTGTGGATAGCCCGAGGGTTCTTCTTCGCACCAAATTGGCACTAGAACCTCCTCAAGAAGAACTTTCTTGCCACGAGTATCTTTTGCCTCGCTTCTCTTCAACACCAAGAGTGCCAATGAGATCAAGAACATCGAACTCCCGCCTCTTGTGTTTTAGAGAGGTAGCAAAATCCGACCAAGAAGGTGGTAACTTGGCGATAATACCGCCACCACAAACTTGTCCTAGAACTCACACTTATTATGCTCAAGCTCCTTTGCGGCGCTCAATCTCATGAGCTTGTTCTACTACGTAACGGTCATCGACCATCTTGTAGTCATAGAACTGCTCCATGACATACAGCTCACTGCCAGCGTCAGGAACTCCGAACTTGGCCTCAAGTGCATCCCACATCTCTTTGCCCGTAGGCAAATGCATGTACACATCCACAATGTTATCTCGCCAAGATGTTGACAAGTGCACTCGAAACAAGTTATCCGCTAAATTGAACTTATGTTCGTCCTCGCAGATAGAGGCTCACGGGCTTGCCTTGTGCAACATGAAAACATTCCATGGCAAGAAACCACATGATAGCACGTGCACGCCATCTCTTAAAATTGGAACCATCAAACTGAGGGTGCGGCTTAAGCGACGCAGCAAAACCAACTACCGAAAAAGACCTATCAAGTTTTTGGATTGTTGAAAATCTAGTCAATATTCGCATATTTTAATCCGTAAATTAAGCATATAAAACATGACAAACAAGAGCATGGGTGTTCCAACAATGGAGTATTCATATTCGCTAATGAACAGATAACATCGATCCTATTAACATATTCATAGCGCATGTAAACAATAACTTAAGATAAGTTCTCGGATATACCCTCGGGCGGGGCGATGTCGGTGACACCGGATGCGCCGCTACCATCAATGACATGATGGCCTATTCGATGTAGTCGATCGAGGCGTGATGCAGGAAGATGTTCGATGCAGGAAGATGTTCGCCGTGCGAAGGTCGCGAGCGCTTCACCACCGTGATGCGATTAAATCACGGAATGAGGAATGAGCAGTCGCGCTAATGCGCTCCCAAAACTTGATCGCCGCCTACCCGGCGGTACTCGACGGATGGAGTTTCGAGGCCTACTCGCCTGAGCCTTCAGCGCAAGGATCTCGAACCGAGATTGCAGAGAGCAGCAACAACGAACGATACAGAGAGTATTCTCAGATCCCTTTTATGGAGTAGAGAGCCTTTCCTCCTCAAGAATAAAGAAAAACCGAAGAGACTAGTAATCGCAGCTATTAGTCACTAGCAATCGCCTCCATTACTCGTCCTCGATAATAAAGAAAAATGAAGAGACTAGTAATCGCAGCCATTATCGCCACTCGAGTCGGTCGCTTGATTTTCGAATAGATAAAGAAAACGCGCCGCACTCGACACGCCACAGACGCTACAAGACACGCACACGCACACACGACACGCACACGCACGCACGCACGCGGCGGCGCGTGGCGGCGCGCGGGCGAGGCGAGGCGAGCGAGCGAAGAAGCGAGCGAGCGCAAGGTACTGAGCTCTCTCCAATTGCACAAGGGGTTACCACATTCCACCTTTTAAAGTGGTGTAACTCCCATTCAATTCTCCATATGGGACTAATCAAATTTTCTATGTGGGCCTAGGAATTTCATTTGATTAATTGTTAAATTAAAATGGTCCAAGCCCAATTAATCCAACAATCCCCACCAAAATTCAAGGCACACAAGAAATGCTCTCAGTCCTGCCGTTGTTTTGATATACCAAAGTTTCGATGGAGACTGTTAAGTTGAACATCCACCTAGGAAAGAAGTTACACTCATTCACAATCAACAATGGACTATGCCTTGAATTGACAGCTTTGTGTGAACAAGTTTTACCTAATTCCTTTACTAGTACTAGGTCGCCTAAAGCATCCCTCCGTTGGAGCGTATAAGTCATACTCGTGCCTATTCATGAGTATCTAGAGATCACCCAAATCTCATAGATCGTGACCAGCAATGAACTCATATAGGTGTGTTCCTTCTAAGATGTCCTGTAGGCCGACATCTCTCGCTTTAAATAAGCCACTCGGATCACATTAAGGTAAAACCAACTCGCCATACTGAATAGGAAAGAAGCGCATCATTGAAGAAATGAGCCTGTAAAGGTCTCTCCTCCCGACCAACCAACAACTTGTTTCATCATCCTACTTCACGGATCTCCGCTCACGAGAACAGTTACCACTATGGTATGACTCATGTGGGTCTCAGCCCATCTCACTGATGCACTATCTATCACATTACGTGATAAACCCTTTGTAAATTGGTCGGCGATTCTTAGTCGTCGGACATAGTCCAATGCTATCACTCCGAGTTTTTCAACTTTACGACGGACTTCAACCGCCTCTTAACATGCCTAGATGACTTCATGTTGTCCTTAGAACTGCTCACCTTGATAATTACAATCGATTATCACAGTTCATTAGGATAGCCAGATCGGTTTTTCAACCACGAGCAAATCCATAAGGAGTTCACGGCCACTCACTTCAACAATGGCGGTATCTAATGCCGTGAGTTCGATTCCATTGTTGACCTCGTTAAGATGGTCCGCTTGCAAGACTTCCAGAAACAAGACCACCTCCAAGTGTGAACACATATCCACTCGTGGCTTTTATCTCATCAAGATCGAGATCCATTGAATCACTATAGCCCTCTAGTACCTTTGGGTACCCAAAGATAGTGAATGCCATAGCTCATGGTTGCCTTTATATAGCGCATCACTCTCTCAAGAGCACGCCAATGATCATCTCCTGATTCAAACAAACCGGCTTAGCTTGCTCACAAAGAAACGAGATGTCGTGCCTCGTAGCACTAGCTAAATACATCAATGAGCCAATAACTGAGTATCTCAATTGATCCCTTGTTATTCTTCTGCTTTTCCTCAATAACACACTAGGATCATAAGGAGTAGAAACAGCTTGCAATACTATAACCAAAGCGACTCAAGACCTTCTCCACATAATGGGATTGCACAAGTGTAACCCCACCATCACCTCCTCTCAAGAGCTTAATGTTAAGAATTACATCACCACTCCCAAATCTTTCATTTCAAAACTCTTGGACAGAAAGTCCTTGACCTCCTCAATCACATTGAGGTTGGTCCCAAAATCGAGATGTCATCAACATACAAGCACAAGATCACTCCTTCTCCCCACCATAGCGATAGTACACACATCCGCTTGGCTTCATTCACAACAAAGCCAAGCAGATGTCAAAGTTATGTCGAACTTCTCATGCCATTGCTTAGGTGCTTGCTTTAGGCCATACAAAGATTTTAACAACTTGCACACCTTTCCTTCTTGACCTTTTACCACAAACCCGTCTGGTCGATCCATATAAATCTCCTCCTCCAACTCTCCATTTAGGAAAGTGTCTTAACGCCCATTTGATGAACGAGAAGACCATGAGAAGCGACCAGGGCAAGTAGTACTCGAATTGTGGTCAATCGGCAACAGTGAATAAGTATCAAAGAAATCCTCGCCTTCTTTCTCGAGTATAACCCTTGGCCACAAGCCTTGCCTTGTACTTTTCAATTGTACCATCGTGCCTAAGCTTTTTCTTGAAAACCCATTTACATCCTACTGTGTTTACACCCATAAGGACGATCAACGATCTCCCAAGTTCCATTAGACATAATAGAATCCATCTCACTGCATCGCTTCCTTCCAAAGAGTCGTCGTGATGAGAAGAATATGTCTCTTCAATGGTTCTTGAGTATCATCTATGAGGTATACAATGAAATCATCACCAAAAGATTTTGCAATCCTCTGCCTCTTACTCTTTCGAGTAACTTCATTGTTATCCTCCTCGTGATTTTCCATAGGCGCTTGTTCAACATGTTCTATCGGCACAAAAGAATCAAGGGAAATTATAGGTTCTTGACTAGATGAGCTAGGTACATCACATTTCATAGGAAATTCATTCTCAAAAATGTAGCATCTCTCGACTCTATGATTGTACCAACACGCACGCCAGTACTCAGCTTTTATAATTAAGAACCTATAACCCACGCTGCATAGCATAACCAAGAAATACACAATCTACGGTTTTTGGTCCAAGTTTGCGCTTCTTTACAATTGGCACGTTAACTTTGGCCAAACATCCCCAGGTGCGCAAGTATGAGAGAGTCAACTTCTTCTTTTCCCATTCCTCGAATGGTGTTACTTTTTATTCTTTGTAGGAATTCTATTCGTGACATGACACGCGGTCAATATAGCCTCACCCCACCATTCCTTAGAAAGTCCCGCAGATGTCAACATGGCGTTAACCAAATCGCTAGAGTGCGATTCTTTCTTTCGCAACCCCGCTTGATTCGGAGAATAGGAGGCGCCCTCTCATGAATAATTCCATGTTCCTCGCAAAATAAAGTAAACTCATTTGAAAAATACTCTCCCCCACGATCAGACCTTACCCGCTTGATTTTCCTCTCAAGTTGGTTTTCTACCTCAGCTTTATAGATCTTAAAGAAATCAAATGCTTCATCTTTTGTTTTCAATAAATACACATAGCAAAATCTAGTGCAATCATCTATAAGCGCCATGAAATATTTCTTTCCACCTTTAGTCAATACGCCATTCATCTCGCACAAATCGGAATGAATGAGTTCTAACTGCTAAATTCTCGCCTCTTTTCGCTTTGTGAGGCTTGCGAGGTTGTTTCGATTGAACACACGATGGCACTTAGAACCTTTGACCAAAGTGAATTTCGGATTAAACTCATATTGGCTAAGCGCCATACACCCAAAGTTAACATGACAAAGTCGTGAATGCCAAACATTAGATTCATCATCATCGTTACACACATGGTTCACAACTTTATTATAGGAATCCATCAAAGAGAAACGAAACAAGCCTTCGCTCATAACCTTTACCAACAAATGTTCCATACTTGGACACGACACATTTATTGGAATCAAATGTAAGCCTAAAACCATCTCTACACAAGAGAGATCCGCCGACGAGATTCTTCTTTATGGAGGGACATGTCGACGTTCTTCACCGCACGGTCTTTCCCAAGTAAACTTCAGATCGACCATACCAACACCATGAACAAATGCATGCGATCCGCTCCCATCAACAAGGAGCAACCTCGATGCACTGATAAGATGAAAACAAGGAAATATCAAGACACACATGAATATTAGCACCGGTGTCAACCCACCACTCGTGTGATTGACAAACAGAGAGAATCAGAGGTAAATAATTACCGCACTCGATGTTCCTCCAAAGATTACTAATTATCATGTTGGTCGACTTCTTTTGCTTATCCTTGCGGTCCGACAATCCTTAGCCCAATGGCGTAATCACCGCACACAAAGCAAATGCCCTTTCCTTTGCCTTTCTTCTTAAACTCAGATAGCCTTAGGCTTGACAAAAGGCTTATTTTTCTTCTTATTGTGGATAGCCCGAGGGTTCTTCTTCTCGCACCAAATTGGCACTAGAACCTCCTCAAGCAAAGAACTTTCTTGCCACGAGTATCTTTTGCCCTCGCTTCTCTTCAACACCAAGAGTGCCAATGAGATCAAGAACATCAACTCCCGCCTCTTGTGTTTTAGAGAGGTAGCAAAATCCGACCAAGAAGGTGGTAACTTGGCGATAATACCGCCACCACAAACTTGTCCTAGAACTCACACTTATTATGCTCAAGCTCCTTTGCGGCGCTCAATCTCATGAGCTTGTTCTACTACGTAACGGTCATCGACCATCTTGTAGTCATAGAACGCTCCATGACATACACTCACCACCGCCAGTCGTGAACTCCGAACTTGGCCTCAAGTGCATCCCACATCTCTTTGCCCGTAGGCAAATGCATGTACACATCCACAATGTTATCTGCCAAGATGTTGACAAGTGCACTCGAAACAAGTTATCCGCTAAATTGAACTTATGCGTCGTCCTCTCGCAGATAGAGGCTCAATGGGCTTGCCTTGTGCAACATGAAAACATTCCATGGCAAGAAACCACGTGATAGCACGTGCACGCCATCTCTTAAAATTGGAACCATCAAACTGAGGGTGCGGCTTAAGCGACGCAAAGAAACCAACTACCGAAAAAGACCTATCAAGTTTTTGGATTGTTGAAAATCTAGTCAATATTCGGCATATTTTAATCCAGAAATTAAGCATATAAAACATGACAAACAAGAGCATGGGTGTTCCAACAATGGAGTATTCATATTCGCTAATGAACAGATAACATCGATCCTATTAACATATTCATAGCGCATGTAAACAATAACTTAAGATAAGTTCTCGTGATATACCTCGGGGGGGCGATGTCGGTGACACCGGATGCGCCGTTACCATCAGTCGACATGATGGCCTATTCGATGTAGTCGATCGAGGCGTGATGCAGGAAGATGTTCGATGCAGGAAGATGTTCGCCGTGCGATGTCGCGAGCGCTCACCACCGTGATGCGAGCGAAATCACGGAATGAGAATGAGCAGCGCTAATGCGCTCCCAAAACTTGATCGCCGCCTACCCGAAAGCGGTACTCGACGGATGGAGTTTCGAGGCCTACTCGCCAGAGCCTTCGCAGCAAGGATCTCGAACCGAGATTGCAGAGAGCAAAGAACAACGAACAATCACAGAGAGTATTCTCAGATCCCTTTATGGAGTAGAGAGCCTTTCCTCCTCGAGAATAAAGAAACCAAGAGACTAGTAATCGCAGTCATTAGTCACTAGCAACGCCTCCATTACTCGTCCTCGAATAAAGAAAAATGAAGAGACTAGTAATCGCAGCCATTATCGCCACCGAGTCGGTCGTTTGATTTTCGAATAGATAAAGAAAACGCGCCGCACTCGACACGCTGCAGACGCTACAAGACACGCACACGCACACGCACGCGCGGCACGGCGCGGCGCTGGCCTGCGCGCTGGCGCTGGCGCTTGGCGGCGAGGCGAGGCGAGCGCGAGCGAGCGAATGAGCGCCGCAAGGCAGTGTGCTCTCTCCAATTGCACAAGGGGTTACCACATTCCACCTTTTAAAGTGGTGTAACTCCCATTCAATTCTCCATATGGGACTAATCAAATTTTCTATGTGGGCCTAGGAATTTCATTTGATTAATTGTTAAATTAAAATGGTCCAAGCCCAATTAATCCAACATATATCACACCGCGATCTGCGTAGTGTTTGCGTGTTTTCGTAATACAATTAAGTGCAATAACTTTATGCTTCTGAAAAAGGACTGGTGTGCTTGTAATCACTAAAAATCCACACGTAGGTTTCAGTCTTTTTTGGTCACCAGCTGTTTAATTAGTGATAGCGTAGAACACTGGCAGAACAATATATGGTTAAAGTTTCTTGGGCAATATGTTGAAAACAAGCTTTCATTGTTTTCTTATTGCATTTTCTAAATATTCCTTTCATGGTTGTTTGAATGGTTTAGTTTTAAATGAATGTTATCTTATCTTTGAGTTCTACTGCTCGATGGTTAGCATGTGCAAGTCAATTATATATTTTTTATCATGTATGGTTCCCAAAGTTTATTTACGATATGCATCTGTAAATTACAAGCAGAAAACATTTTTTTGGTCCAAAAGTAAGAAACAAATCCTCGGATTTCTTTTCATGCTTCTTATGAATATCTAGAATCTCACTATATAAGTTTACTGCCTATAACCGTTCATCTCATTGTTTTGTTTCTTTTAGGCTAATAGGCTGAAGTGGGTTGATGAAGGATTTGAAATGCTTGTCTTCACAGACAAGTCGATTGACCATGATGATCTTAGGAAAGAATTGTCACACTGTGATATGCTAGTCAATGTTGGAATAACAAATCAGGAGGCTGTTCAGTGGCTTTTAAATAACAGTACAAACATTTCCAATGTAATCTGCTTTCAGTCATTTCCGTCCTTAGTAAACAAGCTAGGCGGCAGACCTGTTCAATACACCGGACAGCAGGACATGTTTGGCAAGCTAGCAAATATTGGAAAACCGAGTGGCATAAAGGAATCGACTGAACTCCTTAAGACCGTATCTAATGCCTGGGAAAGGCACAATTCAGATGACATTAGATTTTGCTTGCTTCTTGTGGTTAATGCATACATAAGACCAGTTGCTATGCTGAAAAACCTTAGGGCAAAAGGTCTATCTACCCTAAGCTGTATGGTAAGAAACTGTGGTCCTCAAATACTGAATTGTTTGTTTGATCATAACTGTAGGAAAGCCCTTCAGTGTTTAAATACCTGCTCTCCAACTGATCAAGTCTGCAACTATCGTTGCATTGCATCATATGAGAGTCCACATCTGGAGTCCTTTTCTCTCTGTGTTTTGCAGAAGAACAATTGCCTTGAGCTCAATGCTGAGATCCCAAGTAAGCCTGATGTAACCCCGCTAACCATGTTCAGAGAACAAAAGCTAAGTCATGAAGTTGCAGAAGACCTGTTTGTTGGTTGGCTGGACAACTTGGAATGGAGTTGGAGAGTTGTAGCTGGACAAAATCCAGCGTATGATCAATTCCCATGCCAATACCAATTATTCTACAGGGGGAGAGCTAAAGGTTCGTTTTGGTATGAACCGGTTTTTCAAGTCAGAACCCTGGAAGGGGAGCTGGTTTGGAGGCGCAGAAAATACCGTGTGAGAAGAGCTAGCAACCCCGGTACATTTTACTTCAGTGTGCTGGATAATGGTGTGGTTTCCAAAGAATTTTGGACAATTGTTGATGTTTCAGATGATTTCAGCTGGGGTCTGTTCCATTATCATGGGGCAGCTCAGGCTGCCGGGCTAGCATACACTGGAGCGGTACTTGTTACTGCGGATGGGTCTTATCCTGATGTGGAAAACCGAAGATTGGCTTCTGCTTTAGAGAAGTGTGCTATCAAGAAATGGGAGCTTTATACGGTTCATAACTGTTCCTGCGTGGGTGCGCCTTTGGGAATTCCTGAAGGTTCGCAACTGCATTACCAGATTGCGCCAGGAAAAGAAGCCGGTATTTTGCAAGGAAGATGATGTTGTGTTCAAGTGATGTGCTCATGCACCTCTAGTGCGACCTATTAGTCAAGCAGCGAGGTACAAAGATGAAAGAATGACATTCGGACAGGTATCACTGAAGGGAGTTTCTATGTAATCGGTAGGTATATTTCCTTTTTCTTATATACTTATCATCTAATGCCTCTTTGTGGACGCCAACAGGGTTCCCAGTGCTAAAATACTAAGACAGTTAGATACAGGATTGTTCTGTTAAACCTTCTTTTGTGTCTAAGCTATCAATTGCAATTTTCTGCTTTTCTGCAGGCCTTACCTATCTTTACAACAACAGGTGACTTCGTATGAAATGATCAAGGGACATATCCATCCCTCATATAAACTTTCGATGCTCATACATGGCAGGACAGAGGCCTGCCTCGCTGCATTTACTGTGCCAGTCCCAAATCCCCAATAAAAGACTTTGGAGTTCTCATTTTGTTGGCGTACAATTATCTTGGTGTTTAGTGGCCTCTGTTTGTATAAGTTGTATCATAGTAGATAGCGACATGATATCTGATATAGCGATGTTCAGATTTTTCTTTAAAAAAATAATTATTTTTTGTTCAAATACGGTAATATACCTCTTTTTTATTTTACAAAATAACTCTATATCGCTTCACCGTTGGGCGACTTGTATTAGTCGCCCAACGGTTGAGCGACAAATGTTCAAATCGCCCAGCGGTTGAGCAATTTGTACTAGTCGCTCAACGGTTCGGCGACTATCACAATGTGATTTAAAATAATAATATTATAATTTTATTTATCCGATGGAAATAATTGTGGGGGATAAATTGGAATTTTTGTAGGTAATATATTTAGCAAATCTTATTTGTAGTTTGTTATTATTTTTTGGAAATAAAAAGGTGGTGACAAGGTTGGTTAGTCTGTTTGTGATTTTCGTAGATTCTCAAGGATACGAAATATGTTAGACTCGCAATAACATTTTTTGGTCATCATATGTTGTTGTAGTGCGGTAAATTTTTGAAGAATTTTATGAGAAAGATTGAGGTAGCAATGAATCGTAAGTAGAAAGGTAAGTGGTATTGCGATGCGTCAGGGAATTCATACACGGTAAAGAACTTTAGAGAAATGACGCAACGATAACAACACGACAGTTGATCCGACAAGGAGGTTACATTGCACGTAGGCTAACGAACCAAGGACGGTACATGCATGCCTTTAGGGAATTAGAAATACATGGGATGGATGGACGAAGAGGGTCGAACTACCACGTGGAACATGGCCATTTTCCCTTGCAACCCAACTCAGCGTTGTACTCCTCGTCTTGCGCCTTAGCTTTCGCCACGATGGCTCTCTTTCGCGCCCTTTTGGCCTCTCGTCGTCGGGCATGCTTGCGCTCCTGCTCGTCATGCAGCCTCTCCCGCCTCTTCCTCTCCTCCATCTCAACCTGCAGCTCTTCGAGGTGCCTTTCATGGCCCTCGTAGTCCTCCCTGACCCATCTCTTCCGTGACAGCAGCATCCACATGTCGTAGGGGTGGATCTTGTCATCGATCCACTGGCTGAAGTCGCATAGGCGCGGCGGAGACTGCAGTGGGAAGAGAGGCATGGTTACAGCGTAATGGAAAGAAAAATAATGGTGTGAACTGAAAAATAATGGTGTGCACTGAAATGTGATTTCATTACCGGCTGCCTGTGGCTCGACGTGTCAAACCTGAGGTCAGGGTAGTCCGTGCAGATGTTTGGGTAGCACCAATAGCGTTGCCCAAAGGGCCACTCATTGGTTGATTTGACGCACTTGCGGGCATCCCAACACGAGCAATGGGGTGGCGCCACCCTCGTCGGGTGCCCTTCCGGAGGGCGTTCAGTAGGCATAGGCGAGGGGCGTGGCTTGACCCAGAATCGTTGGGAGTACTGTGAGGCAACCTCCTTAGATCGACAAGTTCCGGAGGTGGGGGTGAGTGTAAGGTTGCTAACTAAACACCCTGTGGTGCGCGTCGGTATGCTGGGGAGCCTCCCAATCCTTCAAAAAGCTCGCGGATGTGCTCTTATTCCTTCTCCTTGTCTATGTTATCTAGGTAGTGTTGTTGGTGTGGAGTTCCTAGCCGAGTAGCACTGTGTTTATAGTGGGAGGGACGCAGCTGTAGCGGCTGTCGAGTGGTCTTTTCGTGCTTTGTATAGTGAGGTCACACCCTGCTTTGCAGAGAGTGGTCACGTCCTACTTTGTAGAGAGAAGTCATATTCTACTTTGCAGAGAGTGGTCACGTCCTGCTTTGCAGAGCGAGGTCACATCTTCCTTTGCAGAGATAGGTAACGACGACAGATTGACACTGACAATGAAGTTAAAGTTTACAATTACGATACAATTGGTTCCACACTACGTATAACAAGCAAAGTACCAACTGAAGTACAAGTTACAACATAATAACATTTATATTCTTAGTACCACTATACACACAACAAGAAGTGGTGTTGCACTTCACGCTGGTGTTCCTACTTGTCGTCAGACGCCTTGTAACTTCTTGCAGTGTGGCCTTCCTGGTCGCAACGTCTATCCGCCGCTCCAGCTTCCCCTTCATCCATATTGTTCCTAATGTGATGACTCTGCCGACAACCCTTCTCGCCCTTCAACAGGTCAAGAACCAGAATTCAACTCCTCTGTGCCATATCCAATGTGGCGAAGTTGCCTATAACCCTAAAGTCTCTTGTCCACAAAATGATATATGTGCACACGATATGTACTCAGCCATATCCACATTACAACTATTAATAACTAAATTGGCGTTAGTTCTACGACTACACTATTTATAAGTATTAACAATATGCGACGTACCCAGCACAACTACACATCTAATGATTTTAGTTGCTAACCTACCATGATTTCAAAAGCAAATCTACAAAGAAGTGTAGGAACTCACCGTCGTCGATGTGCGGACTTCTCCTCCTCTCTTTCCCTCCCTCTCCCTCTCTCTCCCTCTCTTTTCCTCTCTCTCTCCACCTTTTCTCCTCTTTCTTTCTCTTCCTCTCTTCTTCTCCTCACGGCTACGAGCTGCGAATGCTTGTGTCCCGCGGAGTGACGATGGCCAGCGCGTGCACGTGGGATATAAGCTCCTAGTCGCCCAACGGTTGAACGACTAGGGGATAAGTCACTCCACCATTGAGCGACTACTCCACTTGTCGCTCCATCGTTGGGCGATTTGGATCTAATCGCTCGAGCGACCAGGGCAGCGGATTATTTTTGTAAAATTAAGAAAACAAAGATATATTACTGTATTTTGAAATAAAAAAATAGATTATTTTAAAAAAAATCGTGGTGTTCATATCTTTGTTGACGACTGCTTATTGTAAACTTGTAAATCAAGGGGCACAAGGCTTTTAGTATATTATAGATGATCCGATGTTTCATACCAGACCTTTTAAGCATCTTCTGATGTTCAGACAGTTCAGTGCATTATCAGTGTGGAGGGGCCACCTTGGTCAACAGTCAAGCAAAAACGATGCATCTGACCAGACAAGTTGAAGTAAGCAACTCACCCACGTCTGTTTGACTTGCTTTATCGAATTTATGCTACAGTCAACAGGTTTCAGATTTGATGCATTTCCTGTTTTTACCTCATCTTTCTACGATCTACAGGTTTCAGGTCTGATGCATCGGTTGTCTTTGCCATTACCCCCATCCTTTTCCTTTTGCTCTTAGCAGCCCATCCTTACTTTCCTGTTTGCATGTTGAAACCCATCTCATCTCGTCCATGGTTTCTTCTCAACTTTTTGCACGTGGTGGTGTACTGTCAGGGAGAAAATTGCTGCAGATTGCCATTTTAAAATCCCATTGGATAATGCAAAGTTCCTCTTTGATATGGATCATATGACGACTTTGACTTCGAGTTTGACTCTGCCCTCTAATGGTGGTCTATAAATTCCATCCAAATCCAGCCCTGCAATTCGCACTCGACAGTAGATAGCAGAGCAAGAATGGCGGGGCTGTACGAGAGAACGTCGGAGGCATACGCCAAGAAGCGGCCACGGTACCCCAAGGAGTGGTTCTCCATGCTTGCCTCCCTCACCGCCGGCCACCAACGCGCCTGGGACGCCGGCTGCGGCAGCGGCCAGGCCTCCGTCAGCGTAAGCGTCCAATCTTTACTTAATTCGTTTGATCTGAATCCTGAAACGAGCACCTGCTGAAAAGAATGGCCGGCGGCCGTCTCGTGTCTCAGATCGCGGAGCACTACAACAGCGTGATCGCGACGGACGTGAGCGAGGGCCAGCTCCTCCACGCCATCGCGCACCCCAAGGTGCGGTACCTGCACACCCCGGCGGACCTCTCCGAGGACGACCTCCGAGGACGACCTCGTTCGACGCGCTGGTCGGCGGCGAGCGGGCCGTCGATCCAAGCTGCGTCCGGTCCGGTCTCGCGACAAGCTGCAGGGGCAGCTGTACTCGGCCATGCGGCCGTACATGGACCCGAGGACGAGGCTGGCCATGGACAGGTACCGCGAGCTGCCGTTCCCCATGCAAAGTTCGAGCCCATCGGGGTGGGCTGCGAGGTTTGCAAGCCGGCCGACGTCCACATGGAGGTGGATATGACGCTGGACGATCTGACCGGGTTCCTGTTGACGGGCGCCATCGCGACGACGGCGAGGGAGAAGGGGCGTGGACCTGGAGGCGCTGGTGAAGGACGTCATGAAGGGGTGGAGGAGGATCACCAGATGGGGATCAACCGACGATGGCCAGGAAGCTTGTGTTCAAGGTCGACATCCCATATGCTCCTTGCCTTCCACGACAAAACCTTACGGTTGAGTCATGTAAACATTTTCTTGCAAATCGCCATTAAGGAATGCCGCCTTAACATCCATCCGATGTAACTCTAAATCATAATGAGCTACAAGTGCCATAACGATTACGAACGAATCCTTAGTTGAGACAGAGAAAAAGTGTCATTATAATCAATCCTCTCTCTGTGAGAAGCCTTTTGCTCTCGAGCCTTGCTTTGAACCTTCGATATTTCCCTTAGAGTCATGCTTGGTTTTGTAGACCCATTTACAAATTACTCGCTTTGACTCAAATGAGAATTTCTACTAAGTCCCATACATCATTAGTGCTCATAGACTTTAGTTCATCCTTCATGGCATCAAGGCTCCTGGACCTCGTCATCGCGGCGACCTCTATCCACTGGTTCGACGTCCCGCTCTTCTACGCGGTGGTCAACCGCGTCCTCAAGAAGCCCGGCGGCGTCCTGGCCGTGTGGGGGTACAACCTTGACATCCACCCGTTCGAGGACAAGCTGCAGGGGCAGCTGTACTCGGCCATGCGGCCGTACATGGACCCGAGGACGAGGCTGGCCATGGACAGGTACCGCGAGCTGCCGTTCCCGTTCGAGCCCATCGGGGTGGGCTGCGAGGGCAAGCCGGCCGACGTCCACATGGAGGTGGATATGACGCTGGACGATCTGACCGGGTTCCTGTTGACGGGCGCCATCGCGACGACGGCGAGGGAGAAGGGGGTGGACCTGGAGGCGCTGGTGAAGGACGTCATGAAGGGGGTGGAGGAGGAGTGGGGGGATCAACCGACGATGGCCAGGAAGCTTGTGTTCAAGGCCTTCATGCTGGCCGGGAAGCCCAAGTGCTGAAACTGGACTGAAGTACTAAACTGCCGATCGGTGATCGGTGCTTTTTGTTTGCTCATGACCAGAATAAATTTTGCCTATGCTGCTTAGTGTGAGAGTTCGGGTTCTCACCATGTAGTCGCTCGCTATGTGTGTAGGGTTGTCCATTTTTATCCAATAAGTTCACGCTGATGCTACAGCAATTGAATTGATGAATGATCCTTTATTCAGTTTATCATGGATGTACTGACGTTGTTATCTGAATTTTCTTTAAGACGGCTATCTGAATTGTACGAAAGCTGACCAAAACAAGCAAGAGCAGCCTCCCCAGCTTGATGAGCAAATATGCTTTTTTATAATATTATTTTAAAAGATAATAGTCATCCAAATAATTACAAAACTAAGATCCTATAGCCAGTTCTGTCACCAGTTAGCGACATGGACCTTATTGACTCTCTGTCGCGGTACAACTCCCTGTCGCCAGTTCAAGTGAACAGGATTCTATCGTCAGTTGAACTGACGACATGGGTCCATTTATATAAACTCCAAAAAATCAGTCCAAATGTCATTTTAATTCCAAAAAAAATAGAAGAGATGAGGAGAGGGAGAGAAGAAAGGTAGTGAAGCTCTGCCAGTTTGTCACGAGGAAAGAGAGATGGAACATTAGATCCAGTCAGCCATCTTGCAGGTATATTTTTTGCAACTTTGTACATTATGTCAAAATCTTATCGGTTAGCAAACAAAAATAGCGATATAGAGTAAAGTAGATTAGATAATTGTAGTCAAATTATGTAGTACATCATTTGAGCTGTGTCAGTCTAGTTCATCGTGCACGTGTTATGAATGTCCAACACTCGGACGATTTAGGAAAAATATGCAGAAATAGGAAGACACCTATTACAAATCTGTAAAAATTGTAGAGTATCTAAGTAGGGTAGGTACAGCATAATCAAAATAATCCCAGCTTTATTTAGCTTCCTATTTGTGCTAAGTAATTATATTGTTAATACCAGAAATTAGTTTTAAACTAGGAAAATAGCATGACACATTTTGAAATTGTAAAGAAAATCTGGAGTTGCTACATAGACTACGTATAACCAAAATAATCCCAACTTAAAGTTGGTTTCTATTTGTGGCTGGTAATTAATGTTGTTTTCTATTACCTTATGTACATGTTTCGTAGTCTTTACAATATATGCACTGAATTTTTAGGTATAGCGGACATAGGCCACGCTTTGTAGTGGTCGTATGAGTTGCTTAACTTGGTGATAGACGCACGTCACCGTAGCCGCCTCAGTGCCATTCTCCCTCGGGAGGGCGAGGCTACAATTGAGTTTGGCGCGTTGTGACTGCGCACACCCATCAGTGCATGGAGGGTGGATCCACGCTGGGTTCCTAGGTATGTGCTGTTATGATCTTCGTGTACTCATTTGCAGCCTGGCTACTTCGGGTGGACTAACGTTTTTTCGTAACCTTACCCGGCGCAGGTTGAGACCGATAGGTCTCCTTCTGCTGGCAAGGATGGTTGAGGCGACGTGAGAGGATGACCAGGATCGCGATCCTGGTCGTACGTCTAGGCGTTTTCCATATGACCAGGCCCTACTGACGGCGCTGGTTGACCGTTGGAGGCCAGAGACGCACACGTTTCACCTCCCGTGCGGGGAGACGGCGCCGACCCTTCAGGACGTCACCTTCTTGACCGAGTTGCCCTGCACTGGCTTCCCTCTGGCGGCGTATGACATCTCGGCCACGTGGCGCACGGAGTTGCTGGCGAGGTTCCAGGATGTGCTGCCCCCGGGCAGCGGATGCAGGGAGTTCAGCAGCACTCACGAGCCGACGTTGGGGTGGATCTGTCGATTCTACGTAAGTCTTCGTAACTATTGTCCTCTCGCATCAATTCATTTGTGAACCTTGCTGACGTGTACATGTCTTCTTGCAGCCCGAGCGTATGGCGGAGGACACAGACGACAACATTGTTAGGAGGCACTTCGAGGCCTACCTGTTGTGGCTATTCGGGTAGGTCATGTTTCTAGGGTCCCACGACGACAACGTCGACAAGTACTACGTCTGGTACGTACGTGAGCTGACATACTAGCCGGTGGACGAGATCCAGCCCTACGCTGGGCCCGGACGTGCTATGCGCGATGTACCACGCACTATGCGACGCGTTCCACCAGGCCCAGGACAACTCCGTCCTCTCTGGATGTCCGCTACTTCTGCAGCTGTGGTCTTTCGAGCGCTTCCAGATCGAACGACCACAGCTGCACTTGGGAGCGTACACAGTCAGTTTGTATGCCGAGGGCAACGACGTGGACCGGACGACCATGGGCACGGTGTGGTGCTGCCGACGGGTTAGTTTCATGAACATTTATTATTTTTCATAATGTAATCACAATTTCATGTGCTAAGTTTTCGTTATTCTATTCCACAAGTTGCCTACACACCGATCACTACATAGGGGTTGTACCCGGACTACATTACGATGTTCGATCAGCTGAGAGATGACCGTGTCATCTGGAGAATGTACACTCAGGAGAGGGTGTACGCGCGTGTGCCCGGAGGATTGTGGAGCCTGTGCACGCGAGACTACGTGTACTGGTATACGCGGACGGCCTTGGTGCACGATGTCTTCGTGGAGGAGTACCAAGTGCAGCGGGTAATGCACCAGTTCGGTCTGGGGGCAGCAGGTGCTAACCCACATCCATGGGTAAGTTCACGCTTTACTTGTTTCGTACAATCTGCATTACATACCAACCAAATAATTGTCTTGCCGTCCACAGGTACACTAGGAATAAAGTACCTGCTACTACCTCCTGGGCGGATAGGATGTTCCCTTGGGTTGAGGGCTGGCTCAGCGCCTACCGCGACGTCGTCTTGGAAGATTCTCACTACGACCCCAGGGAGTACGAAGAGTACATGGAGTGGTACGCTAGTCGGACGAGGCTTTGCTACATCCGGGTCGTGGACAACCCACCACGACACAAGGCTTCCAAGTCCGACACGTACCCCATGCAGCCGGACTCCGCATTGCACCGCTCGATACGTATTGAGCGGTTCGTACTTCATATTTAATTTGCAAGATTTCAATTTCCAACTTGTTGATTTCGTGTACAGACGGATCTAGACCGGGAGGTCCTCGAGTTGGCAGCCTTCGCACATCAAATGACGCTCGGGGGAGCGCTTCCCCCTGGTGGCACAGGACATCAGACGGGTCCTGGAGCGGATCGTGTAGAAGGCGAGACGAGGGATTCAGATCGCGACTTGTCGCACACTGAGGAACCTAGTGGACCCACCAGTTTGTGGACGAGGGGTCCGGTTATGGTGGTTCATGGCCACAGGCTCCTCACCCAGACGTGGTGGGCGGGTCCTCGTGGCACCGTGATGGGAGCACCTCGGGATAGTTTGCAGGTGAGCATGAGACATTCACTTCTGCTCCTTTATTTCAAACCTCATTAATTACTAATGACAATCTTCTCTTGCAGGTCCCGAGTTCCATTGGTACACAGGAAAGGAGTACACGGAGTCGTCTGTGCCCGCTTTCGTGCCACCAGGTATGACTACCTTGCTTGCTTGCTTGCGTAACGTCCTATTTCGTGGTTTTCACCACGATTACATGTGTAACATAATGCTTCATAGACCGTACACCGCTTTGGAATGAGGATTACTTGTCGCACGAGGAGGCACGCTCTGGGGACTTTTACTGGGACGAGCGTGGCACCTAGGTTTTCGTAGGGGCTTCACAGCTGCGCGGTGCGCCGGGACCGACCCAACCAGCAGGACCACCTCGCGACACCACCTCCGGCTACTCGCACCAATTGGGTACCTCGGCAGCCCGAGCCTCTGACGTACTCGGACCAGCGCCCGTAGCTGCCCCTGGGGTGATACACGGGGTACGCCCTAAGAGGGGCTCACAGTAGATATTTGTTCCTCTAAATTTCAGTCATGCCAAGTAAATATTAATTTATGTATAACTATTATTATGCTAGTCTCATGTATCGATATTAATTTCTTCTTTGCGTGCACACCGTGACCACGTGAGGGAATCTGCATCGGGACATCCCACACCACCCTCTTTCTAGCCTTGACATCGCTCTACAAAGTTGGATGTGATCTCGCTCTGCAAAGCAGGACGTGACCACTCTTGGCAAAGCAAGATATGACGTCTTTGTGCAAAGCATGATGTAACCACTCTCTGCAAAGTAGGACGTGGCCACTCTCTGTAAAGCAAGACATGACCATTCTATGCAAAGCACGGCATGACCTCGCTCTACAAAACATGAAGAGACCACTCGACTGCCGCTATAGAGCCGCTACAGCTGCATCCCTCCCGCTATAAACACAGTGCTACTCGGCCAGGAACTTCACACCAACAACACTACCTAGATAACATGGATAAGGAGAAGGAATAAGAGCACATCCGCGAGATTTTGAAGGACTGGGAGGCTCCCCAGCATACCGACGATCTCCATAGGGCGTTTAGTCAGCGGCCTTACACTCACCACCCACCTCCAGAGCTCGTCGATCTAAGAAGTCCGCCTCGCAGTACTCCCAATGATTTTGGGTCGAGCCACGCCCCCTGCCTATGCCAGCTGAACGCCTTTCGGAAGGGCCCCCGACGAGGGTGTGAAGAATCTAGACCCGCCATTATGAGTTAATGGAGTATTTTGGTGATTAATGATAAATCTATATGTGAGACTAACACTTCTATTGATACACCTATTGTGTAGTCTTATTTGGATGAAAAGGTGAAAATCATAGAGGTATGCACTCGACATCATATTCTTATATCTTGTTACATTCCTCGGATCCAAAATATATGTTGAACTCCACTAAAAGTCTAACTTGAATATGTGCATATGTTTTTATTACACATTCGTGTATGCACACATTTAGGGGGAGTTCACTCTATATTTTGTGGTTTCATTAGTATTGATCTATATTTCTTTATCCATATATATTGGGGATCTCTAATTTGAAACATATTATTTGAGTATATAAAATTTGTGTAGTTCATATATACTCATATTGCTTTATATTCAGTTATTTATAATTGTGTTTATGGGACTAATGTGTGTGCCAAGTTGTTTTAAAGGCTTAGTCCCGGATTATAGAAGATAACATGGAAATGGCAATGCAAAGACAATAGAGGGATCGTGACTAGTAGCTTGATAACATGTTCTTGTGCAATCTGGATCAATATAAGATCATGCATGCATTTAGAGTTTGTCTTGAAAGCCAATTGTGTTTTTTTTCAAAATAATCGGTAGTACCGACGTTTTGTTGGCGGTACTACCGCACTACGGTATGACCAGGATAGTGGTGTGGTACTACCGCAGCCCGGTCGTACCTAAAACTTGTTGGCGGTACGTTTTTACAGAATGACACCTTTTATCTCGGTTACTCACCTGGTGAACGGTAGTTCCGAAGTTTTCTTGGCGGAACTACCACATCGCGGTATGATCGCATCTTGAGTGGAACTACCGCAGTTCGGATATCTTGAAATGTAGACAGTGGTACATTTTTTTTCTCCAAAAAGGACTCATCTGGACCTCAAAATGAAGTGGTAGCACCGCACCTGCGCTTCGGTATGATCGATAAGCAGAATTACCGCTTGATCAACAGCGGTAGTACCGCACCAAATTTCCAACGGCTTGTTAAGAAGCATTTATTACAGATATATCTTGGTAATTAATGTTAATTATTATAGGACTAATATTTTCTATGAGTTGGATGAACATGTTATCTTCCATGGTAATAGAGACTTCGGATGACATCATGAGTTGATCGTCATCAAGTCAAAGTTCAAGAAGAGGATGCATCATGTGTTGATGCATATCAAGACGATAATCCGGACTTGAAGTGAAGATGTGTGTCATCAAACTTTAAGAAGATGCTTAAGGCAAAGGTATAACTAGCTAGGGCAAAGTATGTGTTCCTAGACTTTTATCGGTCTTGGTGTTTGGTTGGAAGACCGGATTGCTAGTATAGGTTTGTCGTACTATTAAGAGGGGTCTTGTATAGTAGCTTGAGTCTCATCATGTGTTGATATCTCAATCTCGCTTGCTCGAGCTCACCGTGGCATGATGCTATTATTTACAAATATATTTTGCAAATAGTTGAGACTCATGCATTTAATCCTTGTAGCATGTGAGTATGCTTTGCAAATGGTTGAAGTCAATGTACCTACTCCTTGTGGCATAATCTAAGTTTGCAAATGTATTTAGTAAATTATTAGGATTCATGCATTTTCCCTTGGCATGGTCTAAGATTGCTTGTTGTTATTTCTTTGGATTTAGACCATGGAAGTTGCTCTTTGCAGTTTTGCTCTTGATTTTATCAAATGTATTTGAGATCAATCAAATAGATGGGTTGTGTAGCCCTCTGAATAAGCTTTATACAGAGCCCAAGATCACTCAATTCCGACATCGAAATCAAAAGTTATGACCTTTTTACCGAGTGTCGTCTATGCTAAAATTGGATCAGGTAATACCGCTCGAGAAGAGAGGTACTACCGCAGAACGGTAGTACCGCCCTTTGTACTACGGTACTACCGCACTAAAAATATTAACAGCTAGTTTTTGAGCCGTTAATGCACCCGTGCGACCGATGAACAATAGAAAATATTAGTACCAGAGTTTGTACGGTGGGATTATCGCAAATCCTGATTTTTCAGGATTTCTGCTCCCAACGTCTAATTTTTGTGTGTGGGTTATAAATATCCACCTTGGCCGGTTGAGAGAATATTTGGCATACCATTTCACTCACTTGAGCTAGTGTGAGTTTCTCCTCTCAATTGTGCATGTGTTGCACCTTGTGAGAAACGAGAGAGGTCTCTAGTTGCATGTGTTGCATCTAGAGGTGGATTTTGTATCCACTTGATCTTGTGCATTCATTGCACATGGTGAGAGTCAAGTAAGGGGTTTGGCTTATTACTAATGGTGTTTGCTAACACTTAGATGGCGTGGAGGCGTCGTGGACCGGTGATCTTCTCAAGAAGCTTGTGAGAAGGCTCGGTGTGTTGTGAAGGTTGGAGCTCACCTACCCGGAGCGGGAAAGAGTTACCACTAGTGGAATTGAGGTGTTTGGTTTAATTCGTGGAGCCGGTCCAATTAGTTTGGGCTTACCTCAACGTGGATTAGGGGAGACCGACAAGTCTCCGAACACCACAATAAAACGTCCTTGTGTTTATTGTGGTTTATTTCTCTTGTGTTTTACTTTGTGCAATTTACATTCCTATAACTAAATTGCTTATAGTCTTTTATGTTTGCTATCATTATTAATAGTCTTATATTGTTGGTGCACTTAGTTAAGACTAGTTGATTTAGGTTTTAATTGAGCAAAACCGAATTGATTTACAATTCCGCATAAAACTCGGTTTTAGCTCAAAAAATTAAAAATTGCATATTCACCCCCCTCTAGTCGGACATGACTATAGATCTAGATGCACTCGCTATGAAAGAGGTCTCGGGGGTTCGAGGGACGCTCTGCGCCTTCATCAAGATGGATATTGTTAACGCCAACGGAGAGTTTCACTCCGTCGACACCGCTGAACGACCTTAAAAATATTGATTCAATTGTAATTGATCATTTTGAATAGTTGTAATTCAAATATAAATCTAGCGACAATATATACTTGAACATAATATTTTGTAATTGAGTTGGAGTTTTAAATGATCACTTTGAGTTGTGTCAACAATTGATTCATCTGTGTGATGTATCTGATTTCTGCTAGCTTGCTAGTTTTCAGAGGGCATGGCTAGCAATTCTTGAGGCTAGCCGAGAATAAAATAAAATAATTAGGTATAAATGAACTATCACAGACGATTTTTGGTTGGAACCGTCTGTGAAGGGAACTATCACAGACGGTTTTAACCAACAACCGTCTGTGATACATGTATATCACTAACGGTTATATTTACAAACCGTCTGTGATATCTGACATATCACAGACAGTTCTATTTATAAACCGTCTAAGATATCCGACATATTAGTGACGGTTTGTAATGAGAATCGTCTGTGATACACTACATATCACAGACGGTTTTTGGTTGAAATCGTCTATGATAGTGTCCCTTCACAGAAGGTTTCAACTAAAAATCATCTGTGTTGAGTCCTATCACAAACGGTTCAAAAGCCGTCTGTGATAACCAACTGTTATCACAGACATAAAAATCCAGACGGTTCAAAAAGCGTCTGTGATAACGGTTTCAAACCGTCTGTGATGTACTTTTCTGTAGTAGTGTTTGCAGGTGCCTGGAGCCCGCACATGCGTCAAATCAATCGACGAGTGGTTAATTGGGCAGCGCTATTTGTGTCGCTCAAACATCTACGCGGACTACCCTGACCGCAGGTTTAACACGCCGAGCCACAGGCAGCCGGCAATGAAATCATATTTCAGTGCACACCATTATTTTTCTTTCCATTACGCCGTAACCACGTCTCTCTTTCCACCACAGCATCCGCCGCGCCTATGCGACTTCAGCCAGTGGATCGACGACAAGATCCACCCCTACGACATGTGGATATTATTGTCACTAAAAAGATGGGCCAAGGAGGACTGCAAGGCCCGTGAAAGGCACCTCGAAGATCTACAAGCTGAGATGGAGGAGAAGAAGAGGCGGGAGAGGCTGCACGAGGAGCAGGAGTGCGAGCATGCTAGACGATGCGAGGCCAGGAGGGCGCAGAAGAGGGCCATCACAGCGAAAGCTAAGGTGCAAGGTGACGAGTACAATGCCGAGCTGGGCCACAAGGGCAAATGGTCATGTTCCATGCAGTAGTTCGGCCCTCTTCGTCCATATGTTCCATGTATTTCTAATTTTCTAAAGGCATGTGCGTACCGTCCTTGGTTTGTTAGCCTGCGTGCCATGTAACCCTCTTGTCGGATCAACTGATGTGTTGTTATTGTTGCACCATTTCTCTAAAGTTCTTCACTGTGTATGAATTCAATAGCGCAGGGCAATATCACTTACCTTACTACTTATGAATCATTGCTACCTTAATCATACTCACAAAATTATTCAGAAATTTACTGTACTACAACAACATACGACGATCACAAAATGTTATTGCGAGTCTAATAGATTTTGTACCCTTGAGAATCTACGAAAATGACAAACAGGCCAACCAACCTTGTGAACGATGGAGCAACAAATGATTATTTATGTAAAATAAAAAATGGGGTATATTACTGTAGTTTTAAATAAAAACATAGATTATTTTTAAAAAATACTTTATATGGGGTAGGGTGTCCCTGTCGCCAGTCCCAAGTCTCCAACCTTATCCCTCTCCCTAACACACTTGCAAGTGGGCCCATCTCTAATTATTTTCTTTTCTTTTCTCAAAAGATAAATTACATCCTCAGAAATACAACAGCTCCCACCAATTTATCAATTTGATAAAAGATGCTCAAATTCTTGTTTGAAAACAGTTGTTCGACGATAGGTACCTTGCGGGTTTGAACCTAAAGCCTAGCAACAAGGACTACGACTCGACATAGACAAATGAGGACTACGCCTTGATCCAATGCCTTGGTGTGAGAATTTTTGCCCAAGTTACATTCTGTACTAGGCGGCTTGCCCTTTTCCCTCTCGGATTGGGACGTTACGGTTATGTCATCGTATCTTGCTCATGAGTACTTAAGGAAGTATACCCTTATCTTCTTTTGATCGCGACCCCACGATCATACTCAAGTTGGTGAATTCTTCAGGGAATCCTGTAGGACATTCCCGATACCATACATGTCTCGAATTCATTAAGAGCTATTGCTTAACCTCCTATATAGAAAAGAGCACTGCAGCTAATGGGCCCTTTAGATGTGCTCTATAACCCACACAGTTTGTTGTCCTAGAGCCTAGTTCATGGGATCTCCGATCTCCTAGGATAGGTTACAACCAATGTGAGCCTTCACACAGGTTGAGCCCCTTTCCCTTTGATGCTGCAAGGATGGCCTTCCGCGCCAATCCTTTGGTGAAAGGATCTGCCAAGTTCTTTTCAGACTGGATGTATTCTACAGTAATCACACCTATATCTCTAGCATGCCTTACCGACTTAAGTCGCCTTTTAATATATTTTGAGGACTTCATATTGCCCTTCTTACTCTTCGCCTTAACGAGAACGATTTGGTTATCGCGGTAGGTTAATACAACTGGAATTGGCTTTTCCAGCATAGGTAGGTCAGAAAGGAATTCTCTAATCCATTCTGCCTCTACATCCGCTGAATCTAGAGCTACCAGCTCAGCCTCCATGGTGGACCGTGTAAGGATAGTATGTTTAGAAGACTTCCATGAAATAGTCCCACCTGCTAGAGTGAATACATATCCACTCGTAGCCTTCATGTCATCCTAGTCACTGATCCAGTTAGAATCACTGAATTCTTCCAAGACTGCCGGATGACCATAATAATGTATTCCCAAGTTTGTGGTCCCTTTCAGGTACCGAAGTACCATCTCTAGTGCTATCCAATGATCATTTCCTAGATTGGACGTATAACGACTCAATCTGCCTACATCATATGAGATATCAAGTCTTGTTGCACTAGTTAGATACATTAAGGATCCAATTATTTGGGAATATTTAAGCTGGTCTTTTCCATGTCCAATGTTTTTATGCAGCTTAACATTTGGATCATAGGGTGTGGCTGATGGCTTATAGTCCATGAGTCCAAACTTGGTTAGGACTTTGTCCACATAATGTGATTGTGAAAGAATAATCACATTCTCACCCTTTATAAGTGTGGATACCATGGGGATATACTCCTGATCTTAGGATGATGTGACAATTAGCAATGGCGTTAAAGGTTTGTCGTTTCACGTATTTTCGACAAAGAAACAAAGGTCCGGACATAACCGGTCTCGATCGGCCAGTATGCGATCGACGGTCCATGCGGCGGTCTGACCGGCCTTGGCGGTGGTCGGACTGGCCAACTTCAGAAAGTGAGGTTTTGAGCTGGGCCAAAAATAGAGGGTGTAGGCAAGAGAGGAGATTCTATTGCACTTGGTCTGATATTTTTTGGAGTCTCCAGTCAAAAGTTCTATTCGCTTTAATTTTTTAGTAGGTTTTGGAATTTTAGAGGCTAAAATCGGCTAAGTCCCAGCTGGCGGTCTGACCGGCCTATAGGTGGCGGTCAGACCGGCCCTGGGGGCGGTCTGACCAGTTTTCACTTATGTCGTCGTTTTTCGTGACGGCGATGTTCGATTGTTAGGTCAAAGTCATGAGTTTCAGTGCATATGTATTGCATGATGCATGTTTTGACTAACATGGGTCAAATTGTGAAGAACTTGTTCCGGATTTGGTTTTCTTATCTATTGTTGTGCAGGTTGCTTAGTGGTCAATGACGGTCAACGACGAGGATGATCGGGACTAGGCTTGGAGAACTGAGGTCCAGAACGATCGACGATGCCGGGTGAGGTCAATGAACTCAAGCGTGGTGCAAGATGGACAAAGGTGACCTATTGGATAATCTGCGGCGTAAGATGGTGCAAGATGTAGCTAATTAGGTCAAGAGGAGATAAAGACGGCGTATTAAAATATGTGTGTGTGTGACCCGTTTGTTTTGGGCCTTAACGGGAGCCCAATTGAGTCAAACTTCTAGAAGGTCTAAGCCTCCACTATAAATAGAGGAGGGTGGTGGTGCCCCTACTTTTCGCCTCTTTTGTTATTTTAGAAACCCTAATTTGCTTAGGGAGAGCTTTTGTGGAGGCTATGGTTCTTGAGAGTTTGATATGATTTTCGTGCTCTTGGATTGAGCATTGTCCTCCATTGATGGAGTGGCTGTAGGCTCAAATCATATCAAATCAATCTAGAGAAAGTTTGATCAATGTCTTGTCTCTTTGCGTTCTTTCTCTATATTTGATGATTTTGAGTCTTTCTTTGATCCGCGAGTTTTTGATTGAATTATTCACGTGATCTAGCTTGCTGTGATATGTGGGAACATATCTAGGATCATCATGATCATCAATCACCCACAAGCAAAATTTTGGATCTAGTTTTCGTTTTGACTCGGTTTTGAACCCTTCTTTAATCAAACGGAAAATGATCGTTATTCTTTCAAGAATTGTCACAATCTTCGATTGGAATGGGTTCCTGACATCATAGAGAAGGTATGTTCCAAGTTTCATCGAGTTTGGAGTTGTAGATCAAAAGTTTCATCTATTTACAACTTCGTCATCGAGGCTGTTTGATCTGTTCTTCAGGCCGGAGGTCAGACCGCCAGTGCACTACGTTGCTTTAGCTTGTGTTGATTTTCGTCGTATTGCTTAGGGGGTTAAATTTGATTCAATACTAGTCTTCTGTTGTACTGGTATATTGATCTCCATAGCTTCCATAGCTACTGGAGTAAAATTTTATTGAATCAATTATTTGTAAAAAGTGGGTGTGCTCCTATTCACACCTCCTCTAGTCACCTTTTCGGTCCAACAATAAGTTTGATATTTAAGATAACATCAGCTTCACATAGATCTTTCATATCAAAATTCTAGGAGAGGAAAGATTTCGTTTTATTGATTGCATCCATGTTGGTCTCAAAAAGCAATATATCATCTACGTAAAGACATAGAATGATACCTTCACCCCCTACTAAACCGATAGTAGACACATTTATCGGTTTCGTTGACACAAAAGCCGACCGAGGTCATAGTACTATCAAACTTCTCGTGCCATTGCTTGGGAGTTTGCTTTAGGTCATATAAGGATTTAATCAATCGACATACTTTCTTCTCTTGCCGTTCAACCACAAAAACCATCGGGCTGTTGCATATAAATCTCCTTATCGAACTCTCCATTTAGGAAAACAGTCTTTACATCCATTTGATCTACTTGGATTTTATATACGGCAACTAGTGCTGAAATCACCCGAATTGTGGGTAAACGAGACACAGGAGAGTATGTATAAAAATAGTATTCACCCTCTTTTTGTGTGAAACCCTTAGCTATTAAACAGACCTTGTACTTTTCTATAGTACCATCAGGTTTATGTTTTCTTTTAAAGATCTATTTGCAGCCCACTGGGTTGTATCCAGATGGGAGGTCCGTAACCTCCCACGTTCCATTAGCTACGATGTAATCCATCTCTCTACGGGCTTCTTCCTTCCAGTAATCTACATCTGGGGATGTGTATGCCTCTGAAAGGTTTCGTGATTCAACAACTACGACATACGTGGCACAGTCGTCGCCCATAGACTTTTCTGTCCTCTGCCTCTTACTCCTCCTTAACTCCAATTCTGGAGTGGTGCTATCCACACTAGGAAAAATAGAGTGTTCATTTGAACCATTAGGGTCAATTACTTCATTTGGTCTCATAGGAAACGCATGTTCAAATAATATCGCATCACAAGATTCCATTATTACATTTGTAGCGATGTCACTCAACTTGGATTTGACCACTAGAAATCTATAAGCCATGCTATTTTTTAGTATACCCTAGAAAGACACAATCAACGGTCTTAGAACCAAATTTTATTTTCTTCGGTAACGACACATGCACTTTTGCAAGGCATCCCCAAGTTCGAAGAAAAGACAAGTTAGGTTTTCTCCTTCCATCTTTTCTCCCTTCCATCTTTCATAAGACGTTTCCTCCTGATTGCGATGTAGCACCCTATTAAGGACATAGTTAGCTGTGAGAACTACTTCACCTCACCAATAGTCCGACATACCTGAACTTTGTAGCATGGCATTAACCAAGTCACAAAGAGTTTGGTTCTTTCTTTCGACTATTATGTTCGATTGGGGTGAATATGGAGGAACAATTTCATGAATTATTTCACGTTCTTCACAAAATTAAGAGAATTCATTAGAGATATATTCACCGCCTCGGTTAGGGTTGGAGACTGTCTCCAACCTTATCCCTGTCCCTAACACACTCGCAAGTGGCCCATCTCTAATTCTTTTCTTTTCTATTTTTTTTTCTCAAAAGATAAATTACAAAAGACTCTCAGAAATACAACAGTAACAACTGAGGAGACACGTCCCAGGCACTGACTTGTTGCCAGAAATGGCCACTTGTGGCCGGTCATGTGGCTTTATGTGCTTACGTACCCACCTCGGTATGGGGGCTGCCGAAGATCACGCAACTCCCCTGTGGACTGCCGCTGTACATCGCGGGGGACGTCCACCCGCCGTTGTTCTTGCTCGTCCTGCTCTACGTGCATCTGTTTCTGCCGCTCACCTCGGTGGCCGTCCAGCTAGTGTTCAGGGGTCTCCGTGCCTGCTGGCCCCTTGTTCTTTGGATTTTGTTGTTTCTAGCCTTCCATTCAGCCAAGAAGAGTTACATGATCGCCTGCACTTTGATTAACGCCGCCTCTTCTTTTGGACTGCTCCTGTTCTGGGTGTGGATTGATCGCAAGTACCGTCAGGTGGACCTCAGCTAAAAAGGCTTGTACTAAGTCTTTAGCTACCTGATGATAGGCTAGCTGTAACGACCATTTTGGAGCCAACAATTTACAAGATGGCTAGAACTGCTTTTATATGTTCTTTCTGGCCTCCAGCTAATTAGAAATGCCGCATTCTTTGCATTGGGGCACTAGTTTATTGCAAAACCTGTGGCAGGATATGTCACGGTAGCCGAAACTCCTGTTCGATTCCTAAATAGTATAGTACGTTACAACTTACAAGCGTAGGCGCAGGTGGTGGCGGTGCTTTGTGCAAGGGAAGGTAACAGAAGGAGCCCACAAGTTTGGCCCAAGAAATATGCAGACTCAGCCGCAAGAGGGGGGGAAAAAAGACTGCCGTACCGGGGGCACAGCTCTCTCTGTATCCGCACGCACGGCACGGTGCGGGAAGGATGTTGCAAGTTGCAACAAACGAAGCAAAAGGGGAAGCAGGGCTGCTGCTGCTGTTGCTCAATCCTCGTTTGATCCCGGCCCACCCATGCAGGCCTAGGCCGTTCCGTTCGGTGGAAGCAGCCGGAGCCTACCCTCGAGCTCGCAACGGCGGTACGTGGCTCGGCGAACCCAAGGTTGTGCCGTTGTGCCGAACGAATGAGGTGAGGCGCGTCGTCGCCAATGTGGTTTCTCCCCGTTCTCTGGTAGGACGACGTGGTCACTAGGGTACATAGTACCCCAAAAAAAAAACGGATTGGACCAGCGGTCCGACCGGAAAAAAACTGGGTCAGAGTTTTGTCCGATTCAGTTTGCTCTTTAGATTGTTTGCTAAAAAATTGATGATTTTTTCAAAATCATTGAGCCACTAAGATTCGAACTAGCGTCATCTTGCTTGTCAACGATGGAGTGAGCCATTTATTGTTGGTCTAAGTGGGTATATACTTCTTTATTATGTTACATCGTCTAGTAGGTGATACTATTTTCATTTGATTCTGCCGATAAATATTAAAATAGTATTACTATTAAACCGCGGTTCGACGGAAAAAAAACAACGGTTGAATCAGGAACCGTGAACCAATCATGTGAGTAGTACTTCGTTTGCCGGTCCGGTTTTTCACACTATTCATGGGTGTCCTCCCTCCTACTCTCTTCCTCTCCAAATATGAGTTCATGTACATGTGCAACACTAGGCAAACCCCATACGGTAGAATACATGCAAGCATTTGTGCCACTTTCCAACGTCTTTGCCATCGATCGGTTACACCCGAATCCTACAAAATTTTAGGAGTACGGACTCGACGCTCCCGGTGCATCCCCAGACTCTTTTATTCCTTTACCCACGGTGGAAGAACACATCGCATGCATGAGCTCAGCGCTTCCGTCACCGCCTCTTGTGGCACAAATTGTGATACACAGCTCGGCAACACGTATCAAACACCATGCAAAATCTCTCTATGACCAATTGCTTCACACTTACTCAAGACCCCAAAAGAGTTAAAGATTCTCTCCTTCGTTTCAAGCTTTCAACCGTTCGAGTCCCATCTCGTCATATATTCAGTACTAGTATCATCACACGTATGACGCTAATAAGTTTCTTCCGGAATCTTCTAAGATGCTCGCATACAAAAACCAACCGTACGAGCAGAGACGCACGCACGTACGATTGCACGAAAAGGGCGAAAGGGCGAAAGGCTGCAGAGCTCAAGTGGGGAGTGATGCTTTCTGCTCCCACATAACGGAACGAGAAGAAGCGAGTTCGATCTGTCTCCCGAGTCATTGTCGCATGTGTGTGTAACTTACCTATCCCATTGAACGAGAGCACTACTCAACACTGATTGGTGGCGTGCGATAGCAAAAACCACAAACGCATGCATGGGCAGTTCTGATTTAGGGGGCCAAAAGGACAAAACGTACGTACTCTCCGCACATCTGGTATCATATGACTTGCTCCCATCCATATCCATCCCAGCCTTTCGTGATGTACACCATCTGAAGATTACATAATCTAACTCGCGTACATGTCACCGAGGAGAGGGACAGATTAAACTGTATCTGGAGATGAAGTCACGGCCCGTAGCAGGTCGTCGTAGCCTCCTCGTGTCGACGTCTCCACCACAAGTACCAGTGCAGCAGCAGATGTCAGTACCGGCCGCGTACTCAGCAGATAGATACGCGACAGCCAAATGCGACGCTTCTACAGTTGTACCGAACGAGAAAAAAAAAGGCGCCCCGGTTAGTAGAAGGTTAACATTTTCTCGGATGGGATTTGATGGACCGCGCGCGTTGAATCTTCGCCAAATCACGCGTCTCCGGCGCACCGGCTCCATTGGACGCACCGGCCGGCCGGCCAAACGCACCGTGGCCACCCGCACTGACACAGGTCGCGATCCGGCGAACGGCAGAGTATTACGATAAGAACTTAAAAGTTGGTAAAAATCTACGGAGCGCGCGCGCCTGCGAGGTGAAAGACAACACATGCATGTGCGCCACTCACCAGCCACCGGTTACCACGCTTCGGTTGTTGATATCGGTTGATACGATGGATTGATGGGGTGTTGTGGTGCTGATGGGATAAGCAAGTCCGCTGTTTGCAGCATCAGTGGGAAAAGAAAAAGAGCGCATATTGCGTCATGCTGGACGCTAATCGTGAAAGCTGCAGCCTGTAGGTCCTGTATATTCTTGCTGTTCGTGAGAAGAGCAGCTCTTGGTCGCCATCACCGATGGGGCAATGAGGGCTAAATTCAAGACGAAGTGGATTAATTCGTAGTGCAATTATGTCAGGTTCCCAACAAGGCAGCTCGTGGGCGACATTCCCAAGCGGCCAGAATGGCCTGATCTGCTCCTGCTCTGCTTTCATTGGCGTGCACTCTGGAGTGGAGAGGATGAGCGGCCGGTGCATTGAAAATAGGACGACGGATATTTGGTGGCATAAATCGCAAAGGCACATTTTAATAGGGTGCCCGGTACAACAGAACATGGTTTGTCTCCTTTCAGAAAAGAGAGAAAAAAAGGATGGCATGATGGTTATTCTCCTATCAACCAATTTAATTGGATTCTGTTGTCTCCGACTGACCAAGCTATGCTTTACTAGAGAAAAAATTGAGAAATACTACAAAACTCTACATATTACAGCCCATGACGATGTAAACCAAATCAACACTATTGATCTGCCCTTATTTCCACCTTATCTATTCATTCCCCATCGTCTCTCTCTATAGTTCCGTTCCCCTCTCAACTTCACTCTCTCCACTTGATTGGATCCAGGGTAGATCCGGTTTGCGCAATTGTTCTGGATTTCGATTGTTGACCAAAAATTACCAAACCTGCTTACGTAACATTTAAAAAGCATTAACTCTTCACAGACGATTCTTAGTGTATCCAGTAATAGAGATGGTCGCACTGGTAAAATCATCTGTGATTACCATTAACACTGATGGTTTTGAAAAACCGTATGTAATGAGGCGTTCAGTATTAGCCTTTCTGTAGTAATGAACCCCATGTATCCCCTTATAAAGAACTCATAACGGATCCTATCCGAACTCGTTTATTCCAACTCGTTAAGTGTGTGATCCTATAGGTTCATGTGTAATCGGTCGTGACTCGAAAACTCCTTTCCGATCACGAGTCGTTAGAGGTTCCTAGCAGGACATAATGATTCCCAAACATACATAAATATTATATCGGACGAACCTTATGCAATATGATCTATGACTAGGTCATATCACTTACGACCAGCTCGCATCTCCACACGATCAGTTTATATTTAGTCACTACTAGTTCGTAACTCGTTACGATCAGTTGGTATCTCCGTACGACCAGTTCGTATCTGGTCGAACTGAACAACCTACTTGCGTATTCTCCCCTTGCCTCACGATATCTGGTTGAACTCCAGATGAGATATTTTATCATCCGTGGACTGTTCAACACTTTCTCGATCAAGTGAAGGATAACTTCATGTAGTCGACTTTTCGACCACTAGTGGCACGACCATGCACTTTCTTTATCCGACAACATCAAGAGGCCCAGAGATATCTCTCCTGTTATGTTAGGAGGGGCAAATCTTATATTCGACCAGTCACATCCCTCTACATGTTTCATAGCATACCCAAAAGCTACATTTATAATTACCCAGTTATGGAGTAGCATTTGACAACCCTTAAGTGTACTATTACACATGTAAAAAACCATGATGATCCCGGGTCTAAGGATTATACATCATCATTGCTTGATACCAACTGACGACACACAGAATTATAACAATCTCAATAGTATCTCAAGGTGGGTCAATCCAACACTATGTTCTCTAACATGTATTCACATTATTGATTTCATATTCCCATATTCATGACCGGTGAAACATGGTCATCAATCAATACATGTGCTGGTTGATAAGTTACTAGTGTTCTGACCAGTGACACTCAACTAGGGATACATTTAGAATGACATCATATAAGTTAAAGAGCTTCACAAACAAGTAACATACTTGTTAATATTTATAAATGATAATTCATCCAAGGAACGTAATAACATTTATTCTATAACTCATAAATATAGACGTGATACAATCATCTCTATGATTGCCAACTAAACATATAACCAACACCAGCTACACACGGAAAGAAGCGCAAACAGCCCGAAGGCATCCAAAAGGTACAATACGGAATCAATGAATTTACAAAACCGCTTTTTGAAACCATTCCTTATCCTCAGACAATTTTTGATATGTTTTGCTATGAATGCAGATTCAAAAGGTGGCGTACAGATGCTCTCTGCATTTAGTCCCCTCAATAGTGAAGTCTCTTTCCTCCCTCTAGAAGAGTTATGTCACCAAGATGGGGTTTCAAGCCTACTATCGATGGTAGAGTGCGAACTACCCAAGGGCAGGGGCAGATCTACTGTAGCACACCCAGGAGCACAGGACACTTGATCCAAAAATCAATTTTCTTTGGATATAACAATGTATATGTAATGTGGACACCCCCTATCCCAACATGAGAGGACACCACAAGCCAAAGCCCAGCCGAACATGACCCATCTTGTCTTAGGGACCCCTGGTCATTTTCATTCTGGATCCACCACTGTCCAAGGGGTTGACAATGTGGCTGATAATCCAAGTGAGTTGTGATCAGGGTACCTTGGAGGTTGGTGGCAAGTCCATACCCATCAAACAATTAATAATGAAGCTTCTTCGGGTTCCTTGTGGTACCATGCAAGTACCAGTGCCAATGGATGTGGAGGGCACATTGAAAGATAGATTCTCGAACGGAGGGAGGGGAAAGTCTGTCAATGTGGCCATACTTGCGATGATTAGTGGAACATATGAGGACACAGTTTCCAAATATTTCATGCTCGTCGTGTTTTGCCTATAGCACCCAACACAAGTCATTAAATCAACATATCTTTATTAAGCACAATCAGTGATGTAAAGAACACTAAGGAGATGAATTGGTGCGACTTCATTGGTGACTATTTGTTGCAAAGCATTAGGGACTACAAAGCATCACAAGCAGTTAATGTGCAAGTGCGTCCACATTCTTGATGTAAGTCAGATTCTTCTATTGGTCTTTTTTTAAGCATGCAAGTATCATATGTGTGTTTTCGTGACACAACAATTTTATTTTTGTTTCTTGCATCCTTTTTGTGTGCAGTTCATATACATTGACTTTGTATCTGCATCGAGCATATTGTGAGGACCCCAGATTATTAGGCTTGTAATGCTTAGTCACCAATTGACCCTACCATCATAAACAAAATAACTCGTGTCTTCGAGACATGTATACTTCCCATAAATGCAGTATACACACTCCTTTACAAAATTCGTGCATCAATTCCATTCATTCACATAGAACCGAAGCACAACAACAAACCAGAAGTTAATCTAAATAAAGGATAGTTATTACAAAAGAGAGGCCGACCGGCCAAGTACATACAAATACAAAATAAACAGCGGAAGCAAAAGTGCCATAAGATGGCCATAAACAAAGAGCCAATCAGTGTGCCTTTACCCCCCACAAGGCAACCGACCGGACCGCCAAGCTAATCGTCAAACCCGCAGCATATCTCACAAAAGTGAGGCCCTTGGGGCTCACCTTCCTCCTCTGCAACAAATAGTTAAGCTAAGTAAATGAGTACAAAAATTGTACTCCACAAGACTTACGTGTAGAATAACAGACCTATACATATGCTACATGCAAGCTTATTTAAGTGGAGGCTGTATATTTTATTTTCGGCACAAAGTAATCTTTATTTGCAATAATGTAGTATATTTAAAAGCAAGTTGACAAATCTGTTTTAATGTTCAAATAACAGTTGACAACAATAATAACAATAGATAGAGGACAACAACAATCCTGGAAGTGACTAAACCCATAGTCACCACAACAATAGCATGAATTACCCATCCATGCCAACCATGTCAAATTTTAATAAAAAGGTTGTAGTCTAACTCTTGTAAAACCTAATCAAGCATGTCCATAACCTAGGACGAGGCTATTCGAATAGTTTTATCCTGCAGAGTGTACCAATGTACCCACACGCTAGACCGCCTTTTTGCAAAGCTATTAAGCACACTTCCTTAGGTATGCCGACATGGCTAAGTCCTACGAGACATTTCCAATATTATGCATTAACTACGAGTCGCCCGTATGGATAGAAACCCATACGTTGTGTCGGGGTCATCGAAAGCCTTGGTCAACTACCCCTCACGTGGTAAAGCCTCGGACAACTGTGATACCCCTCAAGGTGGAGAACCTACCCGGAATCTCCACCACCGCACACCCAACACAATAACACATATCATTTTTCACACAACACATACAACCCACCTCCTGCGACTCGGAGCTAACACATGCCAAAGTACTAAGTCAAGAGAGGTCTCATATCCCTCTCTCGTGGTTAGCACGCAAAATTGCTTAGAGAGTATGACACAAGATGTTCGGTCCTTGTTGACCTAGGCATACTACCACAATCCAAACAACCACACCATCCAACCAATATGCCCAAGTCTAAATCAGTTTTTCATTTTCAGATTTTGACTTTATAAAGTAACAAAGCACAAGTGCTGGACATAAAGGAATAATAATTAGATGTGTGATCAAGATCATCGATGAAATCGATGATCGCCCATTACTACCGAAACTAAGCATTTCTAAGCAATTTCAAATCGCAATCTACTAAGTGACAAGAGCTCATCCAACAAACTCTAATCACAGCAAATAACCTAGGCTCATGGTAGTAGAGGATAATCAATTCCTACAAATTATGCAACTATAGGATCCACTAATCATAATTTAACACAACATAGCAATGCATACATACAAGTTGTAAACAATATATTAGACTTGAAAAATACTGGGATTAACATGATCAAACTGCTTGCCTGGTTGCTGTTGCTCAAACTGTTGCTGAGGGTCACTCTCGTGGTTATCACAATCGTTGGAACCTAACGAAAGAGCGAAAAAGAATCGATAAGAACAACGAATACGAAAAAGACTTAACAGCAAACTTTCTCCGAATGCTTTAAAATTTTTACAGTAGCAAGAGCATGATTTATAAGGAATTTATCAATAAGAACCAATTTATTTGGATTCTTAATGCAAAATATATGAGCAAAACAAGTCTGCTCAGCCTCATAAATCACAAATGCTACTATTCATTGCAACTAAAATTTTTGAAAAAATTTCTGGAGCTATAATGAGGTTAGAACCATTTTAGATTAAAGTTTAGTTAAAAACATAACTAACAAAATTTGAATCAACCGAAAAGAAATTAAAATGAAAGAGTTATGCATTTTACAAGTTAATTGCATTTTTCAGTTAACCAATAATCCTCCTCGGGAAAATCCAAAATTAAAATGACGTGGACGAGTATGGGCCGGAGATCTGAAATCCGATGTCCCACGCACAGAGCATAGCGCGCACGCACGGCTCACCACTCCACCGTTGGATTTGGATCCAACCGTTCATGTGGATCGAGGTGTTCGGTGGTCCGAACATTCACGCGATCATGACCCGTTGATCTAAAGATCGACGGTCCATAGTGAACTGCGTTCTAAATGCTCGCGCACAGTTCAACCAACAAAACTCGACGGCGAAGGGAGGCTCACCGCCGGCGACTCTGGTCACAGCGGCGCGAGCTAAGGCCCAAAATGGGTCCGCAATAGTTTTGCACACACAATGGGACCATTCATTGCGGCTGCGGCGGTCTAGAATGCCGGCAAACCGGAGTTGATAGAGGTGACCAAAAACGGTCGAAAATAAAAAATACAAAGAAGCTCCGCTGCGGTCCAAGTAAGCGAGTGCCAAGCAACTAGGGACTAAAGTGGAGCTACCTTAGCACTAGAGAGGCACAGAGGAGGTCGGAGCTGCTCCGGCGATGAAAAATGGTGCTTTCGGTCGAAAATAGAGAATCTCCAATTCAGCCAAGCCCTGGGGAAGTTTAGCAAAATTGAGCGATGGTTAAGCTTTATAGGATCAAGGAGCAGAGGGAGCAAGAAATGGAGAGGGAGAGCCACTGTGGTACCGCCTTCATCGTGAGCTTAAAGCTCGGCAATGGCGGTCGAAATAATTTCGGTTGAATGCAGCTCAAACAAACACTGAGGTGCTAGCTAGAGTTGCGAAAATGCTAAAGGAAGCCAAAGGGAAAGCAATGGAGCTTAAATAGAGGAAATAACAGAGAGCAACGGCAATAATCCCCCTTGGGTCAAACTTGCAATGAGGGCTCTGAGAGTGATGGGAGCAGTTGAGCAATGGACGTTTGAGGGCGGTGCACGACAGGTAATCAATGCGAGCAGAAGGAGCCGTTTAAAGGTGGTCACCGAGGTGACCCTACGCTGATCCATATCCTGCGCACGCCATGGCTTTGACTCAGACGCAACATTTGCTCAACGCGAGGAAGGAGACGACGCGGCCACCGTTGGATTGAAATCGGACGGTTCAAATGAACGAGACGATCGGCCGGTCCGAACGTTCACTTCAATTCAGGCCGTTGATATAAGATCCAACGATTTTCGTTGATCGAAACGTTCGGATGGTCCGAACATTCACTCCAGCAGGGGCCGTTGATCTAAGATCCAGCGATCCACAATGCTCGTGCCCGAGCGACCGCGTCGGGCGCAGTTAGTTGACTGAACCAAGTCACTTGGCTCGAGCCCGAGCCTGACTCGCGCCCAAGGAACAGTGAAAACCGGTAGGGTTTGAATCAGACAGCTGATTTTTGGAGGATTTGCTTAAGGTAGCAAACTAGCTCTAAAAATCATGAAATTTTAACTAGATGTTGCATACTTGAGGATCAACCTCACATAAAATCTCTAGAGATTTTTATGTACTGCATTCTTCTCCAGAAATTCTAGAAGGTTATGCCAAGAGTTTGACCAAGGTTTGACTTGCCTCCAAAATTATCAAATAATTTCTGAAAATTATGAGATAATTTAGAGGTGTCACACACCAGTCCTAGATCCAGGGAAAATTATTCCCAGGGGGTTGGACATAAGATTTTCACCAAGGAGGTTTAGGACCTGAGGGAATTGGGGATTTTGAGTTTGATTTTTCCACAATCCCTGTACAAGAATTATGGAATTGATCAAAAACATCCAGATGTGAGAAAAGTTTTAATTTCTCCTCATTTTTATACATTTGAAACACAATTCCACATTTGGGATGTTACACATATTGACCCCGTCAGGCCTCCCATGGCTGGAACATATTACGACTGCTCATCTCAAGTCTTTGAGTTCACATGATGTCAAGTTTTCAACGAGGAAGCACATTGAGACTGAATATGGTCGCTTGAAGGTGCGAGATTTCTCCAAAACTTTGTATGCTGCGTCAAACGAGGATGAAACACATGGGGCTGTTGGTGATATGTATAAGGAAACCTCGGTCGGTAAAGAGGTTAGTAGTTAGTGTAATACCCCGGCCTGCTCGTAGTGTGGCACATGTGGCCCATGAGAAGTTGTGTGGTGGGATTAGTCCCACATTGCTTGTCTCAAGTGAGTTGTACTAGTATATAATGCCTGTTGATCCAAACATAGCACCTCCGGTTAACCCTTTACACGGCGAGGACGAAAGTGTAAGTGAGGTGCTATGTGTAGGCGTCCGCCCCACGTGGTGGGCATTGAGCCGATTTTGGGTCAAGGTGTTACGATGGTATCGAGCATCAACTCACGCGCGGCGCGTGCGGGGATGTGGCGCGGCATATAGCGCATGGCGCATGTGGGCCCAGTGGACACATGGCATGGCATATGTGCCAAGACCGGACGCACGGACGTGTACCGAGGGGTGGTTCTGGGCATTTGCCGCAGATGCGGTATGTCGCCGAGGGCGCCACCCTTAAGGGGGTGAATGTAATACCCTACCGCCAGTGTGGCCCATGTGGCCCATGAGGAGTTGTGTGGTGGGATTAGTCCTACATTGCTTGTCTCAAGTGAGTTGTACTAGTATATAATACCTGTTGGATCCAAACATAGCACCTCCGGGTTAACCTTTTACACGGCGAGGACGAAAGTGTAAGTGAGGTGCTATGTGTGGCGGGTCCGCCCACGCTGGTGGGCATTGAGCCGATTTTGGGTCGTGGTGTTACGATGGTATCGAGCATCAACCTCACGCGGCAGGCGCGTGGGATAGAGGCGCGGGCATATGGCGCATGGCACATGTGGGCCCGGAGTGGACACATGGCATGGCATATGTGCCGGCACTGGACGTACGGACGTGTACCGAGGGGTGGTTCTGGGCATTTGCCGCATATGCGGTGTGTTGTCGAGGACGTCAGCCCTTGAGGGGGGGGGGGTGAATGTAATACCACGGCCTGCTCGTAGTGTGGCCCATGTGGCCCATGAGGAGTTGTGTGGTGGGATTAGTCCCACATTGCTTGTCTCAAGTGAGTTGTAGTAGTATATAATGCCTGTTGGATCTAAACGTAGCACCTCCGGGTTAACTCTTTTACACGAAGCGAGGACGAAAGTGTAAGTGAGGTGCTATGTGTGGGCGGGTCCGCCCCACGGTGGGCTGGGCATTGAGCCGATTTTGGGTCAGGGTGTTACAGTTAGTTTCATTGTTTCCCTAACCTTTTTATTTGGATTAATATGGATGATTACAGAGTGCGACACCAGTATGTATCAATCGTTTGATAGGATTATGATTGGTACCACGGATCGAAATCCCGTTCGGGAATTTCCTACGATGACCTGATTCGGAAATTCAAAAACTGTATGTAATTTGAATTTCAAAATTTGAACCTGGGTTTTCTCCGGATCGGTTACCGGCCTGTAACCGGAAAAACCAGAGAAAAAATCGGGAAAAACCAGAAAATGGTGAAAAATGGTAATTAGAAAATTTAAATTTGGAATAATGCAAATATTAATGAGAAAGTGTTTCAAGTTGTACATAAAAAGTACTCCTTGGTAGCTTCACTCTCTAGAGCAGTCTTCTCGTCCAAGCGTTCTAAAGCATGTAAAGTAATAGAAAACATAAGTTAATGGTAATGAATGATAACTTGACTAGCATACTAAAAACAATAACGAGTAGTAATTCATACCAGTACATTGTCGAGAAACGTGAAGGTTGTGCAATTTAGTCATTGTTGTCATATAGTACAAGTCCTTCATATGATAGGTGAGTTTTGTATTGATCCCAAATGTGTGTTTCGTGGGCATATTGTAGCCAATGATTGTAAAATTGTTGGTAATATTCGGGTTTGACCCACTGGTAAACCATTCTGGCATTGGTATTGAAGGACACAAGACCGTAATGGGAACTAGGATCAGAAGAGATGTCTAACAAATGAGAATCATCACGTAAGGTAATAGATTGGCATCTCGACGTCCATAAGTCCGAGTAGACCTTGAGCAAGTATGGGATTCATAGGAAGAAAAGTCATGTAGCTGAAATTGATCTTTTTGGCGACCCTTAGCCCTCGTGTAAGTCTTATAAATTGGTCTTGAAGCATGGTAACCATGGTCTTCATCCTGAGTAGCATGCGTGAAGTTTTGCTCGTAGGTGAATTCCAATGGTTGGTCTTGCCCTGCATCATGAGTTGTCCCACCATCAGCACCATCATCGGATGACGGAGAGCTACTATCACCAAACTCTTGGTACTGGACTTCATCAGATGGCGGACTTGCTATTTCTTTGTCGCTTCCCACAATATCCTCCTCAATGGCCTTTTTCTTCTTCTTATTAGGCATTTGTTTCCTTGTTTGTGTAAGTGAGGCAAAGTCCGCAGCTAATTTTTCAGTTGGTTGGCTACAATATTTCCTTTTCCCAAGATGACTCTTGCCAATATTTTTCTTTATCCATTGCCTTAACAGTTCATCATCTAGTGCTTTATCCAATTCCTTTTGATGGCTGGCATCTAATACAACTGTAGATGGCATGGGGTGCTCACCTTCCTCGTTTAGTTGGGGCTCCGATTGTATCATGGAGCTATCAAGCCACTCATGGATTGGGTTCTCTCTGTCGCACAGAGTGGCATTTATCAGATCACCAAAAGGATCTACATCTCTATCTTCATTCCTAGTCTCATGCTCTTGCAATCGTAGCCTTAGATTGTAGTGGACATACACGAGTTTTATATAGTTTATTGTACACAAGACGGTTCCTCAATTGTGTATGTATCAATGCAAATGTGCTCCAATTACGTTCACATCCACTGGACGAAACACATTGCGAGACAATCTGCAAGGCATATTTTGTTAATGTTGGTGTCTACGCTCCAAACGTCATCCACCATATAGCTACAAGTAACATAAAATTTATGTTAAACTCATAGTGATGGATCTTTTTCTATATATACGTAAGTTCATAACAACATACCTGCAGAATGACGACTAGCACTCATGTAAGCCTCATTTGAAGCAAATAAATCTCGGCGATTACGATATAATTCTAGCTCGCCTAGAGCCTGCACTACGTCGTCGGGTGTATCGGCTATTCTTTAAATTGCCATTGTCAGGGAAGCGACGAGGGCTGGATTCTTCCCCAGACTATATAAGTTGTGGCTCTTCGGGTTTAGCAATGATGCTGTGCAAACAAACACACTTAGAATGCTAGAAAAAATACAACAAATTGCAATTCTTGTTTGGATTTAGGAAACTATGAACTTGCTTGGAACTATATATGTGCGGTCCTTCATCATTGCAACTCTTCTATTAATAAGCTTTATGACACGATCATAAGTGGCCTTATCTTGTTTCAGTACGTCTTGAAGTTTGAAATTGAGCTCATACGTCTTTCCAACCATTCCTGCCACCGTTGCAGGTTTCTGTTGGTCTATATATCTGAGTAGTCGGTAAATTGGTTCTACCAATTTTATGACCCAATACATACTCGACCACCATTGTCTACTTGTGAGGCATGAATACATGTATTCTCCTTCCTCGGTCGTTCTCAAATGGTTGGAGGCCCATAGATTTTACAACATCCACTTTGTGAACTTTACTTTTCTATCCCAAAAACATTTCAAGAAAATAAATGTCGTTCCAAATCTTGTGGCGTTTGGACGAACTATCTCTCCTCCAATTTGTTGACGCATTTCATTATGGAGGTGACTGTGGTTGTATAGGAACAGACAAATCCTCTTAGCCGCCTTGACAACTGCATCAACCTCCTCGAACTGGCCAATATCCTTCAACATAAGGTTGACGGTATGCGCTGCACATGGCTGCCAGACTAAAGTTGGATACTCTTCAATTACCAGTTGGCATGCTTTCTTGTAGTTCGCACCATTGTCAGTCTTAATCTGTATGACATGTTTAACACCAACTTCTTTCACAACTCTATTGTAAGATCGAGGTGGCCGACTAGAGGTGGGTGAATAGGCGGAAGCTAATAACAAATTGGTTTTACACAATTAAAATCTAAATCAACTAAGCTCAACTAAGTGACCAACAAAATGAACACAAAACAATGAGAGCAATCATACAATGATATATAAACAATTAAAACATGTAATGTAAATTGCTCAAAGTAAAGCACAAGATAAAACAAGATGACACGATTATGTTTTACCGTGGTGTTCGGAGACTTGCCGGTCTTCCCTAATCCACGTTGAGGTAAGCCCAACCACGTTGGACCGGCTCCACTAATTAAGCCAGCACCTCTGAGGTAAGTCCAACCACTTGGACCGGTTCTAACACGAACCAACACTTCGCTCCACTAGGGTTGCTCTTCCTCCACTCCGGAGATGACGAGCACCAAACTACTCACAACAACACCGGGCCTTCTCACAAGCTTCTTGAGAAGATCACCGCGCACAACGCCTCCACGCCGTCTAGGTGTCGGCAAACACCAAGAGTAACAAGACTCGATGTTCACTTGAACTAATCAAGTGTCAACGCTCAAGTGGATACACAGTCCACTACCTAAGGCAACAATGCACTTAGGATTTACTCTCCAAGCTCGCCAAGTGCAACACATACACATAAGAGAGGAGAGGCTTGCTCTTAGCTCAAGAGGCTCAAAGGATTGAGTATAACACTCACAAGAAGACCAGCAACTATTCCCAACCGGCCAAGGTGGGTATATATAGCCCGCACATAAAAATTAGCCGTTGGGAGAGAATCTGCTGAAAAATCAGTAAATACGGAACTTCCGCCGTTCAAAGTCCGGAACTTCCGCACCTCAGCGACAAGCACAGCAACGGCTATATCAGACGAGAAACTAGCCGTTGGAAACATCAACGCGAACTTCCGCCAACTAATTTGCGGTACTTCCGATTATCGGAAGTTCCGCTTCTGATGGGCGGTACTTCCGCTTCCACTTAGGTCCAACACATGGCACCCTCTGGAAAAAATGTACCGCGCCAAAATCCGAACTTCCACGGTGCGGTAGTTCCGCTTCCAACATGGCGGTACTTCCGCGCTTCCATAAAACGGCTAAGTCCCGAAAAGGTGCTTCTTTGGAAAAAAGATACCGCCGGATTTCGGAACTTCCAGCCTGCGGTAGTTCCGCAGTTATAACGCTGGAACTACCGATTATCCTGACAAAGCAGCAATGGCTTTCAAAACAACTTCAATTGCAAAACACATTTGCCAATTGATGAGCCATGCCTAACAAGGTTCAGAGGTAAGATTCCTAACAAGTTGCAAAACACATTTGCCAGCTTTTAGAATCATACCACAAGGAAAAAGGGTACATGGACTTACACCATTTGCAAAACACATTTGCAAACTTAAGTCACATGCTACAAGAAATCAAACATGAGCATCAACTATTTACAAAACACATTCGCAAATAACAGCATCATGCCACAAGGCTAAGGTGCATGGACTTCAACCATTTGCAAAATACATTTGCAAACTATAGTCCCATGCTACAAAGATTAAATGCATAAGCATCAATTATTCACAAAACATATTCCCAAATAATAGCTCCATGCATAGATGAGCTAGAGCAAACACAATGAGCTATCAACACATGACTAACTCATGCTACTAGTCAAAACCCCTCTTAATAGTACGGCAATCCTATACTAGCAATTCGGTCTTTCAACCAAACACTAAGACCGGTAAAAGACTAGGAACACATGCTTAACCCTAGCTAGTCATAGCTTTGCCTTGCATCTTCTTGAAGCTTGATGACGCACATCAACACTTCAAGTCCAGGTCCTTGACTTTGACAATCATCAACACATGATGATTTCTTCTCTTCGGGATCTTGATGAAGACGAGGTGTCCGATCTTTCGATGAGATTGATAACTATCGATTTTGGTGGCGGTGACTCTCACGATCCGACTACAACCGTACGACGACGCTTGCGCCTTAGCAATCGCCAACCAACTCCAAGTGTTATTGACTCATTGGGCGTGATCAACCGTAACACGGTTCAATCCTGCGAGCAATCGAAGAACTAGCAAGAATAAGACGTAGCCAATCTGATATTGCGAATATGAATGAAGCATAAATTGTATTGCGAATAGCAAAGATGGGATCCTAAGTCGTTTGACAGTGGTCGCTCGACACAATCAAGAACGAGTTTGCACAATGGCTAAATCTAAACTCAACGAAATCCCGCTCAAGCGAGGAGACGGCGGCTCTATATAGGGAAACGACCACTAGGGTTACAAGGCCGTGTGGCCAAAGTGGAGGTGGCGCAGCACCTTCGACTCGGATTCGATACTGGATACGGACTTTTTGATAATTGTGGCGGCTCGGATAGAATTTGATGATGAGGTTGGATCCATTAGAAAGTAGACTTGATAAGCTTTCCATGAAGTCCAGAACGCCCCAAACGGAGTCCGTATGAAGAAGTTACGCCCGCTTAAAGTTAGTCCCGACGCCGTAGTCCGAATCGACTCGAACGAGCCCACTCGAACTCTTGCTTGTCTTGGACCCAAAGTGACGTGATGATCTCTATTATGCCTTCCATACATCTCCACGACTCCACATGCCTCTCCATGGTCCTTTCCCATATTCCTAAGCACAATTAAATCACTTGCATTAGGTAGCGGTCTATTCTCGAGTATATAATCCTAGGAACGAATTCACCGATAATTAAGTTGGCGAGCACGAGCTCTGTAAGAGGTACTTGTACTTGGTTGTGGTTGAGTTGTGTGTGTAGGCACGGTTATATCCATGGTAGGGATGTCCTCATCATCCTCCCTTCTTGCATTTGAGTCGTCCTCGACTCAAGCTCATCCTCTTCCCCAAGTATGGCTTCAAATCAGCAATGTTAAATGTGGGACTAACCCCAAAATCTGCAGCGCTCAAGCTTGTATGCATTATCATTAATCTTTTCTAACACCTTGAAAGGACCATCGGCTCTTGGCATCAATTTTGATTTTCTCAATTCGGAAACCTATCTTTTCTTAAATGCAACCAAACAAGATCCCCGTTCAAAAGTTAAATGTTTCCTCCCGACTACCAAAGAAGTTTATATCTAGCATTCATGCGCCTATATTCTCTTTAGTTGTCTCATGTATTTTTAAAATTAATTCAAAGACATGCTTAGCATCGTGGTTCAATTTCTCCAAGATGGAATGATCATTAAATCAATAGGAGCACGAGGCACAAAACCATAAACAACTTCAAAAGGGCACATCTTTGTAGTAGAATGCAATGACCGATTATAAGAAAACTCAATATGAGGCAAGCATTCTTCCCACAATTTTAAATTCTTTTTCAACACACCCTAAGCATGGTAGACAAAGTTCTATTCACAACCTCGCTTTGTCCATCGGTTGGGAATGACAAGTAGTAGAAAATAACAGCTTAGTCCCCAATTTAGCCCATAAAGTTCTCCAAAAATGGCTAAAGAATTTAGCATCACGATCTGAAACTATCGTATTAGGCACACCATGCAAGCGAATAACTTCGCGAAAGAATAAATCAGCAATATTGGTAGCGTCATCGCTCTTATGACAAGGTATAAAATGGGCCATCTTAGAAAATCTATCAACAACCACAAAATGCTATCCTCCCCTTCTTTGTCCTAGGCAATCCTAAAACAAAGTCCATCGAAATATCTTCCCACGGAATGCTAGGAACGGTAAAGGCATATATAAACCATGAGGATTAAGTCGTGACTTAGCTTTTTGACATGTAGTGCAATGAGCAACGTGGCGCCGACGTCCCATCTCATCTTTGGCCAAAAGAAATGATCGCAAGTATGTCCTCTGCTTTCTTCACACCAAAATGTCCCATTAACCCACCTCCATGTGCTTCTGAACAACAATGAGATTTAACGGAACTAGCGGGAATGCACAACTTGTTAGCTCTAAACACAAATTCATCATTAATGACAAATTTATTCCACATTTTCCCTTCTTTACAATTCAACAATATTTCTGCAAAATCAGCATCGTGCACATATTGCTCTTTAATAGTCTCTAATCCAAAAATTTTGAAGTCAAGTTGTGATAACATGGCATATCTCCTAGACAAAGCATCAGCAATAACATTCTCCTTTTCCTTCTTGTGTTTTATGACATAGGGAAAAGACTCAATAAATTCAACCCACTTTGCATGTCTACGGTTCAATTTACCTTGACTTCGAATATGCTTTAGAGATTCATGATCAGAATGTATAACAAATTCTTTGGGCCATAAATAATGTTGCCAAGTTTCTAAGGTTCGAAAGAGGGCATATAACTCCTTATCATAAGTAGAATAGTTCAAACTAGGCCCACTCAATTTCTCACTGAAGTATGCTATAGGTTTGCCTTCTTGTAACAACACACCACCTAAACCAATTCCGCTTGCATCATATTCTAGCTCAAAAGTCTTGTTGAAATCAGGGAGTTGGAGTAGAGGTGCATGTGTTAACTTATCTTTCAATGTGGTGAAGGCATTCTCCTGTGCGGTGCCCCAAACAAATGGCACGCCCTTCTTGGTAAGCTCATTCAATGGTGCGGCGATAGTGCTGAAATCCTTCACAAAGCGGCGGTAGAACCCAGCAAGTCCTAAAGCTCCGCACCTGCAGTGACCCAGTGTTAGAGTCGGCCAACTCAGATTGCTTCAACCTTGGCTTGATCAACTTCAATTCCGTGGAGTAACAACATAGCCAAGAAACGCGACTCGATCGGTGCAAAAGGTGCACTTCTCAAGGTTACCAAATAGGCGTGCATCACGTAAAGCCTTAAAAACAGCACGTAAATGGTCCAGATGTTCTTCTAATGATTTGCTATATATCAGTATATCATCAAAATAAACCACCACAAATCTACCAATGAAAGCACGCAAAACCTCATTCATTAGTCTCATGAAAGTACTAGGAGCATTAGTTAAACCAAAAGGCATTACTAACCACTCATATAACCCGAACTTAGTTTTAAAAGCCGTTTTCCATTCATCGCCTAATTTCATGCGAATTTGATGATAACCACTACGCAAATCAACCTTGGAGAAGACAACAGAGCCACTCAATTCATCAAGCATATCATCTAACCTAGGAATAGGATGACGATACCTAATGGTGATATTATTAATTGCCCTACAATCCACACACATGCGCCATGATCCATCTTTCTTTGGTACCAAAATGACCGAATAAAGACAAGGGATAAGAGATTCGCGCACATACCCTTTATCAAGCAACTCTTGAACTTGGCGCTGATTTTCTTTAGTTTCTTCTGGATTTGTCCTATATGGTGCTCGGTTGGGCAATGATGCACCGGGGATTAAATCGATTTGATGCTCAATCCCACGAAGCGGTGGCAGCCCCGGCGGGATGTCCTTTGGAAAGACATCTTTGTACTCCTGCAAAATGTTAGTGACAAGAGTGGCAAAGAAGAAGGTATATCCTCAAATGAAAACAATGCTTCTTTGCAAATTAATGCATAGCAAATGTAATTACTAGCATCCAGTTGAGTCATATCAGTTTGGTAGCAAGAAAACAAGCACCTTTCAATTTAATTTCTTTATTTTGTCATGAACAGTTTAGGTTCTTTCTTTATATGTTGCTCAAGATTTTTGCTACAATCTGATTTTCGCTCTTAGTATTCTCCTTCTCTTCTAGCTCTAGCAAGGTCATCTTTAACAATTTGTTCAGAGTCATAGGATGCAAGACAATTTTCTTTCCCTTGAACATGAGAGAGTATTGATTATTCTTACCATGATGTATACAATCGAGATCGTATTGCCAAGGTCTTCCTAATAATAATGAACAAGCTTGCATGGGAACAACGTCGCAATCAACATAATCATGGTATGAACCCATAGAAAATGTATTCTCACCATCCGTGTTACCTTCAACTTACCATTGTTTGTTGAACCATTGAATATGGTATGGGTGGGGATGAGGTTTAGTCGACAACGCAAGCTTCTCCACCATATCCATACTCGCCAAATTGTTGCAACTCCACCATCAACAATTATGCGAATGGAACGTTCCTTGACAACGCCCTTGATTTGGAATAAATTATGGCGCCGATTCTCGCTCGGCATGAGACACTTGAGCACTTGGTACGCGCTGCACTATAATGCTCAAATACTTGTCGGCATCTTCGGCGTCAACATGTTCCTCCTCATGGTTAGATTTATCATCATGTCTGCGCAGGTCATTTGCAAGTATAGCATATGTTTCATCATCTAAATCACTAGCGAGGAATACCCACCATCATCACGTATAATCAATACACGCTTGCTTGGACAAATCCGCATCATGTGTCCATAGCCTCTGCAACGATGGCATTGAACGTCCCTCGCTCGTCCCTGTCAAGCAACCAAGAGGAAGTTTTGCGGAAGTTGTGGTGCTTGTTTTGGGTGCTTCAAAACTCTTGTCGCTGAATTTGATGTAGTAGGGCGCCGCTTGTTGTTGGCGGTTAATGGTGGGGCCGCCATAGTGGATGAGGAAAAAGGTGTACGCGCCCACGAATTTGTGCGACTGTAGAAGAGTTAGATCGCGTTCGCGTCGGCGTCCTCGCACTTCGCTCACTTTGCAAGCAAGATGAAACAATCTAGTCATGGAGTTATAATCTTTATAATCAAGAATATCCGAATTTCACGATTCAATCCTCCCAAAACCTAGCCATTGATGCCTCCTCATTCTCAACTAACCCACAACGCAACATACCAATTTGTAATTCCCGATAGTATTCTTCCACGACTTTGCACCTTGTTGTAAGCGTTGCAATTTATTTAACAAATCACGAGCATAATATGAGGGAACAAATCGATGACGATAAGCAATTTTAAAACCTCCCAAGTGTTAGGTATGTTATTGGGATGTTGACGGCAATGTTCTTTCCACCAAATAGAAGCAAAGTCGGTAAATTCACTAGTAGCACCCTAACTCGCCTATTATCGGAAAATCATGACAAGCAAATTTTTGATCAACAGCTAGTTCCCAATCTAAATAACTATCGTGGTCATATTTACCATTAAAAGAGGGCATATTGAATTTAACTGAGCAAAAGCATCTTCATGGTCACGCACCTCACGTCGTGGGGTTCTCTTCGCATACCTTGCCTGCTAAAACGCAATTGGCGATGAGCTCGATCGTTGTTGTGGTTAGCTCGCCATCCGCCTCGGAATCACCCACATATTCATCTTGTCCTCTACCGCCACAAAGAGGAACGATGAGTCGGCTTGGACAATCTCCTCAAGGCGCGCCATAATATCTGCCAAAGAATTATTAGTGATACCTTGTGCTCTCTCCATCGCAGCGAGCGTTGCGTTTGTCTCAATCTGGGTGCTCTCTAGTTGAGCAAGTCGCTCATTTGTAACTCTGACGTCCTCCTCAAGGCCCTCCGTACGATGATTCATTTCGCGTGAAATGTTGTATGATTCCTTCGTCGACGGGATCGTGAGATCTATCTTGATCAGTAAACTCTCCAGAACCTGCCATTGTTAGCGAAAACACAAGAATATGTCCTAACAAGAACTAGGGGCGAAGTATGGTGGTTCAAAGTCGCTAGCACTCAAACCTTCTATCGAATTCTTACCAATTCTTACCAAGCACACAGGGGCGATCGGCAACCAGTGGTGACAATATATCTTCGAAGATTGGATGGAGCGATTGCCAGGTAAAGCTCAGCCTGTACGGTGTAGAAAAGGTGTAGCTGGGAGGGCTCAAGTTTAGTAGCAAGGAGTAGCAATAATCAATTCAGAAAATGCAAGCTGAAAAATCGTTCAACGCCGGTGGGTGCTGGCCCTAGGCTAGACCGTACTAGAGACGCGAGCCTAGCACACAAACGAAGACACACCGTGCAGAAAGAAACTAGATGGCGTTGCATACGGAGTTTTGGAGCTCGGAAAAGGGCGCCGTCTTCACAGGGGACCTTAGAGTCACGTGCAGAAGGGCTCTGTCAATTTTGAGCAAATTCTAAGAAATTTGATTTTCCTCGGTTTGCGGGCCCGTTTTGAGGCCCTAAACGACCTTTTTTGGGGTCAGAGCTACCGCGTGTGTGCCTGGTGGCTTACACGGATCTAAAATCTCCTGATTCACCTGACTTCACTTTTTCGCTCTATTTTCCAATTTCCTTTCCAACGGATCAAAAATCGCCTCAATCGGAGGTCGTATGCAAAAGTTAGGTTTTTCTCTCTCTTCTGTTTTTTTTATAATGCCGCGGCTCTTCTAGATGCGGCTGCCTGTTTTTTTTTCACACACGATGCGGCAGAACACTACTCCAAAACCAACTCCGAGATCGTGTCCTACTCTGAGATCGTGTCCTACTCTGAAACCAAACTAGGGCAAAGCCTCCCTAGAGATTGAGTCCTCCTCTTTTCTACCCACGTGGTAGTTCGGATCTAATCGAGCAGTTAGACAAAAACGTGAATGTAACTCAAACTCTAGAGGAACTAGACACTAAGACCAAAGAAAGAACACGACGATGCAACCGAAAGTTCAACAATGCAATGTATTGAAAAGAAAAATTGCGAGGCTAAGACCGGTTTGGACAGATTGATCTACTACTGCTAATAAATTTTTTTTTGTTTTTGTGTACTCTGGGTAAGGAAAAGCAATCTAATCTATGGTAAACTGGAAATTCTCGCCGAGCAACCTTGAGCTCTGATACCACTTGATGAAGACGAGGTGTCCGATCTTTCGATGAGATTGATAACTATCGATTTTGATGGCGGTGACTCTCACGATCCGACTACAACCGACGACGACGCTTGCGCCTTTAGCAATCACGAACCAACTCGAAGTGTTATTTACCTCATTTGGGGCGTGATCAACTTTGAACACGAGTTCAATCCTCGTGAGCAATCGAAGAACTAGCAAGAATAAGACGTAGGCAATCGATATTGCGAATATGAATGAAGCATAAATTGTATTGCGAATAGCAAAGATAGGATCCCGTTTCGTCTTGACAGTGGTCGTTCGACACAATCAAGAACGAGTTTGCACAATGGCTAAATCTAAACTCAACGAAATCCCGTTCAAGCGAGGAGACGGCAGCCTATATAGGGAAACGACCAATTAGGGTTACAAGGCCGTGGGCCAAAGTGGAGGTGGCGCAAAGACCCTTCGACTCGGACTACGACGATACGGACTCTTTTGATAATTGCGGCCGGCTCGGATAGAATTTGATGATGAGGTTGGATCCATTAGAAATTAGACTTGATAAGCTTTCCATGAAGTCCAGAAACGCCCCAAACGGAGTCCGTATGAAGAAGTTACGCCCGTTTAAAGTTAGTCCTGACGCCGTAGTCCGAATCTGACTCCAGAACGAGCCCAGCTCGAACTCTTGCTTGTCTTGGACCCAAAGTGACGTGATGATCTCCATTATGCCTTCCATACATCTCCACGACTCCACATGCCTCTCCATGGTCCTTTCCCATATTCCTAAGCACAATTAAATCACTTGCATTAGGTAGCGGTCTATTCTCAGTAGTATATAATCCTAGGAACGAATTCACCTGATAATTAAGTTGGCGAGCACGAGCTCGGGTAAGAGGTACTTGTACTGGTTGTGGTTGAGTTGTGTGTGTAGGCACGGTTATATCCATGGTAGGGATGTCCTCATCAGATCTTGTCTTGAACATCATCAACACATGATGCATTCCTTCATTTGACCTTCATCAACACATGATGGGTCTTCTCTTGATTTGATGTGCATCAACACATGATGCAACCTTTACTTCAAGTCTTCATATGCATCACCACATGATGCATCATTCAGTTGAATCTTGACTTGATGATCAACTCATGATCATCCTAAGTCTTCATCATCCTAGAACATAACCTATACATCCAACTTATGAAAAATGTTAGTTCCACAATACGATTATCATTAATTACCACAACATACCATTAACACATAATGGTGGGACAAGACACTTCAATCTTTCCCTCTTTGGTAATTGATGATAACTATTTCAATCACACATAAATTGATTTAGATAAAAGTAACACATTATGAGTATATATAAACTACACAAGTCATATATATATTCACAACATGAGTATGTGAGAACTACACAAGTTCTACATACTCAAAACTTGAGTATACGAGAACTACATAAGTTCTATATGCTCAAATCATGAATATATAAAACTACACAAGTTTTATATATTCGAAGCATGAGTATACAAGAACTACACAAGTTCTATATACTCAAAACATAAGTATACAAAAACTACACAAGTTTTGTATACTCAAACGGATATGTTTCAAAGTAAAGATCCTAATTATATGTGGTAAAGGGAATATTGATCAATACTAGTGAAACCACAAAATATAGAATGAGCTCTCCCTAAATGTGTGCATACACATATGTGTAAAGAAAACATATGCGCATATTCAAGATATACTTATGGTGGAGTTCAACCTATATTTTGGATCCGAGGAATGCAACAATATATAAGAGTGTAAGTCAAATGCATACCTTGTTGAATTTCACATTTATATCCAAATGAGACTAAACATGATAACACTAAACAAGAGAGTTAGTCTCACAATTAGATTTGTCATTAATCACCAAAACACTCCATTAGCTCATAATGGCGGGTCTAGATCCTTCATCTGTGAATCTCACGATACAAAAAGTCAGCATTTTGTATCTCACCGGTTGCATTCACTGACTTATGGAAAAATATTCTTCCATTGCAGTACAACATGAAGTTAATGATACTCATTTATGTAGGCCCAGTCCATGAATCACACATAATAGAGACTTAATATATATCCCAGTCTTCTTTGAACTGTGCTACATACTCCTTTACCTCTTGTTCGTTAGCATCAAGATATGTCCCATCGATTTCATGCCCTCTTGGTGACGGAACCCCTTGGACAAGTTCTTGTGTCTCTTTGATGATGGCACGAAAATAACGACACTCTGCTTTAACTCCAGCAGTGTCATTACTATGGAACCACTTAGACCAAATTTCTCCAAGTTTCGACTTTGCTTCTCCACGAAGTGCTATATCAATGCGAGGTTGGACGGTGCCCAACTGCGCAAAATATCAGAATCAACTCTTATGGACTGTGACCTACCAAACATCCTCGAAAAAGCATTCCTTTCTGTACCACTGCCTCTGCCCCTTCCACTTCCACTTCCCGTACCACTTCCACTACCACCACCATGTTCAAACGTCGCACCCCTGGCTTTGGCCCTTTGTTGCAGCTGATGTACCTCTAACGACTCCTGACGAGCCCATTCCATTTGCATTTCCTCGTTATTATCGAAGGCATCTTCATATGATGGACCACGAGCTACAGGTTCTCTTGCGGCTTCCTCCATTCGCAGTCGTTCATCTTTAAGATATTTCTTTCTTGCCTTCGCTTCTTCAAGACTTGCCAGCATGAGCCTTCGGACTTCTGCCGGAACCCCATTGCAAGCAACAACATCTCCGTGTCTCCCAGCAAGATATTGTTTTAGGCGGGTGACACCTCCGCCTGATTTTGTTATATTACAGAAAGTGGATAGACAGGTGATGAGTTTAGTCATTTTGTTCGGACGTCGAAACTTGTCGAAACTTCTTTTGATCATCTGTCACATTCCATTCAAACATGCTGAAATGTTTAGTGATAGTTGTTTAACCTTCCCTTTTTCATCTGTCTTTTTTTTCAATAGACAGATGCTATGAACAAGTTGATCAATAAGTTCAATATGAAGCTTCAGTCCAGACACCATCAACTTGTCCAAGATGCCATTCAATATTTTGAGTCACAGATTGCGTCATCCGACGCGGAAATCCTCGCTGAGTTCCGTGATGAACTAAGGAAGATTGAAAGGAAGAAACACATACCTTCTACTGTTGTAACCAAAGACCCCAAAATTCCAGTCGACAAAGAAGCCGACGGTGCTAGCCATCATTTCTATAAGGACATTTGCTGTAATAACTTGCTTGATGAGGTGGTCAAAATCGGCATTGCTGTTGCTTAAGAGGCGACTAGCATCAATGCTTAGGCTCAAGATGAAGCTATTGCCAGGGCTAATGAAGGGGTTCAAGCTGTAGGTGAGGATGATACTGGCAATGATGAATTTCAGTCGGCTATTGAAGATGATCATGCACTTGCCAAGGATAATGAAGAGGATTATGCACTTTCCAAGGCTGGTGAAGAGGATCATGGACTTGCCAAGGCTAACGAAGAGGATCATGCACAAGGGGATGCACCTCACAATGATGAATTGCAGCTGGATGTCAAAGAGCCATCCCCAACACTGATGATCCCCATTGATACAAGGCTGCAAGCCAAAATGGACAAGCTGAGAATTGAGCTCACCCTTACTAATATATATCCCTTATAACATATTTTTCCTTTTTTTAACCGCACCTCGATGAAACATATTCAATAGTCTCATTTTTTCATGAAACCTTTTAGTGAACCCTTTGAAAGTTATATCAAGATAGATGAAGTTATGCTTATATCTATTGTTTTGATCAATAGTCTCATTCCCACGAAACATGATCAACAGTCTCATGTTCAGTCTCGTTAAGTTTCACCCAGTTCCTTCACGTTTCTTTAAGTGTCGACAAGTATTATCCTTGCCATTCAAGTTTTTGGAAAGGTCTCATTCTTAGTTATCTAGTCTAATACAAGTTTCAAACATGTATCGTCCTTGCCATTCAAGTTTTAATCTCATTTTCATGGAAACTTGATCAATAGTCACATCTTCAGTTTCATTAAGTTATAGATAAGTATCATCCTTGCCATTCAAGTTTTACATAGGTCTCAACCTTGTTTATCTAGTCTAATACAAGTTTTTCGGACAAGTATCATCCTTCTCATTCAATAGTCTCATTTTTAATCAAACCTTTAATGAACCATTTGAAAGTTAATGCCAAGACTGATGAAGTTATGCATATATCTGTACTTTGATAAATAATCTCATTTTCATGAAACATTATCAATAGTCTATCTTCAGTTCATTAAGTTTCACAAAGTTACTTCAAATTTTATTAAATTTCACACAAGTATCATCTCATTCAATAGTCTCATTTTTCTGTCTTTTAAATAATTTATGTGTTCATGATGTATATATTGTAGCACTATTCAACTACCCACACAAACAGATATTGGTGACTTAGAGGAGACCCCACGACCTGGAGACGCGCAGAATATCCTTCCACTGACTAAGCCAATACCCGATGGGGAGCGGTTCCCCTTGTTTCACAATTGTAACACCCTGACCCAAAATCGGCTCAATGCCCAGCCCACCGTGGGGCGGACCCGCCTACACATAGCACCTCACTTACACTTTCGTCCTCGCTTCGTGTAAAAGGGTTAACCCAGAGGTGCTATGTTTGGATCCAACATGCATTATATACTAGTACAACTCACTTGAGACAAGCAATGTGGGACTAATCCCACCACACAACTCCTCATGGGCCACATGGGCCACACTACAAGCAGGTCGGGGTATTACATTCACCCCTTAAGGGCGACGCCTCGGCGATACCGCATACGCTGCAAATGCCTGTAACCACCCCTCGGACACGTCCGCAGGTCCGGTGTTTGCACATATGCCATGCCATGTGTCCACTCCGGCCCATGCGTCATGCGCCATATGCCCGCTTCGTCCCGCACGCGCGTGCGTGAAGGTTGATGCTCGATACCATCTCGTAACACCGATCCAAAATCGGCTCAATGCCCAAATTTCACCGTGGGCGGACTCGCCTACATATAGCACCTCACTTACACTTTCGCCCTCGCCGTAAAAGGGTTAACCCGGAGGTGCTACGCTTGATCCAACAGCATTATATATCGCTACAACTCACTTGAGACAAGCAATGTGTGACTAATCCCACCACACAACTCCTCATGGGCCACATGGACCACACTATGAGCAGCCGGGTATTACACTCACCCCTAAGGGTGACGCCTCGCAAAGATACCGCATACGTGACAAATGCCCAAACCACCCCTCGGACACGTCCAGTGCGTCCGGTGCGGCACATATGCCATGCCATGTGTCCACTCGGGTCCACATGTGCCATGCGCCATATGCCCGCCCTTCCCCGCACGCTCCCGCAAATAAGTTTGATGCTCGATACCATCGTAACACCACGACCCAAAATCGGCTCAATGCCTAGCCAGTAGGCGAACCCGCTCAAGCGTAGCACCTCCGGTTAACCCTTTTACACGAAGTGAGGACGAAAGTGTAAGTGAGGTGCTATGTGTGTGGTCTCGCTTACTACGCGGCCGGGCATTGAGCCGATTTTGGGTCAGGGTGTTACAACAATAGTATGAAGTTTCTTTGAAACTTGACAAGTCTAGACATATTTCACTCAAGTTTCATAAGAAATCATAGAAAGATCAAAGCAAGTTTCAGAAAGTTCTACATTATGATTTTCAAACAAAAATATAAATCGAGTTTCAAACAAATTTCATGGAAGTTTCAAAAATTCGGTTGAGTTTCACACAGTTTCAAGCACCTGGGCTCGACAACGTCTGCCCAGTCGGCCCGCCACCTCTTGGCACTCATCCAGTTTGATTTGTTGTGCCTGCAACCACGACCTCCGCTATCGCCACTTCGTGGTCGCACGCTGTCACCGCTATCGTTCCTCCCTTGTCGCCTTTATGGTGTCCCGAACTTTCACCGCGCAAACTGCTCTTCGTGGATGATTCATCGAACGCTCAGGTCAGCACGTGGCCGCTGCGCTCGCACTGCTACCACCTATCGTGCTCGCTTGCCACCCACAGAAGCTCGCCCACCAATTATATGTGAGTTTGGATGAATAGTCTTGCTTCGCCCTTCATTCTTCGCAACATTGCCATTTGATTTCGGGGATGAGAAAGAGAAATAGAGGAGTGGAAGGGAACGAAGCTACATGTAAAAAAGGAATGGGAAATAGAACGATGCTTCACATGAAAGGGATGTGACGGTCACAGGGAGAAATAGAGGAGTGGAAGGGAACGAAGCTACATGTAAAAAAGGAATGGGAAATAGAACTATGCTTCACATAAAAGGGATGTGACGGGTCACAGGGACCGACACTTAGCGTAAATCACACGAAGAGGATCCCAATGAGGCTGAAATCCAACGGTGATTTGCTACACCGTTGGTTTCTAGCAAACACTATACCGTTTGCTAGTATTTCTAAAAAATTATATGGTTGCTTTAAGTATGGTTTGAAATTACAAGACCAACCTAATATTCTCCTCGGACCATATACAACAAAAATAAAATTGCTGTGATAATAATAGTACTATGCACCGCATGATATGACCACCGTCTTTTGTGCCCGAAGAAAACATATCAGCGTTGTCAGCAACGATTTGGTAAACAAATGTGTTTTCTACTGAATTTCATATATTTTGCTCCCTGTTTGATGGAAGACAGCGACATTGACCTGGGTCACAAAATGCTAAAACAACGAGTTTTTTTTTTAAAAAAAAAATCTGAAAACATCTCAGTGTGATCCACCACACCATGTCATAAAATTCCCTATTTTCCCCTGACAAAGTACACCTAATACCAACAAAACTTCACAGTATTTGTTTAAGATGGCTTAGATAGGGGTACTACGTAGATTTATTGCCCATGGAACAGTCCAGAAACAATTCAAATAAACTGTCTTCATACCAATGTATTAGGAGGTGTAGATTAATCCTATCACTAACGGGTCCGGATCCCATGGAGTTACAAAGTTAACTCCACCTGATGGAGTTGCCAATCTCAGCCGTTCCTTCCCTCCAATGGCTTAGATTATGCCACATAACTACTGCTCCCAATGGCCACACAGTCCCGAGAAGCACGTTTGCATGAGTCTCGTCTTATTGGCGTGCGCGAGGCTCCTCGCCATGGCGTTCCTAGGTGAGCATATGTATGCCAATGTTGTGCGTTGTTGCAGCACTGTGTGCACGCATCTGACATGCATGCACGACGTGTGTGTGTGTGTGTGTGTGCGCAGAGAGGTCTGGGCACGGACGGCGGAGCGGCAGGTGTCGCGGATGCGTGCGCGGTACCTGCGGGCGGTGCTCCGGCCGGCAGGACGTGGAGTACTTCGACCTCAAGGTGGGCTCGACGGCGGAGGTGATCACCAGCGTCTCCAACGACAGCCTCATCGTGCAGGACGTGCTCAGTGAGAAGGTGCCCAACTTCGTCATGAACGCCATCATGTTCGTCAACAGCTACGCCGTGGGGTTTACGCTGCTGTAGCGGCTCACACTGGTGGCGTTGTCGTCCGTGCTGCTGCTCATCATCGCGGGGTTCATGTACGGTCTCGTCCTCATCGGCCTCGCGCGCCGGATCTGGGAGCAGTACAAGCGCCCGGGTGTCGTCGTCGAGCAGGCTGTGTCGTCGGTGCGCACCGTGTACTCGTTCGTGGCGGAGAGGAGCACCATGGCGCAGTTCTCGGCGGCGCTTGAGAAATCAGCGCGGCTCGGGCTCAAGCAGGTGCTCGTTAGTACTCGTGTATATATATCGGCCCATTGACCTCCTGAATATACAAGTTGTTATTTCAATATGGTATCAGAGCATTAGGGTTACCTCTTCTAGTCGCTGCCGCCGGTTTCCCTCTCGCTCGTGCAACTTCGTCTGTCGCTTCGTCGGCATCATCTACGCCCGCGCCAAGCTGCCGGCCTCGGCACCTCAGGAGATGCCGAGCTCTCTTCGGGCGACCGCCACCACCGTCGCCGCCTCGGGGTTCGTCGAGTGCTCCGAGCGCCGCACCGAGCTGCGCAAGAACGGGAGACGCCGAGCATCGCTAAGCCGGCCTCGTCGGCGACCGCCGCCCGCTCGAGCATCGCTGTCCTCGAGCTCGCGCCAAGCTGGCTCGCTCGTCCGACTCCGCGGCCTCCGCCGTCTCGGAGCCGCCTCGCTCTCTTCGGCGACCACCGCCACCGCCGCAGCCTCGGGGTTCGTTGAGTGCTCCGAAGGCCGCACCGAAGCTGCGCAAGAACGGAGACGCCGAGCATCGCTTAAGCCGCCGGCCTCGTCGGCGATCCGCCGCCGAGCATCGCTGTCCTCGAGCCAGCGCTAAGCCGCCGGGCTCGTCGACGATCATTGGCCGCCACCGCCACGCCGCCAGCCATCGCCAACCGCGCCCGCCGTCACACAAGGGGGAAACCCTAGTAAGGTTTTCCCCCGTTTCGTGATGGGCCGGGTAAAAGCCGACCCAGCCGGCTCTTTTTAAAAGGAGCCGGAAAGAAGAAAAAAAAGAGAGAAAAAAAAACGTTGTTCTAACTGCCGCGGCGTCGGTAGCGCATGTTAGACCTCGTTGTCTTGGTCGCCGCGTCGTCCAGCGCCGCCTACCAATGGGCACCGTTTCCCTCCCTCGCTGTCCGGTGATCTTCGACGGTGTTAATTACACCGACTTTGTGTCTCACATGCGCATCCACATGCGTGGTCTTCGTCTCTAGGGCGTCCTCTTTGGCGATGTCACCTGCCCGCCATGCCCTACTCCTCCGACGGAGCTTTACGCTGCGCGCGCTTCCTCCGACGGTGACAAGGCCGCTATTGAGGTGGCTGCCCTATCGATGAGAAGACTGCCTCTGCCTACCAAGAGGCTCTGGATTTCTACATGGATCGCTTGACTACCTACACTCAGTGGTGCGACGACGACGCTCGGGTTGCTGCTGTCCTCATCGCCAGTGTCCAGCCTCAGTTCTCTTATTAGATTGTGGGATTTTCTTCGGCTGTTCAGATGTGGACTCATCTTCGACAAAGACTACGAACCCTCCGAGATGCCTCTACCGCCGAGAGTTCGTCAGAGCACTCTTCGCCAGGTGATGCTACTTTGCTGACGCCTTCTCGCTCATAGTTCTGCGATCAAGGCCAATCGACTCTCTTCGCACCGCCGGTTGCTGTTCTGCTCATGCCGCCTGGCCGTCCGCTCGACTGGAGTTTCAGCTGTTCACGAGTTCCTTACTCGTCTTCGCCCCGAAGTTCGAGCGCAGGCGTGCCCGGCTACTTGCACGCCACCCTCGTGTCACTCTTCCGAGGCCCTTACCGAGATACGCGCGAGAGAGACTCGTCACGAGTGGTGCCGGCCGATGCAACTCCTCCGTGCTCGCCGCCCGACACACTGCTACACCGATCGCTTCACGCTTGATCTGACGCCTCCTCCAAATGCCGCCACCAGTGGTGGTGGCCGCCCTCCATCTGGCGGTGGTCGTCCTCGCCGCTCTCCTTCGCGACAAGATCGGCCACATTGAGTCCCGAAGGCCGCAAGAAATGGCATATTTCACGCCGTTCTTCTCCTAGCACCGCACCGGTATTTCTACATCGACGCCTACATCGACTACTTCCGCTTTTCTCTCCGAAAGCGTGAGATAGCGACTTGACGATCGCTGCCGCCTGTGTTCTTCCTCGGCAGTTCTCGCAGTTCTCGCGACTAACTCTTGCACCGAGAAACCACCTCCTACACGCATGCAGTACCCCGTGGATCCTTGATTACGAGCATCCTTCCACATGACTTCCGATTCTTCCACTCTATCTTTTGTTACACCTCTTGATTCCCCATCGGTGTTCTTACTACTAATGGTACCTCTCTTCTCATCTCGGTCGAGGACCTCTTAGCAACTCATCTTTTCATGTTCCTTCTGTTGCTCATGTTCCTCGCCTAACCATGCAGCTTCTTTCTGCTGGACAGATTACTGACCTTGGTTATCGAATCATTCTCGACTCTAACTCTTGTTGTGTTCAGGATCGCCACACGGGAGCTCTGGTTGGTTCTGGCCCTCGGCGCCTTGACTTGCAGCGTCTCTGGGAGCTTGACTGGCTTCACCTTCCTTCCGCTGCCACCGTCGCCGCCAGTCTCTCCGCCTCTGCCACTCCGTCTACCAGCTCCTTCCAACAATGACATCACCGTCTTGGCCATCTGTGTGGTTCTCGTCTGTCATCTTTAGTTCGTCGTGGTCTTCTAGGGTCTGTCTCAGGAGACGTATCTCTACATTGTCAGAGCTGTAAGTTAGGCAAACAGCTTCAGCTTCCTTATCCTCATAGTGAGTTAGTGTCTCAACGTCCATTTGATCTTGTTCATTCAGATGTTTGGGGTCCGGCTCCCTTCGTTTCGAAAGGGGGTCATCGATACTATATCATATTTATAGATGATTTCTCTCGCCACACTTGGATATATTTCATGTCTTCTCGTAGTGAGGTCTTGTCTATCTATAAACAGCTTTACCACTATGGTTCACACACGCTTCTCCACTCCTATTCGTGTCTTTCGTGGCCGACTCTGTGGGCAGTACCTCTCTCATCACCGCGCAGCTTTCTTTGCCGAAAGGTGGCACTCTCGCTCAATTCCCTTGTCCTGGTGCTCATGCTCAGAATGGTATTGCTGAGCGCAAGCATCGTCATCTCCTTGAGTTGGCTCGTGCACTGATGATTGCAGCCTCTATTCCACCTCACTTTTGGGCCGAGGCTGTTTCCACTGCCACCTATCTCGTCAACATCCAACCTTCTTCTCGCTTCTTCGTATGCAATCCTGCTGAGCGCCTCTCGTGGTCTCCTTCCGACTACTCGTCTTCGTCTATTTGGTTTGCGTTTGCTCGTTCTCCTCACCTCGAGAACGCACCAAACTGACTGCTCAGTCTATTGAGTGTGTTTTTCTGGGATACAGTGCCGAGCACAAGGGCTATTGGTGTTGGGATCCTGTTGGTCGACGGATGCGGATTTCTCGGGATGTGACTTTCGACGAGTCTCGTCCCTTCTACCCACGTCCTGTCTCTCCTTCGCTTCCTCTGTGGAGTCTCTATCTTTTGACCTTTCCGATACACCTATCTCGCCTCCACATATTTCTCCTGTGGCCTCTCCGCCATTGTCGCCGCCGCTTGCCTCCTGCGGCTCCTCAGGCTCCCCCCACTACACTCGTCTACACTCGTCGACCTCGTATTGAGGATCTTCCAGATGAGCCCACTTCTCCTGATGTTTCATCTTCCCGATGCTTCATCTTCCCCGATGGGCCGTCTTCTCCTCGCTACGCCTCCGCGATCGCCAATCGATTCGCCCCTCGCTGCTTTTGCCTTTTTGCCGTACACTACTCGTGAGCTCGCCTCCTACCGGATGTCAGTTACTCATCCCGAGTGGCGATGCCATGGCCGAGGAGATTGCCGCCTCGAGCGCATCGGGTACTTGGGATCTTGTTCCTTTTCCATCTCACTCGTCCCCATCACATGTAAGTGGGTCTATAAGATTAAGACTCGCTCGATGGCTCTCTTGAGCGCTATAAGGCGCGTCTTGTTGCTCGTGGCTTCCAGCAGAACATGGTCGTGACTATGACGAGACTTTTGCTCTGTGGCCCACATGACCACCGTCGCGCTTCTTCTTTCGGTGGCCTGCTCGCCATCGTCTGCTTTCTCCTTGATGTCAAGAATGTCTTTCTTAATGGCGAAGTTGCGTGAGGAGGTCTACATGCATCCGCCACCGGGTATTCTGCTCTCGAGGGCATGGTCCATCAGCCTTCGCCGCTCTCTCTATGGCCTTAAGCAAGCCCTCGTGCACGGTTTGAGCGATTCTCCTCTATGGTCACTTCTTCTTTGGATTTTCAGCAAGTGATCATGATCCTGCGCTCTTTGTCCACACTTCGCCTCGTGGTCGGACTCTTCTCCTACGTATATTGATGATATGATCATTACGGAGATGACTCTGAGTACATTGCCTTTGTCAAGGCTCGTCTTAGTTAGCGCCCTTATGTCGGATCTTGGTCCTCTTCATTACTTCCTTGGGATTGAGGTTACTTCCACTCCGGATGGTTTCTTTATATCCCAAGAGAAGTATATTCAGATCTTCTTGATCGCGCCTCTCTCACCGATCGTCATCTGTTGAGACTCCTATGGAACTCAATGTTCACCTCCGACCCTCGATGGCGAGCCTCTTTCGATCCGACTCGTTATCGCCATCTTGTTGGGAGTCTTGTCTATCTTGTCATTACTCGTCCGGATATCACTTATCCAGCCACATTCGAGTCGGTTTGTTTCGCTCCCACTCAGTCCACTACACCACCTTCTTCGAGTTCTGCGATACCTTCGTGGATTATCTCTCGCGGCTCTTCTTTCCACGCTCCACTTCGTTCTACCTTCAGCTTATTCGGATGCTACTTGGGCAGCCGATCCCTCCGATCGCGGTCTATCTCTCTTCATCGTGTTTTTCTTGGTGGTTCGCTTATTGCTTGGAAGACGAAGAAACAGATCGCGTTGTCCGCTCGAGTGCAGAGGTCGAGTTGCGAGCCATGGCTCTCTTGACAATGAGATTACTTGGCTACGGTGGTTACTTAAGGATTTTGGTGTTTCACATTACACCGACTCTCTCTTGTCGACAAGACAGTGCTATCAAGATGTGCTGCGTGACCTGTGAAGTATGAGCTCACCAAGCATATTGGTGTTGATGCTTCCTTCATGAGGTCTTGTGTGCATGATCAGGTGATTGCTCTTCAGTATGTGCCTTCAGAGCTTCAGATAGCGGATTTCTTCACGAAGGCCCAGACTCGAGCACAAAGATGACTTTCTACCTCTCCAAACTCAGTATTGTTGATCCACCATGAGTTTGAGGGGGGTGTTAGAGATATAGTCATAGATATATTTGTGTTAGAGTAGGACTCTAGATTTGATTTGGTTTCCTTATCTGTAACATTTACTCGTGTATATATATCGGCCCATTGGCCTCCTGAATATACAAGTTGTTATTCCAACAGTGCTCACCAAGGACGTCGCCATCGGCGGCAATGGCATCACCTTCGCCATCTGGGTATTCAATGTCTGTTACGGCAGCCGCCTCGTCATGTACCACGGCTGCCATGGTGGCACCGTCTCCGCGGCCGTTGTCGTTTGTCGGCGGCCTGTGCGAACCACTACAACCCCCTCCATTTCTAGCTTATGATTCCTTCGACGTTAACAAAGCCATATATGATCGAATGTGTGGTCATTAGGGTTTGAGAACGGAAGTTATGTGGCATAATCTGAGCCACCTGAGGGAAGGAACAGCTGAGACCGGTAACTCCTCCGGGTGGAGTTAACTTTGTAACGCATGGATACGAATGCAATCGACGCGGATACGAATACATATAACTCATTATGTATCATATTATATTATTTTTTTCTCGGAGTTGGATACGAATGGTGTCGAATACCTATTTTTTCATCCCGTATTCAGCCTTCGGTCGGTTGGACAGAAATTATCCGCTTCTTTTGCACTCCTACACAGGACATTAGACAATAAAAGTACAATCGAGCGAACACGGAGAGACTAATCGCTGAGCTATCAAAGTAAAAATACTCTGTATCCTCTGCATACTCAAATATGACAACTCATATATATGTTATCTTGTTCATAAGTGAAGTCACAACATGTTTTTCTCATACCACCTACATACAAACGGATATCGCCCATTTTATATCCTATTCTATTTTTTTTCCTAGAGGTTAGAATCAAATACGGATCATATATTCATTTCTCCACCCTACTTTCGCTCCTTAAACCTACAATCGGTCAGAAATTATCCCTTCTATTTACACTCGAGGACCCGCAGCCATCGCTAACCATACACAAACGACGGATGAGCTCCTAATCTTTTTACGGGCCAATCTTGGTAGAGTGAATCATTCGTGTTCGTTCCTTCTTGGTTAGCTGTCGACCTTCGAGAGGATTCTTCTGCTCAACGTGCCAGACGATAAACAACTTTTTACATCACTAGTAAGCAAAGTAATAATAAACTATCGACCACAAGTTCAGCGTGATGCAGCATTAATATTTGCACAGGCCCCAGCCCTGTAGACTTGCCGAACTCGAGAAATCCTAACCTGCTAGCACTCAAACACAACCAAGCCAACACACGCACCTGCACGGGCGCACGACGTAGAAGATGCCGACGTTGCGGCCACAGGAAACAACAGGACACCACTGCATTCCGTCTCCGCTCTCCCTTCCGCGTCCGGCCTCCGCCCAGTCCGACTAGCTCCGGCCTCCTCTTATGGCCCTAAGTTAAACGAGTCAGCTCAAGCTTTCGGACCGAACTGAGCTGAGCAGATATTTTTACTTGTTTACGAGCATATATTTTTTGCTTGTTTACTTAACGAGCCGACCCGAGTCATACATGTTCACTAACAAATTTGATTGAGGCGACTCTAGCCGGCTCGTTAACCACTAATATCTGCATCCAAAAGAGAGAAAGTAAAGAGAAAAATCTGGCACTCAAGCTTAGAGGCGTATTATATATTTTATTAGACTATCGTGCTCGATAGGATACAAATATGGATTAAATTTTTTCACTCGATTAACAATTTCTCCCCTATTCGTATTGTATTTGTATTCACATAAAAAAATATGGATACAAATATGGTATGAACTTTTGTCATCCGAAGTGTTATTTTATCCACACTATTCGTATTCGAATTCGATAAAATAATATACATATTTTATTGTGGTATGGCTAATTAGTTATATGAGTATTTTTAGTTTAATGTGAATTCATGCTTTTAGGTGAAATTGATAAACCGGAATGATTAAGTGTGCTATGTATGAGGATAAAATATTTTATCGTTACGTAAGTTATGAGGATATCCAAATCCGACCGAATTGAGTAGGTATTCGATTCGTATTCGTTATAACATTTGATTCATATTCGATAATATTCATATTTGTATTCATATCCATTTAGAAAATATGAATACAGAAATAGCACTGTTATCCTTACTCAAGCTATAGGCGGTATCCAACACATGTTCGAATCAGGCTCGCTGCCAAGCTACAGGCAAATAGGAACAAAAATCAAGTTACTTTGCGTGGAAACTCATGCATGCAGATTTGCTCAGAAATATCGGGGCTGTTTATTTTACGGTCTAATGAACTAAGTCAAAATTTGAACGTTGGTTGGATGGTGGTCAGTCTAAATTTTGATATTACCAAAATTGTAATGAGCGATTTCTTTATCCTCGGATTATCTACATGTGATATTGGATTTCATTGGTGTTATCAAATTTTGATTGACATTACCAAATATTGATAGCCAACTAAATGATAACCAATTTTTGTTAGTGTCATCAAAATTTGATTGGGTTCGTATTGGCAACAAACCCAACAGATCGACACATGAACCCAGTTACCCCACGTATCATGCGTCCATGTCCACTGGCTATAGATCCCTCCCAAAAGTCATAGCGTCCAATTTAAATTCTCTACTATCTTGTGCAGGTTGCTGAAAACCTGAAGAGTTAAGTCCACAGTTAATTCTCTGATGAAACGACAATGCAACGATCGTTAGGATCCAAGGTCGCTCCAAAATCAATCCAGATGGTAGTACACGGGTAGCTCTCTCGTCGGCAACACACATACATCCAAGATCAAAATCAAATCAAACCAACCGGCCGTGCTCCACAGCTAACCACAAGAGCGACGAGGAAAGCTACAGTTTTCGCGTAGCAAGCAGCTTCGCTGCAGCTGCAAGTAGAAGTAGTATTCCCTGAACTGAGATAAGACTGTGGTCAAGTGGATGGATGGATGGATGGATGGAGCAGAGGTCGGCACAAACAACGCGAGAAACTCTTCTTCATCAGTAGCAGCCGGGACCCTGGCCCTCGCACGTACAGCGGAGCACGGAGCCACGGACGCCGCCGCCGATTGGTCGCGCGTGCGAGTTGCGAGCCCACGAGGTATCACCACGCCGCGCCACGTGGCGGCACGTCACAAGCCCGCAGGTGCCGGCCGAGATCTACTAGTACTGGTGGTGTCCGGGGAGTGCCTGTGCCTCTTCAGTCTTTTCACTGCCTGTTCGGTCCAGACGCCAATAAATTTTGCCGTTTTCTACCTTGTCTCCTTTAATCCTTTTTAAAAAGAGGAAAGCAACCGCCGAGCGGAGCGCGGCGCGAATGGCCGCCGCCTCCTCCTCGTCCACACGGACCACACCAACGCCGCCTCTTCGCTCATTGCCTCCGCTTGGTGCGTCGGACATGGCGAGCCACCCCGTGGCCGCCTCCCGGATGCGGCGCAAGGCCAGGAAGCAGAAGCAGGTGCGCGTTGTTTTCTTGTCGGATAGGAGTTTCCTCGGTTTCTTTTGGGTGGTTTTGCTTTCGTGGGCTGAGGCGATGTTCTGTCCAAACATGGGTGTGCAGCTGTGGCCAAAGACGGTCCTGCGGAAGTGGCTCAACATCAGGTCGCCGCAGTCCGACTTCAGCGCCGACGAGGGCGACACCACCGACGACGCGGACACCACCGACGACGCCGACAGCGAGTTCGAGTATGAAGGTGATCCGGCCCCTACAGACCCCCTTCCTTCCTTTTCTTCCCCTCTCTCTGTCTCTCTCTCTCACATGAGCTGCTAAGTCCTGTTGCTAAGTTAGCATGTTCCCATTACTAAAAATTAACCAAAATTTGGTGTTGAGTTACCGATGCATTCGGGTTTGATTATATTCCAGATTGCTTCTTTCCGGTATTGCTATTTTTTTCTGACATAATGTTTCGGAAAAAGAAAACATGGGCCTGAAGAATATTATTTTTTTCTGACCAAAATTTGTTTGTATGTGGATGGCTGCTTCTTTCAACACGAGCTGGTTCATTTATTTCAGAGATAAGTTTCTTGTTTTTCAGGCAAAACAAGATAGAAATGGAAGTCGATTTCGAGGAATTGGCGAATGCCGTTCTTATTTGTTTTTTTTTTGTTGAGAAATTGAAGTGAATGATTCTCACGAATTGCATTGTTTGTTTTGTTCCTTGTGGTGTGCTGTTCCTAAGCCATACGTTTTGCTTTGGTGTATTCATCCCTTTCTTAGAACAAAAACAAAATTGGTCGTCGGATTCGAATAACGAAAATTGCAATGTTTCTATTTAGTGCATTTCAAAATGATAAGCTCTCCCATTCTATTCCTAAGTATTATATTCCAGCTTTTTAAACGAAGTGAGAAAAAGAAAAAGAAATGGGAAAGTCCGAATCTGATTGCAAGAAATACAGTTGCAGCACATGGCTGCTTATAAAAAGCAGGCAACTTTTTAAAAGGAAATACGATGAGTATGGAATCGCACTTTACTTTGTTGGCTACGGTTCATGGTTGTTATCTTTTAAAAAAAAAATTCCTTTAGCAAAAGCTGCATTGCATTACTACAGAAGAACCATGCTAGTTTGGCTATACCCAAAAGATACTAATTGTAGCACATGGAAAGAACTTCCTATCAAATAATTTAGTATATTAATCATAGTTGCAATCTTAATTTTGTTTGGACACTAACGTCCACTTTTTGTTTCTCTAAGTTTTTCCTTACTGTGCATTTTCAACCTGCTTGTAGCTGTTAGATCGGTCATGCACTTAGTGTGAACTTAGATCGGTCATACTAACAGATACTAGTATGTTCTTTCACTAATTTTGGATTACAAGTATCTCTAAGTCTGAAGCACCTTTGGAACACACTCCTTGTCAGAGAAGGCACAGAGCTTTCCTTATGCACTGAGCCATGAGCCACTGACAGAATCTACCAAACATTGCAGATAGCCAAATGGAAGGTGTTCCATACAGGCTTAATAGAAGGCACAAGTCAGAGACTCTTCGTGCTCAATATATTGATGTCAGGGAACTCAGGCATGGATCTGTTCTCCTTTTAGCATTTTTTTTCTATTTAACTGCTTCTTGACAGTTTTTTTTTTCTTATGCAAAGTTAAATGACTACTGATTGTTCCTTCAGATATACACCTTGCCTAGTACAGGCATAGACCCTTAATATAAAACCTAATAGCAGCAGGACTAAAATTAATATAAGCTACTTGCAACAGGACTAGAAATCTAAAATTAATAAAAGCTACTCTGTTCTGTTAACGGTCGTTTAGATAAAATGTTGGTTCAATATGCAGGGTTTTCGTAGGAACGTGGAATGTTGCAGGCAGACATCCACCCGATGAGTTAGATATTCAAGAATGGTTGGATATGGAGGAGCCAGCTGATATTTATGTTTTTGGGTAAATTGTTGAACCTCCCATCTTATTGAATTCTACAAAGAACATCAATCAGTTAGCTGTCACCTATTCTCTTTCACCTCCAAATGCTGTGTCTCATCTGATACACGAATGTTTTTTTATCACTTGTTCTTTATTAACATTACTATTAGTCCTCTTTTTTTGTTTCATTTAATAAGAGGGTTTTATTATATTTCAGATTTCAAGAAATTGTTCCATTAAATGCTGGGAATATATTTGGTGCTGAAGACAACCGTCCTGTTGCAATGTGGGAACACATCATTCGTGAAACATTGAATAAGATTAGTCCAGACAAACCAAAATATAAATGTCACAGTGATCCTCCTTCTCCATCAAGGTTCAAGCCATCCGATCATGCTCTTGCGATGGAAGATGAACTTATTAGTGAGTCTGACAGTGAAAGTGGCGGGGAAATGCACCCATGGAACGAACAAGATTTTCTTGTTGAAGATGATGGTATTCATAGAAACACAAATGAACACTCCACTTCTCCTGATGAAACTACTCTACAAGGCAACAACTTCAGCGGGGTGCCTTCAATGAAGACTTTTGATCGATCCCATAACTTAAGTTTCAAAGACTACGGATCCAATTTACAAGAGCCGATCAATCAAAAGATGTTAACTAAAACACTCAATCACTCGGAGAGGCTTGGAATGATTTGGCCTGAACAACCATTGGATATGTTGGCTCAACGTCTTCCAGACAGCACAAAATCATTTACTTCAGGGAAGGCACTAAGAACATATTTGTCTTTCAAATCAGTAAATGGAGATTCAAGTGCTTTTCCAGAGGATAGTTTACTTTATGATTTAAACATCAACAGTGCCGTAGTTAAAAGGAAAAGACCATACTTTGTTAGGATAATAAGTAAGCAGATGGTTGGAGTGTTTCTTTCAATATGGGTACGAAGAAGCCTGCGGAAGCACATTCATAATTTGAAAGTGTCAACTGTAGGTGTCGGTGCTATGGGCTACATTGGTAATAAGGCAAGTTTCTATGAATCACATCATTCTATTTCTAGGTATTTATTTATTCACTAATTGCAATGTTGCTATCACCTATCCCAAATACGATGAGGGACAACTAGCATTCTTTTATATTATAGTTTTGTTTTACACCTAAACCTAATGTCTTCTACATTGGCCAGTTATCATATCACTTGCATTTTACTATACATCAAGTACGCCAATGTATTGTTTTAAAAATGTGCTCAACTTTTTTTTTCAACGTGCTCCAGGGATCAATAGCAGTAAGCATGTCCATATATCAGACACACTTTTGTTTTATATGTTGTCACCTCACCTCTGGAGAAAAGGATGGAGATGAACTAAAAAGGAATGCTGATGTCCAAGAAATCCATCGAAGGACAATATTTAATCCAGTTTCCAGAGTTAGCATGCCTAAGACAATATATGACCACGAGTAAGTTAGCAAATTTGCATCTTTCAAGAAATATATGCTACCCTCCCAGTTACCAAAGCTCCTTTTCAATCTAAACTAAACCAGTGTTTATCCATGGCACCATGGTGATTTATTCAATACTGATCAAGATGTTTGCTTAGATAGATGCTGCTCTATTTCTATTTGCACGTTTTGGCAGTTCACCTAGTACCCATTTAAATATTTTGAGGTGAAAAGGGGTAAATGACGAAGTGCATATGAGTACCATAATGAAGCATGTGGTTGCATACAATCAAATTTTACTGTACTTGTCTAGTTCATTCTAGTTTACTGTGACTAAGGATTACAGGAGTCTACCTTACTATATCAATCTTTATCGGTACCTGATATTTTGTATTTTCTTGGACATCTCAGAAGGATTGTATGGTTAGGGGATCTCAATTATAGGATCAACTTATCATATGAAAAAACACATGAACTCATCTCCAAGCAGGACTGGAATGGATTGTTTGAGAAAGATCAGGTAAACTTATAGCAGCATATTGTGAAATACCCCTTCATAAATTCTAGCTCACCTTTCTTTCCTATGATAGCTAAAAGGAGAACTGGGGAAAGGGCGTCTATTTGGTGGGTGGACTGAAGGAGTTATCGACTTTTCTCCAACATATAAGTACAAGTTTAACTCAGAGAAGTACACAACCGATGAGCCAAGATCAGGAAGGAGGACACCTGCATGGTATGCTATAGTCTGATAAGTATAATTGCAACTGCATATGCTCCTCGTCTTTCTTTCTTTCTTTCTTATTTCAAAAAAAAATTCTCCTCGTTAGTCCTGAAAGAGATAATTCTCCCCGTTGTTTTTACATGCTTCACCTCATAGATGATTCTGTATCCATGAAGATCTCAAAATTGAGGTTATGTCCATAAATATCAAAGTTGCTGTGACGTGTGCTAACAACAAACTTTATCATCTACCTTTGTAGGTGTGACCGAATTCTTTCCTATGGTAAGGGAATGAGGTTATTCTCCTACAAGACAGTTGATCTCAGGCTATCCGATCACCGCCCTGTTAAATCTGTATACATGGCGGATGTTGATGTTTTCTGCCCCAAAAAGTTGCAGAGAGCTCTTACCTTCACCGATGCAGAGGTTGAGGATCAACTCGCCTTCGAGGAAGAGAGCACTTCTGGAGTCCGCAGTTTTGGACTATGATAAGTCCAAGGTTAATATTTGGGACATATATGAAGTAAAATAGGTGCTTTTGTAAAGTCTTAGGAGCCATGATTCGAACATTGCCGCTTAATCCTGTCCAGCTATGGCCTCTTCGCTATTTTCTGAGACCATCAGCTGGGAGTAGGTAGTCATGTACATTTCTTCCATACCATATTTTGAAAGCAGTTTTTGGCTCGTCTCTTATGAAATTTTTTTAGCAAATATAGCCCTCGCGAATCGAAAATGACAAAAATAGCACCATAGGTTAGGCAAACAGCGCATGCCCTCTATCGCACGCCCGAACCGCTGCACGTGCCTACCGCTGATCCGGACTGTAGGATCACTCGTTAAGCACCGGTACCTACTTAAACATCAATGATATAAAATAAACACGTATATGTCCTACATAGCTAAAAAATTAGTTTTTATTTGCTAAGCATCTATCTAAGCACTTATATTGTACATGCTAACACATACATCTCTTTCAATATCTCTGGACGCGAAGGCAGCATGCTCATCTTGATCCCAAAATCCCTACTTTTCTTGTTGCATTTCTAAAATGTAAAATCAAAATAGTTGGTTGTATTTTTTAAAATGTGAAATGCAGACCATAAAGCTCACAAAAAATGAAGAACAAGTTCGTAGATTTGAAAATTTTGTGGGACAGAGCTATAACATTCCTGTTTTCAAAACAGTGAATATTGTTTACTATTCGGTTTTCAATTTCTTTGCGTATTTTCAAAAATATATCAAACTTCTTTCTAGCTCGGGTTTGAGTTTCAAATACCCCGACCTAGTTCAAAATCCAACTTTGGTTTCATTGTCGCTTTTCAAATTTTTGGCATTTCTTCAAATTTTCCTTGGGCCGTCCCATTTCCTCCCTCTCTCCTGGTCCAGCCCGCCTCTCCCCGGCCCACTTTCCCCCGGCCCGACTCCCTCGGCCCGGCCTGCGCTCCACCTTTCACCCCCTGGCTCTCCCTTGCCCGGTTCGGCCTGCAGCGCCCCGTCTCCCTCCTTCTTTCTTCCTCCTACCCCCACTCTCTCTCTCTCCCGTGCGAGCACACCACCGCCCCTCCTCACTAATCCCTCTCTGCCACCCTCTGCTTCGCTCGACTGCAGCACCATCCCCGCCTAGTCCCCTCACCGCCCCTCCTCACCAATCCCCTTTGCTGCCCCTGCCCTGCCCGGTCCTCTCTGCACGCAGCACTCATGGTCGACCCGACCCCGCGCCGCCCGAGCTCCCTCCATCCCCTCTGTCCCACCTCTCTGCCTATAAAAGCCCCGGGTGCCCCTTGTGCTTCCCCCGCTACCCCCTTGCTCTCCCCATTTTCCCCCATTTGCCCCCTGCTGAGTTTTCCCGAGAAAATCATCGTGCAACCGAAGCTCAGCGTATTTTCTTCTTCCTCCGGTACTACCACCCTCTCAACTCTCGGTATTACCACATTCCTCTGGTACTACCGTTGTTTCAACGCCGGTACTACTGCCCTCTCGCAACCCCGGTACTACCGCCTCCACATCACCGGTACTACCGCCCTCTCGTGCCTCTAGTACTACCACCCCTGCCTCCCGGTACTACCGCCCGCACCTCCGAGACCGAGCGCTGTGCCAAGCGCCACGTGTCGGCTCCTCGATTTTCCGGCTTTTCTATTTTCTTTTCAATTAAGGATTCAATTGGAAAGCTTAAAAAATTCATGTCTTTTTCTTTATAACTCCAAAAATTATGAAACTTGTTTCTAAAATTTTCTAAAATCAAGATCTTGCTTATGGCATCGGTCTTGTTCAATTTGGAGTTTATTTATTATGAGTGTGGTATTTATTTACTCTCTTTGTTGTTGTGCCTTTTTCCGGTACTTTCGTCCGATTAGGGTTCGAAGACGCAGGAGACCTCCGCTTTGACTAAGCTCAAGAGTACCAGGACCCAACTACCTTTAACCAAGGCGAGTCAATAGTTTGATCATTTTGAGCCTATATTTTATGCAAATTATGTTTATTTAAAATATCAAAGTTACATGCTTTAATTCTGTAATCAAATGTATGTTAAAGCTTAAGGTAGTTAAACACTCATTTGATGATTAATTAATTATTACCTATCCTTTGATAAATTGAATCCCTTATTCCATGTCACCATAGTAATTATGTGGTAAATACTAGCATAGGTTGTACTTAAGCGACATGCTAGTCTTGCTTAAGTACCGGGACAATAAATATCCCGATCATCATCTTTTAATCATGAAAGTGGTTTTGGACAGCCATTGAATGTAAATGACTGGCGTGTTGTGTTAATTAGTTTTCCTCCCCAAAACCCTAAACAACTTGCTAGTACCACATCTGGGCGGATGGAAAGAGTGTTGGTGCGGATGTAGCACGAGAATGTGTGGAATGTGGTATGAACCGTTCAGATGGATTAAGGACTTAATCTTGTCATGACCTCCTGTGTAAAACAAGTACAACCGCAAGTCTGCAAAGTGCAACTTGGCTTAGTAAAATTATTGAACCCCGAATGTCATCCCACAACTGGTGTTTGGAAGTGTGCAAGCAGCAGGATGTACGCTGGCTTGAAAGGGACATCGGGGAGGGTGAAGTTGCCAGCTGCGCTAGTCGTTGTGGTCGGGGCCAGCTGCGCTAGTCGTTGTGGTGAATATCTCGTACAACTTATGGAATTGGGCATAAGGGTGAGATAACATAAGGGGCAAGGTAGTTTGAAACATCACTGTGACGATCGCTCAACTACATGACTAAGAAATCATGTGGGGTAACGAGTATGATTATCTCTACCTCTGCAGAGTCTAAACTGTTTAAACAGCCGCGCCTATGGTCAAAGGTGGACATGTGATCTTAACTTGAGTTAGTTCTTTTACAAAAAACCTTGATGGGTGTATTACAACCAGGACGTTTCACCTAGCCTGAGGTTGGGTTTTTCCTGAACCGTCGAGCTCAGTGGTGTGAAGGAGCGGAGGTAGCTCCAACAAAATGATGCATGTGTAGAGTTCCGATGGAGGGAATCTCTACTGTTATTTAAATATTGCACTTACTCTCTTTAATAAAATACAATTTAATAAAAAATGCTAAGTCATAGGAGTTTGTAATTATGATAATTGAAAATGTTGCTTTAGCAAATAAAAGAACATGAGCCATCTTTGTTAAGCCTTGCATGTATACTATTGCATATTGTGTGTTGGATCACGAGCACGGTGGTTGTGCTCGCTCTCGCTCTCCCCCAAACCCTCTAGATGATTTGGATCAAGGAGACTACGCATACTACGAGGATCCCGAAGTCGATGCCCAAGGGAACTGTTGGACCGAAAAAGGCGACTAGAGGGGGGGGGTGAATAGGAGCACGCTCACTTTTTCATAAATACTGGATTCAACATAATTTCACTCCAGTAGCTATGGAAGCTATGAAGATCAGTATATTAGTACAGCGGAAGACTAATATTGAATCCAATAAACACCCATAAGCAATACTACAAAAGATCAAACACAAGATAACAAGACACAGTGCACTGCCGGTTAGACCGCTAGCTCAAGCGCGGTCGGACCGATTCGGCGATCGGCCGGTGGCCACGAGGCGATCGACCACCCGGCCTCGAATGAAACAGATCGGCCCGATGACGAAGATGAAATTAGATGAAACTTTTGATCTACTAATCCAAACTTGATAAAACTTGGAACACACCTTCTCTATGATATCAGGAACTTATTCCAATCGAAGATTATATTAATTCTTGGAAGAATAGCGATCCTTTTTGATTTGATTGAAGAAGGGTTCAAAACCGGGTCAAAACGAAAACTTGATCCAAGATCTTGCTCGTGGGTGGTTGATGATCAAGATGATCCTAGATAGGTTCCCACACATCACAGCAAGCTAGATCACGTGAAGAAACCAAGCAAAAACTCACGGATTATAGAAAGACCTAAAATCATCAAATAGAGAGATAGAACGCAATGAGACAAAACATTGATCAAACTTTCCTTTGATTGATTGATATGATATGGGCTTACAGCCTCTCCATAAATGGAGGACAATGCTCAATCCAAGAGCACGAAAATCATATCAAAACATCAAGAAACCTAGCATCTACAAAAGCTCTCCCTAAGAAAACTAGGGTTTACAAGAATTACAAAAGAGAGGAAGCGGAGGTGCAGCCACCTCCCTTTTCTATTTATAGTGGAGGCTTAGACCTAGAAGTTTGACTCAATTGGGCTCCCGTTAAGGCCCAAAACAAACGGGACACATACACACGCATTTTAAAGCACCGTCTTTATCTCCTCTTGACCTAAGTAGCTACACCTTGCGCCATCTTGCGCCTTGGATTAGCTAATAGGTCACCCTTGTCCATCTTGCACCACGCTTGAGTACACTGACCTCACCCGGCATCGTCGATCATTCTGGACCTCAGCTCTCCAAGACTAGTCCCGATCATCCTCGCCGTTGACTGTCGTTGACCAGCAAGCAACCTGCACAACAATAGACAAGTAAACCGAATTTGGGAACAAGTTCTTCACAACTTGACCCATGTTAGTCAAAACATGCATCATGCACCATATATGCCCTGAAACTCATGACTTTGACCTAACACGCGAATATCGCCGCCACTACGGGCGACGAACCAAGTGGAAACCGGTCAGACCGCACCTAGGTCCGGCCTCGATCGCCCATCATGGCTCGGCCGAGCCACACATGGGCCGGTCAGACCGCCAGCAATGACTTAGCCATTTTTCCTCTCTGAAAAATCGAAACCTACTGGAAATTTCAATCCAATAGAACTTTTGACTGGAGACTCCAAAAATTATGGGACCAAGTGCAATATAATCCCCTCTCTTGCCTACACCCTCTATTTTTGGCCCAACTCAATTTACACTTTCATGGCGGCGGTCCGATCGCCACCAAGGTAGGTCGGGCCAAGCCATGGATCGGTCGGGCCGCCACCACGGCCGGCCGAGACCGATTCGCCTCGACAACATGCAGATTTGCCGAAAACACGTGAAACGACAAACCATTAACGTCATTGCCAATTGTCACATCATCATAAGATCTGGAGCATATCCCCATGATATCCACAATCTCCCCCTTGATGAACACATTGGCAATAATTCAGAAAATGTAATTTGGAGGTTTGAAAAGTAAAATACTTTCGTTTTCGCACAAACGCATAACTTGGTCCATAAGCAAGAGAAAGCATAAAAACTTTGATTTCTAGAAAGGAGTCAAAAAAACTCACTTAAGGTTCATATGAAAGAACAATTATTCAATTGACCTATTATCATTGTGAGGATTAATAAATGCAATTCAAGTTCAGAAGAATCAATAAGACAATAACAATGCAATTCAAAGCTCTCCCTCACTATGATCCTCAAATTTTTAGAAAATTTTAAATTCTCCATTTTCTCCCCCTTTTTATCATTTATATATATCTTCTCCCTCTTTGTAGAAAAATGATATATTTTCTCCCTCAACATTGAAACATCTTCTCCCCCTTTGACAATGGAGTCATCAAGGAATCACGTCTTCCTCTCATCCATAGATAGCAAATGCAGAATGAAGAAAGAAGCATAAGAAGGAGTATGCATGAAGTTCAGTGCAGTAGCTTTATTTTTTTGTATTTTTTAATTTTTGATTACAAGAAGCTTTGGAGATTACAAGAAGCTTTGGAGATTACCCAAAAGAACAAGCTAGCATTTCTAATATTGTACAAACAGCATATCAAGCCTAACAAAGCTAGCAAGATCATGATAAAACATATATATCAAAGCTAAGCACGAAGGCTCAAAAGTAAAGCAATAGATTTGATCAATTTAAGCAAAGCTTCAAATTCAGCCAGTTCATCAACAGGGATCCTAAAGTGAAACTGGCCATGTCAAAATGTCAAAGTGAGATTAAAAATCTAACAAAGACCACATTAAGAGTCAATCAGGTCATGTATTGAACAATTTTGCTCAAATTTCTCAAAAGCCCATTTGTTAACAGTTTTCTCATTTGCACTGAATATTGAAGTTGACTAATGATCTAACTTAGTGACAAGATCCTGGACTAGGAGCCATCCACAAACTTATGAACCCTAAGGTTTGATTTGTTGGTCCGATCTTTCGATGAGAACGATAAGTCCGGTAGCGTCGCGCAACTCTGACGATCCTGGCTATGAACACGCAAGGCTCGAAACCATGCAATCGCTGAACTGATCGATAAGTCGTTATCAACCATGCACGAATACCCGGTTGACCTGACCACGAAGGTCGATTCCTACATACACCGAAGAAGCACGCAAGAACAAGATAAAGCAATCTGAAATTGCAAATAAAGATTGAAATATTAAAATTGGGATTTCAAAAAGCGGTATTATGGTTGGTCTAGTCGACACAAGCCAATACACGAAGTTGCAACAAGACTAACTTTTAACTAAACAAAATCCAAGGAAACTAGAGGGGGTGCGTCCTCCTTAAATAGGGATGAGGAGCCACAAATCTAAAAGAAATAGAGGGGTAGGACTAAAGGCACGAATTACTGTTCACATAAACAGTAATCACGCCCCCAGGTGGGCCGGCGGCATATGGGCCAATTCCGGTACGATTACAAGGCCCAAATCGGTCCAAATTAGTAACATAGCACATTCTTTTGACGATTCCGAAGTCTACAGAAGGAATTTGGAGGTGAGGCTGGATCCGTTGGAAAGATATCGTCGTTATCTTTCCAACAAGCCCAAGTACACCCGAATCAGACTCCGTTTGCAAAAGTTATATCTGTTTTAAGTTGGTGCTGTCAGGCTGATTCCGAACTGATCTGACCAAAATGTATCCAGCTTGAACTCCTGCTTGGCACATGTAGTAGCACCATGGCATGTACACATAGTACCATAGTATGTAGACGTAGCACCATGGTATGTAGACGTAGCTCGATCTAATTGGGTAATATGGCATTGCATTAGCCGAAAGTCCAATTGGAGAAGATGTTGGTGAAGTAAAGGAAGTAGAGGATGCAAAGGCGGAGTTGAAGCAATGGTTGTATCCTTAGGGTCGATGTCCTCATCACAAACTCATCCTAAGCTTCGATCGAAGTTGATTAAAGGTATATCTTAGTGAAGAAGATCCTGGACTAGGAGCCATCCTCATGATGAGCATGTGATACAAATCCTAAACCAAGTTTCTTCTTTTCTATGTTACCATGTCTCATAAAAGCTCTAGGTTGATTAGTTAAAATTCTAGCAAAAATTTTCTTATCATTTTTCTACCTACGCCAACAGAACTCAATCAAATGCCCTTCCTTTTTACAATAGGTGCAATGATACTTAATACCACTAGGAGAAGCACCCTTAGACTTAACAGATGATTGGACAATACCTGCAGATTTAAAGATAGTTTTTGCAGGTTGTGTTTTGAATTCAATTAACCCATTTTCCAAGACTTGAGTAACTTTTGGGTTAGAATTATTTTGAACATGATTGTATGCTAATCCTTGCTTCTTATAAGGAGTTTTAGACTTGTCCAGAATCATGTTTAATTGTTTCTTACCTTTCGAGAATTTTTCTAAGATATCCTTAAGATAAGCATTTTCTTCTTTAAGATTAACACATGATTCACAGGTTTTACCCTTAATGGCTCTAGCATATTTTTCCTTATTTAGAGTAGTTTCAAGTTTAAGAGATGGACATGAAACACATGTAGAAGACTCAATACTGTCCTTAAACTTGGCATATTTAGCTCTAGCTGCTTCTAAGATATCTTTAACTTCATGTTTGTATTCTAAGCAGAAAGTGCAAAAGCTAGGATCAACCACATCAGAAGCAACTAACTTGCTAGACTCTAAGCATTTTTCACATGGAGCAGATTTAACTTCAACAAGCTCAGTCCTAGCATTTTCAAGTTGTTGCAAAACAATATCATGAGCAGATTGCAGTTTAGCAAATTCAGAGTGCAAAGCATGGCAAGATGTACATTCATCAATTTCAAGAGTCTTATCATTTTCAAGTTCTAAAGTTAAATTATCTACTTGTGACTCTAAGTGCTTATTTTTTACCATGACAAATTCTAAAGCCTTATCCTGACTCATGAGTTACTCAAACATAGACTCACATCTATCAGAAAGAACATCATAGGAAGGAGATACCTCATTGTTATCGCTGAAGTCCAATTGGAGAAGATGTTGGTGAAGTAAAGGAAGTAGAGGATGCAGTGCAGCAGGTTGAAGCAGTGGTTGTATCCTTAGGGTCGATGTCCTCATCACAAACTCATCCTAAGCTTCGATCAGAAGTTGATTAAAGGTATATCTTAGTGAAGAAGATCCTGGACTAGGAGCCATCCTCAAACTCTTTCTAAGCTTCTACCAGGGCGACAAATCTTGAGGTTCATGTCATTTCTGACAAGCAGTCCCCATGAGATCGTCTGGATCATCAAAATATCTCCAAGTTCATGTCTTTGACAAGCAATCTCGTAAGAGTAGTTTGGCACAATTTAAGCATAAGACAATCTTGATTTTTCATATTTCACAAGAGCAGTTTTAGAATCTCAAGAACACAAGAAACTCAAGTAATGGTCAATTTTAGATTCAAGAACTAATAAAGCAATTATGACAGGGCCAATGTCACAAAAGGAGCGCTAATTGCGCAAGTAGCTAAAACATCCACAAATTGCAATTTTTTTAGTTCGAGTTGTTTTAGAGTTCTAGCTCATATAGCAAAGACTTATCTGTATATGTGAAAACATGATAATTCTAGCAAGTCAAAGAACTAGACATGGCATTGAGCAAGAATTAAAATACTAAAGCTCCAAAGGGTAATAGGCAAAGTTTCGTCAATTTTAAAAGATAAGCATAAAAACTTATATTACAATGCATCTTTTTTTATATACCACTTGATGGATTTTTCATAACACTTGGTGGATTTTTCATATGAATGCAATATGATACAATGAGATGCAACAAAAGCCTAAAAACCTAAAAAGATCAATAAATTCAGAAAAGAACAAGAAAAGATCAAAAGAACAAGGTAAGATCAGAAAAGATCAAACTCCCCCTCAAACCAACCCATAGAGATAAATTACCCCTAACTCGCTTCTCATGGGGGCAAACCTAGTTGGGTCTAAAGGCTTGGTGAGGATATCAGCTAGTTGAGCCTCGGACTCCACAAAGTGTAGCACAATATCACCTTTCTCGACATGATCTCTAAGGAAGTGATAGCGAATATCTATGTGCTTGGTTCTAGAGTGTTGCACAGGGTTCTTAGCAATATTAATGGCAGAAGTGTTATAACAGAAAAGAGGAATACTAGCAAAATTTAACCCATAATCCTTAAGAGTGGTTACCATCCACAAAATCTGAGTACAACAACTAGCAGCTACATATTCAGCTTCAGCAGTGGATTGTGCAACAGAAGACTGCTTCCTAGAAGACTAAGAAACAGGAGAAGTGCCTAGGAAGTGATAAGTACTTGAGGTACTCTTCCTATCCAGCCGACAGCCCGCAAAATCAGAATCAGAAAACCCCCGAATGGACAAAGATGAAAAGCATGAATACCAAATGCCATACAGAAGGGTAGAGTGCAAATACCTGAATATGCGCTTAACGGCTCGGCGATGGGAAGTCCTCGGAGACGCTTGAAACCTCGCACAAAGACAGACCGTGAAGTGGATGTCCGGTCTCAAGGCCATCAGGTACAGAAGGGAACCGATCATGCTGCGGTACTCGCATTGATCCACGGCTTCTCCTTCCTCATCAGGATCCAAAAGAGTCGAAGCTGCCATGGGAGTGGAGATTGGCTTGCAGTCACCCATGTCGAAACGTTTAAGCAAGTCTTTAGTGCACTTTGTTTGATGGATGAAGATCCATTCCTTGTATTGCTTGATTTGAAGCCCCAAAAAGTAATTGAGCTATCCCATCATACTCATCTCAAATTCCCTGGACATAGTCTCAGAAAAGCTGGAAACAAGAGTATTAGAAGAACCACCAAAGATAATTCATCAACGTAAATTTGAGCAAGCAGGAAGTCATTACCACGTCTAAGAATGAACAAAGTCTTGTCTACCTTACCCATCTCAAAGTCATTCTTAAGCAGGAAGGTCTTAAGTCTATCATACCAGGCTCTAGGGGCTTGCTTAAGACCATACAAGGGTTTGGATAGCTTGAACACATGATTTGGGTACTTGGGATTCTCAAAGCCCGGGGGTTACCTAACATAAACTTCCACCTCAATGAAACCATTTAAAAAAGCACTTTTAACATCCATCTGATATAATCTAAAGCCCTTAGATGCAGCAAATGCAAGCAGAATGCAAATGGTTTCTAGTCTGGCAACAGGTGCAAAAGTCTCATCAAAATCCAACCCCTCAACTTGGTTAAAACCCTGAGCTACAACCTAGCCTTGTTTCTAATTACAGAACCATCCTCATTTTGTTTATTTTTGAAAACCCAGCGGGTTCCTATAACATTATGACCACCAGGAGGTTCTACTAGGTTCCAAACCTTATTCCTCTCAAAATTCTCTAACTCCTCATGCATGGCATTAACCCAGCTAGAATCCGATAAAGCATGTGATATATCATGAGGTTCAAAAGAAGCAACAAATGCAGAGTGAGAATAGAGATTTGGATCATGATACCTTGAGCGAGTGACTCGTTCATGAAGATTACCAATTATCTGATCCGGAGGGTGCTGCCTTTGAATGTGAAGTGGTGCACCCGGAGAGGAAAGCATCTCTTCAACCTCCGCAGGTACTGCTGATGACGAAGATGCAGCAGGAGCCTCATCTGAAGGCGAAGTAGTCACAACAGGTTCTTGTGCTAGAATAGGAGCGTCAACAGCAACAGGTGGAAGAACATCAAATCCTTCATCACCTTCCTCTATGAATATGCACTCTGTCACCTGTGTATTACCTGAAATGTCTGATCTAGCTCCAGAGCTAGTCTCATGAAAAGTGACATTGCATGTCTCCTGAACAGGGTTAGTTTCAGCATTAAAAACCAAAACCCTCGAATGTGCAGGATAACCCAGAAATAAACCATCAAAAGTTCTTGACTCAAATTTATCTAGATTTCCTGTCTTGAGAATAAAACATTTAGATCCAAAGACTCGAAAGTGTGAGACAGAGGGTTTCCTACAAAATCGAAGCTCATAAGCAGTCTTGCCCAAAGAAGGTCTCATAAAGACATGATTAGCAATATAGTAAGCAGTAGCAACAGCTTCGGCCCAAAACCTCCTCGGTGTGCTATACTCATCTCGCATCGTCCTAGCCATCTCGACCAGGGTCCTGTTTTTCCTTTCCACAACGCTATTTTGTTGAGGGACGTGTGGAGAAGAAAACTGATGCTCAATTCCACGCACAGCACAAGAAGAAGCAAATGAGGTATTCTTGAACTCCGTGCCATTGTCACTGCGGATCACTCTCAAGGCACCCGGAAGTTCAGAAGCCAAACGCAGAACAAGATCATGATAAAAATCAGAAGCTTCATCCTTCGAAGCAAAAAAGAACACCCAAGTGTATCTAGAAAAATAATCGACTATGACAAGAATATACCATTTTCCACCAACTGACCGAACCCTAGCAGGACCAACAGTATCCATATGAAGCAACTATCCCGGTCCGTCAGTCATGACCATAGTCACTGAAGGGTGTGAGGCGGCAACTTGCTTGCCATGCCTACAGGGCGCACAAATAGCATCTTTGACGGCTTTGAGTTTGGGCAAACCTCTCATAAGCTCAAGGTTGCTAACACGCGTCAGATGATCAAAACCAATGCGCCCCAAACGACGGTGCCAAAGCCAGAACTCAGAAGAAGAATATGAAATCAAGCATTTTAGAGAACCAGCAAGAGATTCAGAAAAGTCAGCTAAAAAAATCCTAGCAACTCTAGTAATTCCAAAAATAAGCTCACCAGTTGAATCAAGCACCCGATAAGCATTTTTCTTAAATATAGTCTCATATCCATCATCAAGAAGTTGAGAGACAGAAAGTAAATTAAACCTTAGCTTGTCCACAATGGCAACGTCCTTGAGGATGAAACTATCGTTCACCCTGATCGATCTCGTTCCTTCAATCCGCCCTTGTTTATCTTCTCCAAAGGTGATAAAATCATCACCTGTCGACCGCGTGAAGGAGGAGAACCATCTTGAGTCTCCTGTCATGTGGCGTGAACAGCCGGAGTCGATGAACCACGTGTCCTTTCTCTTTCCGCGGTAATCCTAAAAATCAAGGAATAGAAGAACGATGTGTCTCAATACTGGGGTTAGTTAAACAAGACTTAGGAACCCAGTACTCAGACACACGTCTGCGAGTAGTATACAAAATCAGAAGTGCTATCCTTAATTTTATTTGAAGTTCTGTTATGAGCGATGGTTAAAGTAACATGAGAGTTATCCTGTCTAGGAACATGATGATGAGCATGTGATACAAATCCTAAACCAAGTTTCTTCTTGTCTATGTTACCATGTCTCATAAAAGCTCTAGGTTGATTAGTTAAAATTCTAGCAAAAATTTTCTTATCATTTTTCTACCTACGCCAACAGAACTCAATCAAATGCCCTTCCTTTTTACAATAGGTGCAATGATACTTAATACCACTAGGAGAAGCACCCTTAGACTTAACAGATGATTGGACAATACCTGCAGATTTAAAGATAGTTTTTGCAGGTTGTGTTTTGAATTCAATTAACCCATTTTCCAAGACTTGAGTAACTTTTGGGTTAGAATTATTTTGAACATGATTGTATGCTAATCCTTGCTTCTTATAAGGAGTTTTAGACTTGTCCAGAATCATGTTTAATTGTTTCTTACCTTTCGAGAATTTTTCTAAGATATCCTTAAGATAAGCATTTTCTTCTTTAAGATTAACACATGATTCACAGGTTTTACCCTTAATGGCTCTAGCATTTTTTCCTTATTTAGAGTAGTTTCAAGTTTAAGAGATGGACATGAAACACATGTAGAAGACTCAATACTGTCCTTAAACTTGGCATATTTAGCTCTAGCTGCTTCTAAGATATCTTTAACTTCATGTTTGTATTCTAAGCAGAAAGTGCAAAAGCTAGGATCAACCACATCAGAAGCAACTAACTTGCTAGACTCTAAGCATTTTTCACATGGAGCAGATTTAACTTCAACAAGCTCAGTCCTAGCATTTTCAAGTTGTTGCAAAACAATATCATGAGCAGATTGCAGTTTAGCAAATTCAGAGTGCAAAGCATGGCAAGATGTACATTCATCAATTTCAAGAGTCTTATCATTTTCAAGTTCTAAAGTTAAATTATCTACTTGTGACTCTAAGTGCTTATTTTTTACCATGACAAATTCTAAAGCCTTATCCTGACTCATGAGTTACTCAAACATAGACTCACATCTATCAGAAAGAACATCATAGGAAGGAGATACCTCATTGTTATCGTCGTCAACGGAGTCGGCCATGAAGCACAAGCCGGTGAAGTACTTGGCCTTCCCTTTCTTCTTGCTTTGAGGGATCTCCTCCTCCTTGTCCTCCTCACTCCCGGAGTCAACATAGCTTAAGGATTGATCCTCAAAAGCGGTAAGCACCCGGTGAGCGGCCTTTGTCAGCTTGACAGTATCAAAACTTGATTTGTTCCATTGAGGCTTCTTCTAAGCTGGCTTTCCCTCCTTATGGTTGCTCTTACCATTCAGCTTGGGGTAATTTACCAGGATATGATTTAGCTCACCACACTCATAGCAAGTCACGGGACCTCCTCGATTTCTGTTTCTCATATTATTGTAGGCCCGTGTGATATTTTTGACTATGAGAGCCAACTCAGCTTCAGGAAGACTCTCAAACTCTTCTTCATGAATTGTAGATAAACCAACAAGCGAAAATACAGAAGAAAACTCAAAAGACCCATCAGAAGCTCTATTGAGCAGGTCTGCTACCAAAGCCATGTTTTCCTTCTTGGGTGATCAATCCTCTTGATCTCATGAGTCTTGAGCTTGCTATAGAGCAGCTCCAAACTTAGATCAGAAAGATTGACATTCTCCTCAATAGCAGTAGCTTTTATCTCCCACTCCTTGGTGTTGATTGCAGCCAAGAGGTGGGTGGTATTTTCAGATTGAGAATATTCAATACCAACAGCTTTCATCTGATTAATCACTTTATTAAAGCGACTGAAATGTCATCGATTCGCTCACTAGGACGCATCTCGAATGTGTTGTATTCACGCTTATAGACTGTTTGGTGTACTTTCTTGACTTGGGACGAACCCTCATGATAGGTTTCGAGAGTATTCCAAATCTCATACGCAGTCTCAAGATTGCAAATTCGATCATACTCCTGTCTCCCAAGCTCGCCATACAAGAGATTTTTAGCCTTATTGTTGTTAGCCAAAAGGGCTTCTGAAGCCGGCGTAGCAACTTCGGGCACCACGAGCGGGACTCGAACAACCTCCCATATAGCGTGTCCTTCGCTCTCAAGGAAGACTCGCATGCGATTCTTCCAATAGGCATAGTCGTCCCCATCAAAGATATACGGCTTTGTGGAGTATCTATCCATCGCCAAGTTCAGTGACCAGTAAAGATCAAGATTGAACTAACCGGGCTCTGATACCATTTGTTGGACCGAAAAAGGCGACTAGAGGGGGGTGAATAGGAGTACGCTCACTTTTTCACAAATACTGGATTCAACACAATTTCACTCCAGTAGCTATGAAAGCTATGAAGATCAGTATATCAGTACAGCGGAAGACTACTATTGAATCCAATAAACGCCCCTAAGCAATACTACAAAAGATCAAACACAAGATAACAAGACACAGTGCTCTGCCGGTCAGACCACTAGCTCAAGGGCGGTCGAACCGATTTCCGGCCGGTCTGACCGGTGGCCACGGGCGGTCTGACCGTCGGCCTCCAGAACAGAACAGATCAGCCCCGATGACGAAGATGAAATTAGATGAAATTTTTGATCTACTAATCCAAACTTGATGAAACTTAGAACACACCTTCTCTATGATATCAGGAACCTATTCCAATCAAAGATTATGATAATTCTTGGAAGAATAGCGATCCTTTTCGATTTGATTGAAGAATGGTTCAAAATCGGGTCAAAACAAAAACTTGATCCAAGATCTTACTCGTGGGTGGTTGATGATCAAGATGATCCTAGATAGGTTCCCGCACGTCACAGCAAGCTAGATCACGTGAAGAAACCAAGCAAAAACTCACGGATTAAAGAAAGACCTAAAATCATCAAATAGAGAGAAAGAACGCAATGAGACAAAACATTGATCAAACTTTTCTTTGATTGATTGATATGATATGGGCGTACAGCCTCTCCATCAATGGAGGACAATGCTCAATCCAAGAGCACGAAAATCACATCAAAACATCAAGAACCCTAGCCTCCACAAAAGCTCTCCCTAAGAAAATTAGGGTTTACAAGAATTGCAAAAGAGAGGAAGCGGAGGTGCAGCCACCTCCCTCTCCTATTTATAGTGGAGGTGCAGCCACCTCCCTCTCCTATTTATAGTGGAGGCTTAGACCTTCTAGAAGTTTGACTCAATTGGGCTCCCGTTAAGGCCCAAAACAAACAGGACACATACGCACACATTTTAAAGCACCGTCTTTATCTCCTCTTGACCTAACTAGCTACACCTTGCGCCATCTTGCACCTCTGATTAGCTAATAGGTCACCCTTGTCCATCTTGCACCACGCTTAAGTACACTGACCTCACCCGATATCGTCGATCGTTCTGGACCTCAGCTCTCCATGCCTAGTCCCGATCATCCTCGTCGTTGACCACCAAGCAACCTGCACAACAATAGACAACTAAATCGAATTTGGAAACAAGTTCTTCACAACTTGATCCATGTTAGTCAAAACATGCATCATGCACCATATATGCCCTGAAAGTCATGACTTTGACCTAACACACGAATATCGCCGCCACTACGGGCGACGAACCAAGTGGAAACCGGTCAGACCGCCCCTGGGGCCGGTCTGACCGCCCACCATGGTCGGTCTGACTGCCACACATGGGTCGGTCAGACCGCCAGCAATGACTTAGCCATTTTTCCGCTCTGAAAAACCGAAACCTACTGAAAATTTCAATCCAATAAAACTTTTGACTGGAGACTCCAAAAATTATGGGACCAAGTGCAATAGAATCCCCTCTCTTGCCTACACCCTCTATTTTTGGCCCAGCTCAATTCTCACTTTCTGTAATTGGCCGGTCCGACTGCCACCAAGGCCGGTCAGACCGGCCATGGATCGGTCAGACCGGCCACCCAGGCCGGTCATACCGATTCTGGCCTAACAGCATGCCAACTTTGCTGAAAACACGTGAAACGACAAACCATTAACGCCATTGCCAATTGTCACATCATCCTAAGATCTGGAGCATATCCCCATGATATCCAAAGAAACCCTGAAGAATTGTCTAGATTCTGTAGTCTAGGTCTCGCCCCAGTCTAGTGGGATCGTCGGTACTTGCGTACAACCAATATTACCCAATCCTTGGATAATATCAGTCGTACGTAGGTCACCCTAGTCGCCTCTCTGTGGAGAGACAAGCCATATCCTCTCTTTTGCTTCCGCTGTAGTTAAGTGCTTTTGTGAGATGTAATCAATTTGGCATGACGCCCTGTAACATCCTATTTTTGCAAATAAGTGTCAAAATCAAAAATGGGTTTTCAACTTTCAAAATCTTCAAAAACTCGAACCCTAACCTCGATCTGGGCCGCCTCGGCCCGGTTCCTTCCTGCCTGCCTTGCCTTGGCGCTTCGGCGCGTCCATTCTCCGCTCGGCGTGCCTCTCTCGCGCCGCCGCGCCTCGGTTCACACACAGACGCCGACACGCCACCCCCCACCAAGTCGTCGCGCTTGGTCTCCCGCCCGCGTGCACGCCGACCCCCTTTCTCCCTCCTTCCGCGCCCGCCGCACGTGGCTTTCCGCCGCTCGGGTCCTCCGCTCACCTCCTCCCCGTCCCCGCCGCGCCCGACTTTCTCCCCCCTCTCCTCGCCTTGGCTATTTAAGCCGAGCCCCGGCCGCCTCCTCTTCTTTCCCTCCCCCACCTCGCTTTCTTCCTCCGCCTCGGTCGCCCTCGTCGAGCCACTTCCGCCGGTCGTCGCCGCCTCCTCCCTTGCCCTCTTCTCCGGCTCCTGCCTCGGCGCCTCCCCTCTGCCGCTTCGCCGTTGCCATCGCCTCCTCCGCCCGGCCTCCTTCCCCAGCTCCAGCGCCGCCTCCTCCTCTCTCTCCCTCTGGCCGCCACCGTGCGCTCCCTCCCCACCTCCTCCTCTCTCGCGGCTCGAGAAAGCGGCGTCGCGCTCTGCGCGGTCATTTTTATCGCCGCCGCCGCATCGACAGTGGGCCCCACCTGCATGTGTGCCTCGGCGGGTGGGCTCGACCCTCGTGGCGTCTTGGCCGTCTTATGGACTTGGTCCACGAGCACAGTGCCCGTGGACCGAGCACAGTGCACGCCACGTGTCAGCATGAGAAAAAGCAGTTTTTCTGATTTTAGTTTTCAATTAAAATTTTATTGAAAAACTTCAAAAATTCATATCATTTTCTTTATAACTCCAAAAATTATGAAACCAGTTTCTAAAATTTTCTAAAATCAAGATCTTGCTAATGGCACTGGTCTTGTTCATTTTGTAGTTCATTAATTATGAGTTTAGTATTTATTTGCTCTCTCTGCTGTTGTGTCTTTTTTCAGTACTTTCGTCCGATTAGGATTCGACGACGCGGGAGACCTCAACTTCGACCAAGCTCAAGAATAGCAGGACCCCTCTGCCTTTAACCAAGGCGAGTCAATACTTTGATCATTTCGAGCCTACATTTTAAGCAAACTATAATTATTTAAAATATCAAAGTTGCATGCTTTAATTTTGTAATCAATGATATGTTAAAGCTTAAGGTAGTTAAATACTCATTTGCTGATTAATTACTTATTAAACCATCCTTTGATAATTGAATCCAGTATTCTTTGTCACCTAGTAAATATATGGTAAATACTAGTATAGGTTGTACTTAAGCGACATGCTGGTCTTGCTTAAGTACCGGGACAATAAATATCTCAATCATCATCTTTTAAACATGAAAAATGGTTTTGAGAAGTCATTGGATGTAGATGACTGATGTGTTGCGTTAATTGGTTTTCCTTCCCAAAACCCTAAAACAACTTGCTAGTACCACATCTGGACGGATGGAAAGAGTGGTGGGTACGGACGTAGCACGAGAATGGTTGGTATGTGGTATGAACCGTCCAGATGAATTAAGGACTTAATCTTGTCATGACCTCCTGTGTAAAACAAGTACAACCGCAAGTCTGCAAATTGCAACTTGGCTTAGTAAAATTATTGAACCCTGAATGTCATCCCACAACGGGTGTTTAGAAGTGTGCAAGCGGCAGGACGTATGCTAGCTTGAATGGGACACCGAAAATGGTGAAGTTATCAGCTGCGCTAGTCGTTGTGGCCAGGGCTAGCTGCGCTAGTCGTTGTGGCCAGGGCTAGCTGCGCTAGTCGTTGTGGTAAGCATCCCGCACAACTTATGGAATTGGCCATAGGGGTGAGATGACGGAAGGGGCAAGGTAGTTTGAAACGTTACTGTGACGATCGCTCAACTACATGACTAAGGAATCATGTGGGATAACAAATATGATTATCTCTTGTGGGTACAGTGTACAACCTCTGCAGAGTCTAAACTGTTTAAACAGCCGCGCCTACGGTCAAAGGCGGACATGGGAACTTAACCTGAGTTAGTTCTATTTCAAAAATCTTTGTGGGTGGAATAGAAATGTGTTGGACTCATCTAGCCCTTGTTTTGGATTTTTCCTGAGTAGCCTTACCTAGTGTTGATAATCGGTGGAAGTAATCGCTATCAAAATTTAGCATGAGGTGGAGGTAACCTCTACTGTTATTTAATATTGCACTTATTCTCTTTAATAAAAATGCAATCTGTTTAAAATGCTAAGTCATAGGACTTTGTAATTATGATAATTGAAAATGTTGCTTTAGCAAATAAAAGAACCTGAGCCATCTTTGTTAAGCCTTGCATGTATACTATTGCATACTGTGTGTTGGCTCGCGAGCACGGTAGTTGTGCTCACTCTCGCTCCTCCCCCAAACCCTCCAGATGATGTGGATCAAGGAGACTACGCATACTACGAGGATCCTGAAGTCGATGGCCAAGGGAACCCTGAAGAGTAGTGTGGATTATGTAGTGTAGGTCTCGCTCAGTCTCGTGGACTCTTCGGTACTTGCGTACAACCTATATTACCCAATCCTTGGATAATATCGGTCGTACGTCGGTCACCCCAGTCGCTTGCTTGTGGAGAGATGAGCCCCATCCTCTCTTTTGTTTCCGCTGCAACTTCGTGCTTTTATGTATTGTAATCAATTTGGCCTGGTGGCCCTTATGTAAAACTTGACCCAACGTGGTCTATGTCACTCTGTTGTATATTATATTTAAATATCTCAATTCGCGCCATGTATGATATGATTCAGCAATGAGCCTGTGAGTGATACCTACTGATCCAGGGAGTGGCACAGTATTGTTCACAGAGGATCCGAGATTTGAAAATCCGGGTCCGACAGAGCTGGTATCAGAGCATCCGACTGTAGGATCTCTTTGTTAGACTGGTCGCTCTAAGGACTTGAGTCTTATTTTCAAAATTTATGAAAAGTTTTGGTCAAATATAATGTATTTATTGCTTTTACTCATCACTCCTAGTTTTGTACTTACCTTTACATTCATTATGTTTTATTGACCTTTCTCCTGTTTCAAAATTTTGTAGATGGCCAACTCCCCTGCCGCTGGCCCACGGGACCACTGTTCCCACGGAGAGCACGACGGAGACTTCGCTGACGTCCTCCATCAGCTAATGCAGTATCTCGGCTTCACGCGCCCTCCTCTCTTCAAAGGCCGCATGGAGAGGATCATGGACCGCGAGTCTTGGACGATGGAGGTCTTCCTCTATGCCGGGATTTGCGAGTTCACCCCCCACACCTTCGTGGCCGAGTCACCCCGTCGCAGCGTCATGGACGCCATCCAGGATGCCGCCCGAGTCGCCTCCACTCACTGTCTTTGGATGCACGGGATCTCTAGCGATTCACCGTTCTGCTACCACCCGTTCCTCCCCGACGGAGGGCAGGTCCCTGAGGTCTTCGACTCCAGCGACGATGAAACTGTCGTTGACCACCAAGCAACCTGCACAACAATAGACAACTAAACCGAATTTGGAAACAAGTTCTTCACAACTTGACTCATGTTAGTCAAAACATGCATCATGCACTATATATACCCTGAAACTCATGACTTTGACCTAACACACGAATATCGCCGCCACTACGGGCGACGAACCAAGTGGAAAACGGTCGATCCCCCCCCTAGGGCGGTCGACCGCCCTATCGGCGATCGGCCGCCACATGGGTCGGTCAGACCGCCAGCAATGACTTAGCCATTTTTCCTCTCTGAAAAACCGAAACCTACTGGAAATTTCAATCCAATAAAACTTTTGACTGGAGACTCCAAAAATTATGGGACCAAGTGCAATAGAATCCCCTCTCTTGCCTACACCCTCTATTTTTGGCCTAGCACAATTCTCACTTTCTGTAACTGGCCGGTCCGACTGCCACCAAGGCCGGTCAGATCGGCCATGGATCGGTCAGACCGGCTGCCCTAGCCGGTCAGACCGATTCTGGCCTGACAACATGCCAACTTTGCTAAAAACACGTGAAACGACAAACCATTAACGTCATTGCCAATTGTCACATCATCCTAAGATCTGGAGCATATCCCCATGATATCCATAGGAATCCTGAAGAATAGTCTAGATTCTGTAGTCTAGGTCTCGCCCCAGTCTAGTGGAATCGTCGGTACTTGCGTACAACCAATATTACCCAATCCTTGGATAATATCAGTCGTACGTAGGTCACCCTAGTCACCTGTCTGTGGAGAGATGAGCCATATCCTCTCTTTTGCTTCCGCTGTAGCTACGTGCTTTTGTGAGATGTAATCAATTTGGCCTGACGGCCCTTATGTAAAACTCGACCCGACGTGGTCTGTCACTCTGATATCTGTTTGTATTTGAATGACTTAATTCGCCATGTATGAAATGATTCAGCAATGAGCCTGTAAATGCTACTTACTGATCCAAGGAGTGGCACAGTATTTTCACATAGGATTCAGAATTAGAAAATCCGGGTCCGACAAGAGCTAACTTTGTGATAAGCATAGAGATGAAAAGTTTGTTCAGAAAAAAAAAAACTTAATTATAAACTTGACTACAAGCTTCTCAAGGCATGATGATATATTTTTTTAATAAAAAAAACCCTCAGTTTGAAGGACTCATATTGTGATATCTCGCTTCCAGGGGAATCAATCGGTGGAGTTAATTTTTTTGTTATTTGATAAAAAGTTACAATTATTTTGATATGTCGTCTATAGTACAAATGATTTATACTTAATTTTTTTCTACTGTATTTTTTATTTATTGAACAATATTTTGTTAATTCCGAACACTTCCGCTCCAAGCAGAAGTCAATTATCTCCATTACATATATTCTCCATTAAGTATGCATAAACTAGAAACACAACAGCACCACAGCTGTGCTTAGCAAACCAAACATACAAAACGCAACCCCGGGGCTTTATCTTCATTGCGTTCGGACTACAAACAAGCAACCAAAGCCCCGTCACCCGTGGCTTCCTTCCTGAAGCTGAACCTTATGAAATTTCGGAATGAGAACTCCTGATCCCGAAACGATCTCTTCTCCTTCATCGTCTTCTTGTTTCTACGTGAAAAAAAATCGTCGTCTTCTTTCACAACCTATCTGCCCCAGCCAGGCGACGTGTCAGTAACATTGCACAAGTTGTGTGCAGCACAGGCCCTCAGGGAGTTCCTGAAGCCATGGGTTTATTCATCAATTCATGAAGTTTAGATTGCAGGCTTCTTCTGCCAGTACTGCTCGAATCTCTGCCTTGCATACTCCTTGTAGTCGAAATCGATATCGTTGACATGATCCTGTAATAGATGGAAGTTAGAAAATAGCACATATGTTTACACCGACAAAATGGAGAACCGGATATATGAACTCACCGATATTGTTCCCCAGAGGCCCCAAACTAGATGACTGGCAAGCGTGTACTTCTCAATGCTTTGGAGCAGATTCTCCACCTCTTCCGCATCAGGTTCCTCACCTGGTAAAGAAAATTGTAAGGATATATTTGTTAGAATGATCTCCCGCGGCCAAATGCCTCGCGCCCTGATCGGGGGCATTCAGCCCATTCATGGCTGTTGGGCCCCTGTTGCACTGCGCGATATAAAGAGAGGGTGGGGGCCGGTGGCACGTATCACAAGGTTGAACGGAGCCACAAACCCACCCGGACAAAACCCTAATCCGATCTAAGAGAGGCGCGACCGACAACGGAAGTCCACCGCCGCCTCCACCGACGCGGTCGACCACCGACGGCCACGCCTCCGCTCGGGACACGACACCGCCGCCAAGCCTCGCCCCTCTCCACCGACCGTCGCTGCCCTAGCGCAGATCTCAAGGACGATCCGCAATGGCCAACTTGTCATCGTCTACATCGGACGGTATCTCCTTCTCTCTCTCTCGGCTCTCTCAAACCCGAAACAAGAACAAGAGAAATGCCCCGAATAGATCTAGAGAGATCAAAAGATCCAAACCAACAATGGTATCAGAGCCGTAATGGAACGGCAAAGATCCAAAAAGATAACAAAAGAGAAAAGAACCGGCCGAACCCTAACCCGAAACCGGAAACCCTAGAACCCAAACTCCAGATCTAAAATATTGGATCTTACCTGGAGACGGGAAGGGTCGGGCGAGCCGGGAGCTCGTCGTCGCCGTTTTCGTCGTTCGGGAAGGGTCGGGCAAACTCCCGAGAGTGCGTCCCGCCAGCGTGAAAGCGCGCGCCAAAGGAGCCTCGGCGGCGACGCTCCCTCACGAGGAGCGCGCGCCGGGCGAGAGGCCAGCGGCGGCGCCAGACGCTACGCTTCTTCTTCTTCTTCTTCCGCGATTTCCGCGGCTCGGGAGCGGCGGCGAGAGACGAATCGAAATGGGGATTAGGGTTTCGGGCGCCGCGTGATCGCATCTTTATACCGCCGAGATTGGCCTTCGGTAGTCGATTGAAATCAACTACCGAGATCGCGTCGAGGCGGATCGGGTCGCCGAGCGCGCGGCCGTGCTGGAAACCAGCCGTCGGATGAGAATCCGACGGCTGAAAATGCATCAAGCAAAACCCTAACGGCCGCTGTGGGTTTGGCCGCATGATAATGGGCGAACAATACCGGGCGGGCCAAAAACCGGTTTACCTACGATATATCGGCCGGTTTTGAACAGTAAATCCCGAAATTGAATTTAATTTAATTTTCAGAAGTATTTTGAGGAATTTTAATAGAAGAATTGTATAAAATCTCTGTAAATTTTACACCAACGTGTTATTATTTCCAGAGATTAATTGTGTATAGTTATTATGCTTCTGAATATTGAATTATTTTAGAATAATTACAGTTTCCTCTGCAAAAGTTCAATATAGATAATTCTTTTAATTAAATTCGAACCAACGAGAGAATTTAATTTTTAAGAATTTATTGTGAATTATGATATTGTTATTTTCTGACCAAAGTTGATAATAACAGTATTATAATTTTTTAATTGATGATGTTTTATGCATTGTTTCTATTTCTGCTCAACGGTGATATAGATTTAATGTATAGATAAAATTGTTTTAGTTGTATGTCGTATTTTTGACCAACGTTGGAAATAAGGCATATAATTTTAATGTTACGTTCTCACTATATTTGATCTAAATTTTTTCAGGAGGGTACAACTTGATGAGTTGTATCAGAGAAATACCCACTCTCAAAGGTGATAATTATGGAGAGTGGAAGAAAAGATAGACTTAGCGTTTATCTTAGCCGAGGTGGGCTGGGTCCTCGCTCTGACCACGACCCACTGAGCCTATGGCACGGTGAGGATCAAAATGAGGATAATCTTGCTTGGCGAGAAAAGACAGAGAGATCATGCTCCCTTACGGATGTCTTATGACCTAGAGCATAAGAAATGGACCACGACCAACAAGAAATGTATGGTTTGTGATAAAGATCTGATTGAGCCCACAATTGTGGGCTCAATCGCATGACTATGTTTCTTGTCACGAATACCTTGATAAAATAAAGAGTCGAGTTCTTGGCTCTTCAAAGACATATGCAACACGGTGATTAAACGACTTGTGATGAGAGGTATTACGGTGGTGGGATAAGAGAACACATAATGAGGAACACATTCTTGAGATCCTATAGAACCCATTGCCACAAATGAGGGGCAGCAAAGACCTCAAGCAGAAGATGTACCAAATGTGGAGGCCCCAAGGAGGTCTCAAAGAGTAAGAAGATCGGCTATTTACGATGATTATCAGATTTATCATCTGAGGAATTTCAAATGGAGGATGACCCCACCTCATTTGAAGAAGCCATGAGAAGCGAAAATTCTTCAAAATGGCTTGAGGCCATGGAAGAGGAAATGAGGTCCATGAAGACTAATAAAGTCTGGGACTTGGAAATTGTTCCTAAAGGAGCCAAAACAGTAGGCTGTAAATGGGTCTACAAAACAAAACTCGACTCCCAAGGGAATGTAGAAAGATACAAAGCGCGACTTGTGGCAAAAGGATTTACACAAAGAGAAGGGATTGATTACAATGAGACATTTTCTCGGTTTCATGTAAAGATTCCTTGAAATCATAATGGCATTAGTAGCACATTATGATTTAGAGTTACATCAGATGGATGTAAAGACGGCATTTCTTAATGGGGATTTGGAGGAAAATGTTTACATGGCACAACCGAAAGGTTTTGTTGTGGAAGGAAATGAAAGAATGGGATGCCGCCTAAAGAAATCGATTTATGGGTTAAAGCAGGCTTCAAGACAGTGGTACTTGAAGTTTGACAGTACAATAAGAAAATTTGGTTTTAAAGAGAATGTAGAAGACAAGCAGGTCTATACAAAGTTTAAAGGCGGAAATTTATCTTCCTAATCCTGTATGTGGATGATATCCTACTAGCTAGTAGTGATGTCAGTCTGCTACTGGAGACGAAGAGATTTCTGTCCTCAAACTTTGATATGAAAGATCTTGGTGATGCTTCGTTCGTTCTAGGAATCGAAATTCACCGAGATAGAAACAAAGGGATATTGGGACTATCACAAAAGACATATATAGAGAAAGTCTTAAAGAAATTTGGGATGCATAAATGTAGTCCTTCACCTGCACCTATAGTCAAGGCGGCGAGATATGGGGATTTTCAATGCCCGGAACCGTATGAGATCGATCAAATGAAAGCGGTTCCATATGCTTCATTGTCGGAAGCTTACAGTATGCTCAAGTGTGCACTGCATACGACTTAGCTTTTGTTACCGGGTTACTTGGCAGATTCCAGAGCAATCCTGGAATAGAACATTGGAAATTGATAAAGAAAGTCTTGCGCTATTTGCAAGGAACAAAAGGCCTCATGATGACATACAGAAGATCAGATTTACTCCATATAGTGGGGTATCTGATTACGATTTTGCGGGAGATGATAGAAAGTCGACATCCGGATATGTCTTCACTCTCATTTGGAGGAGCTATATCGTGGAAAAGCTCAAAGCAAACCGTCACTACATCGTCCACAATGTATGCCGAGTTTGTAGCATGTTATGAGGCTACAGGCGGTGAATCGGCTAAAGAAGTTCATACCCGTTTAAAAGTGGTTGGCGACATCAATAGACCACTTAAGTTGTCTTTGCGATAATGAACATGATAATGTATGCCCACAACAATAAGTCAAGTGGTGTTTGCCAAACACATTGACATAAAGTACTATGTTGTGAAAGATAAAGTTCGGGATCAAATTATAAGTCTTGAGCATATAAGTACACTTAAAGATGTTAGCGGATCCGCTTACTAAAGGCTTACCACCCAACGTGTTCGAGAGAACATATAGCCGCATGGGTTTAAGGGAAAGCCTATGAATCTGGACTAAAAGATGGCCCAAAAGATTAAAGTGACTATTTGAGCAGGGAGGTGTATTGTAGCTGTTGAATCTATCGGCGATTGACCGTGACGATGAGACATGTTCTATACACTAATCTGTGATGGAATAAGTAAAGTCAAAAAGCAATTAAAAGATAAAATATAGAATGAGATCAAGGGGGAGAATGTTAGAATGATCTCCCGTGGAGGCATTTGGCCCAACGGCCAAATGCCTCGCTACCGATCGGGGCATTCACCCATTCATGGTCATTGGGCCCTGTTGCCTTCAAGCGATATAAAGAGAGGTGGGGGCGGTGGCACGTATCACAAGGTTGAGCGGAGCCACAAACCCACCCGGACAAAACCCTAATCCGATCTAAGAGAGGGGGCGCAGCCAGCAACGGGAAGTCCACCGCCGCCTCCACCGACGCGGTCGACCACCGACGGCCACGCCTCCGCTCGGGACACGACACCGCCGCCAAGCCTCGCCCCTCTCCACCGACCGTCGCTGCCCTAGCGCAGATCTCAAGGACGATCCGCAATGGCCAACTTGTCATCGTCTACATCGGACGGTATCTCCTTCTCTCTCTCTCGGCTCTCTCAAACCCGAAACAAGAACAAGAGAAATGCCCCGAATAGATCTAGAGAGATCAAAAGATCCAAACCAACAATATTAGCTAGTTATAGGGAACAAGAGTATTCAATGGTCATCAGGCATGAAAATTTGCATCAGAACAGCAACTGCTCAAGGAAATCATATTAGTACCAAAGAAATCGTCAGACGATCAAACCAAAGAATGAATTTGTTCTTACCAGAAATGCTCAGGTAGGTCTTCACGAACCGCTTCTGCTCATCAATATCTGTCAGAGTAGAAAATAGCAAATAAGCTAGGCTGCAGGCTGAACCAAAATAAAAGCAGAACTGCATGCATCATTAGTTTTGTAAGAAATGCAATACCTGGATAGTTACTGTAGTCCAGTATATGAGGCTCTGCTGAATGGTAGTCCGCCGCCATCTCGCAGAAATGGTTAGCAATGTCATATGCAACTGGATTGAAGCTTGCATATTCATAATCCTGTAACCACACGAGGAGAGATAAAACAAACTTGCCAACTTTGTCAACTATAAATGGGATTTGGGACACATACAAGGTAGAATAAAACTTCAGATTTCGTTAAGAAATTATCATGACAGGTGGTACGCAGCAGAAACAAGAAGAAAAAACAAGCCTCAATCCTTCATATAGCACAGTCTCCAAAACTAAAACTCCGTTTTTAGTAGAGGCGTGAACACTTATAATGTCGAGGGGGCAAGGGAACAAAATAAAATAAGCGGCAACTTGTATGAAAGGGAAGAAAAATGGTCGGCCCTATTCCACAAGTCAATGCGTGTTGCTCAACAGAAGAGAAGGTTGCATGAGAGAAGAAACTTGAAAGTTCCACCTAGCCACGTTCAAGAGATTCCCCATTTCATATTTGTATTCACATTATAGGCACGTAATTGATACGCACCAAGCAAGAATATTTCTACCACTACAAAAAATAAATAAGATTAGAAGGAACTATTTTGAGTGCATATAACTCACAATGATGGTCAGCATGTTAGTCTCTTCATCTATCATGATATTGCCATACTGAAGATCGTTGTGGCAAAAACCAACCCAGTGGTAATCCCCTGAAAATTCTTTCTCCAATGCAGTAATCTCGTTCTCCAGGCTATCCAAGCGAAATTCATTGGCTTCATCAGATGAGCAAAGGTTCTTGGCAGTTTTGAGCCAGTTCCTAGATAAAATGCGACCAGGTTCAATAGTACACTTAGAAGTTATAAGCAGTGCTTAATAGAGCAATCATTTAGCGGGGGGAAAAACTATCCTAGAAATCATTTAGCGGGGGAAAAAACTATCCTTACTTCAGTCTGTCCCAAATGAGCACAGTTTTCGGGCCAGGCATGTCAAGGTTGTGGAATTCCCTCAGTTTTGAACCCACCAGAGCTGAAATTTCAGGATCACGAAGGTCGGCAGCTGACAGTGTCTGAAAGAAACAATTGCATTAGCTTTGTTTACTGGCATAACACACGAATAACTCATCCATCCTGATAACATATCTTTGTCACTGGAAAACTTGATCAGAAAAATCTGGCGGTATTGCACCGTATTTCATTTTCATCCTTTTTTGTTCACCCAAGAAAACAGCTTAAGATGCTCCCTTTCATGACAGCAACACAAATAATAAAGTAAAACAAGGAATCCAAAAAGTGCTACAGCGCCTTCCAATGTTTTAGCTACAGCAAAATTCACATTATAAAGAGACTCAGAAAGGGAATTAGACCATGCATATTGCCTAAAGGCTAAAGCTACTTCATTCTCAACTTACTTTGCCACCAATTCTGCCACTTTTGCCAACTTAGTCATCTATCCTAGTTTCCCAAGTCCAATCAATTTATTTCAACTGATAGCTTTTCCAAGATAGACGTTTCCTGTTGTCGTATGGACAATTATCATCTGCTCTAGTTGGCTAATTCAACAGCCCATGTTTTATTTTTCAAAATTATTTTTTAAAATAAGTACTCATTTCATCAACTATTGACTTTGCATCACTAATTTATTGACAAGACAATAAATAATGTAATGAACAGAGATTTCAATTGATGACAATAGCCTTGCACTTAGTATTGTATTCTTCACGCCACGAGTACAAATATTTTTTTTTGGAGATATCACGAAAGCAACCCAAAAAAAAAAACTTTCGGCTAACTCGCATGGGACATAAACAATTCCTGTTAAATAGGACAGTTCATTGACTAATGACTTGAAGAAGCAAGTTTTTTCTGAATTGATGGATAAGACTTGAAAGATTAAGAAAGGTCGCCATTTTAGAATGCTAGATTCCCACGGCAAAAAGAAGTCGAGAGCCGCACTGCAATAAATTAGTCGGCCCCGTACTAGCAGAATCTCAAAAAGTGTCAAGAAAACAGTTGGTCAAGCCTAAACTACCACTAGACCAGTTCAATCTTAACTACACAAGAACAAATTCCACCCCTGCCGAATTTTAGCACTAAATTTACCAAGAAAAATATAAATCACCCACGAACGCAGTAAAACCAACAGAATCACTCGTCCAAACAAACCAAAAGTGCCACCACATTCCAAAAAAACGGGGGTCAGTTTAAGAATTCAAGAAAGGCGCAGAGAAACAGAGGAAAATACCCAAAAGAAAAAAAGTCTTAAAAACTTGGAAAATCGAGAGGAGAAATACAAGTTGCAGAGCTCGTCCAAGAAAGGCTGGATAGTTCGATTGGACGCGGTATCAGTACGCATGTGCACCTACCCGCGCGTGGATGAACTCCTCGACGCGGCCGTTGGGGAAACGGCCGAGCAGCCGGGGGCCCTGGCAATGGCGGGACATGCACTCGAAGGTGCGCACCTCGTCCTCACGGTCAAAGAAGAGCTCGGCGCCGTCGCCGTATATCCGCACGAGCACCTTCCTGACCTCCCTCTCCTTGGCCTCCGCCCCGCCGCCGGCGGGGGCGGTGAGCCAGCGCACCTGGTAGACCTCGTTGGTCATGGCGCCCTTCAGTGGCACCACCTCCAGCGCCCGGCAGTCCGCCACGTCCGCCCACTTCGCCGCCAGTTCGTGCAGCAGTCGCCGCGCCTCCTTGGGGATCCGCGCCGCCTCCGCCGCCCTCTGGCCCTGGCTCTGGTTTTCGATCGCCACCATCCTCGCCAATCACACGTTTTCTTTTTCTTCCGCGCGCGATTAAGCCCAGAGAAAGGCGAAAAGAGATGAACTAGAAATGGAGAATTTGGCGCTTTTCTTCTTCTGCTTTTTTTTTCGATTTGGAGTTTTTTTCAAGCGAGATTAGAGAAAGTGTTGCAAGTAATAGCAAGTTTTCTTTTCTCTTTATCTGATATGCTCTGTTTTGGTATGGTTTTCTCCCTCTGGAGGGGGCCGCGTATAAATAGAGTCAGTAGCGCAAGATTTTGCACATGCCCCCTCCAAGTTTTCCTCTCCTGCCTTAGAAGGACGAACAATTAAACAAATGGATCTTCCCATACCGCGTTAGTCATTGCTTAGTGGGGAGGGTTTGTGAGTTCAAATGAAATTATATGGAAGGACGAAGAAACCTGGATAAAGCATGCGTTTGTTCGTGCTTGAGCATGGGCGACACTGACAAGGTAGGCGAACAAGCTTATATTCAGCGACGAAGCTTGAGTAAAATATCAAGTTAGATTAAAGATCACATTAAATTACCATCAGTTGGACTTGGGAGGGTAGAAAGAACAAAGTTAATCAATCAAGACAAGACAACATCAATAACATTTAAAAGCACGCTACTCACTCCTGTCTGCACGTCCTGCGCGGCGCGCAGATTTAACTCTTCGGTCGTCGGTTGCGCATCAGTCGTCGCTGCCGGGCCCAGCCATAGTAAACCCACGACACACCAACGGTTAGAATGGTTTCACTTCGCGGGGAACTTATATTTATAATTAGAAGCGTTACAAATCAGAACTATCAAAACTCACTTCGTGGGGGAAAAAACTTATGGACCACAAAACTAATGACTTCGCTTCTTAATTTGATTGTAGTATCTGCAAGGGTCCAATATCCCACGTAATGATCAAAGGGCAAAGGTGCACTTCGCAAAAGCAGCGGCGGAAACGGACTAACCCGTAGTCCTATCAGCGAGCGCCACCAGTATGGACAATTATCCACCACGTCGGATACCGTGTGGAGGCGGGGGCCGCGTTGGACCCGAGTACCATGCGGGCACGTGCCCTACGCAACCTGGCTTCCCACGTGGCGCTCAGTACCATCAAAACAGCACGACTTGGGAGGAAAGGTCGGTTGATTTTTGTTAAGAAACCCAGGATCAATGATCGATGGTATAATACCGAAACTGTTTTCGGTGGATTTTAGTATATAAATAGGATATCTCATTGATGGTATAATATCGAAACTGTTTTTTTTTGTTGGATTTTAGTATATAAATAGTATATCTCTGTTCATGTCTCGTATTTGTGATTGAATTGATTGTCTCTCCGCGATGACTACATTATTTAACACATTATCAACATGAATCGCTCTACATAGCCTAGTCGGTATGTTGTCAGGATTTCATACATTGATCTCTAATTGTGTCATGAATTAATCTGGTAGATTAATTTGCGTGAACCTGTTTAGATCTATTAACTACTAATTAGCCATTAGATTCATTAGCATTTCTAAATCGAGATTAGAGTACTGTAGATCGACTTGTTGTTTATTTCAGCTCTTTTGTTACTGTTCATGCGAGAAGAAGAATAAAAAATAGCGATATGTGGACCGGCCAGGAGCCGACCACCATTGACGCCAGCCTGCCGCCGGCACCCAACGCGCCGCAGCCGCGCCGTGCCGTCGTACGTTGCCGGCCTAAAGTCGTGTGGCCGCATGCACTGCACCTCCTCCATGCTACCGCTCGCGCGTGTGCGTCCGATGGGCTCCCGGCCCGAAGCCAGCCGATCGCCGCCACTACCGTTGACTTGTCGCTGGCACCCACCGTGCATGACCTGCCAACCTGAAGCTGCTGCACAGCACGCTCCTCCGCCCTACTACACGACTTGCTCCACCGCGCCTTGCGCCAGCCCCACTGGCCGCCGCCGCTCTCGTCGCGGCCCTGCCTGTCGTACACACCCTCTGCGCATGATGAGTCACACCCACGCATGCCCGTTGCGCCACTAGTTGCTGGCCACACGCCCACGCGCCTCCACACTGCATAACGGGCACCACCACCACCACAGTAGTGCTAGGGGAAACCCCTAGCACCATGTATAGCTACTGTTTTTTTTTTGCTGCAATGGGCAAGATAAATAGGCCCGACCCAAGGAATTTTGGAGAGAGAAAAATTAGAAAGAAACAAATCGAAAAGGAAAAATAAAAATAAAAGAAAATCCCAAAAAAAGTGCAGATGGGTCCTCGGAGTTCTTAAAATTACAAGGCATTTTCGCTGATAAGGAAATTTAGTAGAAAACCCCTTGGACTTTTGGGCAATTACAACAGATTTTGGATTTTCATATATTTTTGCAGAATAACCCTTCGGGAATCCGATTCTTGCAGCGGATCAATATGTTCTATGGTTATATTTTTAATCTAGGCCCTGTCTTATGGTTATTTGTTTTAAATATTATTCTCTTTTTTTTTGCAATAATCTTAAATTAATTCTAGAAAACTGAATTTCTAAAGTATATGAGCTTCCATAAATTTGTGAAAACTTAGATCTAGTACACCTTGGAAGCATCATATTTTTTATGGTGTATTTTTTCCCTGGTATTGTGTGTTTGGGAAATTAATTAATGTGTTTAGTAATTCTAAAAAGTGCTCCGAGACCTTAAACATTATCAAAAAATTCCAAAATAAATAGGAAAATTCTGAAAAATGTATAAAATTATCTACTAAATAGATAAAATTAATCTTTACTATTTTACACTCATTTCATGCATTTAAAATTATTTACCAGCTATAATCATATAAAATTACAAGAATTATGTAGGACATGTTTGTTATCTCTAAGTGGGATATTCGTTTGTCCTGGATGACAGCAATGATAAGCCCATATTATGCTCTATGGAGATCTGTAGCAATATCGTAGTTATCCCTTAACTTTGCAAAGATCTTGTTTCCTCGCACGAGTTGCATTAGTAGTATAGATTCAGCTCCTGTCGAGCTTGGTCCCGCTCCCACTGAGCATATTTTAACTTTTGCTTTAGGCTGAAACCTTGTGCATTAGATTGTTATGTCCTAGATGCCATAAATAAATTAATGGTCTGAGTTGTTCTATTAAAATCTTATCTCCTGCTGAATAGTTGATTAAATCTTATTAATAGAATATATTGCCAATAGCATACCTTACCTATAGTAAACTGATCTTGCATGGAATAACTTTGTAAACCGAATACCTGAAAATTTAAAATACATTGTCATGACTTGCTAACAAAATATTGCACATGTGCTCTTGATATCTAATAAACCTCAATTCACTAACTTGCAGTGTGCGAATGCCTAGATGGCAAAAGGGAAACTATTTTTATCAGTGGCACCAGAACAAGCCTAGTCATATGTTGATCTCTGATGGAACATTTTGGCTAGAAAATACCATATTCCTCAAATAAGTACAAAATAACTTCAGCCCTAAGACTTGGAGTCTATATAACATTATCCTTCACCACACTGTTTTCTTAATTGAAGAACTTTGTAAGCAGAATGTTACAGAGTACATATATTGGTTTCATGCTAACAAAAATGTACTCCTAATGAAGTATAATAGTAACATTTAACTCCGAGTTGATTTCAAGCAAATGTTTGATGTACACGCTATCACTTGAGATTTTTATAGTTGGCATGAAAAGCGGGGGTGATATTGGGCTTGTGTGAGATATTAAAACCTAAGAGGTATAGAAAAATATTCAAAACAAGAGTCATGGTAGGCGCAATGGCATATCCTAGGTCAAAGCCAAAAGCAAATTAGCCCAAAGTAATAAATTAATATAGTTTATTTTGGGAGATAATTAAAGTAAATTGCATAATTATTATCCTTATCCAGTTGATATGGAAAATGGAAGGTACGTCATTACCAATACCCATGCTGTTGAGAACCGCAGTCGTTGCTACCCACGAAGGGCAATTGATTTGTGTCTTCAGCAATATGTTAACTCCCAGCACGCGGGAATGCACATGGAAAATTGACGGCCGCTTGACGCAATCGCATATATGCCATGGTCGACTATACACTGAAGCATGCCATACTCATCGAAGATGACACATGCATAAATTGGTAAGTGCAGGCTATAACTGCATCATCACCGAAGCTATATCAATTGCTTGAAGCAAGTATAGATCCCGAAAGAAAGATGACCTATTGGACTTTGTTGTTCCAGGATGATCTAAATTTGCCCATGATGATTTTGGTTTTACAAATTAAAATAAGGCACACAATTTATCACCATTAATTAAATTTGGTGTTCCTGTTGAACAATGAATATTCCTGTCGAATAAATATACTATTGGGGTTATTCAACTAAGATTTGAAGTCCATAAGAAAATCTAGTATTTTCGTGCAGATTAACTACATGGTAAAATATTGTATGCTCCAGTATTATATTTATGTTCCCAAAGAGCATTCTGTTGTTTTATGCTGCTAGAATACATCACTTATGACCATAAGAAAATATGTTGCGTAATTATAAACCTTAAGTTTAATGATCCAAATTATTTAAAATCAAGTACGAGTAATTGGATCAAAACTTGGGCAAATAATAAAGAAACTAGTATATATAATAAGTTTGCCAATTCAAAACTTGGGCAAATAATTGGATCAAAACTTAGTTGCAGATTAATGACCAAGCCGAAGTTGGAATATCCTATAGAACATTGGTATCATGCAGTTTTCTTGTCACTGCATTGATAAAAGTCTAGCTCACTGCATATAATTATCAAAACCTGTGTTGAAATAAGTGTGTGTTGAAGGAATCAAACATTTCCCACATGTTATCACTACTGTAGCATACACCTTTAGGCCACCACCAGTTGTTGGAGATTATGGTGGATCTGAAATTCAATCAATTATATGCCCATAATAGGAGAATTTTGTGGAATACTATTAATAAAGATCGGATATTGGCATTTTGCAGAGAGAAATGCCCAAAAAGTTCGAATGCCGTCGTATTTTTCAGAAGGAAACGATCTTTAGTACGAAGATACACAAACTAGTCATGTTAAACTTAAGGTTTAGTTTATACTCTTATGCGCCAGAAGAGAGGAGCCTGCCATATACTTTCCAATTATAGAGGAGTTACCACAGTGTTTACTTGCAATAAATACATCGCTAAGAGTGGAATACCCCGGGTTGAATAGTATATGATATATCCACCTCTACGAAATTGACTTATTGGTTCTTGATCTAAAATTTGTGGGGATGCTTGCGGGTCCAAGATATAATAACACTATTCAAAATAATTATTAATCACTCATTTAACTCTCTTGAAGAGAACTCACCTTGAATGTGAAATACCTCATTAAGAGGTTCATCGTGAAGATGAAAGCCCCAGCAATTTGATGTGCACATATTATAATGCTGGAAATGCGGAACGACCAATAATCTTTTGTTTGGGAAATGACAATGATCTGGTTAACACTGAGATACCCTCAAGTTAGATGATTTGGGAGAAAAGTTATCGACAATCACTTAGCCTCTACAATTGCTAGAGTTTCTCTTATGAGAACACGGATCCGGAACCAAAGTCCCTGGTCGAGCGCTTGAAGCATTCATATCGGGTCACATAATGAAAGCATCTAAGTCTGAACTAAAATTGCTAAATAAAAGTCTTGGAATCAGGTAGTTCAGACTTGATGGGTCATTATGAATATAATGAAGTGGTGAAAGCTACGGTTCAAAGGTCCCTGTAGAGACCGTTACTCTCGTATTATGAATGATATAATGTTCCGCTGCGTAATAATTCTAGCAAATGGCATGAACAAAATATGCAGTCAATGGGTTCTAAAAATCCTTGATGGGATCCTCGAAGGACTCAAAATTGCTAGTAAGAAATGAAACAAAATCGCAATATTTATAAAACTCATACCCAATAATCCCTTACCTGTAGTAACAGCATCTCCTAGAAGAGAGAGCATCTTCCTGAAGGAAAAATTATTTTACCAGTCAATGTGTTAATCACACCAATGATCATGTGATCCCTAGAAGTGGACAAGTACCCATCAAGACTCGAAAGAATGTAATGAGGAACCTAAAGATCAGAAGTGCGCCGCATAAACACTTATAAAGTGCATCTTCCACCGGAAGTTACTGGAATGGTGGTTTCCTCTAGTACCATAAAGGTATGGCATACATTGGTGATATTAGCAATTAATCCCCTAAACGCCAAAACTAAGACTGGTTATATTTTACTCTAGAGTGGTACAACTATACCTTATATTTTTGCAGAATAGACTATTCGTTGTAACTTTAACCACCCAGAGATAGTTACAGAATATTAAGACCCTGAAAGGATTTGAAAAATCATATTCGGAAGACATACGACTCTGCAACTAGTATTACCCCATATCCTCTGTAAGGATAATCTACTTGTGTTGCATAATTAAATAGTAGTATTTGATAAGTTAAACTTATTACTCTCGAATAGTGCTTATCCTAAACCTCCAGATGAGTAATACGATATTTGTATGTAAGACTCCAAATCATGATAATCCAGTAGATTTTATCACAATATTCTTCCCTATATTCATTTTTGAAAAATGTTTGAAAGGCATTGGAGCAACAAAACTTTAGGGGAAGTTGTCTTCCGAGAAGCATATATTAAACAACAATCATCATACTTGAGATTTTGAAAATCTTAGTTAAGCCTAGAAGGTGTTGATACGATGATTACTGATTAAATTCACTTTGAATGTTTTACCACTTAACAATTTAAATCCAGTTGATCGATAATGCAAAGATCATGATGATCATGCATAGATCCTGATGATCATTAATAAATCATGAAGATATCCGACAAATCTCTATAGTGCAAAATCTCATAATAGATTTATATTACTTTATGGTGGTGTAGCTATCTCTTGACGGTCATCTAAGCATACCTTGATAGCTACTTCTACCGACTACTTAGAAAATTATTGCACTATATGAAGCCTCACGTGAATGTGTTTGGCTCAGACGCGTGATTGGCCATATCCAGTAGTCATGTGACATTAACACCGTCGATGGCCCTACAATTATCTATGAAGATAATGTTGCTTGTGTCGCATAAATGCAAATATATTATGTTAAAAATAATATCACGAAACATATTGCTCTCAAATTCTTCTATCCTCATGAACTCTAGAAGAACGATGAGGTGAAGATCCTGTAAACTAGGTCGTGTGAAAATATGGCTGATTTATTCGCTAAGTCTCTGTCTACGTCCATTTTCTAACGATGAGTTCGTGGTACCGAGATGAAGCAGTTTGGAGAGTTGCAAGGATGAGGGAGAGAATCTCCTGAATCATAATCTACTTAAGGTCACGAACTTTTACCTTAATTTTGAAGATTAACCCAGAAGATAGAGAGATTGCACTTGTTTTCCCTTAGTGAGTTTTTCTTGAAGATTTCTCACATAAAGGTTTTTAACGAGACAACGATACAATATAGCTTGTGGATAAAATGTACTTTTTTCTACGATCCCTTTTATTCCCACTGGGTTTTTGTGGGGAGTTTTTAATTAGACATGTGCACGATGCAGTATTCGTTCAAGGGGGAGTGTTAAGAAATACTTGATTAGTGGTTAATGGGCATAATACCGAAACAAACCTTGGTGAGTTTTAATCTATAAATAAGACCTCCTTGTACACAAAAAGAGACAAATCAATGAATAAAGAGATTTCTTCATATTATATTTTCATATGTTATCTCTTTGTTTACTGTATCTCATTGGTGATTAGATTGATTATCTCCCTCCAACAACTACGTTATTTAACAGATTTGATGCAAACTAGAGTAAATATCTGGAGTGCGTGTTTCTGGATAACTTCCGCGCGGCTCCACGCAACCTACGTGGGCTAATTCACCATCGTACGTGTTGCTCTTATTTATGGTTTAGCAAAAGAAAAAAGTTGCGTCTGATGAGAAAGTGTTTGAACTTGAATCCAACAATACGCAGGACCACGTTCTGGCCGAAGTGTTTTTTACGCGAGTGATCTGGGGTGGTTTTAACTTTTTAACCCGAGTTAAGGTCGGGCCATCAAAACATCAAAACTCACGTACGGACGCTCGGATCTACGTACAGTCGATCGTTCTAGCGTCGCAAACTCGCATGCGGTTGGGAAGCAATTGTGTATAGTAGAGTAGGGCACATATATATCAGTTTTGATATATTTTTTTGCGAAGAAAAAAAGAGAGGCGCGGCGCTTTGTCAGATCCACGTCAGAATTGCCTAATCTTATCGCATCTATATATATATATATAGAGAAACGGGCGGCCGATATTGGACTCTACCATTTGCCCCTCGGGTTAGCAACCAATTGTAGTTTTGGACCACGTCCACAGGCCGGCGGGCATGGTTTGATTTTTCGCGCATACACTTGACTTTTGAGACCGCGTGCAAATAACTGTTGATAGACTATAGAAGTAGCCCAGCAGTTGGTCCGAACGTTAATCCAAAACGCTATCAGAGTATGTAAACTATAAATATAGGGTGTTAGTCATTGTAAAAAACTAATCACTTCAAGAAAAAATAAATAAGAAGAATATCACAGCACCTTTGTCTCTATGTGTGTTTAATCTACTATTTGTTCTTGTATTGCTTGATTTATTCTACATTTGTCTATAAAATGATCGTTCGGACTGGACTCGTCAGCGACGGTTCCCTAACACGTTATCAGCACGATCAACTCGGCCTACCTCTAAGCCTACTCTACTCGGATCGAAAGGTAAACGTCGTAGCACAACGCACTTGCTGCTGGCCGGGAGCCTGCACCGCCCGAAGCTGCACATCGCCGGTGTGGAGTCGGCACCGACCACCTCTTACCGACCGGCCGGCGCCGGCTCGGCCGTCGTCGGCTCACTCGCCGCCAAGACCCGCACAAGCTCTGCGGCGGCTGCCGTCGACCCTTTTGCGCGCGTGCTCCGCCGACCACATGAGCCTGAAGACGGCCCCATTCCCTCCTGCCCGGACCGCCCGGTCCGCGTCGTTGCATGGCTCGGACCCTGCCGGTCTCTCACATTGCGCATGCACACGGCATCGTGCACCGCATCGGCCATGCCCCGCACGGCAGCGCCTCCCGCACGGGTGCACACCGCCAGCTGCAGGCACCCCAAAGTTTCCTCCATCGTCGATTTGTTGCCGCCGGCCGCCCAAACGTGGCCGCGCAATTTGATGTATTGCAAATATGAATAAAATTGGTATCGATAAAGTGGGGTTTCGAAGACGATGTTGTTGTTGTTCTCGTTGAACAAGAGAACAAAGTATAAAGTAGCAAAACTAAACTTTAATCAATAAAACCCAAATTTTGCTAAAGGGTGACAGCTTCTATATGAGGAGGGCGACCAGGAGGTGGAAACCTATATGAGGTATGTAGTCGTAGTAGTACGATGGCATATAGACACAGCTCAGCTCGTAGGAGTAGAAGTAGCTCGGTCCAATTGGGGAATATGACATTGCAGCAACCGAAAGTCCTATTGGAGAAGATGTTGAGGTAGAGGATGCAGTGCATTGGGTCGAAGCAGTGGTTACATCCTTAGGGTTGATGTCCTCATCATCCTCCCTTTCTTGAATTTAAGTCGTCCTCGACTCAATCGTGTTCTCCAATTCATCACTTTCCTGCAAAAGGTTAGTAGCAACTGGAGACAAAGAAATATGCATATCTTCTAATGGGTATAAAGATTCTTTGCAAACAATGGTATAGCATTCAGATTCATATTTTTCCAGGTCAATGCAATCAGATTTTGTAGCTAACATAACAGGAGCTTTCAATTTAATTTCACTTGGAGGTATAATCTTATGATCATCCCTCCTCTTCTTCTGACTTGTTCTCTCAATTCTGTCTAATTCATCCTTTAATAGGGCAGCAGGAGACATTGGAAGAAAAGTGATTTTTCTTTCTTTATAAGTGAAAGTATAATGATTAGATCTACCATGATGTTCAGTATATCTATCATATTGCCAGAGTCTACCTAATAAGAATGAGCATGTTTGCATAGGTACGACATCGCAGTCAACATAGTCATAATATGATCCAATAGAAAAATATACGCGCACAAGTTTAGTCACCTTCAGCCATTGAATGTAGTAAAGATTAGGATATTGAGTTGTGGTCAAGCCAAGCTTCTCGACCATGTCGATGCTAGTAAGATTGTTGCAACTTCTGCCATTGATGACGACTTTGGATGAACGTTCCTTGATGACGAACTTTGATTCAAACAAGGTATGTTGTTGATTTTGTTCAGCAAGATCCATTTGAGCATTTAGCATACATTGTACAACTAAACTTTGGTACTTGTCAGATGTCTCATGGCCTAATTGTTCTTCCTCAATTTCATCACCTGCATTGTTAGTTGCAACCAAAATATTTTCTTCCTCAATATCACTAGCTGAAGTGTACTCACCATTATCCTCGATAAGTAAACCTCGCTAGCTTGGACAATCGCGTATGAAGTGCCCAAATCTTTTGCAACGGTGATATTGTACATCTCTAGATCTCCCTGTAGAAGCAATGGAAGAAACACTTTTTGTAGGGACTTGTACCTTTGCTTATTTGCTTGCATCAAGGACATATTCAGGAGTGAAGGAGCAGCAGGGGGTGCACGGCTTGAGGAGGGTGCATCTTGGCTAGAAGTAGAGGAAGGTGTCATGTGTTGTTGCTGAATTGGCTGACCTGCAAAAGATCCTCCAATATTGCCCCTAGAGCGAGATTATCGACCCTATATTTTTCTTTCAGCTTTGCAAGCAAGATGGAACAAACGTGTAATAGAATTATATTCTTTATAATATAAAATATCCTAAATTTTACGGTTTAAGCTTCCTAAAAATCTAATCATCTTAGCATCTTTAGTCTCATCTAAATCACAACGCAATAAACTAGTTTGTAATCCTACATAATAATCCTCTATAGAACTACTACCTTGTCTTAAACGTTGCAATCTATGAAGCAAATCATGAGAATAATATGAAGGTACAAATCTAGGTCTCATTGCTCTCTTCAAAGCATTCCATGTTGTATATATGTTCTGATGAGTACGACCATATTCACTCCACTAAATAGAGGCAAAATTAATAAACTCACTAGTAGCAGCCCTAACTTTCTTATCTTCAGGGAATTCATGGCAAGCAAATTTTTATTGTACGGTAAGCTCCCATGTGAGGTAAACATTAGGATTATATTTTTCAGCAAAAGGAGGAATAGTGAATTTAATTTTACCAAATGCATCATTATGGTTACGTACCTCACGTTGATTTCTTCCCATACCTTGACGATTGCGACGAAGCCGAAGATGGTTGCAATCATTGTGAACATTGAATCCATCAATTTTCGTATCAGCAGTGTAGTTGTTCACGTCTTCTTCCACCTCAACTACCCAAGAACGGGTAGCAGGTGGTGTGCGGCGAGTAGGAGGATCCTCCACTCTTGGCTCATCCTGCGCCGTGGTTTCAGCAAGTGACTGACGTTTGAGCAACGCAACACGTGCATAGAGTGCCGCGAGGTTGTTATTGATCTTATCAACGACATTGCGAATGCTCTCACCGAGCAAGTGCTCAATGCGCCGCACTAGCTCTCTCGTGCGAGGTGCGAGAGACACCTCTCCCGTATACTCCATTGAGTTGTAATTGTTGTTTCCGCCATGTGTAGATCCGCGTGACCCTACCATTGTTAGTAGAAAAAAAGAATAAATTACAGTGTATATATCCCTATGGACTACTGTAACACCCTGACTATAAGGAAGTCAAGATGTCACCTACAATCTCTACTCTTCAAATGAATATCATCAAGTAGCATAACAAAAAGAAGCGGTTATTGTGAATGTATGAAATCAAGCATTCGTCCTCCAGTCTTACTCAACGAAATGGAAGTAAACAGTTCAGCAAGATAAGTAAACAAGGCCATGTGGGCTTATTACATTGCAACACAAATCATAATTAATGATAATAAAAGTCCTCAAATTGTTTGATAAATGATAGTGAGTGCATCGTGATGAACTACCCTCCATAAGATCATTCTTCCTCGTCATTTACCTAAATAAGGCAAGTAAAGCAAGAATGAGCCAATAGACTCGACAAGTAATCAGATGTAACAATCAAACATACAATGAGCCATATATCACAAACACAATTTGAACATATCTGGAAGCGAATGTATGAATGAATGAAGTGGAATGGTGCATTGAAGGAAATGGACATATTGTAGCATATACGGTATAGCGAGTGAAGCACCGTCGGTGTTCACTTAAAGTATTCGTATGAAGAACGTTTCATCTGATTGTCCAACGTGGCCCACATTGGAATGGTGGACTCACGTAACGTGGCCCACATTGGAATGGTGGACTCACGTACCCATCTTGGAATTGATGGGATTTCAAGTGCCCATCTTGGAATTGATGGGTCTTACCAAAATATTGTATGCATGTCATGATGATCACATGTCAATATGGAATAGTATTCATAAATGAAAAGAACACATGGCATTCATCTACATATACGAACAAATGTAAACATTCATTCACACATCATACGTGACATCAAACATGGAATACAAATTACTTGCTGCCGCTGGCACACAGCGGGTTGGGAGGTAATTGTGATACCCTCCACTCACCGCTTCACCGCCTACAATAAAATATAATCGAAATGAGGGCAACGAATATTGCGATGCTACACGTGTCCTCCCTCAATCTTCTAGCCAAACTAACCAAATAAAAGTCAATTTGATCAATTTACCCAACCATTTCAATTAACCCTAATCTGGCAGTTTTACTAGAAAATTCACCAATAAAAAACCGTAAGTCCAAAAGACCTGAAACCAGTGCTCAAATTTTCTTAACAACTGGCTACAAAACTCTAGTTGAGGGTAAACTCTAATTCGGCCATTACAGGGGTCTAACCATCCATTGAAAAACTACAACTGCAGTCTGCCCAGAAATCTGAACAGCCCTAAAGAAATTGCTCTAACTTTTAAACCACTGATCCAAATAAATTGATTTTTATCAGCCTGGAAACATGGTGAAATTATCTTCAAAAACCTAGTTGGGTGGCCGACCTGATTCTGACTCTAACTAGATCAAAACCTAGGTGCAACTCACTATACCCATCAGTTCTGACAGACAGACCAGCGCGTAGTAAAACAGCCATAACTTTTAATCTACTGGGTCAAAATTCGTGATCCAGGTGCCAAAAGAAAGCTAATGAAATAAGGAACAAAACTCTAGAAGGTGAAATCATCCAATTCTGCCTCTAAGGCACCCAAAACCGAGTTGCAACCTACTGTACAGAACCGATCTACTAACAGAAATTACGATACTACCAAAAACATGGAATCGACAACTCTAACGCAATCAAACAGCGATGGGGTCTCTCGTTACCCTTGTAGACCCAAGAACGACGAGGAACAACTTCCCAAAGCCTTCCCTCTCCTCCTTTGGCCAGCTCCAACTCCACGAACCCGATTGAAAGGAAATCGCCTGTGGAGGAAGAACCAAGAAGAACACTTGGAAGGCGGGGTGCAGCTCGGGATCTCAATGGCAGCCACCAATGGAGAGGAGGCGCCTAGGAGGAGGGGAGGAAGAGAGGGGCGGCACAAGGGGAGGAGAGGCGGCTTGGGGGAAAAGGGGAGGAATAGGGTTTGGGGGAAAAGGGTGTTCCCCTTGGCGGCCCCTAGATGGGCCGGGCGGCCCACTAATGGGCCTCTGGTCGTGTGACTATGGCCCGGGTTACTGATATTAACGAATACCCCGGCGAAAGGAATTTTCAGCTGAAAACACTTTCTTTCGCTCTCTCCGACCTCTTTCTTTCTACCGATCCATTTCCGGAGTATTACAACTACATTACAGTGTATATATCCCTATGGACTACTAGGCTCTGAAGTTTCACAAGTCACTCTCTCAAACGGCCTCTCTTTCGGACTAGAGAAAACCACCACCCAAAGACCCAAATCGACGCCTGACCTAACATTCAACCTAAACTTTCTAGGTACCCTCATCAGAAGAGGATCGAAGGTAAGACCATACTCCATGGTCAACGTCTTAAACTTTAACTCGAATCTTGAATAGTTCAGCTGCCCACTCAGCACCAGAACACACCCGACGTTGCGTGCCAGCGCGTGTGCGAAGACGGTCAAAACGAAATACCAACTTTCTAATTTCTGCAACTTTCGAAAACGAAGAGAATCCAATTGAAAATAGAGAGTCCTCATCGCGTCCACTCAATGCTAACTCTCCACCAAAAGGTTAGATTTGAAATTTGACAATCATCTCGAAAACAAATCCGTTCTCCAAATAAGCAGCTTACAAAGGAACACCACGACCACCAAAGGAGAAATCACTCGAACGCTCAAACCAAATACTTGCGGTTTATGCGGATTTGGAAAGAATCAACACGCCAACCCAGCGCCAACTCAAAATGCGGAAGATACAAGTCAACGACACAAAACTCAAACGAGAATCAAGAAAACACCTCATTATCTGATGAACATTCCTTTCCACAGCTTCTCTCCTCTAGGAATAAAATTTCTCTAATTTGAATTCATCGCATACCACAAGAGATTAAACCTCTTAATTGAACATTATCAAATTATGATCAAACTGAAGGACATCATCCACACAATTGTGGAGAGGCTAAATTGAATCCACCGAATACTCTAGACAATTCATTCTACTAACCAAAATCGATTTAATAGAAGGCGTTCAAGGCACCACAGAATAGGCTTCAAACCATCACATTACCTCCAATTTCCAAGAACAACAACTCGAATCCTTAACTCGCACAAACATGTACTACATCAAAAGGGTTCTATCAATTATCATTTCTTGATCAGAAGCTCCATTATTCCACTTTCTCTACACATAATCATTGGATGACCAAAGGTCTAACATAACAATGCAAACCCAAATTTAACTTCCAAAACCTCTACACAGTTGTTCTTATAAGCGATAGTGAAATCATCGAATTAAATCTCCAATAGTACCACCATTCTAACATACTCCATCAATGACATCATCATAAATCACCCACACCATCTCGCAATGCTATTCAATTGCGTTACTCTAAAATTCAATGAAGGTTTCCTTACCTCCGATAATCACTAACTTTTCAATCTGAATTGAAGTTCTAGAATTTCACTATACTAGGGTGTTATTCAGTAGTAACACTATTCGAGCTTACTTGAAGTCAAACATTTCGGTGAATCAATTTCCCTCAAGGGATCTGAGATCAAAACCATTTCACATTCTACTACTCCTCGATAACTTGGTAGCAAAATATCATCGCTACGATTACTCATCCACCACCAAGCAAATTGCCAAACTTATCCTTTGCAAACACTTTGCAACCCAAAGCTGTGATCCTTTCTCAAATGGAAGAGGCGAACAAAGATAAGTTTATTCACACGAAAGGCGTTGCTCATCACGGAAAGCGAAACCAAAAGAAATATTACGATAAAGGTGATCTTGAAAAGCGAAAGTGAGTTCATAATTGGAGGCACACATCCTCAAAGAGAATAGTAAATGACAAATGACACGAAAGAAAGATATTACGTTTGAAATTCGCCATCTCTTGGCGGAAGAGCAACAATTTAGGGACGCTTCAAAATAACCACAAGTTTTAATTAAGAATCGATAAGATCCTTCAACATGCCAACTGGCTCGAAACAGTTCATCTACTTGGGAAACACGAGATCCAAATGTTCTCGACCACAAAACTCAAACATTTCCATTTACGAGTTTCACGGAAAGCAAATGGATTAACCGTCTCGAAGAGATCAACGAAAATTTTCTTTTATTGCAACCTCACTTTGCGAACTCAAACCAAGGAACCTTTCGGACTAAATCACACGAAATCTTTAAAGAACAATAGGTTAATCCAATTCCTCAAGTTACCCAAAATAATCTCGATTACAGTTGATTCACGAGCTCCAAGGTGCCGTGAAAGCTAAACTTGAAATATTCTTATTTGAGCGATGTCACCCAAAGGCGATCAATTTACTACAAGTAATAACATCGAGCTCACCACCACATTTAGAAAACATTTGAAAGACCAACGCGAAAAGAATGGGTTGAATATATCTCAAAAGAAGAGGCACGTGAAAACGCTTTTCACCAACTGGAAATCACTTACCACTCGTGAATTGAACACGTAACCAAGGGAAAACCAATTAGGCAATGAACTCATTGAACATAGGTGGAGTCCACAATTGAAAACATAAGCCTCGCAAGAAGAGAATGTCGGACCTTTACAGATAAGAACAACGAGCATTCAAGATCAAAACGCTCGCATCATCGAAGAACCATTATAACTTTGCAACAAATCGTTTCTGCGAAAAACTTCGTTTATCAAAATAAACTTGGACCTCCATGAGGTCATGAACACAAAACTTCGAAATTGAATCATTTTGGAAACATCAAGAAAGGTGGTTAAAACTTCTTTCTCTATAAAAGAATCAACCTTATTCTCACATTCTTGATCATATCAATAAACCTTCTAAAGGAAACATGACAAATCGGGTTATAGAAATTTTCACATCAAATGGAATTGTAATAACAACTTGTTCTCGAAAGGAACCTAGTACGAATGCCACAAAGTGAGACAAACCTCTCACACAACACCACAAAACATTAGAAAGAGGTCGCGACACTTTTCCTTTTCAAAGGGAGGTTATAAACTCCAACACTCCAACTACTCCAAAAGAATTGAACTGAGTCAAATTTCTTCAATAAACTTAGTAGAAGATAATTCCGTTATCAAAATACCAAGCAGTTAATCAGGTCCCCTTAAACAACAAGAGATAGGACTCTTACAAAAGAATGATCTTGTCAATAATATCGTGTACAAGTAGCAAAGGAAGCTCAAAGAATCGAAAGACAAGAATTGTTTTGAAAAACATCTAGGGACCAATAGGAACCCGTAGCTAACCAGCTTGTTTGATTACCATCTCCAACTTAATCACCACAAGGCACCCCAAAAGGGTTTTAACACTAATCCTCGAAAAGAGATCGTTAAACTTCAAGGCGGAATGATCCAAAAGAAATACATGGAGCCAATGCTTCCTCGTGTTAATGAACTTGCAATGAAAACTCTCATTATACAAACTATCAAGCGAGTAAGCAGTCGCTATTTTCAATGAGAAGGAAGGAACAAACATAGAAATATCAATATTGCCAACTGTCGAAGATCATTTAAAATAAAAGAAATTCAACACCTGAAAAATAATAATATTTTCAGAGAACCATTAAAGACCTATTGGATCTCATCACTACCATGAATCATGAACCTAAGGAAAATTCATCAACTACCACCGGACAAGAATTTGTCAAAATCAGAAATCAAAGAAGAGAACCTCTGTCTAAAGCATCCCAAAAAGAAATATGCAAGATCATTGTGCACTTGATAAAGAACTTGCAAAAGAAATCGCCATTGCAGAAACCTCAGCGAACACTCGGGTTGAATTTTCCAACAGGTAAAAGCAGAACTTACGTGAAAAGGTAAATCTTGCAATTTAACTATGCTTACGTGGGCGAAATATCACAATAGTAGAAAGAACAATAATTGTTTCAAAGAACGATCAGAAATCTACTAGAGATTGCCCACTTCATTATAACCCTCCATTCAAAAGAAATTCACGAACTATCAGAAACTACAACCAGAAAACCAGATACAAACTTGAGAAGGACAACAACATCATCAATGAGCTCAGGCTCAACACAGAACTTTGGAACAGGGGTAAGAACTTCTCTACTATTACAACACGAACAGTGGTGTAGCACAGTAAATCCCGGGCGACAACCACGAACTCACCGCCGGCGTCCGCTACCGATCGCATAACTAATGCAATCAATTATGAATATATATAGGATCATCTCATGACAATCATAGAATAATTCATAGATATATAGGATATCACATCATATCATAGTTTAACACATCATAGCACAAAACAACTCAACAACGACTCATTAATCGAGTCACAACAATTGGAATCACGGAAGCAACAGGTTTTACCCAACCCCTCCTAATGTGCACAGTGTGTCAATTTAATATGTTTGAATAAATTACAGTGTATATATCCCTATGGACTACTGTAACACCCTGACTATAAGGAAGTCAAGATGTCACCTACAATCTCTACTCTTCAAATGAATATCATCAAGTAGCATAACAAAAAGAAGCGGTTATTGTGAATGTATGAAATCAAGCATTCGTCCTCGGTCTTACTCAACGAAATGGAAGTAAGCATTCAACAAGATAAGTAAACAAGGCCATGTGGGCTTATTACATTGCAACACAAATCATAATTAATGATAATAAAAGTCCTCAAATTGTTTGATAAATGATAGTGAGTGCATCGTGATGAACTACCCTCCATAAGATCATTCTTCCTCGTCATTTACCTAAATAAGACAGTAAAGCAAGAATGAGCCAATAGACTCAGCAAGTAACTGTATGTAACAATCAAACATACAATGAGCCATATATCACAAACACAATTTGAACATATCTTGAAGCGAATGTATGAATGAATGAAGTGGAATGGTGCATTGAAGGAAATGGACATATTGTAGCATATCTGGATAGCGAGTGAAGCACCGTCGGTGTTCACTTAAAGTATTCGTATGAAGAACGTTTCATACGATCGTCCAACGTGGCCCACATTGGAATGGTGGACTCACGTAACGTGGCCCACATTGGAATGGTGGACTCACGTACCCATCTTGGAATTGATGGGATTTCAAGTGCCCATCTTTGGAATTGATGGGTCTTACCAAAATATTGTATGCATGTCATGATGATCACATGTCAATATGGAATAGTATTCATAAATGAAAAGAACACATGGCATTCATCTACATATACGAACAAATGTAAACATTCATTCACACATCATACGTGACATCAAACATGGAATACAAATTACTTACTGCCATGCACAGCGGGTTGGGAGGTAATTGTGATACCCTCCACAGACACCTCTCCATCCATTGTATACTCCATTGAGTTGTAATTGTTGTTTCCGCCATGTGTAGATCTGACTCTAACTAGATCAAAACCTAGGTGCAACTCACTATACCCATCAGTTCTGACAGACAGACCAGCCATTGTTAGTAGAAAAATGAATAAATTACGAAATCATCCAATTCTGCCTCTAAGGCACCCAAAACCGAGTATATATCCTAACAGAAATTACGATACTATGGACTACATTACCCTTGTAGACCCAAGAACGACGAGGAACAACTTCCCAAAGTATATATCCCTATGGACTACTAGGCTCAGCTCGTTTCACAAGTCACTCTCTCAGATGGGCAGCTTTACTAAGTTCTTACAAGCTCTTACTAATGCAACTACATTACGGTGATATATCCCTATGAAGGTGGTACAACCGCTTTACTAAGTGGCAAAGAAGATTACGTGATACTCTCACTTGTGAATAGCCCAACGATTGCGAGGAAATGGTACCTGTTGAGTTAGTAGGAAGTGGAGCTTGGAAGGCTAGTATATAACAAAGGAGTAGCAATTGTTCAAATCAGTATGCAAAGTTAAAAAGTAGTTCAAAGTATTAGTCACAAGTACTAGTTCAAAGCCTAGCTAGAGCAACTCATAAGAACGACTAGGAGCAACAACGGAATGGCTAGCACAAGAACGATCAAAGCAAGTGAACAATGGATAAACTATGCCAATCTAAACAAGGAAAAAAAAATCAAGAAAGGAGGCAGCTCTGATTTGTTTTCTTCTATTTTTCTTCTTCTCTTTTCTTTTTTTTTTATCTTTGTTTTTTGATCTTTTTTTTCAAATCTGCAACCGACTCAAATCTCTTGAAACTCCTCGTTCGGGCCTAGGGAGGTATATAAGTCACAAGCTTTTTGTAGAAGGCAGGGGTATAAAGGTAATTAAAAGATACTATCTCTCTCTAATTTTTTTGATCGCATTGCCGAAGTCAGAGCATCGGTAGGGTGGCTGGTTGTCGCGGCAACAAGATGAGCGAACGGTGGTAAAGCGAGTTGGTACCGCGGTAGTGATTAGCAATGGCGGTAGGCGCTATGGTGGCCGATCGATTATCGCGGCATGCATTTTGGTGGTTGCGGCAAAGATCGATAGGTAATGGCACGGCAGGGGGTGATGAGTGCTGCGGCAGCGAAGGTAACGGCGATAGGAGAATGTGGTAGGAGTGCGGCAACCTGGAGTAGCCGCGGCAGTACTGAGGTGGCAAAAAAAATGATTGTGGAACAACTAGACGACTTGCAATCAACTCCAAACTAAACCAATCTAGACAGAAACCAGCACAATGACACGACGATGCAACAAAAATTCAACAACGCAAACTAAAAGAAACAAACTGCAATGGCTTAAAAGGCTTGGTATGGACGATAGATGCAATTATTTTTTTAGGACAATTTTCTGGACTCTAGGTATGAAAAATGAACATACCACTAGAAAACTGAAAACTCTCACTGATCAACTGTAGCTCTGATACCACTTGATGAACCACTGAGGTCCTGATTTGGCCCGATCTTTTGATGAGAATATAAATTCAGTAGAAGTCGCTCAACTCTCACGATCCTAGCTACGAACTCGCAAGGCTTGAAACCACCCAATCGCTAAATTGCTTGGCAAGTCGTTATCAACCGTGCACGAATACCTGGATGACCTGATACGAAGATCAACTCCTGCATACACCGAAAAAGCACGGAAGAACAAGGTAAAAATTCAATCTGATGTATTACAAATATGAATAAAATTGGTATTGATAAGTGGGGTTTCGAAGACGATGTCGTTGTTGTTTTCGCCAAACAAGAGAACAAAGTATAAAGTAGCAAATCTAAACTTCAATCAACAAAATCCAAATTTTGCTAAAGGGTGGCGGCCAGGAGGTGGAAACCTATATGAGGCATGTAGACGTAGTACGCTGGTATGTAGACACAGCTCGGCTAGTAGGAGTAGGAGTAGCTCTGTCCAATTTAGGAATATGGCATTGCAGCAGCCGAACGTCCTATTGGAGGAGATGTGGTTGAAGTAGAGGATGCAGTGCAGTGGGTCGAAGAAGTGGTTGCATTTTTATGGTTGATGTCCTTATCCATAGCTATAAACTATGTGATCACAGGAGAATCTTTGAATATGATAACAGTCAATGCCAACATTTACTTTGCAAAGAAAAATGCCATAATTATTGATCTTGATCCGGGGCCCGCATCGCTCGTTGAATGTAAGAAAAGATCATATTGGGAAGATTGGAAGAAGGCAATTGAAACATAATCATTATCTCTGAATAAAAGAGAGATATTTAGGCCTGTAAGCCACACGCCTCCCCATGTGCACCCTATAGGGGATAAGTGGGTATTTGTTCGAAAGAGAAATAAAAACAAGCAAGTTGCATAAGGTTTCACTCAACGTACATGAGTTGATTATGAAGAAACTTATTCTCCAGTCATGGGAGGAACTCCCTTTAGTTATTTAAATCTCAGTGACAGTAAACTTGAATTTAGAAATGAAATCGATGGATGTGGTAACTGCATACCTTTATGAAAATTTGAATTCAGATATTTATATGAAGGTACCTGAATGTATTCCTGTCCCGAACCAAGACATTGCAAATGGAGATCTGTACTGTGTGAAGCCCAGAAAGTCACTGTACGGACTTAAGCAATAAGGCAGGATGTGGTATATATAATCGCTTGAAGTTATTTTTCTATGTAAGAAAGGCTACACGAATATAGAGAATTGTCCCTGTGTATTTATACGATGAACTCAGGATGGATTTTGTATAATCTCAGTGTATGTAGGTGATCTGAATATCATTGGAATCCTGAAAGATATTAAGAAAGCAAGCTCTTACCTGGAGTCGGAGTTCGAAATGAAAGATTTTGGTAAAACGAAATATTACCTAGGCTTGCATCTTGAGCATGTCCCTGGAGGGATTTTAGTACATCAGTTAGTATACACTCATAAGGTGTTAGAAAGGTTAGGCTTTTAAAAGACATACAATTCGAAAGTGCCAATGGTCGGGAGATCCTCGCAGCAGGACAAGGACCAGTACAAACCTAGAGAAGAGGGGGAGGAGCCCTGGCATCGGAATTCCCATACTTAAGTGCAATAGAATCACTCATGTATTTAGCAAACTGTACTAGATCGGACATTGCATTTGCCGTGAACCTATTAGCGAGGTATAGTGCAGAACCTACCAAAGGCATTAGCAGGGAATAAATGATATCTTCGATACCTTCAAGGAAGCAAAGACCTTGGTCTGTTCTACAGAAAGAACTAATACATGTCTATGAATGGCTATGCAGATGCTGGGTACCTGTCGGACCCGCATACAGGCAAGTCGCAAACATGCTATGTATTCCTATGAGGTGGAACTGTAATATCATGGAAACCGTCTAAGTAAAGTCTTGTATCAACTTCGACGAACCACTCAGCAATCATAGCACTGTACGAGGCCTCACGAGAATGTGCTTGGCTTCGACGGATAATTCATCACATCCAGCAGTCGTGTGGATTGAATACCGTGCAAACCCCCACTATTATCTATGAATATAATGCAACTTGTGTTGCACAAGTGCAGATGAGTTATGTGAAGAGTCAATTCACAAAGATTTCAACCCGAAGTTCTTCTATGCTCATGAATAGCAAAAGATGGACAAAATTAAAGTAATGCACACTAAGTTATGTAAAAATCTTGTAGATTTATTCACTAAGTCATTTCCAGCATCAAGTTTTGAAAGATGCATACGTGTAATTGGAATGATGAGACTTTGATAAGTGCAGAATTCAAGGGTTGAATCTTCACGAACTCATTATTAAAACTTGATCATGAAGATCAAGTACCTAAAGAATAAATCCTGGAGATTAAATGAAATTGGGTGGATTGTATTCTTTTTCCCTTGATGAGTTTTCCTGAAGTTTCTCGGGTAAGATTTTTAATGAGGCAATTCGTGGAACGCAGCAAGAACGTGTATCGTGTACTATTTATCTAAATTTTTCACACCGGGTTTTTGTGGAGTTTTGACGAGATATGAACATATAAGGATGGGTGCCCAAGGAGGAGTGTTGGAAAACCATTGGCTTGGCCCAGCAGCCGGCCCATAAGTGAGCGCCCCATCCAAAACACTAGCAGGCTTTGTAGACTATAAATAAGAGATGCTAGTTATTGTAAAAGGCTAATCGCTTGAAAAAGAAATAAATAAGAAGAATACCCTCTACACCTTTATCTATCTGTGTGTTTAATCTACTATTTATTATTGCATTGCTTGATATAATTTTACATTTGTCTGCGAGGTGATCCATGAAACTGAACGCGTCTGCGATGATGGTTAAGGCATCGCTAGTATGCACTTGACTTTTGAGACCGCGTGCAAACAACGACGTGGTGTTGCTGTTAAGGCATCGCTCTCATTATATATGTTTCAAAATTTCATGCATGACTCCATGATCTGTTGATCAGTTGATGAGATGCACACATGTGGCATGGTCCTTACGCAGCATATATATTATTATGAGCCTAATCTATAAGCCGACACTGCACTCTAATGATTTTGAAGTCTTACTACGCACGCAATGCAACTGAGACGTCATATTACTCGCGTATCATTAATTTGCAAGCGCCTTACTGTCAAATCCAATACGTGTTCCCCGTGTTTCTTGATGGGAAGATGGTTGACAATATGGAACCGGGTAAAGTAAACGTCTGTGCTGGGCCGAGTAAATAATTAACTAATTAAAGAGCTTTTCGAGGCGTTCAGAGCCACTACTTGTCTCCCAAAAGATCAGCGTGCGACGCGTCACGCTGCTCGTTGAACGTGTCGTACGTCGCACATGTCGGCGCGCGTCCGGTCAACATACGATGAAACGCTGCAAGTACTTTGCCAGCTAGCATCCGAGTTTACAAGGGAAAGCGCGCGCGCAGCATATCGTGTGTGTGTTGGCATTGTACGTTGTTCCTCTGATCCCGCTGTCCATATCGAACTATACAATATCAACTGTGTCGAAATTGCAAACCGAAAGGCTGTAAAAGAAAGTCAAGAAAAGGACTAGTTACTCTAGCCAATAACAAAAATTAAAGTACAATTGCTCGTATTAGAGACAATAACTTAAATAATTTAGATGGGATAAAGTTTATAGCTATTGATTACACTGCTCCTACCTCCTATCCGACGTGTCATCGCCGAGGCAAAGCTGGAACCCCTATAGTCGGCCTCTTGGATCCTATAGCTAGACCGTAGTATTTGAGACGAGTTAGTGCGGGAGTGGAAGTGGACTGAAATCTAGTGATAGTGTAAATATGAATTATTCGATATAATTATTAATATACATAACTAAATACCTACTAAATACATGGTATTTCACCGAGTGTGCAAGTGAACAACCCGTGGCCTATGCTAGGACCTGGTCAGTCAGACACGGCTGCTGCAAGATATGTAATGTTGTACACAAAAGTCAGAGGCGACGCGTCAACGGATGAGCGACCGATAAGTATAAACGCGAACCAAAAGGCAAAATGTATATGTGCTGGTGGTGTATGTAGCCGTGATCGGTGGTGCAGCTTACGAGAAGGCTGCAAACTGTACAGTAGGAGGAGATGAACGAAGGCTGCAAACTGTACAGTAGGAGGAGATGGATGCACCGAATTGCTGCCGTCAAGGCCGTTAATTAACCGAAATATTTTTATTTGAAGACCAACGAGACATTTGTTAGTTTGCTGTAACTGAGCCTCTCTTTGATTTACTAGACCCCCATTTCCGATCTCACCAGCATCTTCTCTGGATGAAATGAAAAGTAATGTAGTATGGGGGCCAACACCTACATGGCTAGCTGGAAAGCCTACGAGGAGGAATTGTTCTTGCCTTCTGCGACTTAGGCTCCTAGTGGTGTGAAATATTCCTCCTTTTTTTGGCCAAATCTCGTGCACCATCCAATTCGAAGAGAGAGAGAGAGAGAGAGAGAGAGATGAGATTCCTGGGTGACATACGCATAGCATACTAGTCGTCTAGTAGCGTAGATGATCATTCAACCATTTTGTGCCAACCATGTTGCCGTCCCCACTGGATTCCCTCGCAGCGGTTCTTCGGACTTCTGCTTTTGAGCACTTAAAGCAGATACGATATTTCCGAGAGATTGAGATGGTTCCCCAAATTATGCCCCTCTAGAACACCTTTTGATCGATCCCATTTTGCAGTAAACAAAATGCAACGCACAATCAAGCAGTAGTATTCGGATTCGGATTAATGAATTAGCTAGCTGAAAGAAAGTAGCCTGAATACTAGTACTATCTTCTTTTCGTCAGAGAACCTAGTGTTGTTGGGCTTTAATTTGCTAGTTGAAGATTGCTAAATGGCAATGGCATCATGGCACGGATCAGCCGGACTTCAACCGCATCTACTAAGTCTCCCAGTGGTTAAAACAGCTCCCGCAAAAGTGAAAACTGACGAGAGATTGGCGGTCAATCTTTACCTGTGGAAACATTCTCCTGCCAAGTTGCAGTGAAGCACCGTCTCCTTGGCCCTTCACCAAAAGAGCTACTTCTGTTCATCGGTAGTGACCGCGTCACAGCGAGATGTGCGATCTTTGGCAGACGATGGCAAGTTACTGTTTATCCACCAAACACGAAGCCTGGACAGCACAATGCATCGAACGCGGCACAGAAGAAGCTTTGACAGCACAATGCGTTAGATGATTAGAGTGACATCCCCGCCTCGTGGCCTCGTAGCATCTGCATGCCAAACTTTCTTGGAGATGTTGTTAGAGAAGGGAGAATTGATTCTGGAACAGGACCGAAGAACAGAGCAGCCATTGGGGCAGGAGCCGAAGAACACAGAACAAGAATTGCAGCAGGGACCATAAACCAACGAGACATAGTGATGCCGTCTTTCTAGAAAAGTAAGTGAAGTGAGGGGACCAAAATATCGTCTACCCCGTCTCATCAGTGTAGCTTTCGTGAGTAAAATATATGTATTTATGGAGACAAGAAAACGCTGAAAAATAATATCTGCGCATTTTTCGTGAGTTGCTGGGCTAGGCAACCATCCTAAAAACGAAATCTACAATCTGGCACAGGCAAGCCTTTTCCCGGCTCGGGCGTAAGATGGCCGGCCGAAATTAGCAGGCCCGGCGATCGTTTCTATGCTCTTTGTTTTTTCTTCACTTTTTGAAAATATTTCGCCTCTTCAGTGGTAGTATTAACGGCCTTGTATAGTAGTGAGGCCAGCTGACGGCAGAGTTGGGCCGGTGGAAAGGGATCGCAGTAGCCGCAGATAACACTGTATAAATAGTGTTTGTAGAGCCCACAAAACAGTGTTATATGATAACACTGTAGCCAGAGCGCGCGGATAGAAAGAACAGGACATATATAGTAGGACACCTTTGAATCCGATGACGAACAGCTGGTTATAGCGACATGTTGAGCAGGGAAAAGAAGTGAGACAAATGAAATCAATCTACGGTTTACTAGTGTCGTAGTATCTCGAGAGTTGGACCAACTTAATCCACTATCGCACATGTCAATGTAGTAGAAGTAATCGATCACCCAACGTCCTTGACCGCCGATCGTTTCCTCTAGTCGCCTTTCGCGTTCCTTACGTATGTCATGGACCATCCTTAATCAGTGCAGCAGTGGCTCTATGATATCCACACGTCCAGAGGTAGAACGTCGTACGTTGGTGTGCTAGCACCAACGCGTACAGTAGGGCATTCGGGGAGGTGGTACCCTTCAAAAAGCCCTTGCGTCTCCTCTTATAAAGTGCACTTAATTGATCCAATTCGAACTAGTTTGTTCCGACTCATTAAGTGTGTGACCCTGTAGGTTCATGTGTAATCGAGTGTGACTCAAAAACTACTTTTCGATCCACAAGTCTATAGTGGTTTCTAGCAGGACAGTGACTCGTGGACCTTATGCAATATGATCTGCAACCAGGTCTTTGTCACCCACGATCAGTTCGTAACTCCTTACGACCACCGCCAACCGTTTGTGATCATGTACAGCCAGCCTCACGGGCACTCTGTATCCCCATACGACCAGTTCGTATCTGGTCGGACTAAATGACCTGCTTGTGTATTCTCCTTTTGCATCACGATATCTGATCGTACTCCAGGTGAGATATATGTCATTCATAGACTGGTTAATCTTTTCTCGATCTAGTGATGCATAACTTCGTATGGTCGACTCTTCGACCATTTGTGGAACGACAATGCACTTCCTTTATTCGAACACATCGAGGGCAGAGATATCCCCCTGTTATGCTAGGAGTGGCAAATCCAATATTCGATCAATCATATTCCTCCACATATTTCACAGTATACCCAAAAGGTACCTTTATAACTACCCAATTATAGAGTAGCGTTTGGTAACCCCTAAGTGTACTGTTGTACTTGTAGGAAACCATGCTGATATCAGGTCTAAGGATTATACATCATCATTGCTTGAGACCAACTGATGACACATAGAAGCAAAACAATCTCAATAGTGTATCAAAGTGGGTCAAATCCAACATCATGTGCTCATACTATTTATTCAATATCCCTGTATCTATAATTAGTGAAAAATGGTTATCAATTAATACATGTGCTGGTCTACAAGTCACTAGTATCCCACCAGTAATATCCAACTAGTGATCTTTTGGAATGATATCATACAACAATTAAAGAGCTTCACCAACAAGTCACATACTTGCTAATATTTATAAATGATAATTCATCTAAGGAATATTATAGCATTTATTCTATAATTCATAAACATAGACGTGGTACAATCATCTACATGATTATCTCTTAGGACATACCACTAATAGGTGTTTGATTTGAAGGATGGGGACAGTGAATTAACCCTCCAGTTCAAATTCCGAACCTAACCCACCTGTTTGGTTTGGTGGTTGTTTGAATCTAATAGAATAGAAATCAGTTTTATAAAACATGTTTGCCTATTAGTTTTAGAAAAAAAAAACTAGTTTTAAGTTGTTATTCTGACAGCATGGATCTATAGAATTATTTCCATGGATGACGCAAACTGAAAACGAGTTTTTCACAACACGGTGTTCGGAACTTTTGATTGGAGAACAATAAAATGCACTTACCAACCTGGCACCAACACCCACACGATCCTCTCTTACTTTCCCATTCCTTCGTAGTTCGGGATTGGTACCCTTTGGAATGGCATGGGTGAACAATGATGTGCTATTTGGTAAATCTGAGCCATCGGATCTCGAAAGAACGACACAGGTTAATCAGTACAGTGTTCGTGTGTTCCTGAACAGCACCAAACTACAATATTTTTACTGCAGTACTTTGGTGCATTGCGGATCTTGATCTCAGCCTCTTGTTTTCGATCCGATGGCTAGCATATAATATCACAGTACTGTTCACCTATGACATTGGTATAGAGGATACGTTTTAGTACGTCCTCTCTCTCTCTGCTCCAACCACCGAGTATATCGATGATCATGCACCTCCTCTTCATCCCTATTCCCTCCTCCCTCACTCCCCACGCCAACCGTGTTGCCGATCGATTCACCGCCGCCGCCAGCTCTTCGTCGCCTGGACCGACATGCCATGTCTCCAGCACCGAAACCTCCATTGATATGCTCATAAAGTTTTTTTTCCTCTTCCTAATCTATTGGTTAATTGGTATGTAAGACTGGATCCTCAGGTGGATAGTCATGGTGATGCCTATTTTGGTAGTTTTAAAGCTCGAAACTATGTCTTTTGAGTTCGATTTGTTCTTATGACTGGTGCTCGTTCCAGTTGCATTGTAGCTATCAACTACTTGGACTTCACTTTCAATATCTTGCTTGATACACTCATACAAACTCTGATTCTGTCGATTCAAATTCCTAAATTCATACAAAGTCAATATCTTCCTTTCAGTATTTATTTCATAATTTTTGGATTTTATTTGGATTTTATTTGAATGTTATTTGAATTTGGATCGTTTATGTGTATAAATTTCGATGACTTTGGAGAACCAGATTTCGACACCATTTAAAAACAACAACTAATTGAGAAAGGCATGTTATACCTTTGATCATATTTAATCCTATTATTTCAAATTATTTAAATTTTATTTTAAATTATTATTGCATGTTATTTCTATTCAATGTAATTTAAATACTTACTTTGAAATTTTAGTTATTCCCATTACCATTGTATAACCCACTTTGTTATTGAATCAAATATACCTTGACACCTTAGATAAAAATCTAGTTTATGCAATAGTATAAACTAGAATATTTTGGAAAAAAGCTTAGCCATGCTTAGACCTAAAATATTTGATTTGTGATTTTTTAGACAAAAATCATATGTTGTTTAAATTGTATCAAGGGCATTGGTGTGCCATGGAAGTTTACAAATGCCTTAAAAAGTGAAGTAAAATCAAAAATTGGTTTGGACTTGGGTGAAAAGGATAGTTGGTCGGTGCAGATTTATGCACTAGCTCAATTCGGGTAGGGTTGAGTCTCAGATGTTATTTTGGAAGTTGCCCAAGTCAGTTAAGGACCGGTCTTCAAGCCGCATCTTGCAAAACTCCACCGTACTACCACATGCCCTGTATGGGTAGGACTAGGCTAAATAATTTGTAATACCTCATTGTTGTTTATACCGTGTTGGTGTGTGGGTGTCGGTTAGACAATATTCCCACTTGGCGCAAGAGGGGGCTTCCAACGGGTGGTTAACCCAATGGAGGTGAAACTTTAGCGGGCATAATAACCATAGAGTAGAGCATTGTAAAGGCCTTGTCACGTGCTCTAGACTGCTTTCTAAGGTAGTGAGCGGTGATATCAACAGATGCCAAACAAACTAGAGAAGTCGTGTCTTGTGGGTAAAATTGTACAATCTCTACAGAGTGTAAAACTATTCGAATAGCCGTGTCCACGGTCATGGACATACTGAGCAAAGCCACTCAAAGTTAGACTTTGATTTTGATTTCAAAATAATTTGACACAAATGATTTTAGATAGTTTATCCAATTGGGAATTGGGTGGTTAGCCATGGATAGGAGGGTATCCATCACCATATTTTATATGGAGGTTATCCTACTATAAAACTCAAGAATTTATAAAATGAATTTTAATTATTGAATAACCGCTTTGGAACTTAGTACAAATATTTAAAGAAAACATTACTTTATGCAAATTCATCCAATAAACCTTCCTTTGATATATCATTGCATGCATTATAATCTGTTATTGGGTGTAACTTGCCAGCACAGAAGTTGTGCTCACCCTTACTTAATGCAAAAAATTTCAGAGGAGAAGGACTTCACAACCGTTGTGAATCTCGATGACTAGGCCGCTACACCGGTCGATTGCCTATGGCAGATAAGCTGGACTCCACTACTTATTCTTCGTCTTCCGCTGTGTTCTTTATTGTTAGCTTGTAAGCCTTTCTTGTAATCAACTCTGATATTTATTAATAAAGTTGTACGATTTATGGATGTTACTATATCTGTTTACTGTGTGAACTAGCTACTGACCATGTGTCTAGTTCAGGAATACACAGATGATTTGGGGGTGTTACTGCTGGGTTCGACAATCGAAGTAATTGCCGTGGTACAGGTAGAGTCCCATAACTTTAGATACTAAGATCGGTATTCGAGCTAGGTTGACGGTAGATGATTCGAGCTGCTTGGAAGATATGCACATGTGTTGTTGAAGAGCAATACAAAGCTATTAGGGGTTGCATTCTTCGGTAGGCTTGAGAGTGCCCATGAGACTAAATCATGGAGCACCTTAGAAGTGCACCTATGAGACTGAGCCATGGATATATCGAAGGGGTGCCCACGAGGCTAAGTCATGGGGCATCGAATGGCCAACAGGGATGGTAGCCCCCAGTGGACTTGGAGGTGCCCATGAGGCTAACTCATGTGCATCTTGAAGGTGTGTCCACAACACTAAGTCACAGTCACACCGAATGACCACTAGGGTGGTAGCCCCCCAATGGACTTGGAGGTGCTCATGAGGCTAACTCATTGGCACCTTGGACGTGTGCCCCCTAACAGTAAGTCACGGGCACACCGGTGGCTCCCACGAGGTTAAGTCGTGGGGCACCGAATGACCACTAGGGGTGGTAGTCTCTAGTGGACTTGGAGGTGCTCATGAGGCTAACTCATGAGTACTTTGGACACGTGCCCTCAACAGTAAGTTACGGGCACGCCGGTGGCGCCCACGAGGCTAAGTCGTGGAGCACCGAATGGCCACTAGGGGTGGTAGCCCCTAGTGAACTTGGAGGTGCCCATGAGGCTAACTCATGGGCACTTTGGACGCGTGCCCTCGACAGTAAGTCATGGGCACACCAGTGGTGCCCACGAGGCTAAGTCGCGGGGCACTGAACCATGAGGGCGATGGAGCCCTTTTACCCTGTAGGCGGGTTTTTTGTGGTGATCGGGAATGCATGAGAATGGTTAACCCTTGCCAAGCAATGGAGTTAGGCGTGCGGGGACCTGGAGGTCATTCGGCGCGTGGCCTGGAGTCTAAGGGGGACGAGTCCTCATCACATCCATCAACTTGGTACTGGGCCTAAGTTGTTATTTATGCCCTAAGTCTAGTAGGACATGAGCCGCCATGGTAGATGCGACGGACGCCCAAGCCTTCTTGGACTTTTTCTAGGGGAGACCGCGGAGGTCGTGCGCCCTATGCACCACGAGGGTGGTTGCTCATGCCTGAGGTCCAGTAGGACACGAGCCGCCATGGTGGAGACAACGACGCCAAGCCACCTTGGACTTTTGCTAGGGGAGACCGTGGAGGTCATACGCCCTATGCACCACGAGGGTGGTCGCTCATTCCCTAGGTCCGGTAGGACACAAGCCACCATGGTGGAGGCGACGGATGCCCAAGCCACCTTGGACTTTTGCTAGGTGAGACCGCGGAGATCGTATGCCCTATGCACCACGACGGTGAAATCCCTCGAAGGAAAAGTGTCTCAAGAGCCCATATGAGATTTATATGTTGGGACTGTCCCCTAGCAGTAGCGCGTTAGAGGGCAGCCCACATAGCGAGCCTTCATCGCTCGCGCCGCATGGATGTCATGCGTCCCGAGGGTGATGGTTGGCTTTAGAATCCTTAGCCTTTTGGCTGCGAGGGCGCCTTGAACTGCTCGCCCTTGGCCGGGCCTCGCATCGTCCAGCACAAGGGAGGAGGACGTGTGTGGGAGCCCCAGGGTCGTTGTCCATCCTGGGGTGGATGGCCCTGATCTCCGACAAGGGTGCTCGGCTGGGGCTCCTTCAAAGAGCGGATGGCCCGTCCACGATATCATTGCCCTCTAGAGTTAGAGGAGGCTTCGTGGACTTCAGAGTATTTTTTGGTAGGAGACACATCCTTTCGTCAATTAGCTACTTCCCCACGAACGGCGCCAATGTTGTAGGTGTAAAAACTAAACATGGGTGAGGGGGTGGACGTCGGCCGTCTGACGGGCTGTTGTCCACGAGTGTAAAAAATAATACGATGATTTATACAGGTTTGGGGGTCCAAGAGGACCGCCCTACTCTTGTCCGTGAGCCAACGAGGGGTTACCTCGGGGAGGGAGCCTGTGGGCACACCAATTTTAATATGCTTCTTCAGTGCTCTCCTTCAAATGGGAGATACATGGTGTATTTATAGGCTCTTGGGCCTGTACAAATGACGGGAATACCCGTTGGTAAGGTAGCTAGCCTACGAGTAAAAGCGAGGGGTATTACAGTATTTTAGGAGCATCACAGCATCTCTTGGGCTTGTATGCGAGTTTTCTGCAAAGCAGGCCCGTCAGTGTGATGGATGAATTATTGTTACAACATATATAGTGGCATTTGGTGGCTAACTACTCAACTTCATAGGCAATTTGGTAAAGATGCTGCTGCTCCTAGCGGGGAGTCGCTCTAACCTTGCTCTGCAAAATGAACTAATGAACTAAGAGGATGCTTCGCTCCTCTGGGATCTGGATTCTACAAAACGAGGAGCTGAGACGTTTGGTTGGACTCCGGTTGTTCCGGTTGAGAATTCGTGAGCTAGAGCCTTTCAAAACAGACTCTAAATATATCTTAACGATCCTAAAAAACATCTCAAAGCCACGCAGGCTAACGAGCAAAAGGAGAAATCCACATAAGGATGTTCACATCTGATTAGCTAGTTGGTCACGAAATAGCTTACTAAGGCGATCACCTGTAGTTGGTCTAAGAGGATTATCAACCATGCTAGGAATGACACGGCCTAAATCTTCCAGAAATCTATTGCGGAAGGAATTGTGCTCCTCTTTGCTTTTCCCGGACGTCCCCGGCCAATCGCGCGCCAATGCGTGGCTCAGTGATTTTCTTGCCGTGCTAGGCTTCGTGCGCCCGGGACATCCAATCGCACCGGATCGACGGTGCATGTGTCTCCGGGGATCTTCTACGTACTCGAGCGCCGACAGCCGCGTGCTCACCGCTTCCATGTCGGTTGCTTCGGCGCCTTCCTTGTACGGCGTAGCGCACACCGTTAGCCTAGTTAATTCCTACGAGAGATAGCAGTAGGGGGATATTCCGCAATAAGCCAATGTCTAATGGAGCATACCACGTGGAGGTGGAAGACTCATGGGTTGTCAAATTTTTTTTTTCAGAAGAAACAATTGAATTAGGTACACTAACACTGCTACTAGAGTTGTACCACGAGAATGAACTACACATAATTTAATACAAGGTATCCATTCTTTTTTTATCAAATAATTCAAATTAGTTATGTAGTATGAGTAGTACAATCTCAAATAGGGTAGAATTATAATTGTCACTGTAGTGATCACATGGTATAAGAGTAATATTTTCAATTCTACTTGAAAAAGTTCATAATAACCTCACGGAAAAAATAAATACAAAGAAAAGTATATTATACCATTAAAAAAAATCAATTATCATATTTAATTTATAATACTATCATATACTACCAGCAAAATATACTATAAAATTTCTCACGACAATAGGTATGCACTAGAATTTCACTATACCCGTTGTACATTTTTTATTATGTGATATAATAACAGGTAGTATGCTAGAATTGAGATCCTCTGCATTAAAAGATTCAGTACAGAGAATCTATAGTGAATGAGCATTAGAAGAGATCTTCACTGTCCGATCGAAAGATGATATCAGTATATAAAGTTTTGTTACAGTAAAATCGGTATAATACCCTTTCATTGTTGCTATAGTTGGTACAGTACTATGTCATGAAGTACTGTTCACATACCTGTCCTAGAACTGTTTGCTTGTCATGAAGTACTTACTGTTCACAGACCTATCCAATTGATTTTTTCGAGATTTTCAAACGAGTGGTTGACGTGTTCTTATCCTACAGCCCAGCGCCAGGGCCCGACTTCACTGCAGTCGACATCTTCGTCAGCGACAGGGAGATAAGCGTCACTAATAGTCTAATCCTTTACCCTGGGCTAACAATGGTGTGGCCAATTGCGAAAACTTGATCCGGTCGGATCTTTTCCATGAACTCAGTTGGTTGATCGCACTGCGCCATGTTCTCCTCCTGAAGAAAAGACACCTTTTCTTGTTTAGTTTGGTATGTCCTACACTTACCAGTCTACTGTTTACGTTTCATCCTTTTTTTTTGTAGTAACTGAGATATATAAGCTAAGATGCGGCCAAACATAAGTTCTTGTAAGCGTATTATAAATCGACGTTGATTTCATACACGGCTGAGTTTCTACGCTAATACTCTCCGTTCTTGAACAGATGTTGTTCTAAAATGCATACAGTTAAATATTTTAAACTTTGGCCACTAATATATGCAAACTATTTTGATTTGTTACGTGGAAAATGCCACTAGTAGAGTTATCATAAAATACATTCATATTATTGTATATTGTATATTTTTATAATATAGAATTAGAAAATGTAGCGGTCAAATATGTGCACCAAGACTACGTCAATGTCAAAAACAACAAATAGAAAAAAAGATAGAGAGAGAGTACTAGAGTGAACATAGAGAAGGCCAAGCACGGTGGGTGCAGAGGGAGCTGGGCACTGTAGCAACGGCCAACACTGCACGATCCGATTAGTTAGTCGATTTGGCGGTGCTGGTACGGTCTCGTGACGGACGGTCCATCTTGACACCAATAGCTAGCTGGACCGGACACACACCTTAGAGTGTGTTTGGTTGTTATGATAGAGTTGAATGAGATATGATGATCTTATACTATGTGATTCCATTGCTTTGGGTGAATAAGATGGTTCACCGTTTAGATAAAATATTCTATAAATTTATATTCTACTATTTACAATAGAATAGTTTTATTCAAATAACCAAACATATAAATATTTTTTTCTTAAATCGACCCACATGTATCAATCGGTTCCGCAACCCAACTGACCACAGCGTCCCGTAATTTATAATGCGGCTTTTGAAACAAAGCCAAACAATGGAGGCTTTTAGAACACCTGGCGGGTTCGGGCTCCACGTCGTCCTCTACTCATCATTGCTCCTCAACGCCCTCTTCTTCGCGCACCACTTCCTCTCGGCCTCGCAGCCGGCGTCCCGGCTAGGCCCCGGCGCGGCTGACAACGATGGCGGCGGGCTGAGCTGGGCGCTGCAGGCGGCCAGGGAGGCCGAGGCCGTGGCCGCCATGGACTGCTCCGGGCACGGCCGCGTTTTCCAGGATGGCATCACCGGCGAGGACGGGCGGCCCGGGTGCGAGTGCAACACCTGTTTCGGCGGGCCGGACTGCTCCGTCCGGACGGCCAACTGCACCGCCGACGCCGACAGGTACCGATTTCTCAAGCTAGATACATGCCTCTCCCTCAATTTGCCTCCGTTCATTCGTTCTCGTGCGTGTACGTACGTGGTCTAACGTTGGTTGCTGTGATGCTGTCCTCGCATGCAATTAATTGGAGAGTCCATTTTCTCTTTGTGAAGTTCTCCGTGAACGCACGGTCTGATTTAATTGGAAGGACAGCGTTAGGTGCAGAGTGATGATCTTCGGGTGATAATGATGAGTTGTATGTATGCTTCCTTCTAGATCGTCTCGGTAGCTTGAGACTCCGGAGAGCCATGTACAAGTGTTGGCTAACTGGGCACGCGCGCAGTACAGGTTAATTTGCTCCTTCAGGGAGGGCTGGCAAATAAAAAAGGTTATTTGTAGGGATGCAACGGAAGCATATACGAATATATATATATAGTTCATCTCATATCCTATATTTTTCGGAATCAAAGTTGGACAAGGATAGTACTGGATACAAATACGAATGTGGATAATCTCTGTCAGGAATACGAAGCGAATAAATACCGAACCGAATACGGATTGTCTCTGTCACGAATATTTAGTCGGATATTACGCAAAAATAGAAGACCATATATATCGCACATGAAAAGATCGATCAACCACACTACATGTCCAAAATACAACTATATTAGCAATTCAACAAGAAAATTTAACTAGATCGTACTATCACAACGGCTAGTTAAGAATTTGTAACAAGCAAGCAACAAGTCATAGTGATAATTGTATAAAAGATGTCCAAAATATAACCGACCAACTACATAACAGACAGGTACAACATAAAAAAAAAGCCTACAGACCAGTAGCAATAACCAATTATGGATACACAGAACGTTGATTGGTAGCAAGTCGGCAGCGTCCCAATTTTTGAGTTTTTCAAAATCTTTTATTTAAAATAAGGTCTTATAAATTTTCAATGATTTTCTAGAATTTACAAAGCTTAAATAGAATTAACATAAATGAAAATGATTTAATATGAATAAATAAAACATCCATTAAATTCAAATGTATTTTATTTAAGTTCCTTATGTTCAAAAGTATTTGTTTCTAAATTTTCTAGAATTTTTTTTGAGTTAATTTGATATTTTCCTTGGCTTATTTTGATTTCTTGTATTTTCTAAAAATAAAAAACAAATTTAAATAGTGGAAAAGCTTCGTGGGCCGATTTATATTTCCGGCCCACTGGCCTGGAGTTTACCGGATACTATCCGATACATTTTCTAGATAGCTCCGAGCCTCCGAATCCGATGGATACCTTCTTCCTGAATTTGTTTCTGTATCCAGCAAAAACTATTCGGCTCCGAATCCGAAATCCGAGAAAAATCCCGAACATCCAGTTTCATGCTCTGAATAAGATCATAATTTATTTGGACGAATGAATGGTCGAGAAGTATCTGCTCCGTTTGCACTCCCCTACTTGTGTTAGTTGTTCAAATTGGCTTGAAAATAGGCTCGTGGCTCGATTCAAATTGCTTATAAACTATACATAATATGATATTCATCAAACAAAATTGCTTCTAAATTATATAATATCCTATTTAATAATAGGACCAGTAGACATCTGATGTACAGTAGTGTAGGACTGACCCAAACCAGGACAGATTAATGTCGTCGCCAATCTATGGCAATTGAGTTGGGGTAGCGTATGTTTCGTAGCACACCCGATAGGCACCTTTATAACTATTCAATTACGGAGTAGCATTTGGTAACCCCTAATTGGGATGTTACATATGTAGAAAACCATGTTAATATCTAGTATAAGGATTATACATCATCATTGCTTAAGATCAATTAATAACACATAACAATCTCAATAGTATATCAAAGTGGGTCAATCCAACATATTATTCTCTAACATTTGCTCCACGGGTTGTTCACTTGCTCACACATAACAATCTCAATAGTAGCGGCAAGGGCAGGGCACGGCCGTGGCAGAGCAGGGGCGAGAACCGAGTCGGGGATGGAGCTTGCGGCGTGCGGTGGGAGAAGGGCAGCCTTGCGGCGCGCGGTGGGGTAGGGGGAGCACAAAGCCGGAGATGGAGCCTACGACGCTCGGCAGGGCAAGGCAGGGCAGCCCTACGACGAGCAGCAGGAGTAGGGCGCACAGCGAACGTTGATCTAGGGAATTGCCTGTTGCGCATGACCAGCAGCAGGGGCAGGGAAGCCTTGCGGCGCCCGGTGAATGGCGGGCCAGGGGGGCAAGCGCCTAGCAAGAGCAGCTAACGGCGCAAGGAGAGGCTGCGGCTCGTGACGAGCTCAAAGTGAGCTCTGCTGCCTCCGCAGTTGTGCCTCTGTAGTTGTGCTTACAATAAGAGAGAAGTCATTGAAGGCTAAAACTAATGACTTATATCTGATCTGTTGCTTGTGTCGCTCCCTTTCTCTGTCCACCAGCATTATCCCTTATATAGCGTGGGGGTGGCAGTTGTACATGCCAGGAGGCGCCTCAACAGTTGAAGAATAACACACGTTCATGATAGTTATTGTCTGTGAGACAACACCCCATGTTATTCTTACGGTTATGCTAGAGACAAAGATTAATAAATGCAGTTATACTAAAAGATAATAACACATATTTACTACTACGTGTAACACAGTGTATGAGGTCCCTATAGTAGGTTGCGTCCACATGTTTGTGGTCCTTATCGACCATAGTGTAGTCGTGTTTGACTGGTCATATTAAGTATTACGACTATAAATTGATCGTAGTAGAACATTATGATCAGTATGTGGTCGTAGAAGATTTTACGACCTCAAAATGGTAGTAAGGTGACTTACGACTATTTAGAGTGATCGTAGAATAGCTTAAGACCAATAGGAAATTATAATCTCCCTCGTTATTAATAATGAGTTGTACCTTTGAAGGTTGTATAAAGTCATTATTATCTATAACGAATATTACACATATATAGTTTAATTAATTGAGGATTGTTAGATACTCGTCAAGTGTCATATTGTAATGTAAAATTATTAAAATATAAATGCATAGCACTATATCAATGTTATTGGTTACATTTCATTAGGCATAATTTGTTGTGCAAGTTAAGGATAATGACATCATGTAGCTATGGAAGAACATCGAGTTAGATTGTAATTTTTTAATTATTTAATTATTTCTCTAAATTATTTGAAATGTATCTAGTAAAAACAATTTGTACTTTGTTTTTGTCTATATTATGAACATTTATATTTTACATTAAATAATATTTTTGTGACTCTACCTCGAAAATACTGATCCACCGCTGCTATTTAATCACGGTTGTCGTGTTCCGAATGGTTGGTGCAGCGGAAACCCGCTGTTCCTGGAGCCGTACTGGATGCGGCACGCGGCAGCCAGCGCCGTGGTGGTCTCCGGGTGGCACCGCCTGAGCTACACCACGACCGACGGCCTCTTTCAGTCCGTCGAGCTCGAGCGCTACATCAAGCGGCTGCACAGGGCCGTAGGCAACGCCGTCGCCGACGACAAGCACTTGGTCTTCGCCACCGGCTCCATGCAGCTGATCAACGCGCTGGTGTACGCGCTCTCCCGGACGGCAACACAGGCTCGACGGCCAGCGTCGTCGCCACCGCGCCGTATTACCCGGTCAGTGCGTGCTTTCCATTCAATCACAATGTAGCATACCTACCCTATTTTTTCAATGATCCAGAGAATCAAATCATGGTTTCTTTTGCTGATCGATCGCGTAGGCGTACAGAACGCAGACCATGATGTTCGACGGCCGGGAGTACAAATGGGGCGGAACCACCGCTGCATGGACCAACGCAACAGCCAACACCAAGGACTTCATCGAGTTCGTCACGTCGCCCAACAACCCCGACGCCGTGCTCCGCCAGCCCGTCCTCGGCGGCGCATCGACGATCGTCGACCACGCGTACTACTGGCCGCACTTGACACACATCCCCGCGCCCGCCGACGAAGACATCATGCTCTTCACCGTCTCCAAGCTCTCCGGCCACGCCGGTAGCAGATTCGGGTACGTACGCTCAGTTAATCGTTAATACTGCGCAGGCATGATGCATCTACATGCATGTATATAGCTGTAATGGGACGCCCTTGTGCGTCGGACAGATGGGCGCTGATAAGGGATGAGAAAGTGGCCAAGAAGGCTTATGACTACGTCCAGATGAGCATCATGGGCGCGTCCCGTGACACCCAGCTCCGGATGCTCAAGATCATCAAGGTCATACTGGCCAACCTGCACGGCAAGGACGACATCTTCGCCTTCGGGCACGACGTGATGAGATCCAAATGGCGCAGGCTGAACGCCGTCGCGTCGCGCTCCCGCCGGATCTCGCTGCAGAGGATCCCTCCCCAGTACTGCACCTACTTCAAGAAGATCAGAGAGCCATCCCCAGGTGAACACATCCGCTCGTGAAACATCCAGATCGAAATTATCGCAGCTCCTTGAACCTGTAAGTTGAAGTTTTTGGCGGGCAGCTTATGCATGGGTGAAATGCGAGAGGGAGGAGGACCGTAACTGTTCAGATGCGCTGCTGAAGGAGAAGATCATCACACGGTCCGGCGTCAAGTACGACGGCGGCAGACGGTACGCGCGGGTGAGCCTCCTCAAGACGCAGGACGACTTCGAGGTGCTCCTGGAGAGGGTCACGGATCTTGTCGATGCCGAGAAGGACAGCGCAGATGGTTCTTCCAGCTCCATGTGATGCCTGATGGTAATACGCAGAAGCTTTATATAACAGGATTGGATGGAGTGCCAAAAGTACTGGAATGATCAGCTACGAGTTGATTGTGTATTTGTGTCCCACTTGAACCGAAAAACATATTGCAACCTCGTGCAGGTGTTATTTGTTGCAACAGTTCAAAGAATCCGCTCCCCTTCCTTCCCGGTGCACGTCGAGAAGAAAGGCTAGCGACTCAACACTTCATCACAACTCACCAGAGGAGGGTGAAGATGTGGGAGAGGAATGGAGATATTCTCTTTCCTGATCCTGACGTCTCTATGTTCTTTTAAGGACACATGACAATTACTCTCGTGTAACTGACACCATTAACACTCATTAATCTAGGCATTTGAAATCATATTCAAATAAAATAAAAAGATGGATTTAATATGGTAGACTCACGATTTCTCACGCAAAAATACACGAATATGCATATGTACGTTTAGCCGAAGTCCTCGTGTCATATCTATTCCATTTGTCACATATTATATAGGGTGGTAAGAATTTCAATTTATAAATTACTCTTCTATATAATATAGTACTAAACTGTTTATACTTTCGAAATTTCTATAGAAAACATGCCTCAACTCATGGGCCAATTTCCAACGCACGGAACAATACTGGAACGCTGGAATGATCAGCTACCTGTTGACTGTTCTGTCTCACACGAGTTGACAAAAGCAACAATTGTAACACCCTGACTATAAGGAAGTCAAGATGTCACCTACAATCACTACTCTTTAGTATAATAACATCAAAACGCATGACAAGGTGAAGGAATTAATAAGGATATACGGAAACAAGAATTCATCATCAAGTTTAATCAACGGAATGGAAATAAACAATTCAGAGGGATACGGTAGTTATGACCAAAATGGCTTATTACAATTCAACACAAGACATAAATAACGACAATAAAAGTTCTCAAAATATTTGGATTATGGTAGTGAGTGCATCGTGTTGAACTACCCTCCACGAGATCATTCTTCCTTGTCATTTACCTAAATAAAACAACAAAGCAAGAATGAGCCAAAGACTCAGCAAGTACTTGTATGTAACAATCAAACATACCATGAACAATTTATCGTAATCATAACTTGAACATTGATTGAAAACAACTTTATGAATGGATGAAGTGAAATGATGCATTGAAGGAATTGGACATATCGCGGATATACTGGTATAGCGAGTGAAACACCCGTCGGTGTTCACTTAAAGTAACCGTATGAAGAACGTTTCATACGGCCATCCAACGTGGCCCACATTGGAATGGTGGACTCACGTAACGTGGCCCACATTGGAATGGTGGACTCACGTACCCATTTTGGAATTGATGGGATTTTCAAGTGCCCATACTGGAATTGATGGGTCTTACAAAGATAATTTATGCATGTCATGATGTGATCCCATGGCAAGATTGAATAGTACTCACAAATGAAAAGATACACATGGCATTCATCTACAAATACGAACAAATATAATCATTCATTCACACATCACATAATGCATCAATCATAGTATACAAGTTACTTGCCTGCCGCGCTGCGACGGTTTGGGAGGTAACTGAGGTACCCCTCCACTCACCGCTTCACCGCCTACAATATAAAATGATCGATATGAGAACAACCGAGTAAGAAGTGCTACACGTGCCCTCCCACAATTTCTAACCAAACCAACCAAACAAAAGGTTCAATTTGATCCTCTACACAAAAAGTCCAGATTACCTATCTTCTGGCAGTCGTACGAGAAAATTCACCATTAATTGTCTGTAACTCTAAAAGACATGAAACCAATGCTCACTTATTCTTAACTGATCAGGCTACAAAACATTAGTTGACGGAATCCCCTGATTCGGCCAAAACAGAGGGCTAATTATCAGTTAAACACAACCCATCTACGTCTGTCCAGAATACAGATCAGTAATAAAGAAAACGGCGTAACTTTTAGCCTACTGATCCAATAGAATGATCCTTATCAACTTGGAAAGATAAATTCAAGAACTATAATAACTTAGTTGGGTGCAGGTTCTAATTCGGCACCTAATTTGAACAAAACCGAGGGACAAACCTACTGACCCCAGTTTTCAGGCAGACTGAACAAATCGCAATCAAAAATTCATATCTCCCAAACTACAGATCGAATTTTCCTGATCTTGGTGCCAAAAGAAAGCTAACGTTCCCAGGAATAAAACTCTAGAAGGGAAAAACCCCAGATTCGGCCTCTACAGTAGTCTAAACAATAGATGAAAACGCTAACATTTATCTGCCCAGAATTCAGAACAGTGGTAAACAAAATATCATAACTTTCATTATACAGATCCAATGGAGATGATCTTTATCAGCTTTGAAAGATAATTTAAAGGGCTACAATAACTTATTTGGGTGGAGGTTCTGGAAATGCCTCTAACTAAATCAAAACCTAGGATCAAGCCGACAGATCCTTCTCGTTAGACAGACAGAACAGCGCGCACTAAAAAAATCATATCTCCTAAACCGTAAGGCGAAATCACGTGATCTCGGTGGCTATGGAAAGCTAAGAACAATACCTACAACTTTCTAAGAGATGGATAGGACATAAAACGAACGCATCTTACCCAAAATCGACGTACAAGGCGGCGCACAGCAATAGGGATGGGTGGCGGCGGCTCCAAAGGGGGGGAGGGGGAGAGAAATGTGGAGTTTAGGGTTTGGGGGTGGGAACCCCCCCCCCTTATGGCCAGCCACCACATGGGCCCCTCTGGGCCGTGGCCCGAGCCCAGTTGCCGTGAAATCACAGAAAACCCCGGTGAAAAGATGATTCTGGTTTTTCGATTAGCTCCCTCTTCCGAAACTTCTTCTAATAAGCCGAATCACCTTCGGGGTATTACATTCTACCCCTCTTAATGGAATTCGACCTCGAATTCTAACCGGCAACTAATACCAGAACGAATTTCTAAGGAGTTGAAATCAACGGATTTAACCTGTACTACGAAACAAGCGGTGCGATCTCGCTCGCGCATGCGAGACTCTATCTCCCAAGTGGCCTCTCTCTGGAATAGAGAAACCACAAAGCAAAGATGTGAAGCAACGTCGACGACAATCAACTTGAACTTTCTAGGTACACTCATCAGAAGAGGATCGAAGGTAAGACCTTACTCGATGGTCAACGTGTTTAACTTAGTCTCAAACTTTGAATGGACTGCTTTCTCGGCACCAAAGACGCACCTTACGTTGCGTGCTTGGCGTATGTACGTGACGGTCAAGCGATAAGCCGACTTCCTAATTTCTTCTCTGCCGGAAATGAAGAGAATCCAATCGAAAAATAGAGAGTTCTCATCGCAACCACGCAATGTTAACTCTTCACCAAAAAGGTTAAATCCCAAATGTGACTATTCATCAGTAAAGCAATTCCACTTCCAATGAATCAATTTGTGAAAGAACACCACGGAAACCAAAAGAGAAATTTGCTTGAATACTCAAATCAAATATTTCTTTTACTCATTGAATGGAAAGATTCACCATGCCAACACGCCCCAACTCAAAGTGCGAAAACACTTATCAACAAAGACAAAACCCAAGCGAGAAGCAAGGAAGCGCATCATTTTCCGAGAAACATCCTTTCTTCCGTTTCTCTCTTCGAGGAGTAAAACTTCTCTCCAATATTGGAATTCGAATTCATCGCATACCTCAAGAGATTAAACCTCTTAATTGAACATTATCAAATTATGCTCAAACTGAAATACATCATCCATACCATGGTGGAGAGACTCCATGAAATCTACCGGATACTCTAGGTAATACAAAATCGATTTGATTAAAGGCATCCATAACACCACAATAGTAGGCACCACGCAATCACATTACCTTCAATTTCCAATAACAACAATTCAAGATCCTTAGCACGCACGGACATGTATTACATCAGAAGAGTTCTATCAATGACCATTCATTGCTCAGGAAACTCTATTATCCCACTTCCTCTACGCACAATCATCATGTGACCAATGGTCTAGCATAAAATGCACAGCCCAGATTCAACTTCCAAAACCTCTACAACAGATTGCTCTTATAACCGATTGTGAAATCATCGAATTAAATCTCCAACATTACCACCATACTAACATACTCACTCATTGACATCATCGAAATCACCCACACCATCTCGCAATGCTATCCAATTCGTTACTCTAAAAATTCAATGAAGGTTTCCATACCTCCGATAATCACCAACCTTTCAATCCTGAAGTGAAGTTCTAGAATTTCACTATACCAGGTGTTAATCAGCCGTAACACTTTTCAGACTTACTTCGAAGTCAAACATCTCAGGTGAATCAATTTCCCTCCAAGGGATACAGATCAAAACTATTTCACATTCTATTACTCCTCCGATAACTTAGTAGCAAAATATCATCGCTACGATTACTCATCCACCACCAAACAGTTGCCAAACTTTCACCTTGCAAACACTTCGCAACACGAAACTGTGATCCTTTCTCAAAAGGAAGAGGCAAACAAAAACAAGTTCATTCATACGAGAAGCGTTGCTCACCACGGCGCCAAGAAACCAAAAGAAATATTCTGCTAAAGGTGATCTTAGAAAACGAAAACTAAGTTCGTAGTTGAGGGAACACATTCCTCAGAAGATAATAGCAAATAACAACCGATAAGAAAACGGCATTACAATTGAAACTCGAAATCTTTGGAGTGAAAAGGGCAGAAAATTTAGGCATGTTTTAAACAGAGGGCTAATTATCAGTTAAATACAACCCATCTACGTCTGTCCAGAATACAGATCAGTAATAAAGAAAATGGCGTAACTTTTAGCCTACTGATCCAATGAGAATGATCCTTATCAACTTGGAAATATAAATTCGAGAACTACAATAACTTAGTTGGGTGCAGGTTCTAATTCGGCACCTAATTTGAACAAAACCGAGGGACAAATCTACTGACCCCAGTTTTCAGGCAGACTGAACAGATCGCAATCAAAAATTCATATCTCCCAAACTACAGATTGGATTTTCCTGATCTTGGTGCCAAAAGAAAGCTAACGTTCCCAGAAATAAAACTCTAGAAGGGTAAAACCCCAGATTCGGCCTCTACAGTAGTCTAAACAATAGATGAAAACGCTAACATTTATCTGCCCAGAATTCAGAACAGTGGTAAAGAAAATATCATAACTTTTATTATACAGATCCAATGGAGATGATCTTTATCATCTTTGAAATATAATTTAAAGAGCTACAATAACTTATTTGGGTGGAGGTTCTGGAAATGCCTTTAACTAAATCAAAACCTAGGATCAAGCCGACAGATCCTTCTCGTCAGACAGACAGAACAGCGCGCACTAAAAAAATCATATCTCCTAAACCGTAAGGCGGAATCACGTGATCTCAGTGGCTATGGAAAGCTAAGAACAATACCTACAACTTTCTAAGAGATAGATAGGACAGAAAACGAACGCAGCTTACCCAAAATCGACGTACAAGGCAGAGCACAACAATGGGGAAGGGTGGCGACGGCTCCAAAGCGGGGGAGGGGGAGAGAAATGTGGAGTTTAGGGTTTGGGGGTGGGAACCCCCCCCCCCCTTATGGCCAGCCACCACATGGGCCCCTCCTGGGCCGTGGCCTAGGCCCAGGTTGCCGTCAAATCACAGAAAACCACCCGGTGAAAAGATGATTCTGGTTTTTCGATTAGGTCCCTCTTCCGAAACTTCTTCTAATAAGCCGAATCACCTTCGGGGTATTACAACAATTGAATGGAAAAAAAGTGTAAATGTGCGGTGTTCTGGTGTCCGTAAGCAATTGAATGGACAAATATGTAAATGGAGATTATTCATGTCACACGCTACGAGTAATGAAACCAAACACCTGCTGAGATATGTTGCAGGGTACATATGCACAGGTTGCTGCATTCGAGTTTTTTTTCTAAGTTGACACGTTTTTTAAACGAAGTAACAAATATAACTCCACTAATAAAAAGTCAAAAATAGCATATCTACCGAGAATCATCGCGGCTAGCCACCTTCCGCGTGCCCCATACGCGGCAGTTGGCATTTGATGTCAAACAGTGTAAAAGCACTGTAGCTAAAGTGCCCGCCATAGTTTATTCACTGTGCAACTCACTATGCACCACTATACTTTGTAGGGTAGCGGAGCGTGACAGGGAGCTTGCAATGCCATAGGGGAGTGATAGGTTGTAACATCCCAAAGTTTTGTTATTAAAGCTAAATAAAAAATAAATTATTATTTTATTGTATTTTGTGAGTTTTCTTAAAATTTCTAGATTTAAAGTTTAAAGGAAAATTTTAATTAATTTCCTTGGATTTTAAAAAGATTTTTCTAATTTCCAAAAAATAAAACTAATTTATGTGCAAAGCTAAAAACCAAATTTAAGCTGGAAATAATTTTCTTAAGTTCAAAACGGTTCAAGGAATTTTTGTGATTTTTTCCAGAAATTTTGAACTCTATTTGCTATTTTCTAAATGCTTATTTGATTTCATTCATTTTCTGAAATACAAAAATCTATTTAAACCTACCAAATCTCTTTGAGCCGAATTCCTTTTTCCCCGGCTCGCTTCTTCTTTTCTAGTCCAAGCCCATCCCCATGCCAGCCTGTTCCTTAGCCCACCCGCGCCCTTCCTCTCTCTCTCGCGCCATCCCAGCCCGCCCGTGAGCCACCCACCCCTCCCTCTCTCTATCTGTCGCTCGGGTCCACGTGTCAACCCCATCTTCCTCCTCCCTTTCTTCTTTCTCCAGCCACCCGCGACCGACCCATTACCGCACCTCGAAAGCTCATCAAATTGGTCATTTTTCTCCTTGCTTTCCCTCGCAATTGACACTACTACAAAAGGCTAATACAGGACGTCTCATCACAGACGGTTGACCAAAATCGTCTGTATTAAATACAATCACCTCAAAAGTTTGCACCGAAGTTCCTCATGCACCACCTACTCTACAGATCCACCAATGCCACTGGCTCATGTTCCCCTTGTTGTAGCTGAGTTATTGCACTCAGCAGGCCCGCATATCGGTCATGTATGAGGCATACGTTCGAACGACCCCGCACAACAAAAATCTTCACGTTCCTCAGAAACCACAACCAATTGTTAGTGTTCTTGCTTTTGACGAATGCAAATGCCGCAAGAAGGTGCCATCCAAGCAAAAGATCGAACGGCAATACCGGAATGCGTTGATGCATACACCGAAGGTGAATAATGCTCGCTTCAGTACCCTCTTCCCGGTGAATTTCAGATGCATGTCATCTTCAATGGCGACATGAGTACTGGAATTCTTGTCTTGTATGGCTCGGAGTTGTCGAGACAGGTTATGGTAGGAGTCCTCGAACGTACTGAACCGATCTTCCATGGCTTCTGCTCTACCCTCTATGCCTTACCATAACTAATTGTATACTGGAACCCCGACTCTATTGTCCGAATGATAGATCGTGGCTCGAAATCCAGGTTACACACGTTCTCACCGTACATGACATTCACAATGAAGTCTAAGGAAAGGTTCTTGTGGGATTGCATTGATTCAGAGACGATACATGTGTGAGGGATTACTATAGAGTATTTCTATTACATGTCCCACTTAGGCTGGAATCTGTGCACTCGCCAAGGGCATTCCGCTATCTCGTACTTCACATCGTAGAACTTTAGCTTAGACGTCACTACTGTGAATGTACGCGGCAGCGACAAACCTAGATTTTGACAGCCTCCTACACTGCCTACTTGCATTTGTACATGGTTGTTAGGACCCGGGATTCACACTCCCAAATCCCCTGTGTATTACTGAACTAATCCCATGATCAGTGGCTAACTCATGGAGTAAATAAATATGGTAACATCCATATTATGCAAAACTTTATTAATAAATAACAGAGTTTATTACCAGAAAGTCTTACAAGCCAACAATAAAAAAACACAGCAGAAGACGAAGAAGTTGTAGTAGAGTCCAGCTAATCTGCCACAGGCAATCGACTGGGGTAGCGGCCTAGTCGTCGAGATCTTCAGCAGATGCAAAGTCCTTCTCCTCAAAACAATATTTTATTAAGCAAGAGTGAGCATAGACAATCGTGCTCCGCATGTTATACCCAATAACATAATTATAATGCATGCACGAATATATCAATGGAAGGATTATAAGGTTGAATTTGCATAAGGTAATGTTTTCTTTTTAAATATCTGTACTAAGTTCCAAAACAATTATTCTATATCAGAAATAAATTTTAAAAGGCAGTTTTATAGTATGATAACAATCATCCAAGAGTGGTGAAGGATGTCTTCCTATCACATGGCAACCCACCCAGTTTCCCGATTGGATACGCAATCCAAAACCATTTGATAAAGTATTTTAAAAATAAAATGAAAGTATAACTTTGAGTGGCTTTACTTAGCATGTCCATGACCGTGGACACGGCTATTCGAATAGTTTTTAACACTCTGCAGAAGTTGTACAACTTTACCCACAAGAGATAATCACTCGTAGTGTCTGTTTCACACACTTCCGAAGGTGTGTGACTAAGAGATTATCACAAGGCCTTTACAATACACCATCCCACCGTAGTCCCGTCTCGCTAAGGTTTCGCTTTCTTTGAATAGAAACCCGCTGGATTTAAGCCCACTCTTGCGCCATGTGGGAATACATAAAAGCAGGTCATAAAGACACCCACGCAACCGAATAGCACAACCACTGTTAAATGATGCAAATTATTTAGCCAGGTTCCGCCCATATAGGAAATGTGGTAGTACGACGGGGCTTAGCAAGATGCAGCTCGAAGACCGTCTTTAACTGACTTGGTCGACTTCCAATAAAACCCTGGGCCTCGATCATATAAATGAATCGATCTCGTGCATAAACATACACTCATCCAAACATCTATTTTTATTTTATTTTGCTTTTCATAAATCATTTGCAAAAGTTCTACGGTAAAACAATACCATAGGCTCATTTAAATCATAATTGGACATTTGGCTAAATTCCCAAATTCAATATTTTGGGCCTAAGCTTTGTCTAAGCGTAGAGTTTATCAACAAAAACCATCATGTCAATGTGATTGCATTGACTAGAGTTTTATCTAGGGTGACAAAGGGTGAATGATTGAAGTTTAAGAATTGTCAATTCCAGGGTCAACAAGACAACCATTAATACCAGAATCACAATCTCTAAATCCATATAATTATGTCCATTGATCCATAACCTCCTTATTTACTTTAGTCCACCAACAATTATAGATCACCAAACACTATTATTCAATTAACTCCGCTATTTCATCAATTCTCTATAATTCCACCAATGCATCGGAAATCCAATCATAACTTACTATAATAATCCAACTTTATTCTTTATTCACCACCTAACCCTGATCATCTAGTCAAAACTAAACTTCAAACAATCACTACTAATATATTCATTTCCATTAAGATTCCTTCTAAATCCAATTATTCCATCATAACCCATACATCCACCATAACTAAATTATCCTGCTAATACCACAAAGTTTACATATACTTCTTAATTCAACTTAATCCACCAAAAGTAACATCATGAATTGGTAATCCTATAATCCAATTTCCCACAATAATCTAGTTCTATAATCCAATATCCAACAATCAGGTATTTCTATATTCCAACAATAATACACTCCTAATAATCCGATCATGATATAATCTGATGATCCAACAATAATCTATTTCTATACTCCAATATATCCAACAATCATGTATTTCTAATAAGCCAACATCCATCAATCCAGTATCAACAATGATCCATTTCTATAATCCTACATTCATTAGTCTGATATACTATAATCTAATAATTATCTATGTCTATGCTCAATCATCCAACATCCAACAATCCATTAATCTAATATCCCACAAATATCTATATCTAGAATCCAACAATCATTAATCCAATCAATATCCAACGAATATCTATTTCTATAATTTAGTCTTCAATAATCCAATATCAACAATTATCAATTTATACAATTCAACATCCATTAACCCAATATCCACAAAAATTTACCTCTATCCTCAAATATTTATCCACAATCTACTTTTCTCATCCAATCACCATCAATTTCTAACTCTAAAATATATAACGCATCCGGAAAGATTATTCATACCACCTTTCTTAATAATAATTGACCATACAATGGATTTGGGAATAGCTATAAAGTTTTAAAACATGACTTCAAATTACTTGAATTTAAATAAGCATGTAATAATAATTTAAAATATAATTTAAATAATTTAAAATAGTGGGATTCAAATATGATCAAAGGATGTAACTTATCTTGCTCATTTAGTTATTGTCCTTAAGCAGCGTCGAAATTTGGCTCTCCGAAATCGCCAAAATCTAAACACAAAAATAAGCCGAATTCAAATAAACTCAAAATTGAATAATTGCAATATGGATAGTTAGATCTTGATTTTAGTTGAATTTAAAAATTTGAATCACTCGAATCGGAGCTCGAACGGGCCCTCGGAAGATTTGAAATCACATGGTCGGAAAGATGTTCGACTGGTCGGAATGAGGTTCGACTACAAATGATCGTAAGAGGGTTTCGACTAACTAGTCGGAAGGAGGTTCAACTACAGGTGGTCGAAAGGAGGTTTCGACTACCTGGTCGGAAGGTTTCGACAACCTGGTCGAAGGAGGTTTGACTACCTTGTCGGAAGGACGATCAACTACACGTGATCGAAAGGAGGTTTCGACTACCTGGCCGAAAGGTTTCTACTACCTGGTCAGAAGGAGGTTCGACTATAGGTGGTCGAAATTAGGTTTCGACTACCTGGTCGGAAGGTTTCGACTACCTAGTCGAAGGAGGTTCGACAACAAGTGGTCGGAAGGAGGTTTCGACTACCTAGTCACAAGGCTTCGACTACCTGGTCGAAGGAGGTTCGATTACAGGTGGTCAGAAGGAGGTTTCGACTGGTCAGTAGGAGATTGCGTCACCCGCGAAGGTCCAGCGTGGTGACACGCGAAACAACGCCAGGATGCAAGGAAGCAACGGTGCTCTGGCAATGCGCCTGCGAAGACGAGGGGAGCACCACATAGAACGTCGTGGGGAGAATCCAACGGTGGTGACGATGTCGCCGGGGAATGGTCGATAGCGACGAGCGCGATAAAGAAAGAGCTTCAACCGGCGACGGTAAAGCTTCGTTGTGCAGAAATGAAAGAAAGAAAGGATGGCCAATTCGGGGAGGTGGAAGAGGAAGCCAAGGGGATCGCCGTGACGTGGTGACCAATTTCAATACACAAAACTTTCTTTGCCAAAAACTCAACCTGCTGCTTCACGACCACACTACACAAGGGTTAACAAACTAATAGCAAGATCAATACACAAATTAATCGCCAGATTGCATAACACATAACCAACTGTTGTCATCCATTGCGGTTGATGCCACTGTGCAAGGGTTAACAACAATAGTTCAAGATCAAATCACAATTTCTCCCAAACCAAAACCTCTCGATCTTTGCTCTGCACTACAGAGAAAGGATGGGGTCCCAGCGCCGAGAGATCCGGACAAAGATGGAGAGAGTCATGCAGAGCGTAAAGCTAGGAGGAGCACGGCGGCGGTTTCCAGCGGCGGGCAACGGCCGGGGGACGGCGGGGCCTAGCAAAACGGGTTGTCGGGGGAGGCGGTGGCATGGCCGGGGCGACACCGGAGAGGCACCGGCGATCGGAGTGCATGGGAGAGGCGAATGGTGGCGGCGGCACCGGAGGGAAAGAGGGAAGGAGGTCGGCACGAGCACCGGGATGATGCGGGGGTGCTCACCGAGCCGACAATGGAGGTAGGGAGGTGGCGGAGCGGGCCGGCGATGCGAGCCGAGGGAGGTCGAGGGAGGGCGCACGGGGCAGCGAGCTATGGCGGCGGGGAGGCTCGGTCGACGGGCGGGGTTGGCCAAGGGTGGTGGGGCGTGCTACTGGCGGCGCCGATTCGGCCAGAGGAGCGCTGGAGGGGGAGAAGGAGGCGGCGGCGACGCCGAAGCTTCACAGAGAACGGGGAGAAGAGGGAGGTGAGGAGGGGGAGAAGACAGGGGGCGGCTTTTGTAGCCAAGGGAGAGAGGGGAAAAGCTGGTGGAGGCGGCGGGAGCGGTGGAGATAGGGGGAAGCCGAACGACGCGGGGATGGCCGACCGAGCAAACGAGCGGCGCGGGGAGGCAGTAGGGTCGGCGTGCAGCGCGGAGCTGCAGTGTGGAGGGGACGGGTCCGGTAGGGGCGGAGCACGGGCGGAGATGGAGCCGGGACAGTAGGCGCCGGGTGTGGAGAGAAAAGGAGAAGGGGAGAGAAGAGCAGGGGCGGTGCGTTCGGGTGGGAGAGGAAAGAGAGAAAGTGAGAAAGAGAGAGAGGGGGTGCAGGTGGGCGAAACGGCCGAGGGGGAAGCCGGGGGTTGGGCCGTGACGGGAAATTCCGAGGGAAAAAGAAAAAGGGGGCGAGTGGGCTGGGAAAAATTCCAGAGGAGAATTGGGCCGGGCCCAGGGAAAATAAGGGGAGGCAAAAACAAGGAAGGGGGTCCAAAATTTGAAAAAGGGAAATTCAAATTGAGATTTGAATTTAGAGGTTGAAAGGAGTTTTGAAACACAAACCCGATCTTAATCGGAAGCTAGGAGTTTTTGAAATTTAAACCAAATTTGAAAATTCAAATGAAAATCGGAAACCAAGTTAGTTACTATTTACCATCCGAAAACAGAATGTTACAAGCCACTATTGTTACTAAGCAAGATTTTGATGGAGTTGTTCTCGCTGCCTTTGCTGGTAATTCTAAAACCAGTGATGCGTAGATTCTTGATATATCCTTCCCTTTCCACATGAGTATGAACTGAGATTGGTTCGTGAATTATGAAGCTACCCCAACTAGTTATGTGTTGATGAAATCCAAAGCCAGGTACAAGTCGTGCAAGTATGACAAGAAAGATGGGCACAACATATCTGAGTGTTGGGGGGTAAACAAAAAAGGACAAAAGGAATAACAATTTCAAAAATGATCAACAAGAGCATGATGTTAAAGCCACCATTGTTACTAAGCAAGATTATGATGGAGATGTTCTCGTTGCCTTTGCCAGTAATTCTAAAATCGATGATGAGTAGATTCTTGATACAGGCATACAACCTTCACTTTCCACATGAATCTAAACCGAGATTGGTTCATGAATTATGAAGCTACAACAAGTAGTTTGGTTCGTGAATTATGAAGCTATGTCGAGTAGTTATGTGTTAATGGGTGATAATTCACCATGCAAGATTGCAGGCATTGGTTCTATCCACATCAAGATGTTTGATGACACTATCGTAACTTGGTTGGATGTTCGACACATTCCAGGTTTGAAGAGAAATCTTATCTCACTTCATACTCTTGATGTTAAAGGGTGCAAGTATTCCGGTGAAAGTGGAGTTCGGAAGATCCCCAAAGGCTCTCTTGTTGTGATAAAAGGAGATATGAAAGTTGCCAACTTATATCATCTTTAATGATGCTTGCTGTTGTCGAACCCGGGAACAAAGGATCCCAGATTCTTTGTGTTTCATACACTAGTCCAGGAATAGCTAGTGTACACAGTCAAACAAAAGTGATAGCAAAATCATATCACATCTTTATTGAATATTATTCAGAGTTTTATTACAATTTGGGCACAAGGCCAAATAAAAGACACAGCGAAAACCAAAATAAATAGGTAAGCCACACAAGTCGTCACAGGCAATCGTCTGGGGGCGCGGCCTGGTCCTCCAAGTCCTCATCGTCTTGATAATAATCTTCTCCTGGATATTTGCATTAAGCAAGAGTGAGCACAACAACTGTTCTCGCAAGTTACACCCAATTAACATAATATAATGCATGTTGGATAATATCAAAGAAAAAGGTATATGACTATTTTGCACAAACCTACATTTTCAAGTTTAAATACCATTACTAAGTTCCAAGGCAATTTTTTAATAACTAAGAGTATCAAATTTTATTTGTTTCATCAATCTCAAGTGTAGGATATACCTCCATACACAAATGGTGAAGGACTAACCCCTTACACCAGGCTTTCCACCCAATTTTCTCAATTGGATGATCTATCCAAAAATTCTCAGTTTAAATAACAGTTTTTAAAACAAAAAACAAAGTCTAATCCACGAAAGGCTTTGTTCATCTTGTACATGACCACGAACACGGTTACTCAAATAGTTTAAAACTCTACATAGTATGTACAGCTTTACCCACAAGAGATGACTTGCTTTAATTGTCGGCCATGACATGCTTCCAAAGGTGTGCGACTAAGCAACTATCATGATGCCTTTACCCTTCATTATTTCAACGTAATTCTGTCCACTAAGGTTTCATTACCGTAGACTTCGCACCAAATGGTAACCCCCTCTTGCGCCATGTGAGTACTAATAGTAGGTCTTCATAGCACTCACACCTCTTAATGACATAAACACTGTGAAATAATATAGATTAGTTGGCCAAGTCTGTCCCATTTCAGTACACGAAAATACGACAAAAATAAATAAATTTGAATGAAAATACAAATAAACTCCAAATTAAATAATGTTAGTTATTTAAGGTAGATATTGAATTTATATGGATTTATAAACAACAATCGACGGATTTGGAGTTCGTATGAAGCAGAACGAATGTCCGGGAGTTTGGATATCACAAAAAATGATAGAATTCAGATAATATTGTTCACCTTATAGTATTGTTCATCTTTCGAGTATTGTTCATCTTTCAAGTACTATTCACCTTCCAAGTGTTGTTCACTTCACCTCCTGAGTATTGTTCACCTCCGAGTATTGTTCACTTTTCGAGTATTGTTCACCTCTAAGTACTGTTCACCGCTCGACTTCACGTTGTCGGAGGAGATTTCGACTCCAGTGGTCGAAGGAGACTTCGATTACACTGGTCGAATGAAAGTTTCGACTACACTGGTCGAAGAAAATTTTGACTATACTAGTCAAAAGAAGGTTTCGACTACACTGGTCAAAAGAATTGCGACTACTTGGTCGAAAGAGTTACGACTACCTGGTCGAAGGAGATTTCGACTACATAGGGAAAAAGTTTTGACTACACAGGGAAAAAGCAGCGACGTTCAGCTACAAGCTCGTCGGCACTACACACCACGGCGAGCTACATGAAGGTGCGCAACAAAAGAGGAGATGACGCTGAACCTTATGCGATGCCTTGCGGAGGTAGAGCACAACGAAGTGACCGGTAGCGAAGAAAAAGGCGATGGCAACATTCGGGTGAATGTGGCGATGGTGCTCCGATGGTCTTTCGGCGAAGGAGAGGTGCGCCTGAGGTAGATACGACGTGGCGAAGCTCCCAGTGTAGACAACGTCACCGGAGATCGACGGGCGGCAGCGCAATCGACGGTGCTAGGGTTGGCGGCGAAGGAGCTTCAGGCTTCGATTCCGGTGGCTAGAGACAAGCAGAGGGGTTGTCAAACCCGGGAGTAACACCCCCAAATCCTCTGTGTATTTCTGAACTAATTTCATGATCAGTAGCTAGTTCACAAAACAAACAAATATTGTAACATCCATAATTCGCATAACCTTATCAATAAATATCAGAGTTAATTACAAGAAAGACTTGTAAGCCAACAATAAAGAATACAGCGGAAGACGAAGAATAAGTAGTAGAGCTTAGCTAATCGCCATAGGCAATCGAGTGGGGTAGCGGTCTAGTCGTCGAGATCCATACCAGTAGCGAAGTCCTTCTCCTCTGGAATTTATTTGCATTGAGCAAAGATGAGCACAAACAACCGTGCTCCACAAGTTACACCCATAACAGAGTTAATGCATGCATGAATATTATCAAAGGAATGCTTATAGGGTTATTTGTGCAAAAGTAATTGTAATACCCCAGCCCAACATGAGCCTAGACTGCTAATAAAATAATAAGATAACAAAATAAATTATAAGTCTTTCCACTAAATTTTGACATAACCTCCCTTGTACGGTTATGCATACAAGGGGTTCTAACAAAATTTAATATCATAATCGCAAATAAACTACCATGATACGCTAATCAACTCTATTACCAAAATAACAGAAGAATGAAGGCATATCCAATAAAAACATCCTAATGGTTTGCTCCATTATTAATTCATAGTCCAAAATTATTTATTCATGCAAGTTCGTAGAAGTGTGCAACAGATCATATCACTAGCTAAACAAACAGCAAGGGTGAGTCCATGACTCAGAAGTGCAAATAAGTCAGTAAACCAATTTTACAACTTTGTCATAGTCAATCAATCACAATATCCATCTCAAGAATAACTCATATGTTGCATGCAATGCAAATGCCACAGATGCACCTTTTCTTTTCTCTTTGCATTTACCGGTAATACAGAGTATACATCCGTCGATGCATACCCATACCTGTACCTTCTAGCACAGGGACCATAAGCCTACACTCCACGAGTGCAGGGACCACAAGCCCGTCCAAACATAACAGGGACCTCAAAAGCAATACTTAGCCTCCACATGGCCAAGTCTCAAGGATAACAATATGATACATATGAATATATACAATTATCCATCATAAGAATGTAATAACCAGCAGTAACAATCATGAGAAGGAACATAATCACAATGCAAGCATTCATAAGCAATCACCTCAACATTACTACTGACTAAATGCACTTGTTTTAACCGTGCGAAGATTGATGATGCGGAGAGGGCACTGCCCCTGGAACCAACCCGCCGTCTGAATATTTTAAACAACCTTAAAAAGAGAATATTTCTAGACAAGATATTGCTAGAAACAAATATATGACAAACAACACTCCCTAACGCAGCCCAAAACACCAACCTCCGTAACAACACTGAATGACATGATCCAGATTCTACGGAAAGCTAACGACGATGTCCACAAATATATAAGAGATGGTCTCTCCAAATTCCATGGTTAACTATCCTAAACCAGTCGTGCACTCCAGACTACCAGAAATCAATCTATTACCGATATCGCCTAAAGGCAAAATTACAAAACTAATCAAACGAGATTGGGAGGGTTACCCTTGGAGAGCTCGCTAAAGAACGCAAGAACCACCACGTGATCCCTCTCCCTCCCCTTCTCCCTTTCCCCCATTCTTCTTCTTGGCCAGCCACACCCATGGAGATCTTCCCCCTTCTTCTTCTTCTACTTGACCGGCAGCAGGAGGGGATCTCTTGGCCAGTGTGAGGGATTACTGGGGAAGGAGGCGCGAAGAAGTCTGCTGGCCAAAGGGGAGGAGGCGCAGGTGTAACACCCCAGCCCAACACTGAGCCTGGAATGCCATCACACTACTCTCTAAACTAATAATTATCAACACACTATAAAATTACAGCAGGAAAGCAACAATAAACATAACCGTGGATCACAATAAAACATGCATAATTATGGATCAAGCGATAATAAGTAAACAAGGGGAAATATAACCAGGTAAATAGTCCAAAATAGCCTCAACCAATGAATCCAAATTATTGAAATAAATAATCTAGTCCAAAATGTGACTTAAACTTTATTTAGTCTCTAACATGTCCAAGAGTGATCCTGTATTAAATAAAAGGTTCTTATGGCAAATGATCATGTGATTGAAGTATAGATCTAATCCATGTGCTCTACTCGCTCTCAGTCACGGCGCCCTCGAAGATCACCTAAAGACAACAAAAGAGCAAGGGTGAGTCCACGACTCAGCAAACACATCCATAAACAACGAACAATAATAACTCAACAGCATTCAATAACTTCATTATCATCACATGCACTTCTATTAATATTCTCATGCTGTTACCTTCCCTTTGTTTAACACACATCAATCTCATTTATGAATGCAACTCTAATCTACATGTCCACATGCACTTCTTTCGCGTATACCGGTATAGCATGAGTGAATGCTCGCGACAACATTCACTCTCAAGCCCGTTCCTCCATAAGGATCGGGGACCTCCTCCACTCCCGTGGAGTTGTGATCATTCATGATCACCTGCTCATATGCAAAGATGCTTTTGTATGAATATGCAAACTCCATCATAAACATCATGTCCAACTTTTCATCATGCTTGTCAACAAAGATATAAACATACCAATTATTTGTTTGCAATTAAACAAAATAAAAGCATAACAATAATGGTAATAGAAGATAAAGAATCACAGTGATCATCATTGATCGCTGTCTACCATGCACTTGCCTTTACTAGTTGCGACGCACGATTTGACTAGAGGATGGCAACAAGTACGACGCCTCTCCTACAATAAATATTTCAATTTCAATACGAGCTACAGCATCATAAGAACAACAATCAATCGACAACGCTCCTACACGTCCCCAAATATACCACGCTACTCCGGTACCGAAAAGTTACCTATTGCTGACTTATTACTAAAACGAACGTAACTTTTGACTCAAAAGTCCAATCACAACAAACCACCCCATTCTGGATTCTTCATAAAATTATCCACATTTTCTTAGATTACAAAGACTTCTAATTAAATCATCTAACCCCCCGTTTTTAGCCCAGAAAACCGATCTGTCCGCTTCGGAACAGCAGTCTTACTAAAATCATAACTTTTGTTTTACCCAACCAAAATTCGCGTTCTCAGATTCTACAGAACCCTTAGACAATTATCTACATCTTTCATGTAGATCAAAAACTCTAATTAGGCTATTTACTATTTTTAATATCTGATCTACCAGAACAGCGCCGAAAGACGACAACCACAATGACAGCAGCCTTCCGAAAATCATAACTCGAATTCTACTTGTCCGATCGACATGATTAAATATGCTATAGAAAGATATCGAAATTATCTACAACTAACTAGTAGATGACATTTCCAAAATTCGCCATTAAGATATCCGAATAAATCGTACAACGGACAGCAGGTTAAACAAACTCATTAATCGGCCTCTCTATTAGAAAATTATAAAACCTCACTAATTAATCTAGATTATAATCTCTAATACTTACTCGGGAATTGTGATGACGCCTCAACTGCATGCATGCATCACAGGGAAATTCTTTTCACACGCACGCAAGGCGCGAGATCTTCTCTCGGCGCCAAAGAAAGAAATCGGCAGCAGCAGATCCTCCACGCGTAGCGAGGCTCGGCTCTCGGGCGTTATTTCCACGCGCAAAGAAGCGCCTCGGCGTCGGGTGGAAAATCAGCGATCGGCAATGCAGCAGACACGCTGGCGGGGCTCACTTCGGCACGCAGCGATCGTCAATGGCAGCCAGCGGCAATCAGCCATCGCGGCCAAATATAACAAGAAGAATGCACAAGAAGCGTTCAGCGGCGGCAGAAGAAGTAGTAGCCACGCGGCCAATGCAAGCAATCGCCGACGGGCGAAGAGGCGTTAGGCGACAAGAAGAAGAACGCCAAGAAAGACAAACAAGCCAGATTGGTCGGGCGACGCAATCGGCAGAGGCAAAATAGTGACTACAAGCATGGATGGAAAGAAAAAAAAACAAAGAAAATGGCTAGGGTTTTCTAGAGTTTCCACGATCTATTTATATAGCTCTTAAAAATTCTGAAATTCTGTTTTTATGTATACTATTTGATTTAATTACACACAAGCCCTTAAAGACGTTTTTATTATTTATTTATTTATTTTTCAGAGTATTACAGCAGGGAGGGGGTGCAAGTGGCAGCCAGGGGCAGGAAAGGAGGCGCCTAGGATTCCCCCCTTTTAAGTGGTTGGCTGCCCTCCCCCTTGGGCCTAAATGTTGTGGGCTGGGAGCCCACAGCCCAGGTTGTCTAAAATATGCAAAAAAAACCTCTAAACTTCTTCAAATTCCATTTTCTAATTAATTATTTCCCCAAATTCTTTTCTCCTAGGTTGAAGAAATTTCGGGGTATTACAATAATATTAGACATTTTATAACATCTAAAATTAAGTTTTAACTGAATTAATAAAGCTAGTGTAGGCACCAACCTAACACTAACTTAAACACGGGCACCAACCCGAGGTTTCAACCCACAATTTTCTTATGGACACCCATCCATGCCATAAACTATTTTATAAAACATTTTGAAAACAAAAATTTAAAGTTTAATCTACGGAAGGCTTTGCTCAGCAAGTCCATGGCCATGGACACGACTATTCGAATAGATTGACACTCTGAAGAGGTTGTACAACTTTACCAACAAGAGATAATTGACTTATATTGTTCGCCCACACACTTTTGTAGGTGTGCGCCTAAGTGATTATCACAAAACCTTTACAATGCGGCATTACAAAGTAGTCATGACCGCTAAGGTTTCACTTCCTTTGGACTCACCGTCGGAAGCCCCCTCTTGCGCTATGTGGGAATATAAAAATAGGTCACTCGACATCCACACAATTGGATGGCACAACCACAGTGAAATATTACAAATTATTTAGCCAGGTCCTCCCCACTCTGGACTAGTGTTAGTACGGAAGGGCTTTGCAATCCGCAACTCGCACACCAATCCTTAACTAACTGAGCGACTTCCAAAATTAATCATTGCGCCTCAACCATTCCTGAATTGAGCTCGCTCATAAACTTGCACCCACCATCTATCTAATTCGCCCAAGTCCAAAACAATTTTGTTTTGTTTTTCAAATCATTTGTAAATTTGTATGGCACACCAATGCAATAAAACACATTTTTAAAACATATTTGATTTTTGGCTGGAAATTACCAAATTGAATAATTTTGGGTCTAAGCATGACTAAGAATAATTTTTTACAAAATATTCTAGTTCATACTATTGCATAAACTAGATTTTTATCTAAGGTATCAAGGTATGTCTGATTCAATGTCAAAATTGGATGTACAAAGGAATTAGGAATAACTATAAATTTAAAACAGGGATTTAAATTAACTTGAGTATAAAGCATGCAGAGATAATTTAAAATAGAAATTAAATAATTTTAAATAATAGGATCAAACATAATCAAAGATGTAACTTGCCTTGCTCAAATTCTTCTTCTTCAACTACCTCAAATTCTTCAGAGTCGTCGAAATCTATACACGAAAATACAACAAGAATAAACAAATTCAAACAAATTCAAGTAAAATACAAATTAACTCTAAATTAAATAATTTTAGTTCTAGAAGATAGATATTGAATTTATATGGATTTAGGAACAAGAATCGACAGATTCGGAGTTCGTATGAAGGAGAATGAACATCCGGAAGTTTGGATATCACAAGAAATGATAGAATTCCAAGTACTGCTCATCTCCCGAGTACCGTTCATCTCCCGAGTATGGTGCATCTTTGAGTACTGTTCATCTTCCATGTACTGTTCACTTTAAAGTACTATTCACTTCCGAGTGTTGTTCATCTTCGAGTACTGTTCACTTCTGAGTACTTATCATTACGAGAGTACTATTCACTTTCCAGTATTGTTCACTTCCAAGTACGATGCATCTTTGAGTATTGTTCATCTTCCGAGTAATGTGGTCCCAGGAGATTACGACTAGACTGGTTGGATCAGATTTCAACTACACTAGTCGGAAGAGATTTCGACAATGCTGGTCGAATGAAGGTTTGACAGCATTGGTCGAAAGAAGGTTTCAAAAGCACGGATCAAGGAAAGGTTTTGACAAGACTGGCCGAAGGAAGGCTACGACTATATGATTGACGAAAGCTACGACTACCTGGTCGAAGGAAAATTACAACTATCTAGTCGAAGGAAACTACAAATATCTAGTCAACTGAAGCTACGACTATCTAGGCGACGGAAACTACGACTACCTAGTCGGAGGGAGCTACGACTACTCTGATCAGCAGTGGCGGCGCTCGACTACAAGCTCGTCGGTGCTACGTGTCACGGTGAGCTACGTGACAAAGCGCAAAATGAAGAGGAGAAGACGCTGAACCATATGCGATACTTTACGGCGGTGAAGCACAATGGAGTGGCCAGTGGTGTGAAGGTTTGGCAGCAGAGGAGTACGGGTTCTAGTGGCGATGGTGCGCCGGTGGTCCTCCGGCCAAGAAGGAGTGCGCCTGAGGTAGAACACGATGCGGCGAAGCTTCCAATGTGGACGACGACACCAAAGATCAACGGACGGTGGCACAATCGGTGGAGCTAGCGCTGGCGGCGGAGGAGCTTCAGCTTCGATTCCGACAGATAGAAATGAGCAGTGTGGTCGTGGTTGCGGGGAATAGAGTTGTCGGTGTATTAGAACCGATCTTACGTAAAGATTATTTGATTCGGGGGGTCTCCTAAAGATGAAATCACGCAGAGTGGTTGACACGGGATGTTTAGGCAGGTTCAGGCCTTCTCCGGAGAGAATAATAACCCTAATCCTGTGTGTGTATGGTATTCTTGATGATCAAGTAAGAAGCTAAGACTATTACAGAGAATAGTACTTGTGTTTCTCCTTGACTCGCTCTATTTTGTTGTCTGTCTCCCTTCTTTTTCTTTTTCTCCATCCCTCCGATTGATGCCCTTATATAGTCGTGAGGAGTAACCGTTTTGTCCTGCGGAAGAGGCGCCTTAATTGAGCCAGTAATGGGCGCATGATGGCAGTAATTACCGGCGCATTGGTTTCTTCACGCCGTCTGGCAGTTACCATTCAGAGGTAATGGGGTATTTAAGCACTATTACTACGCAGAATAATAGTGCGTGTAGACCGTTTGGATTCCTTAATCAATTGGACCCACTTGCCTGTAGGTTTGATTATAAGGTGGTCATGGTTTACCTGGTCGTAGGAGGACTTACGACCAGGTAGTAGTCGTAGAAGGACTTACGACTATACAGTGGTCGTAGAAAGACTTACGACCAGGTAGTAGTCGTAGAAAGACTTACGACCATGACATAGTCGTAGTAAGACTTACGACTATGGGGGTGATTGTAGAAGATCTTACAATCACTTGGTAGGCTTCTCCCTTATAAAAATAAGGGGTACTTCTGGAGACTATGTGACATCATATTTACCCATAATAAGAATTATAGATAAAAGATAAAATGAGGATTATTAGATCCTCGTCAAGAGTGAAGGGGGAAATGCGAAGGCCGTGCCCCCTTTTTATAGGGCAAGGAGTAGCCAGGTCATCGAGGACATGCGCGGGCGTTAACGGCCGATGCGGCGGCGATGAGTAAAGCGAGTAAAGAAGAAGAAACGGTCGATTGAGTGCAGCAATAAGTGTAGGGTGATCGTGGCGAATAATTACGCATGATCTCGAGTGGAAATGCAAGCATCAATGCACTTTATGACTGGGATTAGCGGCGCTCTGGCTCGGACAAAGAAAGACGAAGGGGTGGTCGGGGATGACAAGTGGGGTCGGGTGGAAGAGAAAGAGAGGAAGGGCTGGTTGAAGATGACAGATGGGGTCAGGCGAAAGAGAAAAGAGAGAGAGAGAAAGGATGGTCGATGGCGCAGCTGGCGCGGAAGGAACGGCCGTGGGCCGGGGAATGATTAAGCCCAACCACTATTCTGGAGTGTCGAGAGATTTGGCGATTAAAATAATTCAAATAATTTATTTAAGATTTAGAAAGTAGTAAATAAAGTCCAAAAATCTTGAAAAAATTCACAGAAATTCTATGAGTCATTTTAGACTTAAATAAAATATTCCCAACTCATAATTGGTAATTAATTTTTTTCAAATAATTTCTTTTGGCTTTAAAATAATTAGGGGATAAATTTCAAAAAATTCCAGAAATTAATTAAAATTTTCTTTTCAATACTAAATACAATAAAAAACCAGAAATCTCAATTAATTTTATTTTTGGATTTTAAATTTAGGAAATTCAAGAAAACCAAGAAAATACTATTGAAACTCAAAAAATCCAATAAAATAATAACTTTATTAATTTTATTTTTGGTAACAGAACTTTGGGATGTTATAGAGGTCATTGTTGCAGGGAATGGGATGGGGGGAGAAATACGAAGGCCATGTCCCCTTTTATAGGGCAAGAGCCTAGCCGGGACGAGGGGAAAGTGTGCGAGCGTTTTCGGCCGACACAGCGGTGCAGAGAAATACGAGTAAATGATGAAGAAATAGCCGATTGAGAGCGACAGAGAGTGGAAGGTGATCGTGGTAATAATTACGCACGATCTTGAGTAGGAACGAACGCATCAATGCAGTTTAAATGATTGAGACAGACAGCGCTCTGGTTTGGCGAGAGGAAGACGAAGGCGAGGTCGAGGATGACAAGTGGGGTCGGGGCGGGAAAGAGTGAGAGAGAGAGAGATGGTTGACGGCGCGGCTGCAAGGAAAAATAGTGATAGGGCGAGGAGATTACGCCTAAGTACTGTTCCCGGATTTTAAATGGTTTAGCTATTTAAATAATTCAGTTAATTCATTTAGTCTTTAGACATTAACAAATAAAGTCCAAAAATCATGAAAAAAAATCACATAAATTCCCTGAGTAATTATGGACTAAAATAAAATATTTCCAACTCATAATTGGTAATTAATTTTGTAAGTAATTTATTTTGGCTTTAAAATAATTAGGAAAAAAACTTTTAAAATTTTAGAAAATTCCAAAAAATATTTAATTTTCCTTTTCATCTTTAAATCCAATAAAAACACACAAAAAAAACTCCATAAATTTTTTTTGACTTTTAAAATCTTAGAAAATCAAGAAAAGCAATAAAACTCTTTTAAATTTTGTAAAATCTAACAAAATAATAATTTTATTAATTTTTATTTTTGGTAATAGAACTTTTGGATGCTACAGTTGTTGCCTCAAATAAATCATCCGATAATGATACTACTAATCTTTGGCATATGCATGTGGGGCATATGAGTGAAATTAGCATAATGGAGTTACGCAAAAGAGAACTCCTTAATTGTCAAAGGATCGACAAGTTAAAATTTTGCGAACGCTGTGTCTTCAGCAAGCAAAAGAGAGTGATGTTCAACACAACAATTCACTCTACAAAAGGTATATTGGGTTATGTTTAGTCTAATTTGTGAGGATAATCATGCGTTCCATCCCAGGAGGTGTTATTTATATGTTGACCATCATTGATGATTATTCGATAAGAGTTTGGCCATATTTCGTGAACGACAAATTGGATGTGTTCAAGACATTCAAGGAGTGGAAGATTACGATTGAAAAGTAAACTAACAAACATGTTGTTGATTTAGGATCTACACCAGAAGCCGAAAAGGAAAACATGCATGTTGTTCTTGTTGTCCTTCAACCACCACAATGTTCCATTGCAGTCGACATACCTAAAAAGAATATTCAAGCTCCCAAAAGTTTAATTGCAGAATCTGATGTTGTTGCTCATGCTTTGAATGTGGTAGAAGAAATTGAAGGGATTGCATAAACCTCCACTTATTCATATGTAATCTCTTCCAGTGATTCAAAGAGATGGATGCCTGTCATGCATGATGAGATGCAATATTTTGAGAAGAATGACACTTGGGAGCTTTTCAAGTTGCCAATTGATAAGAAAGATATTCACTTTAAATGGATATTCAAGAAGAAAGAAGATATTTCACCAACCGATCGAAGAGGTTAGGTAAAAGGCAAGACTTGTTTCTAGAGGATACAAATAAATTCCAAGTATTGATTTCACATATGTATTTCTTCGGTTGGGAAGCATAGTTTCATTCGTACTTTACTCAACATAGTGGCTATGCATGATTATGAGCATGAACAATTGGACGTGAAAATTATGTTCTTACATGGGGAATTGGAGGAAGACATTTATAAAGAGCAACCGAAATTTTTTGTCCTTCTGGGAAAGGAGAATTATGCTTACAAGTTGAAGAAATCTCTTTATTGTCTAAAGCAATCACCCAAACAGTGGTGTAAATGATTTGACTCCTTTATGGTCTATCATGATTTCAAAAGATCTGATTATGATAATTGTGTTTATTTGAAGACTTTTAATGACTCAACCATTTATTTGCTCATATGTGTCGATGATATGCTGATTGCTGCAAAAGACAAGGCAAAATTTAAATGTTGAAGTCACAATTGAGCAGTGAATTTGAGATGAAGGATTTTGATATGAAAATTACCAGAGATAGATGGTTTGGAAAATTATACCTAAGTTAGAAAGAGTATATTGATAAAGTTCTTCGTCGTTTCAACATGCATAAAGCCAAACCGGTGAATACTTCGTTAGCTGCATATCTCAAACTTTCTTCAGTGTCATGTCCACATTCAGATGATGAAGTTGAGTACATGTCTAGAGTTCTATATGCTAGTGTAGTTAGTTCACTTATGTATACCATGATATGTTCTCATCCTGATTTATCTCAATCATTGGGTGTTGTTAGTAGATACATGACTAATCCTAACAAAGAGTATTGGAAGGCAGCTCAATAGATTTATAGATACTTGCGGGGTACATCTGATGTTTGTTTACAGTTTGAAAAGAATAAAGATGAAATCGTTGGTTATGTAGAATCAAATTTTGTTGGAGATTTGGAAAAGGGAAGATCTCTTACTTGTTATGTGTTCATTGTCAGAGAATGTGACGTTAGTTAGAAAGCGAGTCTGCAAGCTACTATTGCCTTGTCCACTACAGAAACTGAGTATATAGCTATTTCTAAGGCCCTATTTGTTTAGACTTAGGCTTTTTGGCTTATAGCTTAAAATCAGCTTTTTTGGTTTAATCATCTTATAAACCTCTTAGCTTTTAAGCCAAGCTTTGGTGTTTGGTAATCTAACTTTTTATAGGATGATGACTTATTGAGTTGGGTGTGAATGATAAAAAGTGTGGACTGCCCTTTAGGGTTTAAAGGACTTTTTAAGCATGTATTTGAACTTATTTTTGCATGGGATTTGTAAATATGATGATACGTGCAAGTGTACATATGAAACAAAATAGATTTCGCTTGTACGAGCATGTGTGTGTGTACCATGGCCTATCCAAATAAATAGCAAATCTCGACATATCTCGGAGATGTATATCTAAGAAGATCGGAGTATAACATACAACCTATTCATAGCAAGATATCGTTCGTCCGTGGATGCATGTATTAATTTTGGACATTATGTAATGAAAGAAATTAATATAGAAAGACATATATTTGCCAACCAAACAAAATAACCAAAATCGTATCTCTCAAAAATTTCATCACATAAAGCACTATCTCGAACGAAGTTGTGTATTCTACTGCACATTACTAATATTCTCGGCATTACTAATTTCACTGTAATCTGGTATATACCTTCGAAGTATGCGTCCATAAAGAGACAAGAAATGAAATGCATTTGGCGTTCATGTGGTTCTTCTCCCGCTAAAAAAATACATGTCGGTCTTGCCACCCACAACAATCACCATCACCAGTTTCAAATTTCACTAGCCTGGAGCTTCCACTATACTGCACTACTGAATGCACTTCAAGAACCAGTTTCAGATTTTACCAGGCTGGAGCTTCCATTGTACTACATTACTGAATGCACTTCAAGAACCAGTGAGCCACCATTACCACCTTCCAATCTATTTCTTATCAGCTTCATGTCACACAGGTCAGTGTGAGATGATCTTGGGTTCATGGGATGGTCAATAGTCAGACTGCAAAGTTCATGCAATGTCATAATGGCGCATAAACCTGGCCACTCTCTTAGCCACATCGACGCGCCCATGAACCCAGCACCCGGCGAGCAGCAGATCACCCAGTCCAGGCGCGCCTCCATCGCGGCACCAGCCCCTCTACCTCCTCTACCTCCCTGACCTGTACAAGCATCTCCACCATGCATGAGTAGTGCTGCAACGCTGGCCTCCTCACCGTCATAAACACCCTCCTCCCCTCGTCCACCATCCCGGCCCTCACGCACGCCGCGAGGACCACCGTCGCAGCCTTGTCGTCCATCTCCCCCTCCTACCCTGGCTATTCGGAAGCCAAGATGTCACGCAAAACTATCAAACTACTAAGAATAGCATTAAAGCTGGATTATACAGATTCAATCAACAATAATTTCTAAAGAATGACAATAAACGATTACCAGATTCATGGAAAAGAATGGATAAACAGTTATAATACCACGAACAGTCAAGCAATACCAAAGTTGGATTATTACAAATCTAGAAATTTATTTAACAAGTTGGCTTGACTGAAAGGTAATAATAATTATTCTGGTTGGATAAAAGTGAAGTGCAGTGTGCCGAAATACCCCACCAAATCATCTTGTCTTCTCCTTCACCAACGTGGAGGCCTCAAGCGCAAGTGAGAATCATCAACGGGAGGACTTCGTCCTTCCCCCAAATCAGGGTCAGCCTCATGGAGGCCGAGATAAGGACACTCCCCGAAGATCACACACTGCGCCCCCTCGTGGTAATGGCAAGGGCACCACCGCTAGCGTGAGAGAACCAACACTGATGAACGCGAGGAAATCTCGACATTCTCGCACTCTACTAAGAAGGCCTCAAAGACTCGATGAGGAGGATTTTGATGTCGTCGAAGAAAGAAAATTGCAGTCCGTAAGAACTCCGCTCGCGCATTCAACATCGATCGGAGGTACAAGAACTCGGGACATCAACGACTTGCTCGAGAATCCCATCAAGAGCTTGCTCGAACGCTGTGGTACGATCTCTTTCTTTGAAGAGATTACGCAAAGACTTCGAATCGTGATGACAAGACCGAGGTACCTCATCGACAACATTCAGGTAGTCGTAGCAATACGACTTCCTCAGCTACCAGTCAATCGAATATTTCTCTACGAAGGAATCGACACGGCCATAAGTCGAATCAATCCCCTATTCAGAGAAATACATTTCGATCGGCTGAAGATCAAGAAGCCCCTCGGAGAGGTGATCATTCACCACTTCGACAAAGAAATTCACAACGGGTGGAGTACGAGGAGTATTCCCCTCGTAGAACTAAGACCTACTACAGAACAGGTCAGCCTGTTACCGGGTATCGTCGTATACGATCACCTGGTGACATTAACCCTTCTTTCCTACAAAGAAGGCGCCAAGAAGTGATTACCGGATCTTTGGGCATTTTCGCCGACTCGAAGCGGTTCACGCCACCTCATTTTCGGCCAGTGAACATGGAGAAATTTGATGGATCTCAAAATCCCATCGAATTTCTTCAGATCTATACAACAGCTGTCCGAGCAGCAGGAGGAGGAGAGCATGTAATGGCGAATTACCTTCCGACTGTGCTCGAAGGATCCGCTCGATCGTGGTTATTAAACCAACCACTCGAGTCGATCTACTCTTGGCAACACCTCTGCGATCTTCTACAGGCGAATTTCCAAGGCACATACAACCGCCCTGGAAAAGAAGACGACTTGCACCGGATAAAACACAACAACAACGAGACTTTGCGTCAATTCATCAAACGCTTTAGTCAGGTTCGTAACTCAATTCCGGAAATTTCTGATTCCTCTGTGATCAGGGCTTTTAAGCAAGGAGTCCGTAGTAGAAGGATAACGGAGGATATTGCTTTGAATCCTCCCAACACTGTTGCCGAACTCTTCGAGATGGCCGATCGATATGCAATCGCTTCGAGGCGATCAGTGGAACAACACTATCGATCGAGAAACATATACTCCTCGAGAGCCAGGTGAAGTTGGTAAGGATAAAAAAAGTAAAAAAGTCCAAGAAGAAAATAAAAAGTCAAAAACCACAAACCAGTGGTTCCAAGGAGGTTTTGGCCGTGAAAGATGGAGAGCCCCAAACCACCAAGTCGTACCCTGATCAAGGCAAAGGTAAGCGCCTCGATCGTAGGAACGACAAACTAAGGTGGTGTCCTTTTCATAAAAAAGAAGGACATGACCTCCGCAACTGCCGAGTTTTCCAAAGAAAGCTCGAGGACTACTACAACGGCAAAGCACCACTCCCTACTCGGCGGGTAGGACATACGAGTGGCCAAAAGTCGTCGGATGATGAGGAGATGCCGTTCCAAGATCCGCAACATACCGTTGAGCACATCTACGGAGGATCATCGGCATACGACTCCAAACGACAACTTAAAGTCACGGACGAGAGGTAAATTCCATACATACTCCTCTCACAATAAATTACCAAGTGGTCTGAAGTTACCATCTCTTTTGAGAAGGATGACCGCCCAATCACTACGAGTCGATCAGTCGATATCCGATTGTGGTCGAACCCACCATCAACAAGCTGCCGGTCAATCGAGTGTTGGTTGATGGTGGCGCTTTGAACATATTATTTACTAATGCCCCGGACGAGATGCAAGTACCGAGACAAAGGTAAGACCGGTGCGATACTCCTTTCATGGAATCGCATCGGTCTTCACCAAACCTATTGGCCAAGTTTCTCTTCCTTTAACATTTGGCTCACCAAGTAATTTCGGACGAGAAAGTCTCCTTTGATGTGGTCGATTTCGATACGGCATATAACGCCATACTCGGACGACCAACTTTGGCAAAATTCTTAATGGCTACTCATTACGGGTATCAATGTCTTAAGATGCCAGGTCCCAAAGGAGTGATCACCATTCAAGTGACAAAAGATGGCGATAGTGCATGATCGCGATCCTCGAGATGGTTGGTCAAATACCAACTCGAGATGAAAGTCGACCTTCGACTAGCAAGTCGGCTTCAAAGCCGCACCAAAGCCAAACAACCAAGTCAAAGAGGTTCCTCCGACGCAGAGAGCCCTCAAGACTGCTCATCGGGAGACTTCCGACCCCAAATAGGAAGACGCCCTCATTACCTTCCTCCGAGCTAACGCAGATGTCTTTGCGTGGCAAACATCCGACATGCCCGAGTCCCTGTGGAGGTGATCGAGCATGTGCTAGCTTTACTACCGATAAAGTACTGTAAAACAAAATTACGGAGATTTGCCCCTGATCGACGAGATGCTATTAAATCAGAGTTGGATAAGCTACTTAAAGCAGGCTTTATAAGAGAAGTCAACCACCCAGAGTGGTTGGCTAACCCTGTAATGGTCAAAAAGTCAAACGGCAAATGGCGTATGTGCGTGGACTTTACCGATCTTAATAAAGCTTGTCCAAAAGATGATTTCCCTTTACCTCGTATCGATCAGCTGGTTGATTCTACTGCAGGTTGTGAGATATTAAGTTTTTTAGATGCATATTCTGGATACCACCAGATCAATATGTGTTTAAACGATGAAGAAAAGATCGCATTCATTACTCCATTTGGTACCTTTTGCTATGTCAAAATGCCATTTGGTCTAAAGAATGCCGGTGCTTCTTTTCAACGCCTAATGCAATCGACTTTTTCATCTCAATTAGGCCGAATTTGGAAGCCTATGTTGATGATCTAGTCGTAAAAGCATTAAGAGACTTAATCATATCAGCGACCTACAAGAAACATTCGACAACCTCGTAAAGCACCGCTTAAAACTCAATCCAGAGAAGTGTGTGTTTGGAATTTCTTCAGGAAAATTGCTTGGATTCCTAGTATCTGAACGAGGAATCGAAGCAAATCCTGAAAAAATAAAAGCCATCCTCCAGATGCGTCCTCCAAACACAAAAAAGGAAGTCCAGAAACTCACTGGGTGCATGGCGGCTTTAAGTCGTTTCATCGCACGACTAGGAGAAAAAGGACTACCTTTCTTTAAACTTCTCAGGAGACATGAAGGTTTTGAGTGGTCGAACGAGGCAAACGCGGCCTTTGAGGATGTCAAGAGGTATCTTTCGAGTGCTCTGCTCGTTTCTCCAAAGCCGTAAGAGACACTCTTAATTTACCCACCGCCACGCCACGAGCAAAGAAGCGCAAAGATTAGTCGTAGAACGTGAAAACGCATAACGACCGGTTTACTACGTTAGCGAAGTTTTACACGGCCTAAGGAGCGTTACCTCGTGTCCAAAACTTCTATATGCCCTCCTCATGTCTTCGAGGAAATCTGCGGCATTATTTTCAGCGCACAAAATAGTCAGCGTCTGCCCGAGTTTCCTTTGGGAGCAATCCTCCATAATAAGGAAACAATGGGGCGCATGGCAAAATGGTCACGAACTTGGGAGTTCGACCTCCATTTCGTGTCCCGAACGCCATAAAATCCCGATCTTGGCGCACTTTGTCGCCGAATGGACAAATCTGAACACTGCTCAGATCCCCAAAGACGATTCCCACGACACGATGGATGATGTACTTTGACGGGTCACTTACTTTAAGTGGCTCTGGTTTGGCGTGGTCTCGTATCTCCTACCGGAGAAACCTTAAAGTATGCCATACAATTAAACTTTCGTGCCACTAATAATGTGGCGAGTCACGAAGGTTTGCTAGGCGGCATACGAGCCGCGAAAGCACTCTCAATTAAATCGACTACTCGTGAGAGGAGACTCTCAACTAGTCGTGAATCAAGTCTGAAAGAGTACCGTGCTCTAGCTCGACAATGTCTCAATACTTATCGGAAGTTCGCAAGCTAGAAAAGCATTTTTAGGTTTCGAGGTACAATTCATCCTCGAAGGATAATTTCCTCATGCACCAACTTGCTCGGATGGCTTCTTCCCGATCTACTGGTACCAAAAGGGGTTTTCTTGGAGCAACTCCAAAAGCCGTCTACGGTCTAAGAACCGAGACACCTCCTATTGAGATGGCCTCATTAGACTACGAGGATATCTGGATGACTCCCATCTACGAGTATCTTCGCAAGGGTTCCATACCCGAAGATGATCTTGAGGCAGATCGTTTATCCCGAAAAGCCAAAATGTATACTTTGGTCGAAGGAGTCCTCTACAAGCGAGGAACCCAAGGGATACTCATGCGATGCATTCCGCAAAACGAAGGAATAACACTCCTTCATGATATACACAGTGGCATCTGTGGGACACATGCTTCCTACGTAACCTTGGTTGGTAAAGCCTTCGACAAGGTTTTTATGGCCTCACTGTATGATGCTAAGGAGGTGGTTAAAAGTGTGTCCAAAGCCAATTTCATGGTAGACAAATACACCAACCACTCAAGCATTACGCACAATACCTCTTTCTTGGCCTTTTGCGCACTGGGTCTCAATATCCTAGGACCGTTTCCCAAAGCTCCGGGAGGTTTCAATTCTTTTTGTGGCTATTGACACGTTCACAAAATGGATTGAAGTCAACTCAGAATCGGATAACATCTAAGCGACAAAAGGTTCATGATGAGATGCGAATTAGCCGATTTGGAGTTAAGTCGGATAATTACGCATAATGGTAAACACCGCAAGTGCAAAATTTCGAGAACTTTGACGAGTTGGGTACCAAATTATGCTATGCTTCGCTGCACATCCCCAAAGCAACGGGCGGTCGAACGTGCAAACGGCCAAATAATGCGAGGAATTAAAACCCGAGTCTTGACCAAACTTATTAAGCGCTCGGGGCTTGGGTACAAGAATTACCCTCCGTGTTATGGGCGTTAGATGCGACCACCAATCGAGCAACAGAGAAACACCGTTTTTCTAGTATTTGGGCCGAAGCCATGCTTCCTCCGGAGCTAAAACTACGGTCGACACGAGTTGAAACTTTCAACAACTCGGATCAGAACAACTTCGAGCGGATGACATTAACCTACTCAAGAAAGGAGAAACCTAGCTTTAATCCGTTCGGCGGTCTACCAACAAGCCTCGCGCAGATACTATGATCGTAAGGTCCAACCTCGCAGCCTTCTTTGTAGGTGACTTGGTATTGAGGCTCGCCAATCCAAGTCTAATCGAATAAACTTTCCCCAAATGGGAAGGTCCTTACACGATGGTCGAAGTAACGGCTGTGGTCTGCACGACTAGCGATGGAAGATGGACGAGTTCTCTCAAACTCTAGGAACATCGACCGATTCGCAAATTCTATGTGTGACCAATTTCTCGAGCAATAAAAGTCCGTGTTCTTTCTACTTCTCTTGCCTTATTTTTTGAGTAGTGCTTTTTAATCTTTCGACTATGATACAAAAACACAAAGTTTTCTTTACACTGGTCGAAAAACAAGTAACATCAACTAGTCGAAACTTCTCCTATCTGCATGTGGTTCTGCCCACTAGAAGGAATTTCCTAGCATCGACTGCTACTCATTTTTCACCAATACAAAGAGCTCGGGTTTTATCCGATCGAAATGTTCTCGAGCCAACTCTCTCAATCTTAGTTTATTTTTCATGATTTCCAAAAATATTCTAAGTAGAGTACACTTGATATATTTATTCGACCACCTTTGATGTACTCGTTTCGTTTTGACTGGTCGAAGGAAGAGACACACCTAGTCGAAGTTTTTCCTCTCTGCATGTGGTCCTGCCCACTAGAAGGAACTTCCTAGCGCTGCTCAGTCTCCTACTTTTTGCTACTGGAAAAGACTTATCGAGTCCATCAGAAAAGGGCGAACGAATTATTAAAGTCCTCTAGACGCTTGCTTAACTCAAGTTCTCGTTCTTGGTTTGATTAAACTAGTCTGAGATGGTAACATCACCTAGTCGAAGCCTTTTCTCTCTCAGACGTGGTCTTGCCCACTAGAAGGAACTTCCTAGTGTTGAGTCGTTTCTACTCTTTCGACCAAGTGCTTAACAACCATAACAAAAACTATAAGTTAAACAAACCTCTCTTTGTTTTCAGAAACCCCATTTCAAACACTATTTACTTAGATTGTCTAAACAATCTAAGCAAATAGTGTTTGAAATGGGGTTTCTGAAAACAAAGAGAGGTTTAGTCGGGGGCTAGGATAAAGTTATTAATTTGACTTCAATTCTTAGTCTTTCATTCGTTTATTATCTTTTGAGTTACTAACTACTCGACAAGATGATTTTCAGAAAATAAGATGGATCATATATTACTCATCAATGTAAATTGTCCGCCTTTACAAAGTAGTCACAAGATTACTCAAGGGGAGAGCCTAGCTGCATTTCCTCCGCCACCTTTTTACCAACTGACTGCATTTCCTCAATCAGACGACTTGCCTCTGATTCAGGACAGTCGAAGTCGGCTTCGATTGGTTTAACATTAAGGCGGGGGTCTTGAGCTTTAAGTTTCGCCAAAGCGTAACTTACTGCAGCTTCGACTGCCTCCCTTATTGATTCAGCTTGATTAGTCTTCAGAGTGGTCACCATTTCTTGCAATTTTCCGACTTGTTCCCCAATGGTACATGTGTGAGCAGCTATGGTATCTTCTCGAGGAGTTTTTCCCTCAGAATGTAGCTCACTAAGCACATTGTTCAGGAGAGTGATGTTGCCTTGAAGACTAGTCTTCATCGACTCCATCTCCTGCTGGGTACAAGTCGAGGCCTCGCGAAGTTTCTTGTTTTCGACCACTTGTTCTGAAAAGAATAAAATCGGTCAAACGAAAATAAACTTCTGGAGGAAGATAACACAAAGATAATTATAGGTAAAAGCATTTCTTACCTACTAATTGAGAATCCAGTTTCTTAACCTCTTCTCGATGGGAAGCAATGGTTTCAGTGTGCTTTTTCTCCCATGCTCTGATGTCCTCTGCATTCATCTTAGCGATGCGGATGGACTCATTGTAGATCAAGGTTTTTTCTTGGATTTCAGCCTCGAGGCTTCTCAATTGGACATCAATTTCTGAACAAAAAATTGGCATTAGAAAAGGGAAAATACTCAAAAAGGATAACAGGTAAAGATTTACTTACCTGTTAATTGAGTTCTAAGACCCTCGAGTTCTTGATCCTTATTCGCGGTAATACGGGAAAACTCCTGAATGACCAAAGCTTTTTCTTGAACTTCGGTCTGGAGCTTCCGCATATCTTTTTCTTTATCTGGAGAAGAAAGGAGAGTCGGGTAAAGGTTAAAGATTAAAAGTAGTCTTAAGTTCAGAACTTACTGTTTATTTTTTCCTGCAATCTTTTAGATGCAGAGACAGTCTCTCGAAGTCTATCCGAGAGGACTAATACTTCGTTCCTTAGCCTCCTCGACTCTTCTTTTTCATAGTCGAGTGAGTCAGCTAAGGTCTTCGTATCACTGTTTAACCTACAAAGAACAGGAACGAAGATAAACATCAGCCAAATGGTTGTAAGTACTTCTACAACTACCGACCTAGTCGTAAGTTTTCTACGACTACGATATGGTTGTAAGTCTTTCTACGACCACTACACCGTTGTAAGTAGTCGTAAGCTTTTACGACTAGTACTTTGTCATGAGTTTCTTCCATGACTATTCTCGTAAAACATTATACGAGTATTTAAGTCGAAAACAATTATGAATGATAAGTGACTTACCATCTCTCGCCTCAGCAGCAGTAGTTCTTTCTCTGTCTTAGCTCTAAAAGTTGTCGATGATACTCACCGACAACAAAGAATTTGCTCTAGAGCTTTACGCAAAAAGAAAACAAAGTGAGAAGAGAAGGAAAGTCACATATATAAGTATTTTGAAGATACTTACATTCATAGTCGCCCTAGCAAACATCGAATATACAAGGTCCGGTTCTGCAGACTTATCTATCCTCGCGACTTTGTCCCACCACACCTTCTCGAGGCGCTCGTTATCAAAAGTATTCTCCATATTGGGAATATCTTTGGGATGGGGACTCGGTCACGAGATCTGTAGCGAGGACCCTCGACGGAGGCAGCCCAAAGAAGTCACCACGAGTTGAAATTTTCTCCTTCCGGTTCTCAGAATCTTCCTTTGGGTAGGGAAGGAACGCCTCCTACAATTTCTTTCCCAGAGCGGTGCACAAGTGGTCACCGCTTGACCAGAGGCTTCCACAATGCCTTGTTGTTTCTACGACCTCGGCGATCGTGGCGGTCACCTCAACGGTAATGACCGCTACTTCAAGGGTCGTAGCTACAACTTCAGCAGATGTGGAGTCACTCTGAGTCTCGACTTCATCGCCACCGGGCCAAGGGTGATGCCGACCACCTCCATTACCACCTCCTCGATGGTCAAGGGATGGCAATGGACTTCTCGTGAAGCATTCCCGGACCAAGAAGTCGATCAAATAAAGAAAAGCAAATCAAAGTTGTGAAAAGAAAAAGGTAAATGTCGTTTTACACTTTAGTAAATTTCACATACCTCGCACTCGGTCTTAACCAGAATTTTGGGGCAATCCTCCCAACGGAGGACCTTTTTTCTCCACGACCACGTCTGGTCGAGGTTCAACAATCGGCTCGATTCGCACCACGTCCGTCGTAGTTTGGACAGAACCGAGCTCGTTTTCCGTTTCTCTGATAGCCAAATCGGTCTCGACCATTCCAAAAGCAAGATCGCCTCGGTTGCGAGTTGTGCCGATGCAAAGATCGCCCTTCATAAAGACACAAAATCTTTCCAATTCTCCTTTTCCAGCTTGCCTAACAAAACTAGGAGTGGCGTAAATCGCGAAAGATTCTTTGTCATAATGAAGGATACCTTAGCCTTGCGAGGTTTGCGCTTAAGAGATTCAATGCCTCAACCTCCTCGGCCGATAGTCTGCGGCCTCGGCCAGATCTGCCTACAATGCCGTAGGCCTTGTAGAGGGTCCGGTCGAAAGACCGAGCTTGAGCTTGCTCCCCTTTGTCTCCAGATTTTACAAGTCGACGCCTCTTGGAGGAGGAGCCGAGCCTTTGTCTTTCGACAACCCAAATACCAATAGTCATCAGTACGACTTCTTCGTCGTCCTGACGATTTTCCATGCCTACTTTCTGTAAAGCAAAACAAAAAAAGAAGAATGACTAATTAGTCGTAAGTTTTTCTACGACAAGTACCAAGTCGTAAGTTTTTCTACGACTCTTTCCTGATCGTAAGATATTCTACGATCATCTTTAGTCGTAAGTATCTTCTACGACTATAAAGTCCTAAAGAAAGAATCAACTTTTTGATTACCTTTAGGCGCCTATCCTTTCATCTGCGGACAAAGCCGCAATGACTTGAGGAACCTCCCCTCGGAGTGGTGGAGACTTCTCGCAGATGAGTCTGACTCTAGAGTCAACCTCAGCCTGTGAAAGATCTGTTTAAACAGATAAGAACATTAGACAAGGTTGAGAAAGACCAAACCGAGAGCTAAGTCGACAATTACTTACCCTCCTCGTAGTCTCTGGTGGGGTCTCCTCTTCCCGAGTACCTCCACATAGGAGATGCTCGCTTTCTTGAGAGGACTAATTCAAGTGTGATGAAATCCTTCACCACATGCCATCCGGTCAGCCCTTCTTCCTTCAAGTCCTTAATAGCTTGAATATAAGGGCTAATCCGGCTGATATCTTCAGGGGTTGAGTCCCATGAAGATTTCTTTTCACATCCTTCCCCATGAAAGAAAGGTCGTCTTCAGAGGTGACCTTCCAGTAGAACCACCTCTTCCTCCAGCCCGGCCACGAAGACCGGGTGAAACTCTGAATATACTCCTTCGACTTCGAGTCGTGGAGCTTCAGACCGCAGCTTTCGGCGATTCCGGTTTGTCGAGCCATCCCATAATAATATTGAAACAGCTCGAGATCCGCCGGAATCCCCAGGTACGCCTCGCACAGATACACGAACACACTCAACATGGTAATGGAATTGGGACCTAAGTTCACCAGTTCCACCCCAAAGTGTTCGAGTACTCATCAGTAGAAAGGGTGGGCAGGCAATCGAAGGCCGCACTCACAATACGCTTGGAAGACGGGAATTTGCCCATTTTCCCCCGATGGCCAGTGCTGCCCGATAGCTGGAATCCACTTCACCAGAGCCTTCTCCGAATCTTCCCAAGATCGACCAAGATCTTGATCTTAAATTGCATCCATCTCTCGATTCCTCCCATTCGAAACTCTCTTGGCCATTTCGCCGTAAGCAAGTTTTTTATTTGGGTTGGCGGAGAAGATGAAACCTAGTCGAGGATGGAGAAAGCAAGAGCTCAAGAACAATGGAGTGATTTGGGGAAAGGTAAAAATCCAAGTCTACCTCCCGTAAGTTTTTATAATCAAGACGATCTCCGCCGCTTGAAACCGTCTCGCTATAGGTCTATGAGAGATGGTTGTACCGCCGGGAACCGCTTCATCTGGACAAGTCTATGAGAGCGGTTGCAATTCCCAGATGGTCCGCTCGAGAAAAATAGGTGCGTATTGTCACCTCCAAGCGAAATTACATTCTTAACCAAGTCTTTCTAGTCGAAGGAAGTATCAATCGGAAGAGTTTTTCTCCGATTCCCTACTACGACCACCGACGGTCGTAGGGGTTTTTATGACTTTTGATAGTCGTAAGCAACCTTCCTGACCAAGCAAATTCCTGGTCAAAGCAGCACTCAAATGTCGAAGAGTTTTTCCTTCGACTATCATTCTACGACACTCTCATGGTCGTAAGTCCATTTACGAAACCTTTACCAAGTAAGTTACTTTCACTTGAAGCTGGGGGGCTAGATGACGAGGATCTAATAATCCTCATTTTATCTTTTATCTATAATTCTTATTATGGGTAAATATGATGTCACATAGTCCCCAGAAGTACACCTTATATCTATAAGGGAGAGGCCTACCAAGTGATTGTAAGATCTTCTACAATCACCCCTATAGTCGTAAATCTTGCTACGACTATATCATGGTCGTAAGTCTTTCTACGACCACTACATGGTCGTAAGTCTTTCCACGACCATTACATAGTCGCAAGTCCTTCTACGACTGCTACCTGGTCGTAAGTCCTTCTACGACCAGGTAAACTACGACCACCTTATAATCAAACCTACAAAGTAGTGGGTCCAATTGATTAAGGAATCTGAACAGTCCGCACGCACTACTATCCCGCGTAGTAATTGTGCTTAAATACCCCATTATCTTTGAATGATAATGGCGGACACGATGGAGAAGCCAATGCGCTGGTAATTATCGCCATCGACGCCCACATCGCTCAATTAAGGCGCCTCTTCCGCAGGGCAAAACGGCTACTCCTTCACGACTATATAAGGGCATCAAGGGCGAGTAGAGAAGGAGAGTTCTATTCTGGGTAATAGTCTTAGCTTTTTACTCGATCATAAAAGAATACCACACCACACAGATTAGGGTTATTATTCTCTCCGAGAAGGCCTCGAACTGCCTAAACATCCCGTGTCAACTACTCTGCGTGATTTCATCTCTAGGAGACCCCCCGAATCAAATAATCTTTACGTAAGATCGGTTCTAATACACCGACAATTACCTAATTAAAACATACAAAGCAAGGGTGAGTCGAAGACTCAGCAAGTACATACAAGAATAATCAAACATAGAGTGGACAACACAATCCAGTTGAATTACGAACAAATCTTGGAACACATATATGATTGAATGGAATGAATACATGAATGGATGGAATGAAAGAATGCATTGAAGGAATGGACTAATCACAGCTTATACCGGTATAGCGAGTGTAACACCCGTCGGTGTTCACTTAAAGTTACCGTATGAAGAACGTTTCATACGGGTGTCCAACGTGGCCCACATTGGAATGGTGGATCACACGTACCCATTCTGGAATTGATGGGTTTTCAAATGCTCATACTGGAATTGATGGGTCTTTCAAATGCCCATACTGGAATTGATGGAACTTACCAAAAAGAATCCACTTCCATGGTCATAATGAATTTTATGAATGAACATGATGATTTCTCATGGTATGAATGAATATCACACATTAGTGGAAAAGACACATGGCATTCAACAACATGTGTAAACAAGTATAAGTATGCATTCCCACACAACATAATATATCAATAAGGCCACACAAGTTAGTTGCATGTAATGGAATGCAACAACTGAAATGAATGCTAATTCTTTAATCACAATAATCATCTTCTTGAAATGAAATAAACATCAGGATGGATAGAAAAAGGCATTCACAATTTATCCCGACATTAAGCAAACAATTGGAAACATCACCAAACAGCATAGGGTACTTGCCTTCCGCGATGTGACGTAATAGGAGGACACGAAGATGCTCCTCCACTCACCGCCTCACCGCCTACACAAATGTATAATCGAAATAAGAATAACAAGGTATGACATTGCTACAAGAGCCCTTCCATCCCCTCTATCTCTCCCACACAAACAACTGGATCAATTTTACCAAGTTTACCCAACAGCCCGATTACCGCTAAACTGGTAGTGATAATAGAAAAAATCACCATTAATTATCTGTAACTCCAAAAGACCTGAAACCAGTGCCCAACTACTCTTAACAGACCAAGCTACAAAACTCTAGTTGACAGCATTATCTGATTCGGCCAAAACAGAGGACTAAACAACCACTGAAAACACCGACAGGAATCTGTCCAGTTTTCAGAACAGCAGCAATGAAAATTGTGTAACTTTAAATCTACTGATCCAAATGAGGTGATATTTATCAACCTGGAAAGATAATTTAAAGGCCTACAAAAACCTAGTTGGGTGGAAGTTCTGAATCTGACTCTAACTATATCAAAACCGAGGAACAAACCGACAGTTCCTTCTCGTCAGACAAACAGAACAGAGCGCACTAAAAAAATCATATCTCCTAAACCGTAAGGTGGAATCACGTGATCTCGGTGGCTATGGAAAGCTAAGAGTCGCGGCTATAATTCTCTAGAAGTGGAGAACCTCCAAATCGGCCTCTAATAGGTCGAAACCGGCCGCGCAACATTCTGGACAAATCTGGAACTACTGGAACAGCAAACCGGTTCGAACCTATTGATCAATTTCGCATCTACAACAAATCAAACAGCGAGTGGGAGTCCTTGTTACCCTTGTAGACCCGTAGGACGACGTTGAACGGTACTTGGGGAAGACGGCCTCTCTTCTCCTCACCCTCTTCTCCTCTTCTCCTTGCTTCTTCTCTTGGCCGATGTCACCAATGGCTTCCTCTCCTTTTCTCCTCTTCTCCTCATCTTGATAGAGCCATATGGGCACTGCTACAGTATTGTGAACAGTGACGGCACACTGTAGCTATAGTATTTTTAGGGTTTTCCCCTCCTTTTATACGTGGCCGGCCCCTCATGGGCCTCCTGGGCCAAGGCCTGAAGCCCAGGTTGCCGAAAAAACTGCAGAAACCCCCTTTTTCTTATGTCTAATTTCTCTTTTGAGTGCTTTCTTTCTTATAATAAATCGGAGTATTACAATCTTGGGTTCATGCGATGGTCAATAGTCAGACTGCAAAGTTCATGCAATGTCATAATGGCGCATAAACCTGGCCACTCTCTTAGCCACATCGACGCGCCCATGAACCTAGCACCCGGCGAGCAGCAGATCACCCAGTCCAGGCGCGCCTCCATCGCGGCACCAGCCCCTCTGCCTCCTCTACCTCCCTGACCTGTACAAGCATCTCCACCATGCATGAGTAGTGCTGCAACGCCGCCTCCTCACCGTCGTAAACACCCTCCTCCCCTCGTCCACCATCCCGGCCCTCACGCACGCCGCGAGGACCACCGTCGCAGCCTTGTAGTCCATCTCCCCCTCCCAACCGTGGAAGAGATTGAGGACCTCCCCGCACTGGCTGTGCGTGGACATCGCGCTGGCTAGCGCGGTGCGCGCGGAGAACTACTGCTCCTGGGCGGGCAATTCGTCGAACAGGTTGCACGAGGAGGCGAGGTCGCCACAAGCGGATCACGCATTGATGAGGGAGGGGACGAGCACAGCACCGCAGCGGAGCGCGGAGGCGTGGAGGGAAGTCACGAGCGGGAGGAGTGGTAAGGAGGCAGCGCGGCGAAGGATCACCGCGTAGTGCCCCTCGCATGGCTAGATTGGTTGCAGGAACCACTCTGGGGAGGTAAGGTGGCGGCGTTGGGGATGGGGAGGGGAGGGGTGGCGTTGGGGGAGGAGAGGGGAGGCAGCGGTGTTTGTGGAGCCAGGGGAGGATATGCAGCGTCGGGGGAGGAGAGGGAAGGCGGCGGCATCGAGGGGAAGAGAGGGGTGTTGGCGGCATTGGGGAGGGGAGGGGAGGGGTGGCGTTGGGGGAGGAGAGGGGAGGCAGCGGTGTTTGTGGAGCCAGGGGAGGATATGCAGCGTCGGGGGAGGAGAGGGAAGGCGGCGGCATCGAGGGGAAGAGAGGGGTGTTGGCGGCATTGGGGAGGGGAGGGGAGGCATCGTGTGTTGGAGCCGAACAAGCGGGGATGCGTCGGTGTGAAGTCAAACGGGAAGAAAAACGGAAGCAATAGGAAAAAATGATAAGGAAAGCACTTATATATGAATGTCATTTGAGGGTAATTTCAATGAAGTTCAGTGGCAAAGTGATATTCCATTCCGCAAAAGCCAAAAACACATCTCTCATGGCTTATGGCTTTTAGGTTTAAAATGGCTTAAATTTTTTATAAGTTGGATTAAAAGGCCACCCCTTTGTTTAGGTTTAGCCTTTTTTGCTTTTAAGTTAAACAAAAAGTCTAAACAAATAGGGCCTAAAGCTTGCAAAGAAGTCATTTGGCTAAGATGTTTGTTTACCTAGCTTTGCGGAAGTACGTCTTGCGACAGTCAAAACGTTATTTGTCTTACAAAAGATCAGATGTTTCATGAGAGAACGAAGCACATTAACATCAGATATTATTACATTCGATGTGTCATTGCTTAAGGTGACATTAAAGTCGACAAAATAAGTAGTCATGTTATTCCAGCTAATATAACGATAAAGTTAATTCCTATTGCTAAGTTTGAGCTTTGCTCAGACTTAGTTGGTATCATTCAGTAGTCTTATGGACATTTAACGCATAGGGTGTTCATGCTAATCTATTTTGAGGAGATCACGTTTTGTTTTGGCTATAGAAGGAACTCGTCTCAATGTGGAGACTGTTGAGTTTGAGTGTGATACGAATTTTGTTTACTACTCTAACTCGTAGTTCTACTTATACACAGAGTCTTTCATATACCACTATAAATATATCCCCGTAGTCCATATAGAAGAGAAAGAACTTTATTGTAAATATCTCCTTATATAGTAATATTGATTTCGTGCACCTGTGATTTTTCTCGAAAAGTTTTTTCACATAAAATTCATGTCTCTCATTTCTATTTTTTTTGTGCATTATTTACAACACCAACCAAAGTGGGGCGGACGCGCAAATGAGTATGGCCTCGCTTGTGGTTTTTTTAAGGGTTTTTCACGTAAAATTCATGTCTTCTATTCCTATTTTTCTGTGCATTATTTACAACACCAACCAAAGTGGGGCGGACACGCAAATGAATATGGGCATAAAACATGTATGTGTAGTCTTTGAACCCTCTTGCACTCAAACAAGAAATTCAGGAATCTTGGCTATGATTGTCTAGATCTTTGATGGAATAGGTTCCTGACATTCTTGTTGAGTTGTATATGAAATCTAAAGTGATTTGGATTTGTAGATCTGAAGTTAGAACATTTTTGTGAATCCAAAATTGTGTTGATTTTTCTGTCAGTTCGATGAAAGGTCAGATCGATCGCCCCTAAGAGAGGTTAGACCACTAAAATGGTCAAACCGCCCATTACATGGCGGTTTGATCGACTGAGGGGGATTGATGGTTGAGCTTTTTTGTTTTAGCTCTATTCTTCTGTTGCGATTTTTAGAACTTATCTTCATAATTTTACATAGTTATTAGATTGAAAAAGAAGTAGAATTTCATAAGGAAAAAAGTGGCTCCTGTTCCCCCTCGCTTGTCGCTAACGGGATCCAACACATGTATACGCACATACGTCAAATTTACGAGAGAACGAATGAAAGGGGTATTGTGTAGTGTAATTTGATCACAAAATTCTCACTCTTCGCAAGATCTTTAGTAGTTTAATGAAGATAATCTAGTGCCAAAGCTTACAGTAATGACCAATGCTATTTTTGGCAAACCAACGCTTGTTCATGCCCCCGAAAACAAATCTAAACCATGTCTTATCTGCATCCGGCAACAGTAAAATCATTTCACGAAGCAGCAGTCTAAAATTAGGAGAAACTCACTCACCACATGGCAAAAACGGGCATGGACGATGGGGCAAACTCCCTCCAGTCCTCACATTCATCCACCATATTCGCGTCCTCCTTTTAACCGAGAGTTTCGCGCGCTCCAAGTAGCCAACATCTTCTTCTGAGTTCTAACCAATTAATCTGTCTCTTGAACTTCGAGCACCGATTAGTCGTCGACCGGCAATGGCCAGGACGGCGGTCTCCGACGACGACGACGATGGCCCGCCCACCTACACCGTGCCCCGCGGGCCTCGCCGTGACCCCCGGCTCAAGGATCTCGGCATCTCTTGCATGCTCAACACCGAGGTGGCCGCGCTCCTCGCCGTCATCCGCCGCCGCCCGGACCCCTACTCTTACCTCCCTCCGGCGGTCGCCGCCGCCGAGGAGGCCACGTTCGCTAGCCTCATCCAGTCCCTCAAGAACCTCCGCGCCCTCCTCTTCCAGCCCCGCCTCGGCGCGTGGCGCTGCTCCGACCCGTCCATGTACCTCTCGCCGTTTCTTGATGTCGTGCAGAGCGAGGAGGTCTCGCCGGCGGCCACCGGAGTCGCGCTGTCGTCAGTGCTGAAGATCCTGCGCATCGATGTGTTCGACGAGTGCTCGCCGGGCGCCCGCGACGCGATACAGGCCATCTTGACCGCGGTCACTAACTGCCGCATAGAGCGCATCGCCGATGCCGGCGCCGAGGAGGCCGTGCTACTCCGCGTGCTCCAGGTTCTGGCCGCGCTCCTCCGTGCCCGCGCGGCGCCGCTCCTGTCGGACCACGCCGTGTGCACGGCGGTCAACACGTGCTTCCAGGTGGTGCAGCACGCCGCCAGCAGCCGGGGCAGCGAGCTCCTCCAGCGCACGGCGCGGCACTGCATGCACGAGATCCTGCAGGCCGTCTTCTCCCGCCTACCGGACATCCGCGCGCCGCTCGACCACGGCGCGGACGTCGACGACGACATGTCCGTCGCCTCGGGGGCCGGCTTCGGCTCGCGGTGCATGGTCGACATCTTCAACTTCCTCTGCTCGCTGCTGCTCAACGCCCCCGACATGGTAGTGTCGCTCGAGGGGCACGGCGCGTTCACCTCCGAGGAGGACGTGGAGCTCTTCGCCCTCGTGCTCATCAACTCCGCCATCGAGCTCGGCGGCGAGGCCATCGGAAGACACCCCAGGCTCTTGCGCCTGATCCAAGATGACCTCTTCTACCACTTAATCCACTACGCCACCGAGTCCAGCCCTCTGGTCCTCTCCATGATCTGCAGCACAGCTCTCAACCTGTACCACTTCTTGCGACGGTAAGCAGCACAGCTCTCTGCACTCCAACAGGTTAAGCAATTGGCACAATTGACCATGTAAAAACTGATGTACCCTAAATGGCATTGCTCTAGGTTCCTCAAGCTCCAGCTGGAAGCATTCTTCATGTATGTGCTACTGCGCGTCGGCACCGGCGGGAGCGGGCTGCAGCTGCAGGAGGTGGCCATCGAGGGGTTAATTAGCTTCTGCCGACAGCCAACATTTGTCATCGAGATGTACGTGAACTACGACTGCGACCCGCTCTTGCGCAATGTCTACGAAGAAGTCGGCAAGCTGCTCTGCAAGGCGGCGTTCCCGTCGTCGAACCCGATGACAAACGTACAGCTCCAGGCGTTCGAGGGCCTCGTCAACATGATCACCACCATCGCCGACAACGTTGAGGTCGAGAAGGCCCCCGACCACGACGCGTACAACGTTGACATCTCGGAGTACCGGCTGTTCTGGGTGGAGCGGTGGGACGCCGGCGACGACCATGGCCACGAGACTTGGGTGGACTTCGTCCGCAAGCGCAAGCTCAAGAAGAAGAAGGTGGCCATTGCCGCGAACCACTACAACCGCGACCAGAAGAAGGGCATCGAGTTCCTCAAGCTCTGCCACTTGGTGCCCACCCCGCCGGAGCCCAAGAGCATGGCCTACTTCCTGCGCTACTCGCCGGGCCTTGACAAGAACAAGATCGGGGAGTTCCTCGGCGACCCGGACGAGTTCAACCTCAAGGTGCTCAAGGAGTTCACCGAGACGTTCGACTTCACCGGCGCCATCCTCGACACCGCGCTCCGCACCTACCTCGAGACGTTCCGGCTGCCCGGGGAGTCGCAGAAGATACAGCGCATCCTCGAGGCCTTCTCGGAGCGTTTCTTCGAGCAGCAGACGTCGGAGGTCTTCGCGACCAAGGACGCCGCGTTCATCCTGTGCTACTCTCTCATCATGCTCAACACCGACCTGCACAACCCTCAGGTCAAGAAGAAGATGACGGAGGAGGACTTCATCAGGAACAACCGCGCCATCAACTCCGGCAAGGACCTGCCCAGGGAGTACCTGTCCGAGCTCTTCCACTCGATATCGACCAACGCCATCACGGTGTTCAGCCAGGCCGGCACGACCGTCGAGATGACCACTAGCCGTTGGGCAGACCTCGTCAACCGGTCTCGCTCCATCGAGCCGTTCACACCTTGCGACTTCAAGCACAAACTCAGCAGGGAGGTGTTCATCGCTGTCTCCGGGCCGGCGGTCGCGACGTTGGCCGCCATATTTGACAACACGGATGACGAGGATATACTGAATCAGTGCGTCGAAGGGTTGATCTCCGTGGCGCGCATCGCGCGCTATGGCCTGGAGGATGTCCTCGACGAGCTCCTTTGTTGCCTCTGCAAGTTCACGACTCTGCTAAACCCCTACGCCACCACGGAGGAGATACTGTTCACTTTCAGCAACGAGCTCAAGCCAAGGATGGCGACCTTGGCCCTCTTCACCGTCGCCAACCGGTTCGGCGAGTCAGTGCGCGGCGCATGGAAGAACATTGTCGACTGCCTGCTCAAGCTCAAGCGGCTCAAGTTGCTTTCCCAGTCAGTGATCGAACCGGACGGCAGCGTTTGCAACAGATCGGAACGTTCAGGTCACCGCCCCAAGTCAGATTCCGGCGTCATTTTCCCCTCATCACACCATGGCGTCGGGACGAGCCGGCATGTGTCCGGCATGATCGGCCGGTTCTCGCAGTTCCTGTCGCTTGACAGCGGCGGCGAGTCGCTCCTCTCTGTCGGCAGCGAGTTCGAGAACAATCTCAAGATTATTCAGCAATGCCAGATCGGGAGCATCTTCATAGAGAGCGCAAAGCTGCCTGACGAGTCGGTGCAGAACCTTGGCCGGGCGCTCGTCTTTGCCGCTGGCGGCAAGGGACAGAAATTCAGCACTCCGGTGGAGGAGGAGGAGACCGTCGGCTTCTGCTGGGATCTCATATTGCTCGTCTCGTCAGCGAACCTTCAGCGCTTCACGTCGTTCTGGCCGCAGCTTCAGGAGTGTTTCTCTGCCGTGTCCCAGCTGCCGCTCTTCTCACCGTGCCCCTTCGCCGAGAAGGCGGTCGTTGCGCTCCTCAAGATCGCCGTGAGGCTACTCTCCGGACAGCCATGCACCGACCGCCTCCCCGAGGAGCTCATCTTCAAGTCGATCAACCTGATGTGGAAGCTCGACAAGGAGATCCTCGACACATGCTGCGAGGGCATCTCGGAGTGCATCGTCAAGCTGCTCATGGAACACGCCGGGAACGTGCAGACGCCGATGGGGTGGAAGACAGTGCTGCATCTGCTCACGGTGACCGGCCGCCACCCGGAGACCTTCGACCAGTCCGTCGCCGCGCTCATCAAGCTGATGAGTGACGGCGGGCACATCACGTGGTTCAACTACGCCGCCTGCATCGAAGCGGCGTTCGGGTTTGCCGCGCTCAAGATCAGCCCCCTCGAGATTAGCACCAAGATCCTCGAGCTGATGGCCGATTCTGTGAACTGGCTGATACAGTGGCACAAGTCCGGGTACTCTGATCCGGGGAGCAGCTGCAACAGCTCGTCGTCGGTCGAGGACGCGTCGCGCATGGGCAACCTGGCGACCAACATGTTCATCAAGCTGGCGGAGGCACTGCGTAAGACGAGCCTGGTAAGGAGGGAGGAGATCCGCAACCAGGCCGTGGCAGAGCTCGGCCGGGGCTTCTCTCTAGCTGTGGCGGGGGACCTCGACTTCGGCCCGTCGGGGTGCCTGGCGTGCTTCAACCTCGTCATCTTCGCGATGGTGGACGACCTGCACGAGAAGACGCTGGAGTACTCTCGACGAGAGGGCGCGGAGCGCGAGACGCGGAGCATGGAGGGCACGCTCGCCGCGGCGATCGAGCTGCTGGCCGACGTGTTCGTGCTGTTCCTGGGGATGCTGGCGGAGGGCCCGGGCTTCCGGACGTTCTGGCTCGGCGTGCTGCGGCGGATGGACACGTGCATCAAGTCTGACCTGGCGGCTGGCGGCGGCGCTGGGGTGATGCAAGAGCTGGTGCCTCAGATGCTGAAGCGGATGATCATGGAGATGAAGGACAAGGAGGTGCTGGTGCAGAGGGAAGGAGATGAGCTCTGGGAGATCACTCACATCCAGATCCAGTGGATTGCACCTGCTGTGAAGGAAGAGCTTTTCCCCGAGTAGTTAGCTAGTTCAGTTCACATAATTTGGTGACACAGAGAAATGTTTGAAAGACGAGGGAAATTAGCATCACACTTTCTAGGGCTGTATTACCTGTATAGCTTGCCGTCTATATTTTTTTAGTGAAAGTCTGAGAAAAATTTTGGTGCCAACTTGCCATATGAGCAATGATTATTTGGGAAGAATTGCTTGGTAAGATAGGTTTATTACTACTTAATTCTACAGGTTTTATGAAGTATACAGGTCATTTGGTCACAGAAATTGGTACAGGTTTTGAAGCACAAGAAAAACACAATTTAAATCTGAGCACAACAGTAAGCACGACGGCAGGGAAAGACAAAAAAAGGGGGGAATCTTAGCTCGAGACAAGATGTAAAATGCAACAGTAAACTACCCAGCAAAAGAAGCACTACAAGTTATCCAAGATTATAGGTCAAATCACATGTTAGTGAACAACAATTAAATGACCACCACTATTTTGTTTAGCATCACACAAGAAGAAATACTAAGGAGAATTATACAAGAATCTGAATTGGGTGTAGGCATATTGAATCAAGCTCAAAACAAAGGATCTGACAATCCTAATATCTAAAGTTCCCAGGTTATTCCGGCTACCGGCCATTGCGGATCGAACTATCAACACGAAATCCTCATTATGTTCCTGAAACACCGAAATTAAACAAGTCATTTTCCATGTTCAAGCTCTGGAACGTTTAAATTCTACAAGACAAAAAAATACTAATGAATACAACAAATCATGTGTGCAATACTGCAAAAATATAAGGACCTTGGTAAAATTATATGGACATGGCGCTTTACGGATAGTATTTCCTAACATACAGCAAACAGAAAATTGTGACACTGACGTGAGTTTCCATTTGGTGAAGATCCAGAAGTTATTTAGTAGTACTACCTCTTAAGATGGATGTATCAATGATGCTCGGCAAAAGTTAGGAAGCAAACAAAATTGGCTACTCGTACATATATTAGAGATGGTGGTGTATTAATAATACTAGGCAAAAGGCAGGAACCAAAACTGGCTGGTTGTACATATTTTAGAGTCAATGTAGAAAATTCTTTAGAATTGATGAATATTATGGTCATTATTTCCAGTCATATCAAGTCACAAATGAATTTAAACGAAAGCTTGATATACAATGGATACAGGCCTCAGAACATAAGAAAACAACAGGGGACACAGTCACACAGTGGATTTCATGACACTAAGTAAAAGCGGCAGGAGGTCAGGAGCTGCTGATAAAGATGCATTCATGCAGACGTGCTCATCATGCCAAAGCAACAAGCTCCAAGCAAGGTTGGTAGCTTTATATTCTAGTTTCCAAATGTGTCACGCAGCACCTAGGATTTATGAGCACCAAAGACAAAGATAAGCTAATTAATTCCATATCAAGGAACATGAGGCAAATTATTTAAACAAGTGCATATTGAAATAGTTATCCAATAAAGCAGCCCATAATGAAAGCCGAAACTATAAAAATCTTCCTATATGCTATATGCATAATTTCCTGTCTAATCACTGGACAAAAGAGTGTATCTCAAATTTCTGATATACATAGCACTGCTCAGAAACATTTCTAATTCTCTGCTAAAGCGTAAACATATATCCTCAATCTTTTCTGTTACAGCATGGCAGCTTATAACTAAGTTGGCAAAGAGCACTTATCCCTATTTCCATCACTAAAATTTTGAAGCACCACTTATTATTGACTACTAAGTTGGCACTTCTCAAAAAGAAACTGGGAAAGTTTTCTGCCCTGAGTATGCTATGCTAATGAAGTAAACACGTATGATAGCTCCGATGCTAATTCTTTAATATGCCACAATAGATTAACATATGATAACATTTCAACCTGTGACTTTTTACAAATAAAAGGAAATTTCATGAGTAGGGAAAATACTTTGTCAAGGGAAAGCACATAGCACATGTTTGGGGAGACATGATAACCTTCAAATCAAGATCAATAAGCCCATAGGCTGAAGATAATTGAAATACCCCCACAGAATAGCAGTGTGCAAAATATCAAGGTGTAGCAATGCATACGTTGTTGAATCTTTCAAAATCAAAAGCACCGAGAACAAGTCCAAATACAACCTAGAAGTTCCAATAGCATAATATCCCTCCCATATATCTGAAATAAAAATTGAATACTCTGATGATAGCAACACTGATCTAACCTAGCATATATCTCCACCAAGGCATAGCTGATCTCATTCTCCTAAAACACTGAAGGCAATTTTAAAAGGGAGTCTGGTACTTCGATACATTTCTTATGACTATCATAGTCATTCACTGCCATTTATGTGCATCTAAGGGCCTGATTGGTTTGCAGCATAAGGTTGCCCCGCCTAACCTTAGGTGCGCTAAAGCTTCTTATGCGTGTGTTTGGTTCGTTGTCACAACTGTGACTTGTCACACTTTCTTAGCCCCATGAGGCCATGACCCGCATGTTATAGACTCATTTTTTTGCCTAAGTTTGCCACACTTGTGGCGCAGAATTTTGTTGCCAAAAAAGTGTGACACACCACACCTGACTGAGGTTAGTCATGGAAAATTAGACATCAACCAAACAAGCCCTAAATCTCCAACATTCCAAGGCAACTAACTGTGCCTTCTCATTGGATTTCATTTTCCTTGTACAGATCTAACATCAACCATATGATATATTCTGCTATCATGTTCCTTCTGAGAGAATGTGGATACAAAATATATCTCAAACAACATATTTGCAGCATAATTTGAAATACAAGACCCTAAAAAAACTAAGGCCATTATATCAAGGCTCAGGATGCTAATATGGGTGTATAACTAGTAGATACTGCCAAGCACAGCTGGCAAAACATATTTTACTTTCTTGAATGATGTGTTCAGTTCTCCACATGAAACTAAAGATAGGGAACCACCATTAAAAGTCATTCCACACAAAAGCCCAAGGGTTTGCTCCATAGTTCAACATAAGGCATGCAAATATAATGGAATCTAACTACAATGATATGAAACATATATCGACTCTATGGTTTAATTCAAGATTGCACACCATCTTGGATGAGTGAACCAGCCTTATTTGCTGAACTTTGACATGGCTAAGGAGAAGCATACACGGTGCCATTGTTCTGCTCTTTACCACCGTCGTCATCCCCAAACCTCCTGTTATCATCACCCTCCTCCTCCCCGTCACCTTCCTCTCCATCCTCCTCCCCGAGACTCACAATCTCTGCTTCTGCCTTCTCCAAAATCTCCCTCCACCTCGCATCGAGGTCCCTTTGGAAATCCCTCCGCATCCGTTTCACCTCCGCCATGTGCTGCCTCTTGCTACTCTCCATCCTCTCGTAAACCTCCCCAAGCTTCCGAATCGACTCCGCGAGCACAGCAAACTCCTTCCCCTTCACTGCACCAGCCCCATCTGTGTGCTCTTCGCCCAATTCCGCGTCCGACCCTGGATCCCCTGGTGCCGCGTCGCCACACCCGGCCAGCACAAACTCCCCGGCGTCCAACCCCCACGAAAGGCGCGGCATTGTTTGCGTATCGCGCCGGCGCGTCACAACGGGAGGCTGTAACGGCGGGGGCGGAGGGCACATGAGGGACAACATCTTGTCGAAGTAGACCCATTTGGAGGGGGAGGGGCGATGGGAGCGGAAGGCGGGGACGCGGGACCTCTCCTTCTCCTTCCTAAACATCTTCCTGAGGGTGTCGATGCGGTTGCGGCACTGCGCCTCGGAGAAGTAGCCTGCGGGGCGGGAGGCTGCTGCGGCGGCGAGGCGGGAGACCTCGAGCCACTCGTCGGCGCGGAGGCTGCGACGGCCAGCGCGGACGAAGCGGTCGCCCCAGGCGTCGAGGAGAGCGAAGGTGGAGTCCTCCGTCCACTCGGGGGAGCCGCGAGGGGCCGGGGCCGGGGGCGCGAGGCGCGGGGCGAACTCGAAGCCGAGCGCGTAGCTGTCGGTGCGGCTGCGCGGGGAGGAGGGGGAGGGGGAGGCGCCGGAGGAGGAGTGCGAGGGGGACGCGGCGGCGGCCGCGTCGTCGTCCATGGGCGGGGCTAGGGTTTGGGGTTGGGGTTGGAGTGGTTCGGCGAGGCGGATCGGCCGGGACGGGTGCGAGTCCGGCGAATGTTCATTCTTTTGCCTCGGTGGGGATCAGAACTGCCCAGATCGGCCGTTCCCAGCGGTCCGGCTGGAGGCACAGCCTGAGTATGCCACGGTCTATACTGTTTATGGATTAAGCTAGCACAACGATTTAGACCGTAACCTCGTCACGGTGGATTGACTCAGTATGGCACGAACAGTATCAGGTTGTACCAAACATAGCACGAGTACGATAACCCCGGCACGGCCCATCTGGACCGAGGGAGAGTCACCACTAGCGGCCAGAGCCGAGAGGTGGGAGCACGCGGGGCGGGCCAGCGCGGAGGAAGAAGGATGGCGCGGGAGGTCCGGGTGGAGGAGGAGAGGAAGAACGGTCGGAGATGAGGAGGTGGTGCGGGCCATGAGGCGAGGAAGCGGCTCGGCGGTAAGGACGAGGGGGCGCTGAGGCGGTGCGCCTCGCCATGGTGCCTGTGGCCGTGGAGTGAGTGAGGCGAGCGGCGCGTGTGGGCCGTCGAGGCGGCTCGGCGATGAGGACAAGGAGGTGGTGCGTCGTCGTGCAGTCTGCGCGCCGCCATGAAGAGGGTCTTGCCGGTCTGGCCGTCTGCGCGAGAGCCGAGGAGGCGGCTCGGCGTGGCGGTGCGGCCGCGGAAGGAGGCGACGCCAGCGACAGGGCGGAGGGAGGCGACGCGGAGGCCGAAGGGAGCCAAGGAGGCGAGGTGGACGTGAGGCACTGCCTAGTTCAGCACACGACATGGGCGGGTAGGGGCATAGGGAGAAGAAAGGGGGTAGCGTGGGGTGGGCGTAGGAGCGGTAGGGTAGGCGCCAGAGGTTCATGTGGTCGTGCACAACACGGCGATCGAAAGAATTCGGTCGTTGGGGTATTTTTGCCTATTTTTTGTTGTCGTTTTTTACCGTTTGGGTCATAAAAATTAGCAACAAAATTCAAAAAATTCAAAAAAAAACTCCTATAAATAGCCACCGTACCCCCCCCCCTCATTCAACACCCCTTCATTCTCTATTCTCTCTTTGAAATTTTGTTGTGCAAGTAAGCGAAAGAGGTACAATACTATTTTTTGCATACTTTTATTGTTAGTGCTTGTTATGCTAAGATGAAACTAGTGATTGTGTTAGTTTTCATTTTGCAGTTTTCGTTATGGACAGTTCTTATGACAGCTTTGCTCTTGGTGATTACGGACTTTCACCGGAGGAAATTGTGTTAATGGAGGCGGCGGCTACGTCAAACCAACCTGGGGTTTCACCGGAAGGGCAAGGCGGAGTTCCGTCATCAGGCTCCACGACAGCATCAGGCTCCATGCCAACCAAAGCAAAGAGATCAAGACCGTTTACATCGGGGGTGTGAGAGAATTTCGATAGGACAACCAAGCAAGATATAGCGGGAAATGAGGTATCATATGCTATTTGTAAAATTTATCACAATGAATTATCTGCAAAATTTACAGATGGAACGGAGCACTTGCATAGACATACTACAAGATGTCGAGCCAAGCAAGGATTATTGATGAGGCAGACGCAGCTGCAATACAACTCTGACGGTACAGTACGTAGCTGAGACTACGATCCTCAGGTAGTCCGCCAATCTCTCTGTCATTTAATTTCTTCTGGGGATTTACCGTTGGCTTTGACGAGTCTGCTTCTTTCCTAAATTACATTAGGACTGTGCATAATCCTATATTTTCTTCTGTTTCTAGACAGACAACAACTAGGGATTTAGTAAAATACTATAATGAACGTCGTAATAACATAAAGGAACTATTTAGTACGTGCACATTTTCGGTGACCTAACCTCGGATATATGGAGTGATTAGGCTAGAGAGGATTACCTTAGTGTAGTTGCGCATTATGTTAATAACGACTGGGTAATGGAGAAAATAATTATAGCTTTGAAATTAATTGATGTAGCACACACGGGTGAGAATATTGTGGACTGTATTATCAAAGTCGTGGAAGACTTTGGTCTTACAGACAAAATATTTGTAATTAGTTTAGACAACGCCGCTTCAAACTCTAAGGACATAGACGTTCTTACTCTAGTGTTGAGTACATACGCTGATTCCTCCTTGCTACATCAACGATGTGCTTGTCACATTATCAACCTTATAGTCAAATGTGGTTTGAAGAGATTGAGTCTGTATATTAAAGCTTTTCGCGATGCGATTTCTTTCTTGAATAATTCTAACGTAAGAATAGCACAATATAAGAACTTCTACAGGGCGATGGGTGTACGTCCAAGAAAGTTCGGTTTGGACATGGAGGTAAGGTGGAACTCTACTTACCTCATGCTTAAGAGTCTTTTATCATACAATAGTACTTTTTGTTTTTATTCAAACGCACTATCATAGCACTGACGGTAGTATACTATTAATTGAGCAACATTGGTTCGTTGCTGAGAAGATACTACAGCTTTTAGAAAAAAAATTATGAGGTAATTGTTGCTTTGTCCGTTGTATACTATCTAACGTCTCCTATCATTGTACATAGTATTTTACAGATTGCTACTCAATTGAAAATGTATGAAAATGACTTAGTTTTATGTGATGATATTGTTTCTATGAAGTCTAAATACCTTAAATATTGGAGAGAAATCCCTTATATATATGCATTTACATTTCTTTTAGATCCTAGGTGTAAATTTGATGCATTTGGTAGTGTACTTGATTTTCTTAGTGATGCTACAGGACTTAGACTATACCAACTATTTTACAGAAGTTCGTTCTCAGTTATACAAGGTTTACCAAAGGTATGAAAATAAGTTTCGATGAGTCCACTCGCAACGACCTCAGTAGCCCCTGCCTCGAGTGGGAAGACAAATATGTTGGGCACGATCTTCGGTGGCCCTTCCTCTAGGTCCAGGTCCAGGTCTTCTTCTTCTTCTACACCGTCGTCTGCTCAGCCAAGACCCACAAAGAGTAGGGAACTATCCACCTATATGGACAGCGATACGGTGGATTTCAGATCAGAAGGTTTCGACATCTTGCAATGGTTACAAGCCCATAAGTTAACATATCTCGTGCTATCCATACTTGCACATGATGTGTTAACTGCCCCTGTCTCTACGCTTTCCTCCAAGTCTGCTTTCAGTCTTTCTGGAAGAATATTAGAGGAGAGAATAATAAGTCTCACAAGTGAGATGATGGAGATCCTTCTAACTGTGAAGGACTGGAAACAAGCTGATTTATGAACACAACACTCTGTGGAAAATCCGGAGTTATCAGAGGTGTTCGAAAAACTGTACTTAGACAATAACAGTAACACCGACACGTAGAACAATAATGTATTATGTATGTAGAGCTATAGGTTGTACTACTTTTCCTTTGCCAATGTTTTCTCATTTTGAGTTTTTACTTGACGAAGATTTTAAAAAGACAGCCAGTTGGATATTAATAAAGCATTTTATTACAATTTCAATATGATTGTCTCATTTTTTTTTCTCAATTTTCATGTCTACTTCTGAATTCTACAAATTTTTCTTAAAAAAATTGGATTTTTTTGATTCTATAGGGCCAAACGGGCTAAATAGGCCACACTTAGCCCAATAGGCTAAACAGTTCCCGTCTTGCCCAAAGACGGTACAAGCGGCCGACGGACGTCGTGGGCCGCCACCCGTCACTAGGCCAAGATCGCATGACCCATCTAACGGTACGGGTCGAAATGGGCCGTGTCGAGATGGGTCGTGCCGTGCCGTGTCATGCCGAGCTGGGCCGCCCATTTGGCCAGGTCTGGTGGGGATATTGTCTACCTTGGACGATGGGGGTCGGGCAGCCCGACGAGGCGTGATGTGCTTGGATTGGTACCCTAGCACAATGCGAGGCGGTATACACTCGTGATTGTATGCACAGATGGCGAGCCCAAAGACGGCGGCATGAGAGGAGGTAGCGGGCGGCTCTCTGGGCGGTGGTGGAGGCGGAAGGGGCAGCGGTGTGGCAATGGAGGAGGTAGGAGCGTGCGTCGACGAAGGTGTGCGGTGACGCGCCATGGGCTATGCGAACCAGTCAATTCATCGGGCTAATTGTGTTTGCACTGGCACGACACGACCATGAGTTCGGCTTGTTGTGCGTGGGTCGACAGCCTATGCTGGCACGAGCCCATGTCGTGTCGGGTCATGTCGCCCATTTAGCCACCTCTAGTGGTAACTACTATTGCTCCAGTCTCCACGAGAAAATGTCAAAAGCGAAAAAAAATTCCTTCCTTCTTTCCGACATGGTTTGGATTAACTTCATTGTCTAAACAAAAAAAAATAGAAAAACATATGTAAATACGAGTACATACACTATCTTAACCCTCAAAAGTGTCTCAAGATTCATGTAAAGTGTGTTTATTATTAGAAGATAGTACGATGGATTGAATTTTGAAAGTTTACATCAATCTTGATTCTCGAGGCTAGGGCATGCCTAAACGACCCATGTCATTGTGAATGAGCTCAAAGGCCTTGGGACTAACCTTCCGATGTTGATATTGTGCGCAAGATGCTTAGGGCTCTTCCCGACAAATATGAAACTTTGGTGACGCTCTTCATCAACTCTCCCGAATTGCCAAGGATGACACCAACGGCCTTTTGGGCAATCTCATCACAAATGAGTTGTTCAAGAAGGACAAAGAAGAGCTCGTGGAGACATCCTCCTCAAAGAAGAAAATTACCGCTTTCAAGGCCAAAGCGGAATCAAGTGATGATGAGGATGAAGGAGAAGATTCCGATGAGGAGTATGCACTCTTGTAAGAAAATGAAGAAGTTCATGAAGAGACGCCCAATAGAAGCTACAACTTTGACAAATACAAGAAGGACAATATTCAAGTGACAAGAAGCGTTATAGCAACATTCGATGCTATAATTGTGATGAAAAGGGCACATCTCATCTCGTTCCCCAAAAGAAGGATGACAAGGACAAGTCATTCAAGAAGAAAGAATATAATGGCAAGAAGAAGCTTTTCAAGAAGCTTCACAAGGATGGCAAGAATGAAGCTCACATTGAGAGTGGGATTCAAATGATGAATCAAGCGACTCGACTCGATGAGGATGAGTCTTCCAAGAAGAAGGGACTAGTTGGCATTGCTATCAAAGAAACTCCTTCACTATTCTCCACTCCTACATGCCTCATGGCAAAAGGAGATAAGGTAAAATCCATTGATAGTGATGAACCAACTTATGAAGAATTATTGGATATGCTTGATGAATTAAATGAATTTAATGGAAAAGAGAAATCAAAATTTAAAGTCTTGAAGAAAGAATATCTCTCTAAAAGACTCTTTTGAGGAGCTAAAGAAAGCTCATGATTCTCTCATCTTAAAGAATATTGAAAATCTCATTCACATATTGGAATTACTTGTGATTTAATGAATGAGATGTCTAAAGTAGATATTGCTTTAAATGAAAAATCCATGTCTAGCATTTCTACTTCATGTGATGATTTACTTGCCATGCCATGTTGCTCTAGTGATGATTCAATTGCTAGTTTAGCAAATACTTGTGATCCTTTACTTATTGTTGAGAACCATGAATTAAAAGAACAAGTCAATAAACTAAGCAAAAGCTTGGAAAGATGCTTTAAGGGTAAGGCCACCTTAGACAAGCTTTTGAGTGAGCAAAGGTGCTCATTCAACAAGGAAGGTCTCTGTATGTGCCTAAGAAAGGTAAGAAGTCGCAAATAAACCCACAAGGTATGTGAGGGAAAATGTAAGTATTGCTATAAGTGCCGGAAATAGGACATGTGCAACAAAATTGTCCTAAAGGTAAAATTGCATCTTTGGTATATATGATTCATGCTATATGCTTAGAAAGACTAAGGATGGTAAAATACTTGCTCATTTTATTGGCACTTCAATTTTAGGCGCTAAAAAGAATGCTATTTGGGTGCCTAAAACCTTGGTCACTAACCTCCAAGGACCCAAACAAATTTGGGTACCTAAAAGAACTTGATTCTTGTTTTGTAGGTGAACTACAAGACCGTGGAAAACATTGGGTGCTTGATAGTGGTTGCACTCAACACATGACCGTGATAGAAAAATGTTCACCACATTCGAGAATGGGAAAGGAATGGACAAAATCACATTTGGTGACAATAGCAAAGGAAAGGTAATTGATTGGGTAAAATTGCTATCTCAAATGACCTTTCCATTTCAAATGTATCTCTAGTAGAATCACTAAACTTTAACTTGTTATCCGTAGCTCAAATATGTGATCTAGGACTAATTTGTTCTTCTCTAAAGAAGGTGTTACAATTTCAAATGAAAATGATAACTCTTTAATTTTTAAAGGATTTAGATTTGGAAACCTTTATTTGGTAGATTTCACTTCAAATGATTCATGCTTAAAAACTTGTTTGATGGCAAAACCTCCTTGGGTTGGCTTTGGCATAGAAGGCTAGCTCATGTAGGAATGATTCAACTCAAAAAGCTTTTCAAACATGATTTAGTTGTTGGCTTGAAAGATGTGAAGTTTGAGAAAACCGACTTTGTAGTGCATGTCAAGCCAGGTAAACAAGTCGCTAATTCTCACCCTTCCAAAAGTATCATGTCAACTTCTAGACCATTGGAACTCTTACATATGGATTTGTTTGGGCCAACAACCTATAAGAGTATCGGGGAAATAGCTATTGTTTGGTTATTGTGGATGATTACTCTAGATATACATGGGTATTCTTCCTAGATGATAAAAGTGAAACCTCCTAATTTTCAAAACTTTACAAAAGGGCCCAAAATGAATTTGATTTCAAAATAAAGAAAATCAGAGTGATAATGGTTCCGAGTTCAAAATACTAAAGTTGAAGACTTTTGTGATGAACTTGAATAAAGCACTAACTTTCCACAACCTACACCGGAACAAAATGGAGTTGTAGAAAGGAAAATCGACATTAATTGAAATGGCTAGGACAATGCTTGATGAATATAATACTCCGATAGTTTTTGGGCGAAGCAATTAACACCGCTTGTCATGCCATAAATCGTTTTTATTTACATCGCCTTTTGAAAAAGACTTCCTATGAGCTTCTGTAGGAAGAAACCGAACATCTCCTATTTTCGTGTCTTTGGTTGTAAATGCTATATTTTAAAGAAGGGTGTTCGCTATCAAAATTTGAAAGTAGATGTGATGTTGGTTTCTTGCTAGGTTATTCATCAAATAATAAAGCTTATCGTGTCTTCAACAAAACTCCGGTTTAGTTGAAGAAAACATGATGTTCAATTTGATGAAACTAACGGCTCTCAAGAAGAGCATGAGAATTTGGATGATGTAGGCAATGAAGCTTTGAGAAGGGCAATGGAGCATATGCAAATTGGTGACATAAAGCCCGAAGATGATTCATCATCCTCCACACAAGTTGAACCACCAACATCTTCTACAAACCAAGTTCAATTTGACAATAAGGAAGATGATCAACCATCTAACTTACCACCAAGAATCCACAATGCAATTGCTAAGGATCATCCAATAGACCAAATATTGGGTGATGTAAGTAAGGGTGTTCAAACTCGATCTCGTGTTGCTTCTTTTTGTGAATATTACTCTTTGTCTCTTGTATTGAGCCAAAGCATGTAGAAGAAGCACTTGAAGATCCGGATTGGGTGAATGCTATGCATGAAGAACTCAACAACTTCACCCTAATGAAGTTTGACATTGGTGGATCGACCCAAGGAACACAACGTCATTGGTACAAAATGGGTCTTTAGGAACAAGCAAGATGAAAATGGTTTGGTTGTTCGAAACAAAGCAAGATTGGTAGCTCAAGGGTATTCACAAGTTGAAGGTTTGGATTTTGGTGAAACTTTTGCTCCCGTAGCTAGATTAGAATCAATTCGATATTACTTGCTTTTGCATCATGCTTTGATATTAAATTATTTCAAATGGATGTTAAAAGTGCTTTCTTAAATGGTAAAATTTCCGAACTTGTATTTGTTGAACAACCTCCCGTTTTGAAGATCCTAAAATCCAAATAATGTCTATAAACTCTCTAAAGCGCCTATGGCCTTAAACAAGCTCCTAGAGCATGGTATGAACGACTTAGAGATTTTCTAGTCTCAAAAGGATTCAAAATTGGGAAGATTGATTCAACCTTATTTACTAAAGTTATAGATGATGATTTCTTTGTATGTCAAATTTATGTTGATGATATTATTTTTGGGTCTACTAATCAAGATTTTTGCAAAGAGTTTGGTGATATGATGTCTAGGAATTTGAAATGTCGATGATTGGAGAATTAAGCTACTTCCTTGGATTCCAAATCAAGCAACTCAAAGATGGGACCTTCGTGAGCCAAACCAAGTATGCAAAAGAATTGATCAAGAAGTTTGGTATGGAGGATGAAACCCATCAAGACTCCCATGGCAACAAATGGTCATCTTGACTTAAATGAGAGAGGTAAATCGGTAGATTTAAAGCTTTATAGATCTATGATTGGTAGTTTGCTTTATCTTACCGCATCTAGGCCCGATATCATGTTTAGTGTTTGTATGTGTGCTCGCTTTCAAGCAAATCCAAAAGAATGTCATTTAATGGTGTTAAAGAATTCTAAGATATTTAAAGCATTCCTCTAGCATTGGCCTTTGGTTCCGAAAGGTGCTAAATTTGACTTAATTGGATATTCTGACTCATTATGGGATGCAAAGTGGATAGAAAAAGCACCTCGGTAGTTGTCAATTTTAGGAAGATCTTTAGTATCATGGTCATCCAAGAAACAAAATTCAGAGCCCTATCCACCGCCAAGCCGAATATGTTTCGCGGAAGTTGTTGTGCTCAATTGCTATGGATGAGGCAAACATTGATGGATTATGGAATTAAAACTGATAAAATGCATCTTTTGTGTGACAATGATAGTGCTGTGAAAATAGCTAATAATCCTGTTCAACACTCAAGAACCAAGCATATAGATATTCGCCACCATTTCTTGAGAGATCATGTGATCAAGGGAGACATTGAAATTAGCCACATAAGAACCAAGACCAATTAGCGGATATTTTCACCAAGCCATTAGATGAAGGCCGCTTGCAAATTGAGGAATGAATTAAATGTCATAGATTATTCAAACATTGTTTAAATTTTTGTTATTACAGTGCTTTTTATTTGGTGTTATTTGAATATTTTGTAAAAGAATTTCTCAAATCTCATATTAAATTCACTATAATTATAAAAACTATGTTCATATATAATCTTCAGTATATTATATGCATAATGATCCCTAAATGATGTTTTATTGAGTGTAAATCTAAGGATCATTTGCAATTATTCAAAATCCCAAAGAAATCCAGAGCTTTATCAAAATCCCGGTGACAACCAGACATCCGAGTTATGCGATCCAGACGTCTGCAGCGGCGGATCATCCGCGTTATAATAGCGGAACGTCCGCTTTCCTTTTGACCTTATCACCCAAATGCTCGTCTGCTTTCCTTTTTCATCTCGCATCGCTCGGTTCCTCTCTCTCAAAGCGCCTCTCAAAACTCTCTTTCAAATCGAGTGATTCTCTCGGTGGATCTCCAAGTCCTCGCTGATCCTTGCATTTCCAAGCTCTCCTTCCTCAAATCTCAAGGTAAAACATCTCTTGATTCGAGTTTTACCGCATTTGGAGCACTCGGGCGCTTAGGGTTTTTGATAATGCGATTGATATCTAGAAATCTAATTGGGCAAAAGTGCTTCATCGGTGTCCTATGACCTTTGCGCATCCGGCCTAGCACTCACTCTCTTAGATTCCATCAAAATCTCTGAGATTCTTCAACCCTAGTTTTTCGGTCAGACAATCGGACGTTCGGTTCTTGAGGGCGAACGATCGCAGCTCGACATTCCGCCACATAACGGATGATCCGATTATCCCGACAGTAACCGTAAATTGTCATTTCTTTCAATTCAATTCAATTCAAATCTGTTCCTTGACATCTTATAATCACTCCAATCTCTCGATAGATGCCTAGAATGCGAGGAACATCCAAGAAGTCTCGAGGATCGTCAAGACAAGGGTCTTGCACCTCAACCTCCACCGCAGGAAAAGGAAAGGGAAAGAGACCACCTGTAAACTGAATCGTAAAATAGCTCGTGAAGTAAATCTTTTGAGGAATCAATCAAGAAGAAGAAGAAGAAGAGGAAGTTCCTCCAAGGACAAGCAGAAGATGATGATTTGATTGATCCTCCGGGACTCCTATCGACCTAAATCTTCATCACAGATGACTATGCCATCAAGCGCCATGTCAATCAATATCTTTCAAGAATGACACATTAAATCCAAAATTCCACACAATCTTTCAAGAGCAAGTGTATGAGCAAATATATAGTAGGCACAAGAAGTTTGCCGATCATAAATGGATTAATTGGTCTAATATTAATACCTTGGACAAATACAAAGGAGTCTATCGCTTTTCTACAATGTGGGTCTTCATGATCTTGTGGGCATAAAATGTAATTATGATGACAAGATCATTCGACGCTTTATGGCTCTAGTGCTCCACAAGAAAATGTGAAAAAGCGTGGTTTGGACAAACTTCGTTATCTAAACAAAAATACAAAACCACATGTAAATACAAGTACATACACTATCTTAACCCTCAAAAGTGTCTCAAGATTCATGTAAGGTGTGTTTAATTATTAGAAGATAGTACAGTGGATTGAATTTTAAAAGTTGATGAGGATCTAATAATCCTTAATTAATTAAGTTATTTATCGGTAATGTCTGTTATGGATAATAATGTCTTTGTACAACCTTCAGAGGTACCTCTTATCATTAATGATAAGAGAATATCACAATTATCTAGTGGTCGTAAGCTATTCTACGACAACCCTATATAGTCGTAAGCTATTCTATGACTAACATATGATTGTAAGATATTCTACGACCACCTTATGATCGTAAGGTTTACTAGGATCACTTTATGGTTGTAAGCTTTACTACGATCAAGTCAACCACGACCACCCTATGGTCGATAAAGCCCACGGACATGTAGACCCAATCGACTAGGGACATTATGCGTTGTGTTATTTACACATGGTATTTAAATGTGTGTTGTTATCTTCTTATATAACTACACGTATTAACCTCTGTACTGCAAGACGGACGTAGGGAGATTGTTTATCTGACAATAACTGCCATCAAACATGTGCAATTTATCAACCGTTGAGGCGCCTCCTAGCAAGAGACAACTGCCACCCCCCAGATTTTATATAAAGGATAACGCCAGAGGATAGAAGAAGAGAAGTAGGGAACGACAGAAAAAGACAGGAGTCATTAGCCTTAGTTTTCGGTGCCTTTTTTGTAAACACAATCAATCCAAGACACAGGAGTAGAGTAATTAATCTCTCGGAGAAGAGCCGAACCTGTCCAAAAATCCTTGTGTCTCATATTGTGTAGTCTCGGTCAAGGAGCCCCCAATATTCATTTCATAAGTTTGATATTAAAACATCAACAAAAGTTTACATCAATCTTTACTCTCGAGGCACATTTGATGGTGGTAATAGTAACGTACCCGTATGTGTGTGTGTACGGTACACTATTCAGCGCTCGTTTGCTGGATAGCTTATTTTGCTCGTGGGTGTAAGGTCGAGGTGGCCGACTAGAGGGGGGTGAATAGGCGGTTTTTTAAAATCTCTATCGGGCTAAACCAATTAATAATGCGGAAGCTAATAACAATTGGTTTTGCACAATTAAAACATAAATCCACTAGGCTCAACTAAGTGCACCAACAATACAAGAGAGCAATCAAACAATGATATATAAGCAATTAAAGCATGTAATGTAAATTGCTCAAAGTAAAGCACAAGTAAAACAAGATGGACACAATTATGTTTTACCGTGGTGTTCGGAGACTTGTCGGTCTCCCCTAATCTACGTTGAGGTAAGCCCAACCACGTTGGACCGGCTCCACTAATTAAGCCAACACCTCCGAGGTAAGTCCAACACTTGGACCGGTTCCAAACCGAACCAACACCTCGCTCCACTAAGGTTGCTCTTCCTCCACTCCGGAGATGGCGAGCACCACACCACTCACAAACACGCCGGGTCTTCTCACAAGCTTCTTGAGAAGATCACCGCGGATGACGCCTCCACGCCGTCTAGGTGTCGGCAAACACCAAGAGTAACAAGTCTAAACTTTCACTTGAACTAATCAAGTGTCAATGCTCACGTGGATACACAATCCACTACCTAAGGCAACACATGCACTTAGGGTTTGCTCTCTAATCTCACCAAGTGCAACACATGCACAAAAGAGAATAGAGGCTTGCTCTTAGCTCAAGAAACTCAACAATGACTCTAGCACACAGCCAGCAACATCAGCACCCTCTCCCAACCGGCCAAGGCTCACATTTATATCCCACACACAAAAACTAGTCGTTGGGAGAAGATTCCCTCAAATCAGCACAGGGCCGGTCTGACCGCCAACCAATGGCCGGTCGGACCGCCCCATGCGCCAACGGCTAGAAAAATAGCCGTTGGGCCTTCGGCCGGTCTGACCGCCATGCAACATCCGGTCGGACCTCCACCAAATCGGTCCGACCTCCAGTGCTGGCCGGTCCAACCGCCCGTTGCAAATTTGGCTAAGTCCCAAAAAGGGAGCTCTCTGGAAAAAAACGTTCCACTCGATCTCCGGAACTTCCTCACAACGGAAGTTCTGTTTTTACAACGGCGGAACTTCCGCACAGAGAAACCAGACAGAGAGAAATCGGTCGGACCTCCAGTAGCACACCGGTTGGACCGATTTGCCACCAGTCCGACCGGTGACCACTGCCGGTCCGACCGGCAGTCTACAGAACCAAACCCAATTGCTCCACTTCAAATGGCAAAACACATTCGCTCATTTGAATGCAATTTTCGACAAGGTTTCAAAGATGATATTCTCAGTAGGTTACAAAATACATTTGCTAACCCTTAGAATACTCATCACAAGGAATAAGGTACATGGACTTACACCATTTGCAAAACGCATTTGCAAACTTAAGTCACATGCTACAAGGGTTATGCATGAGCCTTGATTATTTGCAAAACACATTCGCAAATAAATAGCATCATGCCTAGAAGAGCTAGAGCAAACACAATGAGCTATCAACACATGACTAACTCAAACTACTAGTTAAGACCCCTCTTAATAGTACAACAACCTATACTAGCAATCCGGTCTTTCAACCAAACACCAAGACCGGTAAAAGACTAGGAACACATCCTTAGCCCTAGCTAGTCATACCTTTGCCTTACATCTTCTTGAAGTTTGATGACGCACATCAACACTTCAAATCAGGGTCATTAACTCGATAATCATCAACGCATGATGATCCTTTGCATGACCTCCATCAACACATGATGGGTCTTCTCTTGTCTTGACGATCAACTCATGATCATCTCTTCTTGATAAGCATCAACTCATGATGCATCCTTTACACCAAGCTCTTGACTTGATGATCAACTCATGATCATCCCAAGTCTTCACCATCCTAGAACATAACCTGTTCATCCAACTAATGGAAAATGTTAGTTCCACAATATGATTATCATTAATTACCACATCATACCATTAACTCATAATGGTGGGACAAGATACCTCAATCTTTCCCTCTTTGGTAATTGATGATAACCACTTCAATCACATAAATTTGATTTAGATAAAAGTAACACAACGTGAGTATATATGAACTACACAAGTTATATATACTCTAACATGAGTATACAAGAACTACACAAGTTTTGTATACTCAAAGGATTTGTTTCAAAGTAAAGATCCCAAATATATGTGGAGAATGGAATATGGATCAATACTCATGAAACCACAAAATATAGAATAAAACTCCTCCTAAATATGTGCATACACAAATGTGTAATAAGATCATATGCACATATTCAAGTTTGACTTATGGTTGAGTTCAATCCTATATTTTGGATCCGAGAAATACAACAATATATAAGATTGAGATGTCGATTGCATACCCAGTTGTATTTCATATTTATATCCAAATGAGACTACACAAAGATAATACTTGACAAGAGAGTTAGTCTCATATTTGGATTTGTCATTAATCACCAAAACACTCCATTAACTCATAATGGCGGTCTAGATCTTTCAGTGGGTCATGGCTTGGGCCGCGCTGCACGCGACACACCAGCCCATGTTCCCCCGTGCAGCGCGCGAGCACCCACGCCTTCTGCTCGAGATCAGCAGTAAAACCCTCGTGCGTGTATCAAAATGGCGGTAAAAAAACACACTCACCAGCACTCGTGTGCCTTGCGCTCGAGACCGGTACTAAAACCCACGCACGCGCGTCACACGTTGCTGAAGAAAAGCTCAGGGTATCATTCTAAATCGACAATAAAATATCACAACACGTAGAAAAAGTGTGAACGTAAAATGTGAAAAATTGATGGTAAAATGATCGCACGTCACCCCGTGGCTTTTAAAAAATGTTTTCTTGCCATTTCGGCGATAAAAGGTTCGAACGTAATATTTGTGATGTTGTTTCACTACGAAAAAGCACGTCGCGTTACTAATCCAGTAAATGTTGTCGTAGATTCGGTGATTGTTTACCGTAAATGTTGTCTAAATTACTTAGACAGGCACATCATGTTACTGTTGTAAACACGTTTGCGTTATATATATATTTTGGTAGTTATTGTAAGTGTGGCAATGTTTTACCATTGTTCAAACATGATATTACTGATATGCCCACTGAAACGTATCTTTAATACCTGTTACGTAATTTCTTCTGCGATCATAAGTTTTACTGTAAAACTAATCTTATATATGTTACTGTCTGTTACAAAAAAAGTTTACTGGATCTTATAAGTTAAGAAAAAACTACTTCGACTTGCTGCACGGTCTAAACTTCTTCAGTGCGTCGGGGAGGGGCCTGACGCTGTTGACCTTGTGGTACAATAGATAGAACATCAGCTCGGCCTTATACTCGTTCCTCTTCTCATGCATGCACAAGATAAAAAAAGGGGGTCACGTGTCAAAACATCGTACATCTAAAAATACTGCATTGTTGCGGTGGTTGGAAGTTCTTACCGACTCTATCCGGGTGTCTAGCGTCAAACTTTCGACGTCCCAGAACTCCAAGTACTTTATTACGAAGAAGGCGCGATCATTCCCTAGGACTTGCTTTGGCATCCCCATCGTGTGCACACTCCAATTCACCACGATCAAGAATTTACTACTGCTCATTGTCTGCAGGACTGCACATAGATGAGGAATAATCATTTTTCTCACTGGGTCATGATAATCCAAGACTTTTGTGCCCTTCTGCTTGTAATCGTTTGATTCCAGCACTTCCACGCGCTTCTGCGCTATGCTGAAGCAGTAGACAGACTCATGTTAAATGTGTAGAACATGGAGGAAGAGCTACAAAGGGGGTAAAAACCCGTAAAAAAATATAAGATTTACTGTAATAAAATATATAATTTACTAGATCATAAACGATATCTACTAGATGCGCGTTGGATTTACTAGAAAAGTATTATATTTACTGTAATGAAACATACAATTTATTGAATTATGAGGACATTTACTGGATGCGCGTCAGATAGATGTAAATTACTTACCAGCTTTACACATGTGATGTCTACCGCCGCCATATGCACCTTCAGCATGCTCACGGCCTGTTCGCAGTTGTACTACTCGTTTTTAATGTACTCATCTACGTTTAGCAATTTCTGTCGACGGACAAAACATAGTAGTTTAAAACTTACCGAGGGCGGCGATAGGATTTACTGCTACGCGAGTAAACATTTACTGTGAAAAAGGTTTTGCGAAAAAACAACTTACCGATAGTTCGATGGGGAGGAATGCCATGTACCCATTGTTTTTAGGCCTTAGGTCAGTGTTGTCTTGGCGCAAGCACTCGATGAACTGAGAGATGAACATATCTTCAGCCATTTGTCCGTCCTTGAACGACTTCGCTATGTCTTTTTCAATGGCCGCTATGATTCTGTCGCTGGACTAGAGCAGAGCAAGGCTACAGTAAAAATATTGTTCGTGTTAGCAGTAAAACATAAGTGAACCCTCGATAGACAGGCTCCAAAATTTGGGAGGAAAAAATCTCCCCGGTATAGCAAGAAATTATGAAGTTTGGGGTTAAATTACTGCACAGAACCATAGAAAAATCCACTTCGAAAGAGAGGAAGAACTGCAAACTAAAGAAACAACGGCATTCTCTAATCTTGCGGGGTGCGGAGGGTCAGAGAGTGCTCAAAACAAAGATCGCCTCTGCTCCTGCCTAGAATGCGGGCCGGTAGCACTCGCTAAAGACCTTGCTTTTTTTTGTTCCTTTTGATAGTTGAGTGCGCCATCGGAAAGAGAAAATACGATTTGTTGTAGTACGGGGCAACACCCCAGACAATGAGGCCCCTATGCACTTAATATACACGACTTCCGCGCCCGTTCAAAAAAAAGAAAAAAAACACTATAAGGTTATACATAGTAAAACACGAATATCAATTACTCATATTATGTTAATATTACTGCCATATTACTTTTACTACAATTGTTGATTGCGTTTACAATATGGTGCTAGTAATTTTACTATTACCCATTTGATTTCTTAATTACTATAAGACCGACTTGGTTTACCATATTGTGAGTGTGTTTTTACTTTCAATAGGCGTGCGATCGGCGGTTCCATTAATCGTCACCAAAATGATCTCTTAATCGTATCAATGCTGCTTCGGCTCACGATGCGTCTCTTCGTCTCACGCGTTACTCCTTGTTTTATAAAAATGACCATCTGTAAGATTGAGGAGGTCGACTAGAGGGGGGGTGAATAGGTGGTTTTAAAAATATTTGGGCTAAAATCGAGTTTTACGCGAAATTGAAAATCAATTCAGTTTTGCTCAATTAAAACCTAAAGCAACTAGTCTTGACTAAGTGCATCAATAATATAAGACTATTGATAATGATAGCAAACATACAAAGATATGTAAGTAATTTAATACAAAGAATATAAATTGCACAAAGTAAAACACAAGAGAACAAACCACAATGACACAATGATGTTTTACCGTAGTGTTCGGAGACTTGCTTGTCTCCCCTAATCCACGTTGAGGTAAGCCCAATCAAATTGGATTAGCTCCACAATTGAGCCAACACCTCCGAGTAAGTCCAACCACTTGGACCGGCTCCAACACGAACTAACACCTCGATCCACTCGGAGTTGCTCTTCCTCCACTCCGGAGATGGCGAGTACCAAACCACTCACAACCGCCCGGGTCTTCTCACAACCTTCTTTGAGAAGATCACCAGCGCAACTCCTCCAAGCCGTCTAGTTGTTAGCAAACACCAAGAGTAACAAGTCGGAGATGCTCACTTGAACGAATCAAGTGTCTAAACTCAATGGATACATAATCCACTACCTAATGCAACACATGCATTTAGGGTTTACTCTCTAAGCTCAATAAGTGCAACGCATGCACACAAGAGATGAGAGAGCTTAATCTTTATTCAAGGGAATGGTAATAGCACCAGCAACCTTCCCCACAACAGGCCACAAGGGGTATTTATACTAGCACAAAGAAAACTAGCCGTTGGAGGAAATATTCCAGAAAAACAGGGAAACCTGATCTGACCGCCAACCAATAGCCGATCAGATGCCCTTGCTTCAACGACTATAAAATAGCAGTTGAACACACAACCAGACTGACCGCCAACCAATGGCCGATCAGACCGTTCCAACCTGGTCAGACCGCTCCACAAAGGAGAAAGATAAAACTAGAGAAACACACTCTATGAAAAAACCTGACTGGGTCACTTGACCGGGAGGTCCGGTCAGACCGGCCAACACATGGCGGTCAAACCGCTCCACACAGGAGCCACCCAAAACCAGAAAAACACATCTTCCGAAAAAAGCTGACCGTGTCACTTGACCCAGAGGTACGGTTAAACCGGCCAACACATGGTGGTCAGACCGCCAGAACAAGGAACTAGCACACAGCCCGGTCAACCTCTCAAGGGCCAGTCAGACCGCCAGAGACTAGAAAACATATATTTTTCCATTCCGTTTCAACTCAATTTGCAAAATACATTTGTCAATTAATGCGCGATGCAAACAAGAAATGAAAGTAAGATTCTCAACAAGTAGCAAAACACATTGCCTACTTATAGAATTATGCCACAAGGAATAGGATACATGGACTTAAACCATTTGCAAAACACATTCGTAAACTAAAGTCACATGCTACAAGGATTATGCATAAGTCTCGATTATTTGCAAAACACATTCGCAAATATCGACAACATGCTAACAAGAGCTAGAGCAAGCAAGACGAGCTATCAACACAGGACACACTCAAGCTACTAGTCAAGGCCCCTCTTAATAGTACGACAACATATACTAGCAATTCGGTCTCCCAAACAAACACTGAGACCGATAAAAGACTGGGAACACATGTTTAGCCCTAGCTAGTCTTACCTTTGTTGAGCATCCTCTTGAATCTTGATGACGCACATCTTCACTTCAAGTCAGGGTTCTTAACTTGAATATCATCAACACATGATGATCTTCCTCACGTGTCGTCCGTCAACACATGATGGGTCTTCTCCTGACTTGATGATCAACTCATGATCATCTTCTCTTCTAGATTTTGATATGCATCAACATATGATGCATTCTCTTCTTAAACCTTAACTTGGTGACAATCAAACTTCTTCTTAAACCTTGACTTGATGACAATCAACTCATGATATCATTCAAAGTCTTCATCACCATGGGACTCAACCTATTTCACCGACTCATGGAAAATGTTAGTCCACATGACGATTGTCATTAATTACTAAAATACTCCATTAACTCATAACAGCGGGTCTAGATGATTCACCATCCACCACCGAAAATGAATCCCCACATCATCATACTCTCTTCACCCCCAACACATACGAATAGAAATTGAAATTTTTTTGCTCCCCCACTCTTCTTCCCTATCGCCAGCATAATGGCCTAGCTAGCCATTTTGTATGAGCACCTCTCCGGTCATACGTTGACGGATGCTGCGGAAGTACACTGTGCTAACAGCGTCCTCCCTCCTCCGCTGGAGATTATGCCGGGACACGTGACAGCGATGTTCCACCGTTTGGACGTCCTCCTCAGTCGCGTCTTCCAGGTGGTCTCTAGCTTCCGGTGAGCTAACCTCACTATCGACGTAGTCCTCCATAACGACATTACACATTCCAGGAGGATTACCGTCGGTTCGACTGCTACATCAAGGCGGCGAGCGACCGAGTCTACCAGGCCGAGATCCCTCGAGCAAGAGAAGAGAGCATGTGGATGCAATTCGACTTGATTCTTCAACCAGAGCATCTTTGGGTGACTCTCGAACGAGCGCGTCAACGAATGGACGTGTTTTGAGCTGCCTACACTGATCCCGAACCCTCCGATGTCGACGACGTCACCTACAAAGTTTTAAAGACGAAATAGAAATCTACTTTAGCCACTAGAAAACTTGATTAATTATGTTTCTACTTTGTTCAATCTTTGTAAGAAGCGACTGGCCACGATGTTTGGCCATATATAAATACAAAATAAAATATTTGGTTTGAACTTGTATTTATTGTCTATGTTGAACATGTTTACTAAATAACGTGTTTTAGATTACTGCCTTCACGATATACGGTCTCGGTGTAACGTTAGGTAACATCAACTGTCGATGGAAAAAATCATATATATTACTTGTGGATATGTTCACTTTTACTATTCTACAAACGCCCGTTTACTTCGTTGGAACTACTTAGTAAAAAAACAAGCACAATTACCTTACATATAGCTAAGGTTTACTATCCTAGCGCAAACTTTTTAACGTAAAAAAAAAGAGATAGCAAATAATAGTGGTAAAAATGGGAAGCTGGTTACTGTGTACACTGTTATGTTTTGGGGCGCTAATGGATGAACGAGCTTGGAATATCGCATTCCCGAAAAACATGCAGTAAAAGTGATGCACGAATTACTGTTACGACAACTAACAATTACCGTCAAATCGAGTTTCTTACGTGGGTTCAGACGTTTCTAGCCCGCCAACTATATTTGATGGGCCAGCCGTATAGGGATTGCGCACGCGCGTCACACCAGGCCTAAGTCGCGCGTGGTGAGCTGGCTAGGCGTAAAATAATTATTCTACACTTAGCGAGACAAAATCATTTCTATTTTTTGCGAGGGAAATCCTTCCTGTTTAAACCGGCCGTAAGCCTATTATTATTTCTGCTTGATAGTTGCTTTTCTTTGTTTCTTTCTCTCATGCTTTCAAAGTTGCAGCATAGAAAGATGACAAGCGCAGGACAGAGAAAACATTATACCGTTGGAACTGGCGATAGCTCTTTGCGCGAAAGAACAATCACAGCAAGCACATAAAAAATATGAGAATTTGTTTACAAAGTTCGGCAAAGCCTACATCCCCAGGAGTCGAATCGCGGCGGCTCCGTCCATACGATGAGTCTCTTTCTTTCTTTCTGATTAAGGTTCAGAGGTCGGTGGTATATATTTATACATCGATTACATGTTCGACTCGAACTCATAGTTCGTACCGCGGGGGATTCAACCCCACACCCTTTAATCCATAATATTTTGTAATCCCACACAACTGCGACTTCCCCTGTAGAGCTGTGTTCAATAAACGTACTTTGCATTACCCGCTTTTCGAATACATCCCTTTCTTTTCCCTCGTTATATACTAGCAATACACAACGCAAAACCTCGAGACTTTTGAGTGGCATAAGCACTATGCGTTGGAAAGCGCAGCAGGTGATTCAGAGATGATGCTTCTTGGAGCCGAGGACAGAACAAATCCAATATTAGTGCATACAGCATATATACTCTTGTCGCTCTAAACAAAAAAGTAGTGATCAGCTGCAGTGAATGATAACCTCTGCAAGAAACTTCTTTCAGGGCAGCTAATGATACTCCAACTACTTCAGTAGATGCAAACCCAAGGTTACTCCTATATTAGATTCTGGTAACGCTGCATGCATGCCTACCTAGATTGCTCCATTTTCAGTACTGATGCTCAATATTCACTTTATTTGCAGGTTTCTCTTAATTATTTCAGTTGTGTTGTTTGGAAGAGAACCCGGTTCTGTTGCTTGTACACTTGCACGAACTGAACTATACGTGGTTCCATTCCGGTAGCTTGGCAATCGTTTCGCCAATCTGGTGGTGTTTTGTACCGCTACGCATTTGGTTTGACCTTCTTGCGTACGCTCAACCTATATTACTATACCTCTGTTCTTTTTTACTTATAATTTTTGATATTGACAATGTATCTAATATACATCTTAAACTCTTGTTTTTCTAATTATATGTTAGAAATTATTAATAATAATATTATAGTATTTTTAATGATTAATCTAGTGAATTATTTCTACATGAAAATTTCAAATACAATGTATCTAATATACATCTTAAACTCTTGTTTTCAAAAGATCAAAGGTTGGTATCAATAGCTATAATGTTTTTATTGGATAATCATTTTCCTTCTCCGGTTCGGTTGTTTTTTTCTTTTCCTTCTCCGGTTCGGTTACAGAGTTTAAGTCGTATCCAGTTTGTAATCAGCCCTATATAAGGGGCATATGACCCTATTTCTTAAGCATCCAAGCTTAAGACAAGCAATAAAAAGCAGAAGAGCTTAGTAGTTTGAGCGCACGGCAAGCGTGTAATCAACTTGGCACAACGCAACATGGTGCGGGGACTTCCGAAGATCGACCACGTCAACCAAATTTGTGATGGCTGCCTAGCGGGTAAGCAACGTCGTACTCCGTTTCCACAGGAGGCCAAGTACCGCGCGGAGAACCTCCTCGAGCCGGTGCATGGGGATCTAATTATATGTTAGAAATTATTAATAATAATATTATAGTATTATAGTATTTTTAATGATTAATCTAGTGAATTATTTCTACATGAAAATTTCAAATACTTTAGTATTTATTAACGGTCAAAGTTTAAAGGGTCAAGTGCACGCATGCTAAAACAGCATCTAAGAGAGAACTGAGGTTAGTATGGAGAGTATTAACTGTTGGATTGTCTGAGGTGGTAGTTTGGCATGAAAGATGACTAAATTTATTACTAGTACAGAGCATTAATTTTCATTTCCACTCCAAACGTATACTAGTAGCTCTCTTTTTTTCTCTCTTTCAGGAAGCCAATGTTGATGAGTTAGTGTTGTTTATATCTTTGGCGTTTAAACTTTACCAGCGTCGCAAAAATAATAATTGGGTCGTGTACCTATGCAGTAACACAGAGAGGATCGGATCCTCAGCCCAGATGTTACTAGTAATTAACCTCTTAATCTCTGTGTAGCACATTGTACTTTGACGCCACATGTTCGTGATCTATGTGGTGCATTTGTATATTCAGAAGTCCACATCAAATTCTCGAGTAGGGGTACTACTCCTTCCTATAAAGCTTCTCGGTCCTGCTTTCAGCGCCACTGTGCGAACAGGAGTCCAGTCAAACCACAAAGACTTCTCGCCCGCCTGACTCCAGCCAGTCCAACGTCATTGTGAAAAGTGCAAACAAAAACAAGGCTCCGGCTTTCAATCCTCTTCCAAGGCCAAGCCAGCCAATCTACTCATGGCAGCATCTGAAACCTTGAAAATCTTACACAGACACTTTGCATCACAAACAATGCATTGCTACAGGCACAAGGGTGTCAGGCTAGTAGAGTAATTAAACTTGCTGTGGACTTGGAAACTTTGCATCACAGTGAGTGTCAGGCACAAACAATGAATTACCACTGGGAGATAAGTAGATGCAGACTACAGTGCCATTGATAAGGCCGATAAAATCTACTGCTCACAGTGAGTCGCCACTCGCAGTCCCCTGCACACGCCAGAATCACTCGCTGCCTGTGTAAAGAGGCGCAAACACCAACCAATCGATCGAAGAAAGTGAAAAAGCCACTGTAAAAGAGCCCCGATAATAATAAAGGGTGGGCAAAGAGAAAAGGTGAAAGCTCCGAGAGAGGAATTTTTCGTGGCTGGTGACGTTCGAGCAGGTTAAGCCTTAATCATCGTACCGCACGAGAGGGTTTAGCGCAAAGATAAAGGTTTTTGCTGCCACTGAACTCGACGATCGATGCGATAACGACAACTTGGGAGTCGACTCCTGCCCCCTGTGGCCTAATACAAAGAACTTTATTGACGCTAATCACCGTGTTTGGCAGCTTGTCTGAATCTCAAGAAGTTAACCTGGTTGGAAACAGTCCACCTGACCCAGTTATCTGCAAAAGGATTTATTCTGTCTGTTTCCTATTACTCCGTTTAAGGATAGGTTTGCCTCTTGCAGTATCTTAAAATGTAAGATCGCAACAGAAACCAGACAAGCTTACTATTTTCCGCCTATTATGGCTCAAGTACAAAGACGACACTAATAAGAAGAAGAAAAAAAGGCCATTTCTGGCTTGCCTTAAAGAATAAATTGAGAGAGCGCGGGCGTACAGGGGCCGACATCCCTCCTTGTCAACTGAGCTGCGCTCAGTTCTCAATAAACAGTTTATTACTACACTTACAGACAGTCAAATTTTCCTCCCCTTATCATGATTACGCCGTTTCTTCATCTATATAAAACTTAAAATGGGAAATGCAGTCCTCGTATGTTCTAGTCGATTTTAGAGGGGTCATTTCTGTGTATATTTCTGTTGTTCTGCCACAGACAATCGACTGTGGCTACAAATTAGTTATTGTCATCGTCTTCGGTTCCAAAGACAGATGGATAGAAGTATACATAGACATATAGATAGAAGTATACATACACCGGGTTTTCAGTCTTGTAGTCTGAATCCACATATTTGAGCAACAATCAGTACAAATGTGCTCAACAAGCCTCACACTAAATGCATTTTATATAGATGCTAGGCTTTCCAACGGAGGGGTCTTATGGTTATCTTAGCGAAAAGCGGGTTTTGCTCAAATACTATAATTATTATTTTTTCCAAACCTACGGCCTAGCGAAGGTGAGCACAAGGAAGAGGGCCCTGAGGCAATGTCAAAGGCCACGACTGTGCTGGATGGGGCTCACAAGAGCAGTGGCGACACACGGGCCGAGAGCGGCAATCCGAGCAGAGGAACCCATGCTCTTCGAGCTCATCATGGATGGGAAGGAGAAGAGGGAACGAGGGCAAGAGGAGGGGAAGTAAGGCCGCGACATGGCATAAGTTGGGGAAGGCGAGGCATGAGGAAGTGCTATGCGCAGCAATGACACGACAGGGGCAGATGCGGGTCGGGTGCACAACATGGACGAGGTGATGGGAGTAGGTGAGTATGTGGACGTCGAGGGCAGCAGTTGGGCGAGGACGGCATGGCGCTAGGAGCGGTGCGATGATGGTCGTGATGCGAGCACGGGAGTAGCAGCATGGCTATAGCGGCGGCGACATGCGAGCTCGGCGGCGGTGGCGTGTGGACAGAGTGGTGGCACTGGCGCGCACACGTGGGCAAAATCTTGAGCGAGGACTGCGACCAGGACGAGGATGCCAAGTGGGCTGAGGGGGAAGGAAGGGGCCAGCAGGCCAGCCCGAGGAAAAGAAAAGAAAAGGGAAAAAGAAGGAAAAAAGGAAAAAGGGACGGTCGAGATTTGGCCCAAAGCCGGTCTTTGGAGGTTTTATTATATTTCACTTCCTTTAATTTTAAACTTTAATTTCAATTCAAATTACTGGTTTAATGATTTAAAGTCGGGTCTCATTTTAAGTTTGTTTTCAATTCCCATTTATTTAGCTTAGGTTTGTTTTTGCTAAATGATTTCTTAAAATGGTTTGTTTTCCGCTAAAACAATTTCTTATAATTCAAAACTCGACAACATCTCCATCAAAATCCAGAGAAATTCGATTGTTGAACATATGCATTAAAAAGTTTTAAAAAATGTCATATTTTCACTAATTTGAACTTTATTCAAATTTTGGGGTGTTATAGTCCGACAAAAACTCATGGCAGTCAATGTGGGTCGACTACCATTGTACTGCTCCTCATTTTGCATAAAATTATCCGCAACTCTTCCTTCATAGTCTCCCTAAAAAACATCACATTTCGTACTCCTGTCTTCACGCACAACCTGCGCTTCCCCACTCCCACTGGTACCACATCATCAAGGTTTGCTGACACTCTGTGCACAAAATTCACGTACACCATAGGTCTCCCGTATATCATTGCCTCGGGCTTGGCAGTAATCTGCATGTACTGGTCCCATGCAACGCTACCATTCACCGTGTGTAGCTCTCATACGCTCTCCCCTCCCCCATTCACACATGCGATCGTCTCGTTGATAAGTTTCTTCCTTGTTGCCTCCGTGTTGAACTCCCTCCGGATGCAACTCCTCAACTCATGAATATTCATCACATCCAAGCCCTCCACCCAGACCACCTTATACTGGCATCTTGACATGTTCAACCCACTCGGTGCACTCCGTACCAGACCGTTGCCATAAAATACAAGCAAATCTTGCATGTTGGATATTGCAAGTTACAACAACCCAATGCATATGTGATGAGCAATTCACCGTTCTTTACTATACATAATCAAATAAACAAGTCGCACTATTTAGTCTACATTTCCACACCTCCCCAAAATAACTACACTTACCTACCTCTCCAAAATAACGACATCTGGGTTATGACTAATTAATTACAACTAACTAAATATGACTAAATAATTATGACTAATTAATTACAACTCAGTTCATTACGACTAACTAACAACGACTAATTAATTCTGACTAAATAAATTATGAATAATTAATTATAACTAACTAATTGTGAATAATTAATTAGGACTAAATTTATTATGACTTATTAACTACGACCAATTAACCATGACTAATTAATTACGACTAGTTAATTTAACACTAATTACACAGTTAATAAACACAATACATACGGAAAAATTACCTCCTTTAGAAGATCTATGCTTGATGTCGAACTTTCTCTACTAATACGACCGCTAAAAACTACCATAAATACTCTCAAACTGGCCGCGAAATCGCAACTAATTTCAACCGGACCGTGATATCTCTCGCTCGCTCGAACCTCTTTGTCTATCTACGTCGAGCGGAATTGTTTTGGGGTGGAGGACGAGAGCGACGCGCGATGAGTTTTATACCCACGCGAAAGAACTTGGCCAGCAGCGATGCGACGAGGGCACGATATGCGACGAGACGTCGTAGTGGAATTTTTCCGCATGCAGGGGACAGGGGGAATCCAGGAGATGATGGGACGGATGGGAATCCGATTCCCTCCCATCCAAGCCAGGGCGTGCAGACGAGGCACGTCCGTGCCCTTGGTGCGCAGATGAGGGGGTCCGGGCCCCTAACGCGCAGACCGGCATGTTCGGTTGCCTGGCGAGTAGACGAGCGACTCTGGCCCGCTGGTGCGGGGACGAGGACACATGTCGCGTATCGGCGGCTCCACGGCGTCATTTTTACCTTTGATGTCTAGAGAGGGTTAGAGTTGATATTTCGCATGCCAACTATGCTATTAAAGCAAAAAAAAAACTCGACATTTTCGACCGTTTAAGTAACTTCTCATGGAGATGCCATGGTGTGGAGTTCGGAGGAGAAGATGAAGCTTTACAGAACAATTTATTGTGTGTGTTTCTAGGAGTTTTGCTGCCACTGTTCCATGGTCCCGTTTATAATTGTGCCCGATGGTGGGGGCGCAAAACAATGGCACATATTTTAGAATTTTTTTAAAAATATTTTTTTAATTACAAAACTAGGGAATTGATCAGTTTTTTTTTTACAAAACTAGGTCCCTGCCGCCAGTTGTACTGGTGACAAGAAGTTAAACAATGCTCCTGTCGCCAGTTGAACTACGATCGATTATTTCGCTAGTTGACAGTCGACCACAATGGTCTATGGCTTCGACTAGATTATTTCGACCACACCAGTCTATGGCTTCGACTAGATTATTTCGACCATACTAGTTTATACCTTCGATCACGTTGGTTTATAGTTTCGACCATATTACTTTGACCATACTGGTCTATGCTTTCGACCACACTGGTCTATGACTTTGACCAGATTATTTCGACCATACTAGCCTATGCCTTCAACCACACTGGTATAAGTGTTTAACTTCATGTCGCCAATAAACTGGCGACAGGGAGGCAACATGCATGTCATCAGTTCAACCGACGGCATGAACCTATTTTTGTAATTTTTTGGGCTGGTTATTTTTTTAAAATAATATTATTTTTAAAAATCCATATTCTGTCTCACATCAGACAAACCAGTAATTACTGTAGTATGTGCACTCGCTTTTATAAAGAGGAGAAAAGAAAAGAGAAAGCCAACAAATCCCTCCCCCTTCGTACGATGCTCCTCCAGATACGCGCCCCGCCATACACGTGTGGGGCCTTGGTTGTCGCTCAGCACAAAAACAACAACAACAAAGTTTTCACCGCGGTAGTAAAACAACCTGAAAATTGAAAAATAAACATTGCCCACTTACCCTCCACACGTGCGAGCACAATTGGCTTTCAGGGAAAAAATCAACATTTTTTTTGGAGGTGCCATTTTTAACTAGTGGGACTAAAGTAATTTAGTCACATGTAAATTACCGCGGAGGCACGAGACTACGCTAGTCTACAAATGAACGATATAGAGTAGTTTTTTTTGTTGGTTGATTTAGCTTTTCTAAAAACGCAATAGAGAAATTATTTTCACATTTGAAATGACAAAAACAATATTTTAACTGTGTTAAATTGTTGCGGAAGGTCACATGTCGCATACCCACCCGCGGCAGGACCCGTGCCGCGCGCCCAATCCGTAGCAGGTGATCTGCGTATGTTCCTGCCGCACTTGCTTGCCGTCATGCCGTGGATTAGATGTGTGGTAAGTGGTCTGCCGCGGTCTGGGATCACCGCACATGGCTTTCTACAGCAAAATCGCGCGTTAAGGGTGCCATTTTTGCCATTTCGAACACGGAGAAAGCTAGTTTTGTTATTTCATTTAAAAACGTGTTATTTTAGCCAAAAAAACCCGTGAGAGAACATGAGGCAGGACCCATTGCTACGAGAGCTAAAACAATGATTTGATACAGTGCTAAACAATGATGTGATAACGTGTTGAATAGTGCGACCAGTGCACCTATATGACGTGATGTGCTCTGGGAACGCGGTAGCTATCCTGTCGCGGTCCGAAAGCGTGGTAGGTGTTTGCCGTAGTTCAGGAGCATTATAAGTGACTTATCTAGCCTTCTACAGTGCTATTTTTGCAAGTACGTACGAGCGAAAGCTAATTTAGCTATTACAAATAAAAAAGGGACCAAATCAGGCAAAGCATCAGATAATCTCATACGACGAGAGAACAAAATGGCCAGTTGGGCTGTACTTGGGGCCAACCCGGCACGAAATAGGTCCAATCCCAACCCCCCTCCCCCGCGGCTTGGCCCAATCACCCCCCACACTGGCCTGGCCCAACCAATAACCCCTTCTGCCACCTCGCTTAGCCCAACATCCCTCCCGACCTCCTCTAACCCCTTCTCCCGAGCCTTGAATCCCAAATTCCCAATCTCTAATCACATTCCCTGGTCCCCCTCTCCAGCTCCAGCCGCCCTCCCTCCGTCTCCCTCCCCACGCATCGCCCATCACCGCCCTCCCTCCCTCCCTCTCCCCATGTGCCGCCGCCCTCCCTCTCCCTCCCCAAGCGTCATCGCCCTCCACCCTCCCTCCAGCCATCTCCTCGTCGCCGTCCTTCTCACCCCGTTCGTAAGCGCACGACGCGTTCGAGGTGGCTGGAATTCTTCATCGGCGTTCAAGAGGAGGAAGCTATGGCAAGGGGGAGCGGGCATGGATGGCGCACGGATGTCTTTGTCTTCTTAGGCGGCAACGGCTGTCGTCTTCCCGAGAGTCTATAGTTACTTAGGGTTGGGTTTGGGCGGCCCCAGCACAATAGGTTTGGGGTCGTATCTAAGCTTAGTCGGAGGCGAGGTGGGCTAGCACGGCACAACATGGCTCGAAACATAGCTGGCTCAGACCGTGTCTGGACTTGGCCGAAGACAAGGTGGGTTAGCATGGCACAACCCGACCCAGCACCCATCACTAGTCATGTCACTCATGAAGCATAAGAGAGCTAAACTAACCAACATTGTATAAGTACCAAAAAATATTTTTGAATGATCACAGGGCATTTGCTAGTGACGTCACGTGCCAAGTCTCATGTTGTGGCCAGCGAAGTAGCCGCAAAGAAAATTTCTCACCTTGAGAAACAGTAGCGCCTTCAAGAAAAGAAAAGAGAGAGAGAAGAGAAAAAGCCAAAAAAAAAAAAACAGGAGAGAGGTTAAAACGGAGAGGTGTTGAGCCCTGAAGAAGCCACCGCACCTGCCCGTTGCTTTTGCATGCTGCGTGTCCGCGGACACTTGTCTTCTCCCAATAAACACACCAGCGCACACAAGAACCCACGTGGAAACCAGGCAGATTTGAGAGGAGGAAGGAAGCAAGTCTACAACCAGAAGCAGAGTGCTGTGGAAGCAGCCTCCTCTCTTTGGCTAGGCTTCCCAACCTTCTTAACCCCGTCGCCCAAGGAGGGAAGAGAACCAGGCCGCCAAATCGGTCGCGAGGTACACCACTACTCCTTGTTTGGAAAAGCTACTAGTGCGCTTTCTTGATTTGTATGCTTGGTCCGTAAGTTGTTGCGCTGTAGTTTGTGTTCTTGTTTGGCTTCCCAATTCGGGCCTGAGATTAGACGGGCTTCCGTTCCCGCTTAGTAGCCTTGATTGTTTGATTAGGCCTGCGATTTGTATCGGATGTTTTTGGGGTCGGTGGTGATGTGATGCCGCCTTCCTTTTATGTCCGCAATGCCAGCGGTGATGGAGCTCTGAGCTTAATGCTGCATTCCCTATAAATTCTTCTTGACGCGACTGGTGTGATCTGAGCTATTTGGGGGAAGAAAAGACTGTTGTTTTCTTGTTTGGTTGGTGGTGTGTTCTAGTTTTTTTCTTCCCTGATCATGTTCAAGTGAGTGTTGTTTCCAAGCTTATTTTTTTAGTTCGCAACGATGAGGTGTTTGTGATTGGAACCAGCAATCTTTTCTTGTACTTTGGACCTGACGCATAGATGTAACAAAACCGCCTTTCTTTGTAACTACTTGATTTCTCATTTTGGATTGTTTCTGTACTTTTGATGCATAGATCATCAATCACCCTTTTCTTTTCTTTGCTCCTTTTGACTTGATGTGCAAAAAGCGAAAGCTGAATTTCATTTCACTTTTTCTTTGCTTTCATCATCCATTGACTGGTCTGATACTCAACAAAACAAATTATTTGACCATTTCAGGGACAGATTGCTCTCATCTTGGGTGCTTGCGAACAAGACAACGGCTACTGCTCAAGGGCAAGCCATGGAGGAATCCAATGATCAGAACCCTGCACAGAGGAGCACTACCCCCATTGGATTCTTCAGGGTCCCTGGCCTCTTTGTGAGGCTAAGCAGCAAAGGCCTGAATGCAGTGGACCCTGATTCAGTCTGGAGCCCGACCTCTCCTTTGGATTTCAAGAACCTGTCATCAAACATTGGAAGCACCAATCTCAAGTCCCCTGGGTTGCTGGGTGTCGAAGCCGATCTGAAGCTCAGAACTAGCCCTCCGAGAGTCGGCCTCGGCCTCGTTGATGCCCTCACAGCCGACGAGAGCTCCTTGTACTTTGCAAGCAAAAACTCGTTTCTTGAATCCATTAGGCCGTATCTTGAGCTGGGGTTGCCGAAGGTGGCTAGTGATGCAGCGTGCCAGAAGACTGGTTCGGTTGGTGTCACCCTGAATGAGATTTCAGACTTCGCTGAGTCTGAAGAGTACACCTGTGTTATCGAGCACGGTCCGAACCCAAGGACGACGCACATTCTCGGGGACGAGACACTGGAGATATGCAGTAAGGGTGTTCCAGACGGTTCCAAGAAGCCAATCTTCACCATTGAGCCCATTGGTGAGCAGCCATTGCCGTCGGCACCGGCTGGTGTTGCTGCTGGCCCATGCTGCTATTGCAGGAAGAGGTTGCAAGGGGACAGGGACATCTACATGTATCTGTGAGTCCTGAAGTTAACCTCCCTGCTTGCATTTGCATGACATGTGGATATTTTGTTCAGTTCTTGAGTTTTGTGTGGCTTCCTGGAACGCAGGGGCGAGAAGGCGTTCTGCAGCAACGAGTGCAGGAAGGACTACATCGAGGAGGAAATCGAGGAGGTGGAGACTATGATGCTGGATTCTGACAGTTCTGCTGCTCTCTACCTTGGTGAAGATTGCTAGTAGAGCCACGGAAGCGTTGCCCACAAGCGTCTGGTCTTGTTTTGGCTGCAAACTTAGGATCAAGTGGGGGAAAAGGGAGGAAGGAAGAACACTTCCCATTCTAGTTTTTCTGAATGGAGAGGTTTCGATTAGCCGGTTTCTGCACTAGTGCAGTGGCTAAACCATTTTCATGAATTGTTGGGATTATTCCCTTTTTTTGGCTGTAAGACTAGCAAATATCAATGTGCCATCAATATATCACCCTTTTATAACAACCAGTCCAGCCTGAAATCTCAGTGCATTTTTCTCCTGTTTTGAAGTCCTTTCTGATTGTTCATCACTGTTTTCATCATACCAACTTAACTGGTGATTTGATAGATGGGTCCCTGTTACACTCGAGCAGTACGCCCTGCTGCTCATGAGCAAATGCTCCGCAGAAAGAAAAATAAAACTTTAACTCTGGTGAGTCTGCCAGAGTCCGTAACAACCGTTGCAGTGCAATTATCAGCTTGCCATTCATTGTGCTGTAGCCTGTAGGGGCTCTGTTGAGCTCTCTCCAGTGGCTTGTTACATCAACGAAAGGACGCGGGCAGGCAAACGTGCTTGGCTAAATCAGTGCTGGCCAGTACGATTGCTCTAGGCAAAATCCAGAGGAATCCAATGCACCGAGGGACTTAGTAGGCCCTGTTATGAAACGATTGTGTGTATTATCGAGAGTCTCAAAGAGCGATATATATAGGGTACAAGAAGTAGAGATAAGGATATGTTAGAGATAGATTCTATCTCTAACATATCTCTAACCTTATCTCTAATATATCTCTAACCTTATCTCTAATATATCTCTAACACCCCCCCTCAAATGCAAGGCGTATGCAATAGCATTGCATTTGGAAAGAGTTGATACTAAAATATGGAGAATCCAAAGTCCGAGTCTTGATAATGTCGCCGTAGTATGCAGCTCTTGGAAAAAAAAAATATGTCGAGTATCAGAAGATCTTCTCCCATCCGGTGTCATCGACGACGATCATAAGGCACAAGGTGCGGGGCCCGAAGTCGACCAGCGGCAACACGACGAAGAAGATGATGAAACCAACAAATATAGAGAGAGCTGTCAAATCAAGTCGAATAGGAATTGGTGGAAGCATGGCGGCGCAAATCGTAGCCCAAGACGGCGGCGACGCAATGCACAAGGAGTGCAACGAATGCACAGTGCAAAAGAAGCGCAACGCAATGCATAATAAGCGCAACAGAGACGCAGTGCAGAAGAAGAGCGGCGCAATGCACAAGAAGCGCAACAGAGACGCAATGTGGAAGAAGCGCGCGGCCTTGAACGCTTGGAGCGGCGGATCTGCAGCGGCTCGAAGAAATAGCGGCGAGGGCGGCATTTCTTTGCTATGCATAAAGCAATTCCTATGCTTCTATGACTGATAATAAATTTGTGGACTCGCATGGCGAAGACGAACTCAAAAATTGAGTACTACGAACTTGGATGGACGCAGCGGAAGCAACGACGCAAAGTAGGAAAAACCTAAGGATAACTAGCAGTAAATACTAGCAGTAGATAGCTTTAAAAGCGAAAGAAGCTGTGAGAAGTTGGAGCTGGAGAAATCAAAGTAGAAAGCCGAAGACGGAGCCAGAGAAGCCGAAGTAACTTCAACTGGATAACAGCACCGTGATGCCCTTGGACTCGAGGCTTCGGTAGTTACACCAGGCATTTTGCGTAGTGGGCGCAGGCGCTTGGCGAAGGCTCGGGCGTCTCGGTACTTGAGGGGAGGCGGCCGGTCGGAGCTTCGAGTCAGTCCAGCCAAGGCTGAGACGGCTTTTCTCGGGACACGAAACGCTTTTCTCGGGATGAGAGCGGGCCGCTGCGCGCGAGCAGATCATTTTGGCGAATGGCCTCCATGCGTGCAGTCTCGCCGAACTCGACGAGCATCTTGAGCATCGCGTTCGGCGGATCCCGAATCGCGCGTGCTTGGCGTCTGCGTGCGCGCCGCGTGAGCGGCCGGCCTCCACCGCTGGCGGCGCCGGATCTGCGAGGCAAGGGCTTCTCGGCGCGCGGCGAGGAGCGGCGGCGTTGTGGTGTTAGATCCGATCTTGGCGACGAGCGACTGAGAGGTGTCGCGGAGGCGGCTCGAGCGACGGCGGAGTCAACATCGTCGCGCTGTGGCGGCCCGAGGGTGGCGACGGGCGGCTCCTCGCCGGGCTCGGCTTAGGAGCACGAGCCGCGGCGGCGGCGGCGAACAAGACGCCCAGCCTCCGACTCCTCCGGGCAAGAACAACGGCGGCAAGGATGGCGCCGTCGAGGCGGTACTTGTCGCGAAGACGACCGCGGCGGCTCCGATGGGAGCTGGTCGGCAACGGAGGAGTCGTCGGCTGCGGCGGCGAGGGAGTCGTCGACGGAGGTGAAGTCGAAGACGGAGTCGCGGGAGGCGCAGATCCGACAGCCCAAGCGTCAGGACGACGGGATCCGGAGATGACGTCGAAGGAGCGGCCGCTGCCGAGCCGGTCTTGCGACGGGACACCGGCGAGATGGCGCTTCGCGAAAACCGGTTAGCGTCGAGCTTACCAACGATAGTACCAACAATAGCACTGGTGGTGCATCATCAACACTCCTTCCTTCTCCAACGCATCCTCTCACCAGAGAGAAGATTGGCGGTTCTGCCGTTCTTTGCAAGAGCAGGGTTCTCCACATTCTCGCCCTCAAAGCAGTGCAGAGCAGATTTGGGCGACCCAACGGCAACAGCAACCCTATCGATAGCGGCAAAGCTCTGGTAGATGAGGAGGCCACCACAGGGAAGCTCCTGCTCTGCCATGTTGCAATCATAAGCCTCAGCATCAAGCTTCTTTCCACACGTCCCGGCGTGACCGCGCCCGCCAAAGATGGTAATAGCAACAGAGAACTCTGAAGGGCCAAAGCACCTGACGACCCTCTTGATGAGGTCACCACAAGCGAGAGCAGACGGGAAAACCAAATCCGCGCGAGGAGAGGTCGAAGAAGACGCCGAAGAGGCAGAGGCCGCCCCCGGGAGCGGAGATTGCTCCTCCCGAGGCGGCAACAACGCCACGGAGGCTAGGAGGCAGTGCGCAGTAAGGAACTCTAACCTCGCTCTGATACCATGTTATGAAACGATTGTGTGTATTATCGAGAGGCCCAAAGGGCGATATATATAGGGTACAAGAAGTAGAGATAAGGATATGTTAGAGATAGATTCTATCTCTAACATATCTCTAACATATCTCTAACCTTATCTCTAATATATCTCTAACCTTATCTCTAATATATCTCTAACAGGCCCCTCTGCAGTGTAGTTACATTTTACAGGTTGTGGCGTGTGCTCGTCAATCTGATGAACTGGCACTGACTGAATCGCTTGCGACTTTGCGAGGTGGCGCTCCCATGGGCTCTCAGGAACCAAGAACTGTCGTCGCGGCTTCATCTCCCTCCAGTTTTCTTTTGGAAGACGGTGATAGTGAGCGGTTCTTGTCAAAGAAAGAAGTCCAAAAAATCGAAAGGCGAGCGTACTGCCAAAGGCTGCTGTCGAATTGCCACCGCCTAGTGCCTACTGATCCCTGGGCCTCAAGGTTCAGGCTGCAGGTCACAGATGATTCCGTGCAGTTCCAAGTAAGTTATCGAAATGGTCATAGTTTATGACTTTTCCTTAAAAAATCATAGTTCATGACTCGAACAAAACGAGGTAAATTAGCTATTTCAGCCGAAGCTACAAAATGAAAAACTACCTTGCAGCCCAGCTTGGGAACTAACATGAAGAATGGTGATTGCACATCTAGCACAGCACCTCAGGTCCATAAATAGCATACATCTTGCTACACACGAACGCAGGAGGGGCCAATTTGGATAGGAGGGCTTGAAAAATCATTACGATTTAGTTGAAATTTGAATTAATTCCCAAAAGCCTCCAAAGAAACCCCCCTCGTCCAAACATTCCCTGTGTGTTGCCCAAAGCTGACAAAAGCATCTGAACGTGACAAACACATGCCTACCACATTTGTTTGTGAAAACAATCATCTTACACCTAGAAGCTTGAGGTGACGAGCAATAATCCTAGCTGGAAACTTAAGCTAACAACACAATGGCGACATAGAAAACAGTGACAAATTGAACACACAGCATGACGGTACAAATGAAGAAAGGCCCACTATGAGACGTAACCAATGAACAGCAGTGAACTTTGATAAATAATCTGGAGTGATTTGTCTCAGCCGAGGCACCCAATGAACGAATCCCGCCAACTACCCGAGAGCGCAGCAGCATCTGAAAGGCGCAATCAGTGCTTGTGTTGCAGAATGTAGAAACCCTCCCAACTCAGGACTTCACTACCTCAGATCTGGCGGGTGTTGTATGACTTGCAACTCTGGCACTTGTGCGCAATCAAATGGAACTGCACCTCTGATATTGCTCCACAATCATTGCACAATATGCGGACCTACAGGGGAAATAAATCAGATTAGCAGTGGCCAACAAATTCAGCATTCAGTTGAAGAGCCGATGAAAATTATGTATTTTGGCATGAATTTCAACTTATTCCGCTGAGAGCAACGTCATGACTAGTATTCGAGGTATTAGAACATAGTTTCTATGTCGGTGGTGATAAATGGTACAAGGGAAGACAAAACAGCAATCAGACTACGGTAGTGCCAAGTTCGTTAGCAAAAAATTCTACTAGGCTTCCTGGTGGTCTTACTCTAAAAAGTCCTAATTCCTAAACACTAGAACCATAAGAGTAAATAAACAGGCACAGAAAGTGAGCGTTACCATTTTATTGTCACAGGAGTCAGACAGAGTAGCTAGTTCCATGTCCAGTCTCTCCCATGCCTTTGACATGTCACAAACTGACTTGGAGCAAAGTGGGCATGCAAACCTGAGCATCAATTTTAGGCACGTCAAAACCTAGTACTACATAAGATAAACCAGTGTAAACAAAGGGCCAAGCAGAATCAACTTACTGGCAGTGCTCCTCCATTTCTTTCAAGCAGTTTACATGAATGGTATGACCACAAGGCAATACAGAAACAACATTTGTCGACTCAAACAAGTACTGAAAATCGTGAAATAGGATCAGCCACAAAACAATTTGAAAACAGTGTTAAGTCATTCAACAACAATACGATCCTCATTGTGCTGCATATCAGAAAGAAACACTGAACACCTACCTCAAAGCAGATTGGGCAGTCATGATGCATGGCTCCTTCAACACATGCATGACTGTTCTTCAACACTGTAGAATAACAGCATCCTACATGAAATGGGTAAACAAAGAATAAGTTTGTTATAACAATTGATCAGGTGATTATACAAAATTACTTCATAAGCATTTAAATAATTTAAGTAAAAAAACAAAGTGAGGATTTGAGAAGTAGTTCAGCTAACAAGGGCAAACAGTCCCAAGTAAACAGTACAGCACAGTCCCGATTTATAAACAATTACCAAGTAGACTTTCGGTAAGTGTAGATTTTGAAATTAAAATTACTACACAGTATTATTCACCTAGTAATTTAAAAGTTACAACATAATGCAAAATGTTGCTGGAAAAAACTATAACCCTATTTTCCTCGTATAAGTCCATACAAGCCACGCATCATGGCATATGCCTGCAAGAAATAGTTTGACCAAACAAAATCTCTACTAGCATATGTTTCTCTAAATGACATTATACTACGTTGTACTTCAAGAATGCAATGTTAGATACAAGAACGAGGCATTACCGCATTTTGAGCAGTGAAAGAAATTATCCCTGCCACCAATTCTGCAAACAAGTCAAATTTTAAATACCATTTCCAACAAAAACCAGATTAGAGAAGTATCACAGGGAAAAACAATGCATACCTGCATATTCCACAACCATGGCAGTGGTACTGCTGTTTTGAGACCTGCAATCATAGAAAGAAGTGTAAGCATGGCATTCTCCTAGCATGTACTTACTACAGATAGACAAGACAAAAACCAAAATGTAAACCCATCTTACTGACATCATCATCAAAGAGCTTGCACACTTCACAGAAGTACTTCCCCATGCATACACCACAATTGATGCATACTTGCCGTACCTGGCAGCAGATAAGTAAAAGGCACCATGATGACATTAGATGAAAAACATTTATGTGTCATGAAGCAACAGAAATAGTTCAGTCCCGTACCTCTTGTTCACTGCCACACAATGAGCATATAACCTGATTACAGATAAACAACCAACTCAGTAGAACTGTAAAAGTAACTCACGTTGCAAATTAGTAGGCCTACGGTGACAAAACTTACCCGCTGCACTTCATGGCGTGGAAGTTCATGCCGCTTCATCATATCAAGTTTGATTGAATCCTGTCAATGCAGATTATATTAGTTTTCTGCATTTTTTAATTAGTTCCAAAACAAAGATAGGCTTGTGTAAAATAGAACATGAAAATCGTTTATGAAAGACCCTTCTATGCAAATATAAACCAAAATATAAAAGGTACAGACTTGAATCCGAAAATGTTATGGAGAAAGGCGAAAGACGGTGCAGCGCGATCATGAACAGTACCCGTGGGCACTGCAGCGCACATGAATAGTAACCCATTATTTCCATACATGTTGTAACCCCATTATTTCCATACATGTTTATTGGTTTCCTATAATATAGAATAACTGGTTATGTAGATTATTTTGGGATTTCTTATCTATCTAGTTATTGTTAGGAATATGATCTTATTTATTATGAATGTTATTTTTAATAGTTGAAAAGACTAGATTGGATTGATATGTTTCCTTATAGACTATTTCTTAAGCGTCAAGTCGAACTATCCCTATAAAAGGGATAGCATGTATCCATTATCAAGTAAGTAATGAAAAACCAAAAGTTCAACTAAGCCTCAGAGCCTCGCTACCTCGACAGGGATGAGTCCTACCAGCGTTTTGATTAGGGCGAGTGCCCTACCCTCGGTCCTCGGACCTGTATCCAACCAACGACCACAACATTTGGTATTAAACCCACTCACCATGGCTTCCGGTGCCGCACCACAACATTTGGTATCAGAGTCAATCATTGCCCCTTCCACCATGTCAGGCAGTGAGGGTTCCAATTCCATGACAATCAGCGACATGTTGGATCGCATGATTGAGATACTAAAAAGATGCTTGGTGTTTCAGGAGGAGAGAAGCCATGCCGGGAGCAAGAAATGTTCCACCAATCCGCTGGCCTTGACGGCAACCCCGCTGGCTGCGACCTTGGCCAAGATGGAGCAAAAGGAGGCGACGCATGTCGTCGCCAACATGGTTGCGCCGCCACCTCCATCACCTCCAGAACTAGCACCACCAACAATGCCATTTTGGTCGTCGTCACCAACACCTCTTCAACAGGGAACGCTGCCCTTGGCTGCATCCCTGGTGCGTTCGCCGAGGAGGGTTGCCGCTATCCAGCGGTGGTATTTTCTGCGCAGCCGACTGACACCGTGCCCTAGGCGCGCTCCGTGACAGTACAGGCGTCACTGCTTCCCCATGCTGGTTGCCCATGTCACAGGCATCTTTCTCGATGCCACGTCATGCTAAGATGTTTTTTCTTGGGCGTCATATGTCGGAGTGTCGCTGATTCACTCTCAAGCAAACCGACGCTGGTACCAGATAAACATAGGACTATCAAGAACTTCAACCGTGGCTACCACAGCAGCTCGAGGACGAGCTCTCGCCGCGATCGATTTAATGTTACGGAGAAAGGCGAAAGACGGCGCAACGCGATCATGAACAATACCTACAGGTACCTGCATTGCATGTGAACAGTACCACTAAGAAAGGCGAAAGACGGCGCAACGCGATCATGAACAATACCTACATGTACCTGCATCGTATGTGAACAGTAACCATTGGTACTGTAGTCACATTATATCCATACTGATTATTGGTTTCCTAGAATAGAGAATAATTGGTTAGGTAGATTATTTGGGGATTCCTTATCTATCTAGTTATTGTTAGGAATATGATCTTATTTATTAGGAATATTATTTTTAATAGTTGGAAAGACTAGATTGGAGTTTCCTTATAGATTATTTCTTAGGCGTCAAGTCGAACTGTCCCTATAAAAGGGATAACATGTATCAATTATCAAGTAAGCAATGAGAAATCAAAAGTACAACTACGCCTCAGAGCCTCGCTACCTCGACAGGGAAGAGCCCTGCCGGCGTTTAGATGAGGGCGAGCACCCTACCCTCGATCCTCGGACCCGTACCCAACCAACAACCACAACAGAAAATGCATCACACAATAGAGCAAGAGTTAACCAACAAACAGCTCGCATCAATGTATTGTTTCCTTGTATCAGCACATAACAGGTAGTAAATCAAGTTATTGTTTCCAAATAAGGATAATAAATAACTCATAACAGATTTTGGTCAGAATTACAGATGTGCAATAACTGTGCATAAAATTATAATCGACAACAGGCAGCAAGCTAGTGGTCCAGACTCCAGAGCAAATAAACACTACAGTATCTTCTTCGACAACCAAGTACCAGTAACTTCTTCAACAACCAAGTACCTATTAGCTTTCTAACTATCAAATAACTGACTGCAATTTCCCAAAGTAAAATAGTAAAACATTTTCTAACTATCAAATAACTGACTGCAATTTCCCAAAGTAAAATAGTAAGACATTGTCTGTTTTTTCTAGGCATGGAGAAATACGTTGTACTGTGGTAGTAAAGCACCTAGGTGCAGTGGTTGAGGACGAGTTTGAGCCCTTATCTCCCATCTTTATTAAGAAGACGCGTAGTTTTTACATGGTCTTTTTTTCTCCCTAGTTTTTCTAGGCCTTTTATGCTTGGTATGATCAAACATCAGTGTAAACAACATTCAAATCAAAGAACATCTGGAAAATTGATAATTGATTCCTATGTTGAAAACACTGACAATATGGATGTAAAAGTAAATATTCATAAAATTGCTCTTCCATAACGACAACTCTAAAACCATACCTTTGCTTCATTGTGGCAGTGCCGGCAATCAAAAATCTCATCGCAGCATGGTGCTCGTATGCGGCATCTCCTTTGGTAATGTCTACACCTGTGATAAGACAATACTTGTTAGTTCTTAGGTATGAGTTTATCAAGAAATCCATTACTATAAGCTGATGTCAAGCAGATAAGACAACTCAGAGCTAACAGAAGAACATACCCATACTGCATTACTCCCTGCTCAAGCCTCTCATAATCATCAGAGTTCGAACCATTGATCTTCTCTGCCGTGTAATTTTTATCAGACAGCAAAGAGCCTTGGGCATGTGCCTCCACATTTAGCTTAGCCTGTCCATGTTGAACAGCAGCAGACTCGAGCTGCAGGTCCATGGCACCCATCTTGACTGTTTTGTACCACTAAAGCTATCACGTTGAAGACACAACACAAATACCTGCAAGTAATATGCATTTAGCAGGATGGTTCTCAATACAGAATGCAGTCACAGGTCCTAAAAAAGGAGGAAACCACTGCATGCAGCTCTGTATTGTTGTATACTGCTGAAGACCAGGCATATCAACAAGACCAAAGCAACTCCGAACAGCTCCAATCAGCAAAATCCCCATAGATTGATCACCAAACAATCACAGCTAGCACAAACTATCTGGATAGTGAGCTGTGAAAAAGAAATTACACAACAGGTATCCATCCAGAGAAGAATTCCCAAGCAATTCATACACAGTGATCCATCTGCATCGAATTTACCGCCCTGCTGACCCCCATTCTCTGGCAAGAGGAACACGTAATAGCATCAAATGCCAGGAAACGATAAAAGATACGTGATTGTTTCATGATAAGGTTTTGATTTGTTAGCTTATACCATTCGTGTATGTTGTTATATATCTGAAAATTTCCTGAAGACGTTAGATTGCAAGGAAGCCTACCTCCAGCAGCCACCAGCTTCGTCTTCCACAAAAGAAATTTGTCCAATCTTTGGTTAAAAACCATTCCATATCCATAAACAAACTAAACTTCCTTTAATTCTCCATCAGAAACATCTTAAGAAAGCCAGTAATCCTCTTCCATCCTACTAAGATTTTACTCAAAACACTTCACTGGTTTGTGCCTGAAATTTAACCTATCTACACTTCCCTACTGAATAGAGATCATCCCCGATCACTAGCGACACGAGACTCTTGACAGAACCTGCATAAGAGAAATCACTTCCCCGATTCTCTGCCAAGGAGTAAAGAGAATTAGTAACCAATGCTGCAGGCAGCTAGTAGCCCACAAATTGCTGCCTTCCCAATGTCATCTCTGTAGCTGAGGCGCCTGAAGGTACTTGTCTGGAAGAGTGATAGTTTCTTAAAATATATATACTGTTTTATTTAATTTGGTGAAAAGAAAAATTCCCGTTTCTGCTTATGGCACAAGTTGAGTTGAACGAGGAACCAAAATGGGCTACTGTTTCTGACACAAGGAGAAGAAGCAAAATGCAGTGTGCATACACAGTTGGGGTTGGCAAGAAAAGCACAGAATGTGATACATAGAGATATATAAGTTGTGAACTTCTTTTAAACATTTATAGCTTATGAAACAAGGATCCACAAAGTTTAAAGGAAAAAAATCCTTGAACTTATAAAACGAGAACGTTTGCACAGGGAATGCTTCCTCATCGTCCATATGTATATGAATCACTAACATGCTTCGTGCAACAATGATCCCCACGCGTCCAAACAGTACTAGCCAGTAAATCAACCGAGCAAACATCATTCAGAGTTTCAGACAACCTAGAAGAGGAAGTGCAAACCTAACCCCCAAACAGGAATCCAACGCATTCAGCACATGCAGTACTTGTAATCGAATTGTGGGTATGGACATCATGTAGAGTTTGCACGATCAAACAGCAAGCACCAGATCAACTAATTGGCGAACAGGTCAAACCGAATCAAACAATTAGTCATCACAACCAAATCAAACAATTACTAATCACCATAACAAAATCAAGCAATTATTAGTCACATAAAAAAATCAAGCAATCAGTCACCGTAACTAAATCAAACAATTAGTCATCATCATCATCTACGCGCTCGCAAGAGCAATCAAACACAACCCACGTACCTAAACAGAGCAATTAAACGAACTAAAATTAAGAGCACAGAAATCAGAAACTAAAAAACCGCGAGTCGTACGACGAACTTCCTATCGCACACGCGATCGAATCGAGTGGGCGGGACGGCGCGGTCAACTCGGCGGCGTGTGGATTGTGGAATCGGGAGTGGATCGGGACGAAGGCTGTGACTCCTGTGAGTGGTGAGTGATTCGGCAGGGATGCTTGAGGGTATTTAAATGGCTTCGGAGTTCCGAGGAGACACGGTTTCCAGAGGATTCCCGTGACGTGGACCTGGCCTCGTAGACCGCGCCTAAGGTTTTGGCCTTATCCTGCGTGCGTTTTAGACGCAAGTGTGAATTCGGCGTATGGACGTGGATGGACCAAAATATATATATATTTTAATAGTGTACTCCATATGACAGGTTTTGCTAAATGTATCTTGTAACCCTAAACAAAGATTTCAAATTATTAGAAAGATAAATCTTCACATTTTTTGTAATAGGCATTTTTGCAAGATCATGTTGGATTTCTACGAGTTAATGAAAGTTTGAGAATTATACTCAATGATTAACTTTAAAAAAACTATACAAACTGTCGGACCCGGATTTCGTAAACCCGAATCCTCTGTGAAACCATGTACTACTCTCTGGATCAGTAGGTAGTACTCACAGGTACATTACTGTATCATCTCATACAAGCGTGAAATAAGACCAACACATATATTACAGACGGTCAAGGTAACATAGACTGGCGTCAGGTCAAGTTTTTACTGAAAGTAGTCGAGCCAAATGTATTACATCACAAAAGATCGTGGCTACAGTGAAGCAAAGGGATGGGCGCATCTCTCCACAGCGTGATCAAAGTGTTTTTATGTATGACTAATATTACCCAAGGCTCGGGTAATATTAGTTATACACAAGTACCAACAAGTCTACTAGGCGAGGCGAGATCTAAACTACAGAACTAGACTACTCTTCATCGCATCCTTGTCCATCGGCTACGGATCCTTATAATATGCATAGTCTCCTTGGTCGGATCATCCAAGAGTTTTGGGAGAAGCGAGGTGAGCACAACTACAGTGCTCATGGCCAGACACCACAGATGCAATAATATTCATGCAGTTTAACAAGGAAGGCTCGGGTTCTTTTATTTGCGTAAAGCAATATTTATAAATCTGAGATATTAGAAAATCCTGTCACTTAGCATTTGGACCAAACTTGCATTTTAAAGAGATTAATTGTGCAATAATTGATAATGAGAGAGGTTCCTCCATCGGAAACTCTGTCTCATGCTTCTTTTTCTTTGGTGGTCATACCCACCTATTACCATCATGGGTAAGAATACCGGAAAAATCCAATCAAGGGCTAGGTGAGCCCGCACATTTTCATCCCACCCACAAAAGTTTTTGATAAAGAACTAACTCTTATGAGCTCAGTCACGCCTTGCCTTGACCAGTAGGCACTACTGTTCAACAGATTTTATTCTCTGCAGAGATTGTACATCTTTACCCACAAGAGATAATCGACTTGATATGTACACACGTTTAGTAGACATGTGAATCAAGGGAGATTATCACAAGGCCTTTACAAGGCATCCTCGATAATTCTTTGCACCCACTAAGGTTTCACACGAGGGGTGTCGTTCCGTGGGACCCGACAACCACTACGCCTGCACCCTCTTGCGCCATGCAACTTATGCCTAGGGTCCCGCAAGTTACATTCCCAATCGTAGCCTCTTGGGCTCACGGCATTGGGAGCCCTCAATGGTGCGGCTTCGTGCAGGTGAACACCAATTAGTTAGCAGTCGACACCATTATAGACTTGTGGTCTTGTTTTACAATAAGAGGTCATCACAGATTAAGTCCTTAAGATTATCACGGCGGTTCTTACCACATACCTATCGCTCTCGTGCACGCACCGGCACCCACCATTCTCTCCATCCGCCTGGATGGGTATTAGCGATTTTAGAGTTTTGGCTTTGAGAGCATTCGCCAAATGAAGGAACCACCCGGTAAGGGCGAACTTTTAAGTGCAACAAATAACATACCTAAAAATCGCCCTTAGATTTTTATAGCACGACCGGTTTGATCTTCAAAATTGAACTTTGAGCGCTAATTTATTTTACAACTTATTTTCATAGCTACAAAATCATGATAATATGATGGTACTTTTATGCTTTGGCTTTGAGAGCATTCGCCAAATGAAGGAACCACCCGGTAAGGGCGAACTTTTAAGTGCAACAAATAACATACCTAAAAATCGCCCTTAGATTTTTATAGCACGGCCGGTTTGATCTTCAAAATTGAACTTTGAGCGCTAATTTATTTTACAACTTATTTTCATAACTACAAAATCATGATAATATGATGGTACTTTTAACTACGAATCCAACAATATCACTGACGAGGATTCTTGACCAAATCGGTCTTTCGGTCAAAATCAGAATCTTTGTCAAAAGCAAACCCACATATCAAAGGTTCATTCTATAACAGTTATGAACATATGACTAAGATTTAAAAGAAGTCTAATCCTTTTTATTATAGCCAAATTGGTCACATACCAGTTTGGGTCATGAGACGACCAACATGGACACCACCCGACCAACCATAGGATTTTGGGTCATCCCTGGCCAGCAAACTGGTTGGGAGATATATGATAGTTTCCTACGTAACTAACATGAGAGTAGTTATTGGTATACATGGTAACTTACGACAGTTGACTAAGAGTCATGATGGTTCAAGACTCAACGAAGGAACGTACGTGAAGATAACAAGCATTTTTAGCAGCATTAATTGTCACCCCTTCAATAGCTATAAAGGGATAGCCCGCGTATTGTGTAATATCACATAATATGTTCATCATTAAACAATTTCAGACAATCATTCGATCGATCATGTAAAATTCCCGTTGTATTCTTATACATTAATTGTGTCCACGTCAATAAATAGTCTTCGTTTATATCTTACTCTAATATCATAATTTCTCCGAATATGCTCGATAGGGAATTATGTGTTCCGATCATCGACAATCACTTTTGTGTCACAAAACTTGTATAATGTTAGACTAATTGTTGGTAAAAATATTACAAAGTTTGAATCACAAAATGTGTGAGCAGCGCACAAAAATCAATCAAAGTAACTTGTACACGAACCATTCATGTGAAAGTTAAAGTTAGTTATGTTTTCACAAGTTAGGTTAACTTTGAAAAGTTAGTTATCACGGATATGAAATTTTCCAGGGCTGATTTATTCATGTTTTTCAACATGGTCTGGTTTTATTTTTTCAGAAATATTTTTAAAGTTCATGTGGCAAATTTCCTTTAGTTTAGAAAAGTATGCAACAAGTCTTCAATCCACCACAAAAAATTCTACACAACATCACTGACGAGGATTCTTAACCAGATCGATCTTTCGGTCAAAGTCAGAGTCTTTATCAAAAGCAAACCCATATATCAAAGGCTCATTCTATAACGGTTATGAACATACGACTAATATTTAAAAGAAGTCTAATCCTTTTTTTTATTTTAGCCAAACTGATCTCATATCAGTTTGGGTCATAAGACGACCAGCTATGAACACCACCCGACCAACCATACGATTTTGGGCCATTCTCGCGCAGCAAACTGGTTGAGAGACATGACAATTTCCTACGTGACTAACGTGGGAGTAGTTATTGGCATATATGGCTTACAACAGTTGACTAATAGACGTGATGGTTCAAGACTCAACAGAGGAACATGCGTGAAGATAACAAGCATTTTTAGCGGTATTAACTGACACCCCTTCAATAGCTATAAAAGGGATAGCCCGCGTATCGTGTAATATCACATAATATGTTCATCATTCAACAATGTCATGCAATCATTTGGTCAATCATGTAAAATCACCGTTGTATTCTTATACATTAATTGTGTCCACATCAATAAATAGTATTCGCTTATATCTTACTCTCATATCATAATTTCTCCTAATATGCTCGATAGTGAACCCCATGTTTCGATTATCGACAATTATTTTTGTGTCACAAAACTTCTATATTGTTAGACTAATTGTTGGTAAATATATTACAAGGTTTGAACCACAAAATATGTGTGACTCACAGAAATCAATCAAAGTAACTTGTACACGAACCATTCAAGTGAAAAGTTTGTTATGTTTTCACAAGTTAGGTTACCTTTGAAAAGTTAGTTATCACGGATATGAAATTTTTCAGGGCTGGTTTATTCATGTTTTTCAACGTGGTCTAGTTTTATTTTTCCAGTAATGTTTTTAAAGTTCACGTGGCAAATTTCCTTTATTTTAGAAAACTACGCAAAAGTCTGCAATCCACCACAAGACATTCTACACAAAAAGATAACTAGACAACGAAAATTATTGCGTGCCATATTTAAGAATCTTATCAGAGACTCGAAAAATATCCTCGTGTCGATACGGCCATGGCACCTGGGAAGTTTCCACGGTATCTTGTTCCACGTTCTCAGAGACCTCGATGAAGGATTGGCTGCAGTGCTGGGCTGGTGCATGCGCCGGGTCTACCCCGACTGGAGCCACCGCACATCGCTGCAGATCCCGCCACGTACGCTCCGGCCTCCACCGCCCACAGCTCCTCCTACACTCGCGAGGAGCGGTGCCGTGCCGAGATGGACAGGCATGGATAAGGCGCTCATGCGCCTTTGACTCGATCGAAATCCTTGCGTTAATCCACTCGTATTCGTACCGGTGAATCTGCTGTTCAGGAGCCCTCCACTGAACAAACGCGCAGGGGCCGGGAGCCAGTGGACCCTATCGGAATCTATAATCTGACGTGTTTGACTCGGCTAAACTGACGATCAGTTCGGCTCGGCACGGGATCGAGAGTTCAATTCGTGTACAGATAAGCTACTACTAACGCGGATGCCAACGCTGAAACGGTGCCAATTTTATATATATATATATTATTAACATGTCACGTGCAATTATTGGTTTTATCATTATTGGAGCTCTGGTTGTCATGAGCCAACCAAGAACAACCATAGTGATGCTGCACTTGCGTGGCCGGCACCTGCAACTTGCACGGCGTGATGATGCTCATCATTTTTATGGTGTGATTTGTGCGGACGAAGACGTCGACCGGCATTTTCTACCAGGGGCGGCAGGCGAGAACTGACCGTGATTAGGACAAGTGACGAAGCCTCGATCGTTGGCATGATCCGCAATCAGAGAGAATTGATGGCTCGGATTGTTATTGGATCAGTACGTTGTTACTCAGACGGAAAACAAGACATGATCACCAGAATTTCCGACATTCACAAGGCCCACAAAGGCCCATATTGTTTACAGGCCCAGGAACATCCGCATCTCTGTTGATTTTGGCCTTTCTGAGAATTGTGATACGATCCCATTCTACCTTCTCAATTCTCAACTTGAAAAGAGTCCGCGAAATTACTGGAAGATTGACCTCGTCTGGATCATCCTCGGGTTTCTTCCACCTACAGGTTGTAGCTTTCGTTTTTTTTTTTTTTTTTGCTTTGGCTTTTGGAGGTCACTGCCAACCTTTACATAGTATCTATTATCTTACTAAAACAAAGTAAAAAAGAAACCACAACATTCGCTCAAGAGGTATAAATTCCAATATTAATCGATGGAAAAAGAGAAATATCTACACTATTGATCGTGGTGGGTCCATGTTAAATACAATAAAACTAAGTTTAGAATGAAAAATAAAATAACATCAACAATTTGATTTCCAAACGAATTCCTAAGTAGTAGAGTCCATGAAGAGTACAATAAAACTAAAATTCATAATAAAACTAAAATAAAATTAGCAAGTTGATTTCCATGCGAATTCTTAAGTAACATGTCTAAATAATTATAATTCGGAATAAAAATAAATAAAATTAGCAATTGTATTTGTATACAAAATCCAACAAAAAAAACTAAAATTTGATATATAAAATAAAATAGCAATTTGATTACGATACAAATTTCAATAACCATAATTAGGAATAAAAATTAAATAATGATTGGCAATAAGCTTTTTTTATTATATGAAGTCCAACAAAAAAATAACTGAAATTTGCAATAATTTTTTAACAATTTGATTTCAATACGAATTCTAAAGTAAATTCACTAAATAACTATAATTCAGAATTTAAAAAAATAGCAATTGGATTCAGATACGTATTCCAAGAAAAGAGACCAGAAATTCGGGATAAAAAATAAAAGAAAATTTACAATTTGATTTGCATACGAATTCCAAAGTAAAGTTCATAAATAAATAAAATATGAAATTGCAAATTCTATAAATTGTCATTTGGGCTCTTGCAATAGAACCAACAATTCAGCCCATATTACTCTCTTCTCTCTCAAATTCTAACATGGTATCAAAGTCTAGATCCAAACTCTAGCCTCCATCTTCTTCCACCCAAGTTGCCCCTGGGAGGAACAATCTCCACTCCCAGGGGCAGCACTCAATCTCATTTTTATCTTTTCATATCAGTAGTTTCTTTGTCAAGTAGCAACAATGATATCAACTAGCAGTCTTGGTCAGCATCTTCTTCGAGCAGCAGAACCCCTCCTAGCCCTAGTCGCCTCCTGTGCGCTTCTCGTCTTGCTAGTCCAGAGCTCAGGATGGGCGCCATGGAGACAAAGACCAAGACATTCACTTTCCAGGACAAGATCAGCCAACTCCTCTCCCTCATAATCAACACCTTCTACTCCAACAAGGAGATCTTCCTCCTCGAGCTCATCTCCAACTCCTCTGATGTGTTGGACAAGATCAGGTTCGAGAGCCTCACAGACAACAGCAAGCTCGACACGTAACTGGGGTTGTTCATCCATCATCGTCCCCGAGCTTGATTCACCCTGGAGTCTTCTCATGCTCGGATCTAGCATCAGTAGGCCGTCTCCCGGCAGGATCCGCGTCGCCGCCGCTGGAGACGACCGGATCCTCCTCTACTCTGACTCCGATCGAATCCTCTGCTCCACCTCACCTCCGCCTCGGGTCGCCTCTAGAATCAAGGATAACCGACTAGAGGGGGTGAATTGGAGGTTTTAAAAATTCTTCTTCTAATTAACAATTTTATCACAATTAAGAACTTGTCAAAACTAGATAGAATTTTAACTAGACAATTCTACACAAGTAAAAAGCTAGAAATGTGTAAGAGTAAAGACAAGAAATAAACCACAATAGAGACAACGATGTTTTTCCTGTGGTATCGAAGACTTACTGGTCTTCACTAGTCCACGTTGAGGAAGCTTGAATGAATCAAGCCGGCTCCACGAATTAAGCTTCAACCTCGATAACTAGAGTTGCTCTTCCTCCACTCCGGAGTTGGTGAGCACAACACCAATCACAAACCCTTGCCGGGTCACTTCACAAGCTTCTTTGAAGTGATCACCACACAACTTCTCCTCCAAACCGTCTAGGTGTCGGCAAACACCAAGAGTAACAAATCACAGCGCTTGCTTGAAGACAATCAAGTGTCAAAAGATCAACTAATGATGTAATGCACTTCACTAGCACCTCAAAATGTTAATTCAATGCAAATGAGTAGAAGAGAGAGCACCAAAACCTCAAGTGTATTCAATATGGTCAAAAGATCCCGGGCTTGGTGCAGGTGGGGGTGTATTTATAGCCTCCAACCATAAATCTAGCCGTTGCAACCACTTTCATGAAAAAATAGGATTTCCGGCAGTACCGTTATTGAAACCCGGTACTACCGATTTTCGTCTCAACGGTCGGAACAGGAGCATTTAATGCTCTGAACTAGCTGTTAAATATAAAGTTGCGGTACTACCGCCAACTAAAAATCGGTACTACTGTCATCGTGGTGGTACTGCTCGGCTAGAACAGAGATACCATTTTCTAGAGCTCAATATTTCTCAAAAACACCTTCTCTGGAAAACACGTACCGCAATGTAAACATCGGTAGTACACCGGTAGTACTGCTCAAGAGATTGAGTCATACCAATTCTCAAGGGAGATAAAAAATCCTAAACACACGCTCTATGTAATATTCGTACCGCCATATAAATATCGGTACTACTGACCGGCGGTAGCACCGCAGTTGAAGTGCGGTCGTTCCATTTTTCAGAGAGGATCAAAACACTAAAAAATACACTATCTGTATTTTACGTACCGCTATATATTTTTTGGTGCTACCAACTTGCGGTAGTACCGTGGTTCAAATGCGGTCGTTCCGATTATCAGAGAGGTTCAAAACATTCAAAAGACATGCTCTCTGGAAAATACGTACCGCCATATAAATATCGATACTACCGACCGGCTGTAGTACCGCTTATCAACAGCGGTCATACCAATTTTTAAAATAGTTTTCCAGAAGTTCAAATCAAACAATGCATGAATCCTAGTTGATCATAATGGCATAAAAATAGTCTCTCAAGCTACTTGCCATGATCGCTGTTTATAGTACGGTATTTATCCTATAAATCTGATCTTTTCTCCACAAAAGGGTTCTTAGGCTATATAATACCTTTGTCTTGATCCATGTCGATCTTTCTCCACATAAGCCTTGCCAATAACCTTATCACCAAATAATCATTGGGATTTAACCTTTAACACATCTTAGCACACATGTTAGTCCTTTAACATAATATTATCATTAATTACCAAAACCAACTATGAGGTCCTAAATACTTTCAATCGACCCCTTTTTGGCAATTGATGACAACCCAATCAATATAAAGAAATGAAAGATTTTGAATATACACAAGATTGTATATTCTTATTTTGACATTTGATTTGCAACAATTTCTTGAGTTAAGCTCAATGGAGATGAAAAGATTTGTTGCTTTCAAAGTCAACCAATAAATAGAGAAAGCTCCCCCTAAAAATGTGCATCAAGATTCATGAATTAATTTTCGTGCACATATGCATTATTAAAATTTTTGACGAAGTTTCCTTTATTTATTGACTGCGAGGAACAATATTCACAGCGATCATTCAAGCAATAAAGATTGTAATACTCCGGAATAGAATTCGGTAAATAGAACGAAGCTGGAGGGGTAAAAGACAAATGCAAACTCGGAATTTCCAGTTCAGCGGGGGGTTTCTGCTTTTCTTCGCCAACCTGGGCCGTGGGCTGCCACCCAGGAGGCCCAAGAGGGGGAGACCAGCCCAAGGGGGGCCGGCCAAGGGGAGGGGGAAGGCACCCCCAACCCTAGCCGCCTCCCCCACTTCCCCTCTCCCTCCCCCTTGTGGCCGCCACCTCCCCTGCCCTCTCCCTGCGCCTTGCTGCTCCTTTGCTGCCGGCCTTCCCCTGTGGTGGTAGCTCCGGCGATCCCCGACGCGTTGTCTCAAGACTCCCTCCGCAATCTCCTTCTCCCGCCGGCGTATCCGGTCGTTCGTCGTCCTCGGGTGGCTGTTCTTTGGAGAAAGAAGGGAGGAGAAGAGAGGGGGATCTTCGGGCAGCGGATCATCGTCGTCCCACGGGTCTTCAAGGGTAACGAAGGTTTTTAGTGGTAGTTTGATTCGGTTTTATTGATTAATGGTGGATTAGATCTAAATCGGGTTCTGTCCTGGAGATTCCAGAACGCATCCGTCTCCTTGCGCGGCTAGTTTCGACCCTTTAGAGGCCGAATATCGGGTTGACCTCTTCTAGAGATATGTTCCTGGTTTAGTTAGCTTTCTTTTGGCACCTGGATCACGAATTTTCACCCAGTAGTTTAACAGTTATGACTGTTTTACCACGTACTGCTCTGTCTGTCAGAAATTCTGGGTATAGTCGGTTGCACCTAGGTTTGGATCTAGTTAGAGTCAGAACCAGGTCGGCCACCCAACTAGGTTTATGAAGATAATTTCACCATGTTTCCATGCTGATAAAGATCACTTCATTTGGATCAGTGGTTTAAAAGTTAGAGCCTTTTCTTTAGGGCTGTTCTGAATTCTGGGCAGACTGCAGTTATAGTTTTTCATTGGATGTTTAGACCTCTGTTTTGGCCGAATTAGAGTTTACCATCAACTAGAGTTTCGTAGCCAGTTATGTTAAGAGAAGTTGAGCACTGGTTTCAGGTCTTTTGGACTTACGGTTATTTATTGGTGAATTTTCTAGTAAAACTGCTAGATTAGGGATATTTGGAATGTTTGGGTAAATTGATCAAATTGAACCTTTTGTTCGGTTGGTTTGGCTAGAGATTGTAGGAGGACACGTGTAGCAATACCTTACTCGTTTGTCCTCATTTTGATTATTATATATTGTAGGCGGTGAAGCGGTGAGTGGAGGGGTATCTCAATTACCTCCCAACCTGCTTGCAGCAGGCAGCAAGTAACTTGTATACTATGATTGATGCATTATGTGATGTGTGAATGAATGATTATAATTGTTCGTATTTGTATATGAATGCCATGTGTACCTTTTCATTTATGAGTACTATTCAATCTTGCCATGGAATCACATCATGACATGCATAAATTATCTTTGTAAGACCCATCAATTCCAGTATGGGCACTTGAAAATCCCATCAATTCCAGAATGGGTACGTGAGTCCACCATTCCAATGTGGGCCACGTTACGTGAGTCCACCATTCCAATGTGGGCCACGTTGGACGGCCGTATGAAACGTTCTTCATACGGTTACTTTAAGTGAACACCGACGGTGTTTCACTCGCTATACCAGATATATCTTTTGCAATATGTCCAATTCCTTCAATGCATCATTCCATTTCATCCATTCATAAAGTTGTTTCCAATTATTGTTCAAGTTATGATTGTGATATTTTGTTCATGGTATGTTTGATTGTCACATACAAGTACTTGCTGAGTCTTTGGCTCATTCTTGCTTTGTTGTTTTATTTAGGTAAATGTCAAGGAAGAACGGTTTTCATGGTGGGTAGAACAACATGATGCACTCACTACCATAATCCAAAACATTTGAGAAATTAATATTGTCTTCGATTTATACCTGGTGTTGAATTGTAATAAGCCAACTTGGCGATGTTACCAAATCTCCCTGAAATGTTTATTTCCAATCCGTTGATTAAACTGTTGATGATTTCCTGTTCACGTATATCCTTGTGGTACGCCAATTCTAGTAATACTTATTATTGTAAATTGTCTAAAGATTAGTGATTGTAGGTGACATCTTGACTTCCTTATAGTCAGGGTGTTACAAAGATGATAATTGATAAAAATTGCTTGAGATAATATTAAGCATAATCATTCTTAAACATTCAATAAACAAGAGTTTTAAGAGAAAAAAACGAATTGGGTCTTACACACATAAACATAAGTCATAAAACACATTGACACATTGTTCCAAATATAGACATAATAGCTAATAAGATATTCTATTCCCCAAAAGCTTCTAAGCTCCCACTAAATCTTTCAACCTATATCTTCAAACTTCTCCCCCCTTTAGCATCAAGGACCAAAAGGGATTAGTCTTGAGTAGAAGGATCCTGAGGAAGAGTGTTGAGGCGACGACGTCTATAGTGAACTGGAGTAGAGGAAGATTTCTAAAGAGGGTGAACTTGATCTGTTAAGGCTGCAATCATTCTGTTTGTTTATGTCTGTGCCTCCTCCAATCTCTGTTGATTTTGCTCCAATCTTTGCCAAGACTCTCTAATGTCCATAACAACTGAAAGCAAATGTGAGAGTGAGGCTTGATCAGCTGGAGGCTGATGGGGTGCAACTGGAGCAGGAGGTGGTATAGCTACAGGTACTGGGGCCCCTTCCCTAGGTCTATATGCCTTGTGTACTCCTGAACTTGCTCCTCTAAATTGAGTCATTCTCAATATGAGAGACATAATATATGGTGCAAAGTAAATTCTCTTGACTCGGTCATTCTTGGAGGAGCTAATTTCTCTTATAATCAGGTCAACCACATCAAATTTTCGCCCATGAATAATGTTATCAATTATGTTCCATGCATGTCCTCTAATGGCATTAAAGTTGCTACTCTTTGGAAAGAAGGTATGGTTGATGATTCTATTAATCAGGCATGGTAGAGGCAGAAGGCCTCCAATCCTTCCACGTACAAAGTTGACATTGTCATCATAAAACTGCCGGTAGGCTGGAATTCCAAGGGCTTCTCTGTCATAAAGTTTTTCTTGAGTCCCCATATAAGTTCTCATGACACGTTCAAAATATGCTTTGGAGGCTTGATATCTTGGGTTCCCGGGTGGTTGCTTAACGAAAACAAGTTAGGATATTTTATCATTTAGAAAAACACTACATCCATTTGAAATAATTTAATATCAAACATTGATGCAAAAGCTAGTAATATTCGAATTGACTTAAGTCTAGCTACGGCAACGAAAGTTTCACCGAAATCCAAACTATCGACTAGAGAGAATCCTTGAGCGACCAATCTTGTTTTGTTTCTTACAACCATTCCATTTTCATCTTGTTTATTCCTAAAGACTCATTTTGTACCAATGACACTGTGTTCCTTATGTCTATCCACCAATGTCCAAACATCGTTCCAGATGAAGTTATTTAGTTTTTCGTGCATAGTATTTACCTAATCCTGATCATCGAGTGCTTCATCCACATGTTTTAACTCAAGAGAAGAGACAAAAGAGTATTGTTCACAAAAAGAAGCGACCCAAGATCGAGTTTGAACACCCTTACTTACATCATCCAATATTTGATCTATTGGATGAACCTTTGCTATTGCATTGTGAATTCTTGATGGTAGGTTGGATGGTTGATAGTCTTACTTGATATCCTTTTCATCAATTTTAATTTGATTTGTTGTGGAAGAGGTTGGAGGTTCGACTTGAGTGGAAGATGATGGGTCAATTGGATCTTCTTTTGGTTTGATGTCTCCAATTTGCATATTCTTCATTGCTTCCCTCAAAGCTTCTTTTCCTGCATCATCCAAATCATCTTGCACTTCTTGAGAGCTGTTAGTTTCATCAAATTGAACATCATGTCTTTCTTTAACCAAACCAATATTATTGTTAAATACACGATAAGCTTTGCCATTTGAAGAATATCTAAGCAAGAAACTAATATCACATCGACTTGCAAATTTTGAAAGACGGACATATTTTCTCAAAATATGACATTTGCAACCAAATACACAAAAATACAAAATGTTTGGTTTCCTTCCAACAAGAAGCTCTTAAGAAGCCTTTTTCAAAAGATGATGCAAATAAAGATGATTTATGGCATGACAAGTGGTATTGATTACTTCCGCCCAAAAGTTATCGAAAGTATTATATTCATCAAGTATTGTCCTAGCCATTTTAATTAATATTAGTTTTTTTTTATTTCTACAATTCCATTTTGCTCTGGAGTGTATGTTGTGGAAAACTCATACTTTATTCCAAGTTCATCACAAAAATATTCAATTTTAGTGTTCTTGAAAACGAAACCATTATCACTACGAATTTTTTTAATTTTAAAATCAAATTCATTTTGAACGCTTTTTGCCAAACTTTTGAAAATGTCGGAGGTTTCGGCTTTGTCATCTAGGAAGAATGCCCATGTATATCTATAGTAATAATTCATAATGACTAAACAATAGCAATTACCCCCGATACTCTTATAGGTTGTTGGCTCAAATAAATCCATATATAAGAGTTCCAATGGTATAGAAGTTGACATGATACTTTTGGAAGGATGAGAATTTACGACTTGTTTCCCGGCTTGACAAGCACAACAATGTATATTCTTCTCAAACTTCACATCTTTCAAGCCAACAACTAAATCATGTTTGAAAATCTTTTTAAGTTGAATCATTCCAACATGAGTTAGCCTTCTATGCCAAAGCCAACCCAAATAAGTTTTTGCAAACAAACATGTTTTCAAGTATGAATCATTTGAAGAAAAATCAACTAGATAAAGATTTTCAAATCTAAATTATTTGAAAGCTAAAGAGTTATACTTTTCATTTAAAATACAAACACCATCTTGAAAGAATGAACAAGTTAAGTAAGACCACAAATTTGAGCAACGTATAATAAATTAAATTTAGAGATTTAACTAAAGATACATTAGAAATGAAAATGTCATTTGAGATAGCGATTTTACCCAATCTTATTAACTTTCCTTTTATATTGTCACCAAAAGTGATCTTTTTCATTTTCTATACTATTATCGAATGTGGTGAACATTTTTATATCACCGGTCATATGTTGAGTGCATCCACTATCAATCACCCAATGTTTTTCACCGGTCTTGTAGTTCACCTACAAAGCAAGAATCAAGCTCTTTTAGGTATCCAAATTTGTTTAGGTCCTTGGAGGTTAGTGACCAAGGTTTTGAGCACCCAAATGGTATTCTTTTTTTGCGTCTAAAATTGAAGTGTCAATAAATCTTGCTACTACTTTGCCATCTTTAGATTTTCTAAACATGTTGCATGAATCATAAGTACCATCAGACTTAGCATTAGCACTAGAGCATGCATTTTGTAGATGACCAACACTAAGATATTTTTTGTAATATTTTCTATTTTCTTTTACAAACCTTGTGGGCTTGTAAATAGACTTCTTACCTTTCTTGGCTATAAACCCAAGTCCTTCCTTGTTGAATGAGCATCTTTTCTCACTTAATAGCTTGTCAAAGGTTGCTTTTCCCTTAAAATATCTTCCCAAACTTTTGCTCAATTTTGTGACTTGCTCTTTTAATTCATGATTCTCAACAATGAGCAATAGATCACATGTATTAGCCATATTAGCAATTGAATCAGTTTTAGAACAACATTGCATAGATAACAAATCATCACATGATGTAGATGTAATATTCTGAAATAGTTAAATAAATAAATATTAACGTCTTTCAGGGCCTGTGTGTAATTAAATAAAATAGTACACATAAAAATAGAATTTCAGAATTTTTTTAGAGCTATATAAATGGATTGTGGATTTTCTAGAAACCCTAGCCAATTCTTTTTCCTTCCATCCAAGCCGCCGCCTTGCGCCGCTGCTGTGCCCCGCGCCGCCTTTTCCTGCTTGCGCCGCCGCCAACCAATTCTTTTCCTCTGCTGTGGATCGCTGCTGCCGAGATCTAGCGTTGTTGCGTGCGTTCTTTGCGTTGTTCTTGCTTCGCCGGCCTTGAAGGCCGCTTCTTCTTGTCTTATTGCTGTAGAACTGCGCCGATGACCGCTTCGCGACTCGCTTGAGCTGATGTGCGTTGCCGTGCGGCGTGGCGTCTTCTTCTTTGGAGCAGCGTCGCTGCTTGCTGGCTTCTTTGGAGCTGCGTCGATCGCTTCTTCTTCTTGCTGCATGAAGTTCTTCGCCGCGTGATTTCCTTGCCGCTGCCGTGCGTGCGTGTAGATGGGATTCCTTGTGTTGCATGCATGCGGACTGTGAAGACACCAACTGATCCCGTGTAAGTACTACGTGCTGCAGTTTTCTTTCATGGTTGCTAGCTTGATTAGATTGTACTGCTTCCGTTTTCATGCATGCATGTGGGCTAGTTAATTAATTTAGTTCGTGGCTAGCTATGGTGATTAATTAATAATACAAAGTACTACGTATACAAGTATACATGTTTAACTAGTAACACTGAGACAACCTAGTTGGTGCTGCATGCTTCATTTATACACGTTTCTATGGGGTATTAATGGAGAGGGAAGAGCTAGCATGTTTGTAAGGGAAATTATTAGCATATTTTAGTCGGGAAGAAATCGAACAGTAGATTGGTTTAGCCTGCTGTTTTGTTGTACGATTTATTCGGGTACCTTAATGGCAAATTTTGAAAATATCATCTACTAGTTAATTGTAGATAATTTCGATATCTTTCTATAGCATATTTTATCACGTCAATCGGACAAGTAGATTTCGAGTTATGATTTTCGGAAGGCTGCTGTCTTTACGGTTGTCGCCGTTCGGCGCTGTTTTGGTAGACCGGTTAGTAAAAATAGTAAATCCACTAATTAGAGTTTTTGATCTACATGAAAGATGTAGATAATTGTCCAATGGTTCTGTAGAATCTGAGAACACGAATTTTGGTTGAGTAAATCAAAAGTTATGAATTTAGTAAGACCGCTGTTCCGAAGCGGACAGATCGGCTTTCTGGGCTAAATACGGAGGGTTAGATGATTTAATTAGAAGACTGTGTAATCTAAGAAAATGTGGATAATTTTATGAAGAATCCATAATGGGGCGGTTTGTGGTGATCGGACTTTCGAGTCAAAAGTTACGTTCGTTTTAGTACTAAGACAGCTACGGGTAACTGTTCGGTACCGGCGTAACTTGGTATATTTGGGGACGTGTAGGAGCGATGTCGATCGATTGTGGTTCTTATGATGCTGTAGCTTGTATTGAGATTTGTGTATTTAATGTAGGAGAGGCGTCGTACTTGTTGCCATCTGCTAGCCAAATTGTGCGTCGCAACTAGTAAAGGCAAGTGCATGGTAGACAGCGATCAATGATTGATCACTGTTTTTCTTTATCTTCTATTACCATTATTGTTGTGCTTTTATTTGGATTAATTGCAAACAAATAATTGGTATGATTATATCTTTGTTGACAAGCATGATGAAAAGTTGGATATGATGTTTATGATAGAGTTTGCATGTTTGCATTCATAAGCATCTTTGCATATGAGCAGGTGATCATGAATGATCACAACTCCACGGGAGTGGAGGAGGTCCCCGATCCTTATGGAGGAACGGGCTTGAGAGTGAATGTTGTCGCGAGCATTCACTCATGCTATACCGGTATACGCGAAAGAAGTGCATGTGGACATGTAGATTAGATTTGCATTGATACATGAGATTAATGGATGTGAGTCAAAGAGAAGATAACTGCATGAGAATATTAATGAAAGTACCTGTGATGATACTGAAGTTATTGAATGCTGTTGGTTTATTATTGTTCGTTGTATATGGATGTGTTTGCTGAGTCGTGGACTCACCCTTGCTCTTTTGTTGTCTTTAGGTGATCTTCGAGGGCGCCGTAACTGAGAGCGAGTAGAGCACATGGACAACCTATGATCATTTACCTTAATAATCTTTTCATTCAGAATTGGATTACTCTTGGACATGTTAGAGGTTGAATAAAGTTTAGGACAACGTTTGGACTAGACTATTTGTTTTAATAATTTGGATTCATTGATTGATGCTATTTTGGACTAATTACCTGGTTAGATTCCCCTTGCTTATTTATTATCGTTTGATCCATAATTATGCATGTTCTTTTGTGACCTATGGATATATTTATTGTTGTTTTCTTGCTGTAATTTTATAGTGTGTCGATAATTATTAGTTTAGAGAGTAGTGTGGTGGCATTCTAGGCTCAGTGTTGGGCTGGGGTGTTACAGTAGAAGTGCTAGACATAGATATAGCATTTCAATCAACTTCTACTCTAGGCATCTCATTCATTATATTGCAAGTAATTTCAACATTCGAATGAGATTTTTCAAGTGACCAAGGTTTTGAGCACCCAAATGGTATTCTTTTTTTGCGCCTAAAATTGAAGTGTCAATAAATTTTGCTACTACTTTGCCATCTTTAGATTTTCTAAACATGTTGCATGAATCATAAGTACCATCAGACTTAGCATTAGCACTAGAGCATGCATTTTGAAGATGACCAACACTAAGATATTTTTTGTAATATTTTCTATTTTCTTTTACAAACCTTGTGGGCTTGTAAATAGACTTCTTACCTTTCTTGGCTATAAACCCAAGTCCTTCCTTGTTGAATGAGCATCTTTTCTCACTTAATAGCTTGTCAAAGGTTGCTTTTCCCTTAAAATATCTTCCCAAACTTTTGCTCAATTTTGTGACTTGCTCTTTTAATTCATGATTCTCAACAATGAGCAATAGATCACATGTATTAGCCATATTAGCAATTGAATCAGTTTTAGAACAACATTGCATAGATAACAAATCATCACATGATGTAGAAGTGCTAGACATAGATATAGCATTTCAATCAACTTCTACTCTAGGCATCTCATTCATTATATTGCAAGTAATTCCAACATTCGAATGAGATTTTTCAATATCCTTTAGAAGAAGAGAGTCATGAGTCTCCTTTAGCTCCTCATAAGAGTTTTTTAGAGAGATATACTCTTTCTTCAAGACCTTAAATTTTGACTTCTATTTTCCAAGATATTCATTCAAATCTTCAAGCATATCCATTAATTCATCATATGAAGATTCATTATCATAAATGTATTTTACCTTATCTTCTTTTGCCATGAGGCATGTAGGAGTGGAGAATAGCGATGACGCTTCCTTGAAGGCGATGCTGACAAGTTCTCTTTTCTTGGAGGATTCGTCATTGTCGGAGTCGGAATATTCTTCACTTGAGTCCCATTCTCCAATGCAGGTTTCATTTTTTACATCTTTGTGAAGCTTCTTGAAAAGCTTATTCTTACCATTGTATTATTTCTTCCTTGAGGACTTGCTCTTGTTATCCTTCTTGTTAGGGCAATGAGAAGCAATGTACCCCTTCTCATCACACTTATAACAACGAATATTGCTATAGCTCTTTTTGTCGTTGGAGGATTGCCTCTTCTTGCCCTTGTCAAAGTTAAAGCTTTGATATGGGCGCCTTCTTATGAATTTCTTCATTCTCCTCACAAGGAGAGCGAATTCTTCTTCGGAGTCTTCTTCATTCTCTTCATCACTTGATTTCGCTTTAGCCTTGAAAGCGATAATCTTCTTCTTTGAGGAAGATGACTCCAAGAGCTCTTTTTTGTCTTTCTTGTATAACTCATTTGTTATGAGGTTGCCTAAGAGTCTGGTTGGCGTCATTCTTGGCAACTCGGGAGAGTTGAGAAATAGTATCACCCACATCTCATATTTATCGGTAGATCCCTAAGCATCTTGCGCACAATATCAACATAAAGCAAGTTAGTGCAAAGACCTTTGAGTTCATTTATAATGTTGTTGAGTCTAGACTATATCTTGGTGATGTTTTCATAAGGCAACATTATAAATATCTCATATTTGATCCGAAGCCTATGCAATTTTGGCTTCTTTAAGTGTAGATGTGACCTCATGAATTTCCGAGAGCATAGTCTATACCTCATGAGCGGTTTCAAGATTGCCCACTCGATTGAACTCATCCGTTTAAAGCTCCAAACAGAGCGTTCATTGCTTGAGCGTTGAGGTGGGAGTTTCGTTCCTCAAGATCCGTTGGGTGTGTAGGATCAAGCGCCATAACGAAACCCCCACTAACAATTTTTCATATACTTGGGCTCATGTCCTTTAAATAAATGGTCATTCTAATTTTCTAATAAGCATAATTTGACCCATCAAATAAAGGAGCAATGCCTATTAACATTCCCTCACTAGCCATCCTTTCTCTACTAGACGGTTAAGTATAAAATTAGAGAGACCAAGCTCTGACACCACTTGTAGGATCAAGGATAACCAACTAGAGGGGGTGAATAGGAGGTTTTAAAAATTCTTCTTCTAATTAACAATTTTATCATCATTAAGAACATGTCAAAACTAGATATAATTTTAACTAGGCAATTCTAGACTAGTAAAAAGTTATAATTGTAAATGCGGAAGGGTAAAGACAAGAAATAAACCACAATAGAGACAACGATTGTTTTCCCGTAGTATCGAAGACTTGTCGGTCTTCACTAGTCCACGTTGAGGAAGCTTGAAGGAATCAAGCTGGCTCCACGAATTAAGCCTCAACCTCGATCACTAGAGTTGCTTTTCCTTCGCTCCGGAGTTGGTGAGCACAGCACCAATCACAAACCCTTGCCGGGTCACTTCACATGCTTCATTGAAGTGATCACTGCACAACTTCTTCTCCAAGCCATCTAGGTGCCGGCAAGCACCAAGAGTAACAAATCACAGCGCTTGCTTGAAGACAATCAAGTGCTAAAAGATCAACTAATAATGCAATGCACTTGACTAGCTCTCAACTTCCTCAAAATGCGAATTCAACGCAAATGGGTAGAAGAGAGAGCACCAAAACCTCAAGTGTATTCAATACGACCAAAAGATCCTGAGTTTGGTGCGGGTGGGAGTGTATTTATAGCACCCAACCACAAATCTAGCCGGTGCAACCACTTTCCTAAAAAAATCAGGATTTCCAGTAGTACCGTCGTTGAAACCCGGTACTACCGATTTTCGGCTCAACGGTCGGAACATGAGCATTTAATGCTTTGAACTAGCCGTTACACATAATGTTGCGTTACTACCACCAACTAAAAATCGGTACTACCGCATTGCGGTGGTACCGCTCGGCTAGAACGGAGCTATCATTTTTCAGAGCTCAAGATTTCTCACAAACACCTTCTCTGGAAAACACGTACCTCCATGTAAACATCGGTACTATCGTACACCGGTAGTATTGCTCAAGAGATTGTGGTCATATCGATTCTCAAGGGAGATCAAAACTCCAAAAAACACACTCTATGTAATATTCATACCACCAAATAAATATCGGTACTACCGACCGGTGGTAGTACCACAGTTGAAGTGCGGTCATTCCGTTTTTCAGAGAGGATCAAAATACTCAAAAACACACTCTCTGTATTTTACGTTCTGCCATATATTTTTGGTGTTACCGACCTGCATTTGTACCGCAGTTCAAATGCGGTCGTTCCAATTATCAAAGAGATTCAAAACATCCAAAAGATATGCTCTCTGGAAAATACGTACCACCATATAAATATCGGTACTACCGACCGGCGGTAGTACCACTTATCAACAACGGTCATACCGATTTTTAAAATAGTTTTTCAGAAGCTCAAATCAAGAAAATGTATGAATCCTAGTTGATCATAATGACACAAAAATAGTCTCTCAAGCTACTAGCCATGACCCCTCTTTTTAGTACGACATTATCCTATAAATCCGTTCTTTTCTCCAAATACCGAGATCGGTAAAAACAACAAAAGAGTCTTTAGGCTATATAATAACTTTGTCTTGATCCATATCAATCTTTCTCCACATAAGCCTTGCCAATAACCTTATCACCAAATAATCATCGGGATTTAACGTTTAACACATCTTATCACACATATTAGTCCTTTAACATAATATTATCATTAATTACCAAAACCAACTATGAGGGTCTAGATACTTTCATCGCCTCGGGGCCCCTGCTCTCAGATCCACGTCACCTCCGCCTCCTTACTCCCGAATCAGTGCCACTGCTGGAGATGATCGGATCCGTTGTCTTCATTACCATCGTCGCCTGGGCGTTGCCATCTTGTCTGCACATCATAGCCGGTCGGATTCGACCGGATCCAACACCTACATCATCTTCCCTGACCAGATCTGGACAGAGCTGGCCAGATTTGGCACCACCGTCCCAGGATCCATCGATCCCTGCTGCCGTCGGTCTTTATCTTCGCCACCGGTTGCCTTCTTCGTCACCGGCAACAGCAGCAGCAGTTCTCGTTGCTCTTCATCGCTTTCCTCCTTGGCCTCCCTCGCGCGGGCCTCCACCTCACGCGCCCAGCCACACCACGGGTGTAACGTCGGGGACCTCCTCGTGTCGCGACGACAGCTCACCCACCAGCAGAAGCTGCACCACATCGATGTCGGGCTTGCTAACCTCGGCCTCAACATCGCGTCCTCCTCGCCATATTATAGGGTCGCGTCTCTTCGTCCAATGTTGTTGGGCTTCCCAGCTCGACCCGTCGCCGACGCACTCCAGCTCTGCCGTTGACTACTCAAACACCTCTGCTTTGGATCATGCTTTGCCTCCCCTGGCTGCTCTGCTGACTTCGTCGCTCCTTCTCTAGCACCTCCACCGAGCTCGACATCAACCTTCCCCGGATCTGGAGATGGTCGAGCTCGTCTTCGCCATCACCAACCGAATCTGAAGCTGGTCATCATCACCAACCTCATTTATGGCCTCGCTCAAGCACACTGTTGTCGAATCTGTGCCCCATTGCTCACCGAGCTCGATTCATCGCCACCATCTTGCGGAAATCATCTTCACCGACGGTTTCATCGTCTTCACCAGCTCCGGTTCGTGTTGACCATCTCGCCGGCTTCATCGTCGTCGCTGGCCATCTCCATCACCAGCTCCCGTCATACTTGTTGCTTCCATCGTGCCTCTGCTATTGCGCTATAGCTTGCACGTGTGCTAGTTTGTTCGAGCGCTGCTGCTATTTGTTGTTGGTGCTTGTGTGGAGCACTGCTGCTATTTTCGTGTTGGTTCTTGCTATTTGGAGGAGTAGGCGTGATTGTTGTCGCTGCTAGTATCCTAAGTCTATTTTCCTTTAATTTCCAACGAGACCATCTAAGTCCGTTGTATCGCTTTTTGAGTTCGTCGATGTCGTGCCAATTCATCATATCCTTTGTCGATCAGACGATTGTTTCTTCCTTTTCAGGTTGTCGTGGTCCGTCCATTGGATCAAGTGTGGTCACCCCCCATCGTCGTTGTTGATGCAACTTTGCCCTATTGGTCATCTCTTGTAGCCATCTTGCTACACATCTTCTCATCATTACGACTCTTGACTAATGGCCTTCTTTGTCGTTATCATAAACTATCTCTTTGCCTTTGTTTTGTCGGGCGCCAGATTCGACACCGTCACCTCACATCTTGGGTGGGCGTATCTGGTCCGTTGTCTTTGCCTTCTTCGAGCGCCAGATTTGACACCGTCACCTCACTTCTTAGGTGGGCGAATCTGGTTTGTGCCTTCGTCTCTATCTCTCTCTTCATTGGCTTGATTTGATATATCTCTCTATTCCTGTCGGTTTTAACATCTTCAAATCAAGACATTCGTGTGTAAAGAGCCGAAAGATAATTTTTGTTCAAGAGTTGCTATTGCATACGCGTCGTGTTTGAGTAGGGGTGTTAAGGGTAGTATGTAATAGTCATGTAAGTGTTAAGGAGGTAGTTATGTAATTGTAGTCTAATCTATGATTTCTAGTCTAGAGTTTCTCTTGCACACTATATATTATCCATTAGGCTCTTGTAATAGAACCAACAATTCAACACCTATTTCTCTCTTCTCTCCCAAATTCTAACACTAGCTTCTTAGTTTAGGTTTCAATTGTATATGCGTGCTCATGATTTTTCTCATCAGTTTCATCTTTCAAGCCATGCACTAAAGATGCATACAGTAGGGGACAGACTTGTATATCTCCTGCATGCAATGTTTTCTATGTACTTTTGACCTTTGTAATGCTGATACTACCATTAGTCAGGACCCAAAAGCTAGCTTTTAGTACTGGTCTTCGAGGTTGCGTGGGTCATTGAATCCGTGATGAGTTAGGCGTAAATTGTTACATATTATTTTTGCAGGTTCTAGACTTCTGGTCACATATTACTTGTATATAATACTGACCAAATTGTTCAGTTCATGTTCCACTCTCAGGAATATTTGTTCCCACATCTCCCTGTTCACTATGTTTGTGCATATCTAGCTGGAGAAAGCGCAATAGATCGGGAGGAAAAAAAACTCAAAGATAAATCAGTTCAGTTGAAATAATTACTTGTTTGGTGCTGCAGTTCAGAATCGGTGAGATAAAAAGCAGCAAATCATCAATTAGACATGTGAGTACCAACCAAGAAGTGAGTGCAGTTTCTAGCTTTTTACCGACTCATATGCCGTCATGCATGACCGTGGAGAGCAGCCAGAGCATACATGTAGAGTCTTTGCAGTCATATATGGTGGTGTTACAAAGCTTTAGTTAGTTCATCTGAGGGAGGTATCATTCGCCGGTGGCTAATGACGACATAGTCTACATTCCACCGTGGATGGAAAAGAGTGAGTCGGATTCGACGAAAGCGCAATCTCTCTCTTGGCATTATTGGCTCAATTCTATTCTCCTTTTTCGTGCTTCAGATTTCCTCCCTATTCAGCAGGGTGGTTAAAAAGCTACGAGTAGGAAGTCATGAGTCATGACTGTTAGTGACACAGCTAGTCAAGCGAGCTTTGATGAAAGTAAATATTCTGAACTCCATTATGAGTTGAGGAGGACGTTAACCTATGCTATCTTCTCCCAAATAAGTTGGAAATTGGAATATTTTACTACAGCATTTAGATTACGGGGAATTGAGATCAGGAAATGTTGGTAGTGTAATCGGATTTATTCTTGCGAATATTGTTAGTGCCTGTTAGTGTCTTATAAATGGTGTCCATATTTTGCTTGATGAGTATGCCTGTCCTCTTGTTGATGAGGCTACTATATAGGTTTTGAATCTTGATAACTTATTCCAGATAACTATCTGACAAAACATGACCTACGGTCATCAATGATCCAAATTCTGGACATGTAATGCATTTTCTAATCTCATCTTATCTTCTTTTTTTTCCGAAAAAAGAAGTGCACGGTCATCAATGATCCAAATTCTGGACACGTAATGCATTTTCTAATCTCATCTTATATTCTTCTTTTTTTCCGAAAAAAGAAGTGCATATCATGAACATTTCTCTATCAATCAAGTGTGTTGCAGTCCCACCAGTATGAATGAGCAGCAATGCAGGATGACAGGTTAACTGGCATGGGGAAGGAAAAGCAACCATTTGGCAATATATGGCTCTATTTGGTATTGAGAGGGCAGGACAGAAGAAATTGGACATCCTTTTCTTTTGGATTGGCAACTATTTTTGCATCTGGAGGAACAAACACCACACCAATCCTAAACAATGGCTTTAGGTGATACGAGAGGTCAAATTATTCAGGTTTAGGTGATGAAGACGTATTATGATTGATTCAGGAGGGAGCCACACATGTATGCCTCGTGGCTACATTTAGATAGTGCAAGATCGACGCACTAACTATATCGAAAATGGTCAAGTTGAGACTCTGTTTTTACTTGGATAAATCTGAACATTGGAGTACAGTAGCACGTCTTTTCTGCTACTCAAAACAAAGCGCAAAAAAGGCTGAACAATGAACATATGGGTTCAGTCAAGGATACTCAGGTCAGGTACACTTTGTAAATGCACGCACGCACGCCATCTCCATTGCGACTGAATTCGACTAGAAGCTGGCTGGACATATGTGCTCCGCGTGAGCAAAACTGGATCGCATCAATGGCCTTGCTGAAATCACTGAAAACTGCACACAGTTGCTCCGAAGCCTGCACCACATAACTCTCCAGCGTCCTCTTGCGGATACGTGAGTAGACCGAATCCATCACTAACAAACGTGTGCGCATCATCGTATCGATGGTGACATGTCCTAAACTAGTCGCGGCCGCGCGGCGTTGGTTCCGCATGCACAAGCTAGGCCTGCCTCTGAAAACCACTTCCCCAGAAGTTGACGCGCGCGCTGCGTTGGTTCTTGCATGCACAAGCTAAGCCTGCCTCTGAAAACCACTTCCCCAGAAGCGGACGCGCGGGGGGGATAACAACTAGCAGGTCGATCGATCGTAGGCTCGTTACGTGCCCACCTGCTCTGATCTACACCACTACACTACACGCGTGCGACGCTAGCTCTCATCGCCGCAGAACGGACATGTCATTCGCAGAGCACTTCTTCCTTCTCCGGACTCGCTGCTAATCATTGGTTACGTTTGTTTAATTTGCACGATACTCATACTGTAACAAACTCTCTGTTTCCAAGTTTCGTAATATCAAGTAAAGAAAGAGCTAATCCCCGCAAAAAAAAAAAGAAACAGGACAAAAGAGTAAAGAAAGATATAATCCTCGGAACAGAACAAAACAAAAGAGAGAGAAGAAAGATAGGCCTTGGATAATTAGCACGCGTGAATCTCTGCAGATTGATCTGTGCTTCTGCCCAATGAAAAAGACCAAGTGTAGTGGATAGTGTTTTGGTTGGGTGATACACCGGTACGTGCTTCTGGAAGTATCCATGGGAAGGTTTGTCTATTCGCGAGGGATCGATCGACTGAGAAGTGTATGATTCGCGATTCGCCGTTGACGGCTTGACGTAGATGTGTCTGGATCTATGCAGCGGCTAACCCACGATTAAAATTTAAGAGGTACTGACGGGACGCTGTCATTTGTCTGCGCTGCTGTCTGCTTGCGCTATAGCGCGTTGTTCGTTTGTCCGATTTTCAGCGCTGTTTTACCGACCCTGTCAGCTGTCATGTAGCACACAGACTTGTGCCATGCAGCTCTGTCTCAATTGTCGTCGCACTTTATACCTCTGCAAGACGCCCAGTAGGCCCACACGTTGACCGCAACGCTAGTCGATAGGGGTGAAAACAGGTTGGATATGTACGAATATTGCTTTTTCGTATTCTAACCCATATTTTTACTTTGGATTCGGAGTTGGATACAAATACGGATTTTTCAGGATACGGATACAGAATGGATGCGGATCGGATTTGATAAGGATTTAATAATTCTCAATTAATTAAGTTATTTATCTGTAGTATTGTAGATGATAATATCTCTTATACGACCTTCAAGTTACCCCTCAATATTAACAATGGGGATCATACAGATCTAATTATCGTAAGTTTTTTATGACCACCCTATATAGTCGTAAGTTCTTCTATGACTACATATTGATCGTAAGTATTACTACGATCACCTCATAGTCGTAAGTTCTTCTACGACCACTCTATCGATCGTAAGTCCTACTACGATTATCTTATGATCATAAGTATTACTATAACCAAATCAGCTACAATCACCCTATAGTCGATAAAGCCTACAGTTATGTCAGCCCAATTGACTAGGGATATTTATATGCTGCATTTAATACACACAATAGTTAACATGTGTCGTTATTTCTGATATAACTGCACGTATTAAACCTCTGTCTCTGACATAACCGCAAGGCGACGTGGGGGATATGTCTCTGACAATAACTACCCTTAAACATGTGCATTGCATCAAATGACAGGACGGCTCTTAACGTGGATAACTGTCACCCATTTATGAGCTATATAAAAACTAAAGTCGGAAGATAGAAGAGAGAATCAAGTGATCAAGAGATTCAACAGCTAAAATAAAAGACAAAAGTCGTCAAGCCATAGTTCTAGTGATTTTCTCTCTGTTGTAAACACAATCAATACACCAACACACAAGTTGAGTTATTATTATCTCAGGAGAAGGTCTAGACCTGTATAATATTCCCATGTCCTTTTCTGAGTGGTTTCACTCCAGGAGAGCCCCAACATTCATTGATAAGATCGATATTAAACCATCGACAGTTGGCACCGTCCATAGGGATCTCCTATTTCTCCTTTCTTTTTTGACAAATTATTTTCATTGTCAACTCTGATGTTTTCGTGGCAGGAGAGTGGAATGAGGAGAATTTGTTCAATTTGGCAGACTACGCAGGACTCGACATGGATGCCTGCTACGAGTACGAGCAGAGTATCATTTCGTCTAATAGCAATGTCGGTTCCAGTGATCTTTCACCAGACCCATGGAACCATAGCATGAACAAGGTTGATGAGGGAGCCCTCTCCCCACAACATTACACCCAGAGGAGGAACCAGAACCCTCAAAGGATCAGGATCGCCCCACAGCTAGTGTTGAACATAGCGATAGTTCCTCCTCCAAATGTTCAAGCTGGTATAAAGTCATCCGATCTGGCACAACAAGTCTGGGACTTAATCAACAACTAACTTCAGTTACCCCCACGAGGTGTGTAGTCGAGCCCGCTTCACCTGTAGATTCGACCATACCCCTGTAGGGTTCACCTTCAACCGGAGACGGTTATAACCCGAAATTCCTCTTCCTGGAGGGGATTACTCCGAGTCGCGAGGCATTGTCCTTCGACTATTGTGACAACCGGCATAATTAACACATTTGATAGCATGAAGCATTGCTATAGCAGTACAGCATCATCTCAGTGCGTCAGCTATTACAAGATTTATTTTACAACCAATTGTAGTGTTTTTGGTAATAATTAATTAAAATCTAACCCTCTTCTTGCATTCTTGTAGCACATCCTCGTCACCGTATCCTTTGTGCGCCTGTCCGTAGAACCATCTTGCGATCCATTTTCCTCGCTCGTTAGGAAAATCAGAAAGCGGTTAGCAAGCTAAGTTGGGAGTATTTTCGTGAGCATTAGAATATATGAAGTTAGGATATAGGAAGTGGTCGTCAGATTCCCCAAAGTGCAGTAGGATATCCGGAGCAACCTGAGTAGTCGGTCCCTTGACCATCAAGATACCCAGATCAACCGGAGTTAGTCGGCCCCTTGATCGTCAAGATATCCAGACCACCTGAGGTCATTTGGTACCTGTCACTTCTGTGGGCTTCTTCATCCAACACTATTAGAATCCAACACCCACTATTTGCAATGGCCGTAACCGCAGTATAATCCTGCAGTGCACATCACATTAAACGACACCCTCAGTCAAAGCGTCATTGGGTGTATCCAACCAAGCACCCCTAGTGAGAGTTTAGCACAGCCCCAGCACAGCAGAGCCCAGCAAAACAACCGAGTGCAGCACAACCACCTCCAGAAACTTCCCTCACCCCATTCATTCCCCTTGGCCGAAGTGCATCCCCCTGCAAATCCAGCAAGCAAGCACCACAAGCCTTCCACTTCTTCTCAGCCGAAGGCAAGACCAGCAGCAGCGGCAAGGGAGCAAGAGGAGGAAGGAAGCCAGGAAGAAGAGGAGAGCACCAGCACGAGGCCAACACTGCCATCCTCTCCCCCCAACCCAAATCCCAGCAAATGTAACCTCAGTTTCACCTCAGGATGCACTACACATTCACATTATTCACACATACCACCAGATCTTAGTAGCAGCATCATAGCTCTCAGTCCATCGCATCCTAGAGCAATAGGGGAAGGGAGTAGATAGAGCGGTCAAAGGAAGTAGTACTACCTTAGCATAGCAGTGGACTGAGGCGGCCGGCGGCTGGAAGCCGAGCTTGCCGGGTCAGAGAGCGCCAGGCCGGCGGATCTGAGCCAAGGCGGCCGGTGGCCGGGAGGCCGAGCTGGATCGGGCCGGAGTGCATGCTAGGCCGGGGCTGAGCTAGGGGAGGCGCGCACGGCCGGCGTCGGGAGAAAATAGGGGGCGGCACTGGGAACCGAAGTAGGGCGAGCCGGGGAGAGGGAGCCAGAGATGGTGGCGCTAGGCGCCGAGCCGACCAGAGGCAGGAGACGCTGTAGGGGGAGCATGCGAGGCCGGGCAGCTTGCGTGGCGGCGCCAGGCCTTCTTCGGCCGTGCCGGAGGGAGGCGACGGTGTAGAGAACCAGGAGGAGGGAGCCAGAGGCGCTGGACCGGGCCGACGCTAGCGGCGGAGGAGGTGCAGGGAACCAGAGTGGGGAGCGGGCCGGCGGAGCCGGTGGCGAGCAGGGGGCTGAGCCGTGCGGGGAGGAGCTGGGCCTGGAGCCATGGGCGGCAACGCCAGGGAGAGAGAGAGAGAGGTGGAGAGGAGAGGATAAGGAGAGGGGGCATTGGAGGTTGGTGTCGGCAGGGGTTAGGATTATGGAGGTTGTTAGATAGTTAGGTAGTTAGATGTTAGGGTTAGGAAATTAGGTTTAGGGTATTTAAGTGTAGGAAAAATTTAGAAAAGTTGTATTAATAGATGTTCGCTCCTGGGTAGATTCATGCAAGCAAAGCAGAGTGTAAGCACGAGTAGTAGTGCGTGTCGAGTGTAGAACGCGAGTTCGACGATTACGGCTGTAGATCGAGTTTAACCGTAGAACGATTTTAGCGGGAGAGTGCTAATTGGGTCGGGATCCGAAAAGTTTAATTAAATTAAAATTGGCTAACAAAAGCAGTTGTATTAACATTTTATACGCCTACTATCACTCAAACTCAACTAAGTATTTATTTATATATTATTCATGCTGCCGCATTGCTTCAGAGGGCGAACCAGCGCCGACAGGGGTAACTGGTCAGAGATTCGTCGACGCCGACCTTTCCTATAACTCCAAAGGCAAGCTATTCTCTTGAACATAAATATAGTTATGTTAAATGTAAACCGTATATTGCTCTGTCATATATGTATTGCATCAAAACTATTTCTCAAAATTAAATCGGATTAAGATGATGAGAAAAGATAAGAGAACAGAGATGATGAATGAGATGAGATGAGAAATGAGAATTACTAGGTTGGTAAAAGGGGCCCTAGCAGGGGAAACGTGACGACGACGACGATGATGATGAGGTAAGAGGTGGGACCGCTTTACATATGGTTAAAATATAAGAATCAACAAAACTCTTACTCGGTCAGAGGCCGTAAATTCAGTGCCAACCATTTTCCCGTTTCGGCGGCCAGAAAATGCTACATTGTTACGTAATTAAGTTCTCCACAACGGGTTACATTGGAGTATTGGGCACGGAAGAGAGCCGCCCCAAGGTAGAGTGTTGGGCACGGACAAGAGCCACCCCAACCAACATTACTGGAACTCGGTGTATGACGAGGTCAGCACCGTGACTAAATCAGCACCGATGGAAAGTAATGGGTGGAGACCTAATCACGTAACCTAGAAAACGTTATGTATTCTGAACTCGAAATCGCATAAAAGGAAATGCGTTGGACCTAGCTCAGAGAGAGTTCAGAGTAGCTATGGGTAAAGTGGTACAAGCCTGCGCAGTGCTATATCAAATCATGAATCCATGCCAGTCTCCTGGATTGGAGTCTACGGGAACCGCTAGGGGTTTATCTTCTCTCTGAGTGACAAGTAATGTTTTCATAATTAAAATTTGCTACCTAATGTTTTAATGAGTTATTTTCATAAAAGAGATGATATAGAAAATATGATAACGAACAGAGATCAGTCATGCAGTGCATCGTTTGCTATTAATGCTTGCTGAGTACGTTTGTACTCAACCTTGTTAGTATTCTCCTGTGTTAGATCCTAGTTCGACCGGTAACTATCCCGAGTGGGATGAAGGACTTGCAGGTACCGATTCAGCCGCAGGAGGAGAAAGCACCGACTACGAGGACCAGAGCGAGATGGGCGCCATTTTTGACACGTGGGACGAATAGGAGGGCAGTACTTCAGAGCAGACTAGAGAAGCGGAGAAGCCCCCCTTTGTATTTGTGTAATATTTGTATTAAGAACCATAGCCTTGTGTGGCTACTACTGTAATAAAGATGTACAGTTTCTATCTTATTGTTCTGCTGCGCAACTCTGATAAAGGCTTGCTATTCGTCGGAGTGGTGTTCTACCGGCAGACGAATAGTAATCCGTATGCCTAAGTGTGATTACCCCTTGGGTAATGACACGGGGCGCCACAACTACTTCTCAAGTCGCGAGGCATCAAAGCTTCAAACCATACTCCGACCGGAGCAAAGGTGAACGCCCTGAACGGAATAACAACAAGCCTAGGTAGTGTCCTTTTCACATAAAAAAGGACACGACCTTCGCAACTATCGAGTTTTTGAATGAAAACTCGATGATTATTACACCGACAAGGACCGCTTCCTACACTTGAAGATGTGGGTAAACGAGTGGTCGAAAATAGTCGGATGATGATGAGGAGATGTCGTTGTCAACATCCAGAACACACCATCGATCACATCGTGGTGGGTCCAGATTATAACAGTCTAGATTAAAAAAATAGTCCATGTCAAGTACAATAAAACTAAAATTTGGAATAAAAATAAAACAAAATTTTAAAAATCCATAAATAATTATAATTCAAAATAAAAAAGTAAACAAAAATAGCAATTATATTTGTATAGGAAATTCAACAAAATAAAAAATAAAATAAAATTCACAATCGGCTGATTGTAGCTCGATAATGGGAAGGCCTTGACAGAGAGGAGATAAAGTTTTGCATTGAAGATGAGCTTTGGACGATATGGGGCTATCGGGTAACTAGGAGTGTGCCATCATAGGGGAGTGGTACGTCATCGTCGGCGATGGCAAAAAGATTCTCTATATCGTTAGACAACGACTAAAGCAGACATACTGACATAAATGAAGATGAGATGTTGCTACGGTTAGTGAGGAAGCCACAACGTTGAGTTGGCCAACGTCGAAAAAGAGGAGCGACTGACATGAGAGAAGAGTACATCGAGCATGTATAACATCATGCATGCAACATGCGTATGTACATGCATACATCTGCAACAAGAAGCGCTGGTCTATAGAGACAGATGAGCAAAAAGCTTGGAGTAGAGATGATGTAGTCGTAGAAATAGGCTCGGGGTCACTAGAGAGAGCGTTGCACGTGTCCCCATCTGGGATCGGTGTGTATGCGTGATGATGTCGCAACGATGAGCATTAAACAGTAGTTGGGGAGAAGTAGAAGATAACTATGTAGGCCCTGTTTGGTACAGCTTCAGATTCTGCTCCTGATTCTATGAGAATCCACTTCTTTGAGAATCTAGAGCTATATGTTGAAACCAATTGGCTCAAAAACTATATGAGGGAGGATTAGAGGTAAATAGAACATGTCACCCCTGGGTGTAATACTTCAATTGTATTTGTGTAACTCAGTGGCATTTGCGGATAAAAATCTTCAACTTCAAAGGGTATTTTCGTTTATGAAGGTTGGATTCTCACAAGAATTTGCTAGGAGGCTGGTTCTCGTTGCTAGTTCATTTTCGAGACAGCTCCTCGCGAGAAGCAGAATCTAGTGGTTTTGAGAATCATGATGTTTGGTACGGCCCCACGAGAATCAATTGAGAAGTTGAGAGTGGAAGCTGTACCAAATAGGGTCGTAGTAAAGTATTGCATTGGAATGGGGAGCAGCTGAGAGGAATTGATCAAGATTTGAGCTTAGCGTTGGAGGTTGAAGAAAAAAAATTATGACGACGAAAAAAGATAGAAGACACAAGGTTCGGTGTGGTAGCCGATGTGTGAGGGAAGATAAGTTCAAAGTAGGCCGCCTATGTTGCATCGGTGTATGTGTGAGTAAGATACTTTATTACTTGTAAACTAATAAAATGATTTACTACACACATAATAAACATATTGCTTGAGATTAAATAGAGGTGATATGCATGCATACAATTTGGTAAAAAGTAACTAATAGAGTAATAATAAAGTCGTGCAGCTACATGATCCATGCATGATGAAAAATAGTTAATTTCTAAGAACCCAACAACTTATTATGCTTAATGATTTTCTTCCATCAAAGATTATACTTCAAGTACGTTCCCCAAGTTGTTTTTTCTTTCAAGCTTCTATTGTCATTTTTAATGTTTAGAATATCTTTAAAATCTAAATAGTCTACAAGATACAATATATTCTTAAGCATTTACATAAATTTTAAAATAAATCTAGTGACACAAATGCACAGATAACACGCTAGTTTTTCTTAATGTGATGAAATTGGGGCAAGTCTCCTGATTCCAAAAAAAAAAAAAAAAAACTATTATTGAGAACAATGGTCTAGTTGGCCAAATGTACGATACATTGTTCCGTTCAAAATTGCTACCTGGTTCCAAAAGGAGTCAATGCTGTAGTGCACCTTTAATCTTTTTGTCGAAGAAGATGTACTCGCAGCCCTGAAAATCTGACAGGGAGTCTTACTGGTATACGACGGGTTCAAGGAATCTAATTTTAGGCGATGAGGGGGAGTTCAAGATGAATTTTTGCTGATAACAAGCAGCAACTTTGGCTACGGAATTGACCTGTCCGCAGTGAAATCGAATGAATCTAATTTTAGGCGATGAGGGGGAGTTCAAGATGAATTTTTGCTGATAACAAGCAGCAACTTTGGCTACGGAATTGACCTGTCCGCAGTGAAATCGAATTGCAGAAGTCTGTCCTGCAATCAAGAGTTGGAGTTGTGTTGGAATCTAAATAGCTAATGCTTAGGTAGTATTAGCTAGCCTGGGACGGTAGTGTATCATATGTTAGTTTTTAGAATATTAGCTTGTTAGAGCGGCGAAATTCTGAATCTACCGTTGAACTAATGCAACAATCATCGTATGGTTGGCTGTCCAATTTTCTAGTTCAATTAAAAAGATTTAAAAAAAATCTGGATCCAAAACCTTCACAAATATAAACTCTTCCATTAAGATTAGGATCTAGGTTGTCAGATTTGGCAGCTAGGTGATATATCGACTCGTCAGTCGTGTCACACATTTGGTTCACCGAAACGAAGATACGAAGCATATGACCCGTGCGCCTATCGCAAACTTCCCCGGGCACACGTGCACATGATGAAACTTTCGGTCCATCAGAAATTCAGAATTGTCACGTATCACCACGATCGGTATCAGCAGTTGTTTGCACAGTTACTTGTAAAGCTCGATCCGACTCGGAACGAATCCTAGAGACTTCTCTTCCCGGCCGCAGTATATACGTACGCATACATACAGGCACAACTCGGTGTTCACGTAATCCACATATTGTTGCGCTCGTCCGGCTTAATAACCTTAATTAACCTACACACAAGTTACTCCCCTAAGCAGTGGTTAGCGTTGGCCATTTAAGCTAGCATCATTTGAGTATGCGTGCCATCGATGCAAACTAAGCTGTTGTTCCTCTCGGCCGCAGCATGATCGGACGCCACGTCGCCACCGTGGTGCGCACATGCTCGTCATTGGCCGTGGAAGGAAATTTACCGAGACGTCCTCGTCAGCGGTTGGATCAACCCTCTCAATAACGATATAATAGTTGATAGGGAGAGCCTCACGATGCCTCCCATCATATTTTTTTTCTATTGGCCGTGGCGCTGCCCTACTGTTCACCTTAACCACTCCCGTAGTCCCATGTTGAACTCGTGCAATTTTGTTTTGGAGAACATACAAAAGTTTTGCACATATTTGTATTATAAGAAAAAAGAGTCAGTACAACTCAGATAAAATTCTGCAAAAAAGAGAAAAACGATTTAATCTAAACCAAGCACTAGAAACAACAAACATTACAACAAACAGCTCTTTGACCCTGCAGTTCGAGCATACGCAAATGAAAAGGATTTAAAGAATGGCAGCAAACAATTGGCCCTGCATAATTATAAGGGCATCTTCTATATGGAGAACCCTCACTAGATGCAACCGCGATGAACCGATGGGGCACACAAGTATGCAAACCCAACCCGTTTGTTGCAACACATTCTTTCACCTTCAGGGCCATCACCTACAGACATGTGTCCATTCAACATTTTGATCTTTTTTGGTGATCGTTCATACGTTAGCAAATCATCATTTGTGGGGATCTAGATTTCTCAATTCGGATTCTTCTGTGAAAGCACTTTGCTATTCTTTGGATCAATAGATAACACTTTACATGCATATTGCTGAATCAAATCATACAAGACGTAGAATCATTCCATTCATTAATTTTCACATCAGAATTTACATATACCGCTTCGGTCTAATTTTTATAATAAAGGCCGAACAAACCAAATGAATACATTACAAAAGATAGCGGAAGCAACAACAGAAGTAAAAGGGTGAGGGCACATCTCTCCACGGGCAAGTGACTGGGGAACCCGTGTACGCCCGATATTATTCGAAAAAAACTTCGGACAATATAAGAGGCACACAAGAACCGACGGAGTCAGCTAGACTGGGGTGAGATTAGAACAGTTAAGGACTAAACTATGCATCAATGACTTCTGGGTCTTTAGACATCCGGATCCTTGTAGTAGTCGAAAGCTCCAAGGTTCCTGTTTCTGAGGGTTTGGGGAAAAGAGCGATGATGAGCACAACTGCCGTGCTCGCGAGCCAACACAACAGATGCAATAATATACATGCAAGGTGTAACAAGGATGGCTCGGGTTCTTTTATTTGCATAAAGCAACATTTATAAATACAGATATTAGAAAATCATATCACTTACCATTTTAACCAAATTGTATTTTAAAGAGATTAATTGTGCAATAATTACTAACAGCAGAGACTACCTCCACCTTTATGCTTATTTTTGCTGGTGGTCATGCCCACCTATTACCAACACTGGGTAAAAACACCCAGGAAAAATCCAAATCAATGGCTAGGTGAGCCACACACATTTTTCAACCTATCCACAAAAGTTTTTGAAATAGAACTAACTCTTGTAAGCACCGCATGCCCGCCCGTAACCATGGGCACGACTGTTCGAACAGTTTTATTCTCTGCAGAGATTGTATATCTTTACCCACAAGAGATAATCATCTTGATATGTACACACGTTTCCTTAGACATATGAATCAAGGGGAGATTATCACAAGGCCTTTACAAGGCATCCCTAGGTATTTGCCACACCCGCTAAGGTTTCATCTGAGTAGGGTTTCGTTCCCGTGGGACCCGACAACCACTTAATCAGGCCCCCTCTTGCGCCATGCGACTTACCTCCTAGGGTCCCGTAAGTCACATACCTCAACCCGTAGCCTCGTGGGCTCACGGCGAAGGGGAGTCCCCCAATGGTGCAGTGCGTACCAGTGGACACCAATTAGTTAGCCAGGTCGATACCATTATAGACTTGTGGCTGTACTATTTTGCAATAGGAGGTTATCACAGGATTTAAGTCCTTAAGATTATCTAGGCGGTTCATACCACATACCAACCATTCTCGTGCTCGACGGCACCCACCATCCTTCCATCCGCCCAGATGGGGTATTAGTAAGTTTTTAGGATTTTGGAGAAGTAGACAACAAATTATCTGTTGGATCGAAAAGGCGACTAGAGGGGGGTGAATAGGAGTACGCTCACTTTTTCACAAATTATGAATTCAACACAATTTCACTCCAATAGCTATGAGAAAGCTATGAAGATCAATATACCAGTACAACGGAAGACTAGTATTGAATCCAATTTAATCCCCTAAGCAATATGACAAAATCACCAAAGATTGAAACAATTTAATGCACTGGCGGTCTGACCTCTGTTATACTGGCGGTCGGACCTCTAACCAAATTGGTCGGACCGGTGACCTCGGGCGGTCGGACCGCTGGGCTCCAGAACAGTAAGAACAACCCCGATGACGAAGTTGCAAATAGATCTAACTTTTGATTCTCAACTCCAAACTTCACGAAACTTGGTATACACCTTCTCTATGATATTAAGGACCTATTCCAATTAACAATTATGATAATTCTTGGACAAACAAAGACCCTTTACGATCTGATTGGAGAAAGGTATAAAACCGAGTAAAAGTGAAAACTAGATCCAATCGCTTGCTCGTGGGTGATTGATGATCACGATGATCCTATATGAGTTCCCACACAACACAGCAAGCTAATCCACGTGACGATATCAAGCAAAAACTCGTGGATCAAGGAAAGCCCTAAAATCACGAAATTGAAAGTAAGAACGAAAAGAGACTTATCTCAAGCAAACCTTGCATAGATTAAAACTTGATTGATGCTGGATTACACCCACTCCATCAAGGATCAGTGGTCAATCCAAGAGCACGAAGATCCAATCAAACTTTCAAGAACCCTAGCCTCCACGCCTAGCTCCCTCTAAACAAAATTAGGGTTTTCTAATATAAAGAGGGTCAAGAGTTGGTGCAGCCACCATCCTCTCCTATTTATAGTGGAGGCTTAGACCTTCTAGAAGTTTGATCCTATTGGGCTCCCGTTAAGGCCCACTAACAAACGGGTCACACACGCACGCTTCGCAAAGCGCCGTTTTTAACCTTTTGACCTAAACAGCTTCACCTAGCGCCATCTTGCACCTCGGATTTGCTACTAGGTTACCCTTGTCCATCTTGCGTCACGCTTGAGTCATTGACCTCACCCGCATCGCCGATCGCTCGACCTCGCCTCTCAATCCTAGTCCCGATCATCCTCGCCGTTGACTGTCGTTGACCACCAAGCAACCTGCACAACCATAGACAAGTAAACCAATTTTGGGAACAAGTTCTTCACAACTTGACCTATGTTAGTCAAAACATGCATCATGCAATACATAAGCCCTGAAACTCATGACTTTGACCTAACCAACGAACAACGCCGCTACGAAGGCCGGCGTTCAAGTGACAACCGGTCCGACCGCCCCTCAGGGCCGGTCGGACCTCCAGCCTTTCCGGTCGGACCGCTAGCTATAGGCCGGTCCAACCGCCCAAAAGGACTTAGCCGAATTTCAAGCCCTGAAATTCCGAAAACTTCTGAAAATTTAAAACGAATAGAACTTTTGACTGGAGACTCCAAAAATTATAGGACCAAGTGCAATAGAATCCCCTCTCTTGCCTACACCCTCGATTTTTGGCCCAGCTCATTTTGACACTTTTTGGTCACGGCCGGTCCGACCTCCGATTATGGCCGGTCCGACCGATTTGGGACCGGTCGGACCGTCATGCTCTGGCCGGTCAGACCACCCCTGTCCTGACAGTTCTGAACTTTGTCGAAAACACGTGAAACGACAAACCATAAACGACATTGCCAATTATCACATCATCCTAAGATCTGGAGCATATCCCCATGATATCCATATTATCACAACTAATTCAGTCATTCTCCCCAATGACTGCCCAAAATAATTGTTATGATTTAAAGAATGATGATTTAGGGTAGTAATACCCCGGTACTTAAACAAGACTAGCATGGTGTTTAAGTACGACCTATAACTAGTAGGTTACCATATATTTACTAGGGTGACAAGGATTTTGGGAGTTCAATTATCAAGGACATTGTATAATAATTATTTAATCATCAAATAGACATTTAATTACCTTAGAGTGTTTGACATACATTTGCATAGGAAATTAAGCATGCAATTTGATATTTTAAAAGAACATAATTTGCATAGAATGTAGGATCAACATGATCAAAATGTTGACTCGCATGGGCTATTTTACCGTGGCCTTGATCTTACTCAAAGCCTGCTTGAATAGGGGTTCGAAATCTTGGTCGGCGTCTTTGCTTGGATCTTGATCCTGCTCGAGTCGTCGTTTCTTCTGGACTTCGATTTGTAATTACGCAACAACGATCGAAAAACTAAATAAATCCAAAGAACTCAAAAGACCAAATGAAACACAAAATAAGGTCACAGAGGACGAGCTTGAGAGAAGGGATTGGGCGACACGGGAATGTTTGGCAGAGTCAAACGACCAATTGAGCGAAAGGAGGTATGGTAGAGAAATTCTACCGGGAGTGAAGATACAAAAGAGGGTATGGTTGAAGGAGCTTTTGCAGGGATATTCTACTGCGGATTTGGAAGATAGCAGGATTATACTTCTACAGGTGAAAAAAACAACTTAACTATGAGCGCTACACCAATTCTAGATACAAGAGCAACACAAATTCTCAAATGACAGATCAAACCAATCATAAGCCAGATTATTCACGGATTTCAAATGCTAGAACACAAACATTGAATCCACTTGCTAGCTACAAAGATTACCGATATTGCCACTGCTACTGAAGTTCATTGCTAATCAATTTACTGATCTAGAGAGCAATAAGCCACAGACACAAACAACGATCAATATACTGTCAACAATATAATCAATTCACTGTCAATCCAACCACTGAGATTTCGTTTTCCAAAATCAAAACACAAAGATTCAATTATCGGATTAAGACATATTTTCAAATATCCGACACTACACAAATGCCAACTCCTTAATCACTGCCTAATAATCTTACTGTTCTATTCTCAATGCCAGATGGAACACAGAGATTCAAATGCCATATTACAATTCTCTAATGCCAGCTCAGAACACAGATTATCATCAATTGTCAGATTATAACAGATTTTCAAATGACAGATTACTCCATTGCGGATTTGGCACATAATTCAATTGCCAGCTACACAAATATTTCAAATGCCAGTCACAAAATACACATCACTGACAACATTGCCACTGAAGGTCGCTGCTAACAACATTGATGCTGGAGAAGCAATGCACAACCATCACAATTCAAAGTTTAACCACTAAACTGGAGAACATAGATTCGACATGATTAATGGTAGCAAGAGGAGGCAAAACTTCAAACATCACTGGGGGGATGTCCAGATCATGGCCACTGAGCTGAGGGGGGAAAAAGGCCCACCGCCGCTGGTTGAGGGGGCCGAGAGGAGAGAGCACAGAGAGGGAGTAGGGGAGTTCGGGCTCAGGCGACAGCTGCCAACAGCGATTGATGGCTGGGAAGACGGCGGGGGCCGGCAAAAATGGAAAGCTAGCGGGGAGGGGATGCCGAGGGCGGTGGAGTTGGGGCTGGGGCGGCGACGAGGAGGAATTGGCGGCGGAGGGAGTGGTCGGTTGCGGCAGCCACACTGCGGCGACGGCGGCTGGAGGGAGGGGAGGGAGAACGGAGGCACGCATGGGTATCAGGGCTAGGAGGGGAACCTTACCGAGCTATTGGCGGGGGCGGGGAAGTGGCGAAGCACGCCGGCGATAGAAGACGAGGGTAACGCGGGGAGGAGCACATCGGCAGCGGTCCTCGGGAGGTGGGGTGCTGCGGCCGGTGGTCAGGGAGCACTGGAGACGCCGAGGGGGTGCTCCTGGCGTCGGCAATTGGGCCGAGGCGGCCCGAGGCTGAACGGCGGCCGAAGGGGCTTCGGCCGAATGGAGGGGAGAAACTCAAAAATGGAAAAGCATGGGAGAAGCTTACCAGGGGGGAGAGAGGAGCGGACGCTGGAGAAGCAGAGAGGCGCCGGCTATTTATAGCCCGGGAAGGATGGGAGGAGCCGGCGAAGATGACGGAGGCGATGACGTCGGTGGCGGCATGGGCGACGGTGTAGGCGACCATGGCGGTATTTGGCGAGGACGACGAGACGCGAGCGCTGACCGGGAAACGACACACGGCTTGGACCGGGCGGAAGCGCTGATGGAGGACGAAGCACAGCTTGGACCGGGTGGAGTCGCGCGAGCGGAGTCAGCGAGGACGGTGCTGACGCCACGGAGGTATGGCGACGGAGTGGGCGGCGACGCACGGGTGGCGAGGAGCGGCGCGCGAGGAGCAAAGGTGGAGGTGACTCGGGCGGTGTGGAGCTAGTGGCGGGCAACCTCGGGGTGGGGCGCGCGCAGAGATGGGGGCGAGCGCTAGTGTTGGTGGGGGTGGTGCAGGGGAGCAGGTGGAGGTGGGGGCGGCGACTGTTGCGGAGGGGAAGATGGAGCCGGGCCGGGCGAGCTGGCGGGCCGAGAGGAGGCGAGGCCGGGCGGAGCTAGGGAGGGGAGGAAGATGGAGAAGATGAGGCCGACGGAGAGGCGCACTCGGGCAGGGAGTTTGGGAGAGAGGGAGACGATGTGGCGACGGGAGAGAGAGATAGGGGAGAGGGGTGAGTCGGGCTGGGCCGGTGGAAAGAAAAGAGGGAGAAAAGAGCGGGCCAGGCCGGGCGGAGGTGGACCGGGGAAGGAAATGCGGGAGGAGGTGGGCCGGGAGGAAAATTTGGCCCGGGAGAGAAAAAGGAGATGGGGAGGGAGAAAAATAAGTGGGACGAAATTGAAAGGCTGGCCCAAAAATAAGGAGGTAAGATTTTGAGAGGGGTTCCAAAATTTGAAAAGATTGAATTGAATTTGAAATTGGAATTTTGAATGGAGGTTTGAAACATAAACCCGAGTTTAAAGGAAGTTTGGAGTTTCTAGAATTTTAAGCGGCAAACGAAAATCGAAAACCGAGTAGAGTCACTATTTATCGTCCGAAAATGAGACGTCACATCATTACAATTATATACAAGGCACCCTGCATGTGGAGCAATTCTCGGGAAAAATGCTGCCACTAAGAAAATAATCCGAATGAAAACAGCTACAGAATTTTCCGATTAATAGTCATGTCGGCAGAGTAGTATATAATACATCAATACATAAATAGATGGCCTTGTATTGAAAACAGAGCAAAGAAAAAAAAACAGAGCAGGATTGATCATTCAGATTCACCGGTTAGAAGCCTCTTGAAAAAAAAGGGAACGTCTATGCTTAAGGTGATTGAAAAAAAATTTATCTATCAATCACCTTTCTTAACTATAAGATTTTGATCTAATAACAACCACAAGTTTCTGTGTTGAGATAAATTTTTTCCTAAACTAGAGAAAAATAAATGTAGGTGAATCCTACAAATACAAAAAAGAACTAAAAGTTATAGAGAAATGTGCTAAAATTACATACGATTTGTTACTGTAATTTTATATTTGGTCTAATGTAACTGTAAATAACTTATAGATTAAAAAATTCAGACAACTAAAAATTAACAAACCCGCTTGAAAAAAGATTCATGGTCTGCCAAAACGATATTACGATACCATCACACCGTCCGTGGCAAGCTTACCGCCATCCGACTCCGAGATGCCACGTGCCACCGGATAGCAAATTCAGCATCGGCAATTGTCACATGCACGACCCCATCCGACTCCGAGAGAGAATGCTCTCACAAAAGCATGAACTACCCACACTGCCGCGCGCTCCCCACGTCGTCTTCGATCTCTTCTTCTCCCTACCCGCCCGCGGCTGTCTCTCTATATATATACCGCCATGCGCACCTCACACGCTGCACACACACACACACACAGAGCACTCGTTGTTCACATAACCCACAGTCCCACACTGCCTGGTGCGTGCATGTGCTTGCCCAGCCGCTAATACAGCCCTTAATTAGGCACGAGAAGATACTGGCCACACAAAGCAAGAAAGCGTCCGATTCGATCGCCTTGGTCTAGTTTCCTTTCTTGCCCCATTTGGTGACGGACCGGTTAGCCCGGCCAAATCGTCCCGGATCGATCGACCGATATATATGGGGACGGCGGCCGGCGACGACGACCGACGCCACGTGACGTTCCATGCCGCGGCGGAGGGGGTGAACCTGTCGGCGAGGCGGCCGTTCTCGGAGGCGGTGCGGTCGGACCTGGCGGAGACGTTCTTCCCCGACGACCCGTTCCGGGGGTTCGGGGCGCTGCCGCCGCCGGCGAGGGCGTGGGGAGCTCTCAAGTACTTCGTGCCGGCGCTGGAGTGGGCCCCTCGGTACGGCATCGGCAAGTTCAAGTACGACCTCCTCGCCGGCGTCACCATTGCCAGCCTCGCCATCCCCCAGGGCATCAGCTACGCCAAACTCGCCAACCTCCCGCCCATCATTGGCCTCTGTGCGTGCCAACACTTCGTTCTTGCTTTCGCACGTACGTCTTCGCCGCGCGCGGAGACGTGGACGTACGTTGATTTGCATACGAGCGCATTGCGTGCGCACCGATTAATTAATCGTCGTTACGTTTGGATTGTGTTTTTACAGATTCCAGCTTCGTGCCGCCGTTGCTGTACGCGGTGTTCGGCAGCTCGAACAACCTGGCGGTGGGGACGGTGGCGGCGGCGTCGCTGCTGCTGGCGTCCATCATCGAGACGGAGGTGACGGCGGAGGAGAACCCGCAGCTGTACCTGCAGCTCTTCTACACCGCCTCCTTCTTCACCGGCGTCTTCCAGACTGCATTAGGCGTCTTCAGGTACGTGGTAAATTTCTCTATAACTAATTAATCTATCTATAACTGATCGGATTCTTCATTACTCTGTTTCTGGTTAATTAACGTGGTAAACTTTAATCCTAACTTTTAAATTTTCATTGTTGGTTGGTGAAGGTTAGGGCTAATAGTGGATTTCCTGTCGCGGTCGACGATCACCGGGTTCATGGGCGGCACGGCGACGATCATCATACTGCAGCAGCTCAAGGGCCTGCTGGGGATGAAGCATTTCACTCCCAAGACCGATCTCATCTCCGTCCTTCTCTCCATCTTCCATTACAGACATGAGGTGATCGGTTACTACTTTTTTTGGGTTATCTTGCCCATATTTCTCCTCTGCACTTGAATAGGAGGAAAAGTTGGCTCGCTCTTTGCTTCTACACTACTTTTCCCGGTTTTTCTGGGCCTTTAAGTTTTTTTCTTCTTAGAAATAGTTGGCTGACCCTGAGTTGCAACAGAAAACACATGGTATTCAACGTAAATGTATTTTTTGGCATCATTAAGAGAGTAAATACAACACTCACATACACTTGGTAAACAATACATATGAATAGCAAAAGTGAAAGCAGCAACTACGTATACCATAGGATTCACTTTGAATGTTATCCTTTGTTTAACAACTCTGGCACGTACACTTTCTGTTCTGCTGCCCTCAAATCTTTGTACCTTATGTTTTCTAAAATGTGTAACTCAGCTGAGAAATTTGATCAGATAAATTCCAATGACAACACCCTTACTGATTGAGAGTTCAATGCAGTAGTTAGAATGGTTTTGCAATTAAGAAAATCATATAATAAAAGATGTTTTTGGGATCACATATTAGATGCGAAAATGAAACGTCGGTCAAACAAAAATCATGGCAAGACTGATGACAACGTTTTTTTTTCTTAAAATTCTAGCATCATTGTTAAATTTCATCAAACAAGCTTCAACATAGACTAATGACACATTGACGGTTAGATGCAGAGAGAAAGTAGGTAAACTGAATTTGTGCCAATATAGCAAAAACAAGGAGAAATTAAGGTGCTAAATATGATTATTAAGAATAGCAAAAACCTTGCTTCAACCGCCACAACGCTAGCGCATGAGCGCCATCGACGGGGCAAGGGAGCAAGATCGAGGGAGGAGGATGGCCGGCGAGCGCGCGAGGTGTAGAAGAGGAGGAGAGGAGCGAACCTCGCCGAGCGAGGAAAGGGGCGCGAGGCGTGGGGATCGAGGGGAACAGGAGGGGAGGGGATGGCCTGGGATATTAGGGTTTCCGTTAGAGGCTCTTCACGCGATCCTGGCCGTTCGCTGCGTGTGTGGGACGATTATTCTGCTGCAAACAGTAAACTCTTTCTTTTTATCAGTTGATGTCCGATAAATAACTGCTAAAAGTAGCATGCAGCTACTGGAGGGAAGTTGTTGCAACTAGCAACCGCTTGAGTAACTTCTTCCGAGGAATTAACAGTCGAGGAGAGAGAAAAACTACTCCAAGTAGTATCCACTTATTGTTTGTTCCCGCAACTAAGATTTTCTCGAATTAAAATAGTAACTGGATCGTTTCAGGGTTAACAATTTCTGAACAAAACAAACGTGCATCAATGATGTACGGACAAACAGTATGTTTTGCTGTCACTGGATCTTGTCCGTATAAGAAAAGACCCAATTATTGTTGGATCCTGCAATTTGTACAGTAGTACATCAGTTGCGTGCGTCGAGGAAATGTCGTGATTGTTTTTGTACAGCGCCGTAACTTTCTGAACACTGTACCTTGGTGACCTTGGTCAATGTGATATATATAGACTACAATTATCCATGTCCATTGTGCACGTCAGAATCATCAGACGCTAACATCTGACGTGTAGCATGTTCGTTTTTATTCCAGACAAATGATTTCTGCGTGGAAAATGCAGGCGTAAGATTCTGAACTGAACATCTTCTTTTCATATTTGCAGTGGAAATGGCAGAGTGCAGTTCTTGGCATATGCTTCCTCTTGTTCTTGCTCTCAAGTAAGCACCTGGTAAGTGGGGATTTATACGATGGAATCTAGTTAAAAGAATACGCTACCCTTATCCACTGCTAATATTTAAAATGTCAGACTTTTGTTCATGTGAGCTGATTTGCAAAATTTTCAGAGAAGGAAAATGCCAAAGTTGTTCTGGGTGTCGGCCATTGCGCCTTTCATGGTTGTCGTCATCGGAGGCGTCTTCGCTTTTCTTGTCAAGGGAGAGGAGCATGGCATCCCAATAGTAGGTCGCCCATTGCAAGATGTTCATTTACTTTGGCGCCCTCTGAAAAAAATACTTCGGGATGTTCAGACTTCAGAGCCACATTTTTTTTTCAGTGCCTGACTACATGCTGAACGCTGCGTGCAACAGGTTGGTGACTTGAAGAAAGGGCTCAATCCTCTCTCCATTTCACAGTTGGCATTCGAGGCCAAGCACGTAAAGACGGCCGTGAAAGCAGGTCTCTTGTCTGGGATCCTAGCACTGGCAGTACGAACATGATTTTGACTCACCTCTCAATCACGAAATTTTCGATGTTTTCACTGCGGCAAGCGTTCTCATCGACGTACATCGATTGCTCTTAGGAAGGAATAGCCGTTGGCCGAAGCTTGGCAATGGTGAAAAATGAACAAATTGACGGGAACAAGGAGATGATCGCGTTCGGCATCATGAACATTGCCGGTTCTTTCACCTCTTGTTACCTCACGACAGGTATAAACTAGCCTCTGCAACTTCTGTTCAGAAGTGATATGTGCTGTCTTATCTTTGCTGACTGACAGTGAGTTGTTTCAGGGCCGTTCTCGAAGTCGGCGGTGAACTTCCACGCCGGGTGCAAGACGCCGATGTCGAACGTGGTGATGTCGGTGTGCATAATGCTGGTGCTGCTGTTCCTGGCTCCTCTCTTCAAGTACACCCCCCTGGTGGCGCTCTCTTCGATCATCGTCGTCGCCATGATCGGGTTGATCAAGGTCAAGGAGTTCTGCCACCTCTACAAGGTCGACAAGTTCGACTTCTGCATCTGCATGGTCGCTTTCGTGGGTGTCGTCTTCTTCACCATGGTCATTGGCCTCAGTGCATCAGTAAGCATCTACTACCATGCATGTGCTCTACATATTTCCATTTACTCGGTAAATTTTCCTTATACTAGTGTCATGTGACTCATGTTTCCCTGCACAATATTGATGTACTCCATTTCTGTTCATCTGCAGGTAGGCTTGTCAGTACTCAGGGCATTGTTGTATATGGCTAGGCCTACCACTTGCAAGCTCGGAAGCATAGCGGGGAGCGAGACCTTCCGCGACATAAAGCAATACCCGTATGCCAAGAGCATTCCCAACATCCTCGTCTTGCAGTTGGGTTCTCCTATCTATTTCGTCAATGCGGGTTACTTGCGCGAAAGGTGAGCACAATACATGGTACTAGAAACCATTGTTCTCCTACCTACCGTTTGGGTTTTGGATCTTGTCATGTAATGAGATGTTAATCTACCGTGTTCCTTTAGGATTTTGAGATGGGTGGAGGACGAGGAGAACGTTTGCAAGGAAGGCGGGCAAGATTTGCAATACGTGATTCTTGATCTTGGTGGTATGACCAAATATTTAGTTCTCCCATTTCAGCTCTTTTCATCCGTCTCATGACTGATCCTACGGAGTTCAGGTCAAAAATCTTTAGCTTGACATGTCTGAACATTGTAGGCGTGACTTCAATCGACAACACGGGAATCAGTATGCTAGGAGAAGTTCACAAGAACCTCGACCGGAAAGGGATCAGGGTAAACTAAACCCCAATATTACAACTTATTACTACTGCTCATTCTGAACCTTAGTTGCAGAATGTGATCAGTAAGTACACATGTTTGATCACTGCAGATAGCTCTGACAAATCCCAGGCTAGAGGTGACAGAGAAGCTGGTGCTGTCTGGATACATCAAGGACATCATAGGGGAGGAGTGGGTGTTCCTGACCGTCAAGGACGCCATCACCACATGCCGGTACGCGCTGCAGAGGTCCAGAAGCAAGGGAGAAAACGAAGTATAGCTTTCGTGGACATTGCCGTACGTTTAGGGAGTGTAGCTGTAGTACACTGTAGATATTGTTGTGGCAGGCGTGTCCCCTTAGCATGAGTAGAAAGATTCAGGGCTGCGAGTAACGATTCTATCACATAGATTGGATGTCTCATGTGTCTGGGTTGTCTCTGCATGTGCTGAATTGTATCAAGATAGGTTCAGGGTCTTTGTAAGGGGGAATAGTGAGGCGGATGGAAGAAGTGTTCATGTATAAACCAATTTAGATTATGATGTTACAGCGAATCTCTGAAATCTGCTTGTATCAGGGTGGCGTTGCAGAATGTGGAAGAAAGGGTTGTTCAATTGCTAGAAGAATAAATCACGCTCCTGTATCAGTGATGAAAGCCATGTAGATGAGTATTTTCATGGACTGCATCAGCGTCCTTCTAAACAACATAACAAGAGAACCGGTCCAAAAGGAAAGGACGTATGGTCATCACAGAAATAAATGTCTGTCACTCTGTCTCTTAGATTTTTCCACTGAATTTCTTGGAGGAGACTGAACTAATGTACAGATATTACACCGATTATGTTGCTGATTTTTTCGTTACCTTATCTGGTTTATTTTTTAACTGTTTTGAAACGTATATCCGGTTTTCCTATAGGCACGTGGAATTAAAAAAATGCAGCTTGGCCTGATTTCAGCGTGTTGCATGCATGAAGCGTAGTTAACTGTCATGACCACGAAAACACGACTAAGAAGCACAGAGTTACAGAGTACTAACCTCTCGGGTTTTGGCCAAGCAATTTTCGGAACTGTGCTGTGCATATACCACCATCCATCGAGAACTTTTTATTTCACCATGTATCGATAGACAAGCACAGTGTAAGTCCATCACTTCCAAATTGCAGGACAGACTCTCACAACAAGACATCAAGAAAGCTTTTATTTTTATTCCCCGCCTGAACTATGTAGCCAGATAATATCTGTCTGTCCTCCAACCAGCCTGATCCTCCAGGCTCCAGAAGTCCAGCTCTCATGGGGCTGCTTCCCTCCCAGTGCCGTCGAACTTGCCCTGGCCGTCACCGCCGGCAGCAGCAGCCACGCCCATGTCTGTCAAGATTCAGCAGAAGCACCCACAAGAAAGGAGTGACAAGTCAGGCAAACAGACTCGCAGAAAACACATGATCTAGGCATTGAGTCAGCTGACAAAGCTCAAATACGGGAAGTCGGGAAGGAGAACTCACTGGGGCCAAAACGACGAGGACATCAACCCTAAGAATGTAATCACTACTTCGACCGGTTGTACGACGTCCTCTACTTCAACCACATCTTTTTCAATTAAACTTTTGACCACAACAATATCATATTCCCCAATTGGACCGAGCTATTTCTACTTCTACGAGCCGAGTTACGTCTACATGTCATGGTGCTGCGTCACCAATTGTTGGCACACGGGCTATATAATATATGGATCGACTTAGCCCATAAGGCCTGTATGCTAGCCGACCACCCTAGGGAGGTTGTGCTGTTCACATGAACAGTACCCCATGAGCATTACCACCGGCCCTAGGGTTCCCACCTCCTGGCTGCACTCCTCACATAGGAGCCGCTGCCCCTTTAGCAAAATTCGGGTTTGTTGATTGAAATTTAGCTTTACTACTTTATACTTTGTCATCTTGTTCGGCGAGATCAACATCGACATTATCTTCGGAATCCCACTTATCAATACAATTTCAATTCCTATTCGCAATTTTAGATTGCTTATTTATCTTGCTCTTACGTGCTTCTTCAGTGTATACAAGAATTGATCTTCATGATTAGGTCATCCGGGTATTCGTACACGGTTGATTACGACTTGTCGAGCAGTTCACCGATTGCGTGATTTCGGGCCTTGCGAGTTCGTAGCCAGGATCATGAGAGTTGAGCGACTTCTACCAAATTTACCTTCTCATCGAAAGATCATGTTAAATCAGGACCTCTGTGGTTCATCAAGTGGTATCAGAGCTTCCGTTGTTCGGTGAGAAATCAATACTCATAGTTGTAGATTCGTTCTTGCATCCTAGAGTCTAGAAAAATGCCAAAAAAATCACACCCCCCGAACCATCTTTGTGTCTTGCATTGTTCTTTTCAGTTTTGCATCCTTGAATCGTAGATTGTATTGTCCTGTCTAACTCGCAGGTCTTCATCTCAATTGGTTCTGGTGTGAGTAACCATCTTCTTTTGCTTAGCTTATTCTTTGCATCCTCGTTCTGGTTTTTTTGGCATTTTTCTAGACTCTAGGATGCAAGAACGAATCTACAACTATGAGTATTGATTTCTCACCGAACAACGGAAGACCCTGCGGCAGGGTCTTCCTCATCCCCTGCCACGCCTCCCCATCCTCTGTCGCGGCAAGCAAACCCTCTGCCGCGGCAACCCTTGGTTCCTGCCGCCAACCTTGTTATAATTAAGTGAGAAACCCTAGAATTGGTTTCGGGTTTAAGAGAGGGAAAAAATAGGGAAAAGGGGAAAAGGAGAAGAAAAAAAACATAAGGAGAAAAAAGAGAGAAAAGTGTCCATCTTTCTAAAAATTGAAACCTTTGTCAGATTTTTGCCAAAACAAGCGAAAATTGGTGGAGTCCTTCTACATCTATCCACAAGTTTCCACAAAACAAATTAGCAAGTTTGCCCCACGGGTTTGAACGATATAGCAGTTTCAATTTGAACTCGAGTCCGAGTATGTTTTCGTTCTTGAGACACCTTCAGTAAAACAGGCATAATTTTTGTATACGGTGTCCGTTTTTTACGTTCTTGTGCTCGTTGGAAAGCTAACAACGAGATGCATCTAATAAAATTAACCGGCTTGTGCCATTCATCCTCTAAGACCCCCAAAATCGGCCATCTTTGACTATGAATTCCTGTTGTGAGTTTTCATATCCTGTTTTTGCCGATTCTTTCGGAATTCCCTTCAGAATTTGGGGTTCGCCTCAACTACAAAGTTGTAGATCTCGTAGAAACCATTCAAACGAGCATATATAAGCCATATAAAACTTTACTATTTCATCTTTTGAGACTATATGTTGATTACTACTTAAACTAGAGAGCTATTTACATTGCACGTTATACTATTTTTTGTGCTCTATATCGTGTGAACAATCTTGTGTGCTCTAGACACAAGTTTGAGTAGTTTTCTAGCGTCTATCCTAGCACCTAGTGTGAGATTTTCGTTTGCATACATCAGGTCTCATTGATCCTTGCTTGTGCACTCATTCCTTGTTGCCCCCTTTGGCTTGCTTTAGACTAGGACCAGCACTTGTGACTACTATTTTGAACTACTTTTTAACTTTGCATACTGATTTGAACAATTGCTACTCCTTTGCTACATACCAGCCTTCCGAGCTCCACTTCTTACTAACTCAGTAGGCACCGTTCCTCGCAATGGTTGGGCTATTCACAAGTGAGGGTATTATGAACCAACCACTGGTTGTACCACTTCCTTGCTGCATTGGTAAGATCTTGTAAGAACTTGGTATAAACTTGAGTGTGAGTGACTTTTGAGTCTCCATAATCTAGTAGTTGATAGGGACATATACGCTGTGATTTGTTCTTTATTTTCTACTAACAATGGCATGCAGATCTACATATGGTGGAAACAACAACGACCACTCTTTGGAGTATACGAGTGAGGGACCTTTCACACCTCGCACGAGAGAGATCGTGCAGCACATTGAGAACTTGCTCGGTGAGAGCATTCACAATGTCTTGGATAAGATCAACGCAACCTCGCGGCGCTACACACGCGCGTTGCGTTCCTCGAACGTTGGCCACTTGCTGAAACCACGGCCCAGGGTGAGCCAATAGTCGAGGACTCTCCTGCTGGCCGCACACCACCTGCTGCTCACTCTTGGGTAGATGAGGTGGAAGAAGAAGATGTGAACAACTACACTGCTAACACGAAAACCGATGGATTCAATGTTCACAATAATCGTAACCATCGTCGGTTTCGCCACAATCGTCAAGGTATGGGAAGAAATCAACGTGAGGTATGTGATCATAATGATGCAGTTGATAAAATTAAATTCATTATACCGACTTTTGCTGGAAAATATGATCCTGATGCTTATCTCACATGGGACTTAACCGTAGAACAAAAATTTAATTGTCATGAATTCACTGAAGATAAAAAAAAGTTAAGGCTGCTAGTAGTGAGTTTGTTGATTTTGCCTCTATTTAGTGGAGTGGATATGGTCGTACTCATCAGGACATACCTAGAACATGGAATGCTTTGAAGACATCAATAAGACATATATTTATATCGTCATATTATTCACGTGATTTGCTTAATAAATTAAAACGCGTAAGACAAGGTAGTAGTTTTGTAGAGGATTATTATTAAGAATTACAAACTGGTTTGTTGTATTGTGGTTTAGATGAAACTGAAGATGCTAAGATGGCTAGTTTTTTTGGGAGGTTTAAACCAAAAAAATCAGGACATACTTGATTATAAGGAATACAGTTCTATCACTCGTTTGTTTCATCTTGCTTGCAAAAGCAGAAAGAGAAGTGCAGGGTCGACAATCTCGCTTTAGGGGTAATTTTGGAGGATCTTTTGCAGGTCGGCCAATGCAGCAACAATACATGACACCTTCCTCCACTTCTGGCCGTGATGCACTCTCCTCAAGCCGTGTGCCCCCTACTGCTCCTTCCACTCCTGCACATGTTCCTAATGCAAGCAAACCAGTAAAGGTACAAGTCCCCACTAAAAGTGTTTTTTCCATTGCTTCTACAGGGCGATCCAGAGATGTATAATGTCAACGTTGCAAAGGATTTGGACACTTGATGCACAATTGTCCAAGTCAGCGAGCTTTACTTATCAAGGACAATTATCAGTACACTTCAGCTAGCGATATTGAGAAAGAACATGTTTTGGTTGCAACTAACAATGCAAGTGATGACATTGAGGAAGAACAATTAGGCCACAAGGCATCTGACAAGTACCAAAGCCTAGTTAATCAGCGTTTGCTAAGTGCTCAAATGGAGATTGCTGAATAAAATCAACGCCACACCTTGTTTCAATCAAAGTTCATCATCAAGGAACGTTCATGTAGAGTCATCATCAATGGCGGAAGTTGCAACAACCTTGCTAGCACATACATGGTCGAAAAGCTTGGCTTGACCACAACTCAACACCCTCATCCTTACTACATTCAATTGTTGAATTCTTGTGGTAAATTGAAGGTGACTAAACTTGTGCGCGTATATTTTTCTATTGGATTATATCATGATTATGTTGATTGCAATGTTATACCTAGGCAAGTATGCTCATTATTATTAGGTAGACCTTTACAATATGATAGATATACTGAACATCATAGTAGATCTAATCATTATACTTTCATATATAAAGAAAAATAATAATTTTACTTCCAATGTCTCCTTCTGCCATATTAAATGATGAATTAGAAAGGACTAAGAGTACAAGTAAGGAGAAGAGAAAAGATGATCATAATATTACAGCTCCAAGTGAAATTAAATTTAAAGCTCCTGTTATGTTAGGTACAAAATCTGATTGCATTGACTTGGAAAAACATAAATCTAAATGCTATACTATGATTTACAAAGAATCTTTGTGTCCATTAAAAGATATGCATGTTTCTATGCCTCCTATTGCTACTAACATTTTGCAGGAAAGTGACGACTTGGAGAAAAAGATTGAGTCGAGGATGACTCAAATTCAAGAAAAGGAGAATGATGAGTACATCAACCCTAAGGATGCAACCAGTACTTCAACTCACTGTACGACATCCTCTACTTCAACCACATCTTCTTCAATTGGACTTTCGGCCACAACAATGCCATATTCCCCAATTGGATCGAGCTACTTCTACTCCTACGAGCCGAGCTATGTCTGTAAACCATGATGTTGCGTCTATATGTCATGGTGCTGCGTCACCAATTATTGGCCCACGGGCTATGTAATGTATGGGCTGACTTAGCCCACGAGGCCCGTATGTTGGCTGGCCACCCTAGGGAGGCCGCACTGTTTATGTGAACAGTACCATCGGCCTTAGGGTTCCCACCTCCTGGCTGAACTCCTCATATAGGAGACGCCGCCCCTTTAGCAAAATTCAGATTTTGTTGATTGAAGTTTAGAATTCCTATTTTATACTTTGTCCTCTTGTTCGGCGAGATCAACAACGATATTCTCTTTGGAACCCCACTTATCAATATAACTTCAATTCATATTCGCAATTTCAGATTGCATATTTATCTTCTTCTTGCGTGCTTCTTCGGTGTATGCAGGAATTGATCTTTATGATCAGATCATCTAGGTATTCGTGTACAGTTGATAACGACTTATCGAGTAGTTCAACGATTGTGTAGTTTCGAGCCTTACGAGTTCGTAGCCAAGATCGTAAGAGTTGAGCGACTTCTACCGAATTTACTTTCTTATCAAAAGATCAGGCAAAATTAGGACCTTCGTGGTACATCAAATAATATCATCATGTGCCATCACGTCAATTGTAGTCTTGTTCGAGCATTTTTTGGAGCATGTACGACGACAATACGCTTTGCCACTTTTGAGCTTGCACTTGATGTAGCATTTGCAGTATCACTCATCATGATCCCCTAGCGTGGCTTGTAACAAGAGGAAGGAGATCAGCATGACTACAGTGAGGGCCCTGAGCCTTGCATTACGAGGTGCCATCGTGCAAGCTAGTTCATAAATCACGGGTGGAAGAGAGCGGGGATTTGGATGCGGAGAAGTGTGTGATGGGCGTCTGAATTTTTAGCACAACAACGTTGCACTGTTCATGCAGTGGAACTGGAACCTTGTGACTCTGCCCATTTTTTGTGGATTGATTTGCGTTGGATCTTCGATGAATGGCATATATCCATGCACCACAATGGCTAGCTTCACTACGATTGTTATGGCCAATTTGTACTCCTCTAGTATCGCACACTCCATATGAATTATTATGATCTTTGGGTCATAAGTGAACGATGAAAGAGATATACAACTGAAGAACAGTTTAAGAAATCTCACTTTAGATTGTTGGTGTTGGGGGAGGGTCCCGCGCAACCTTGAGCCACCGGTGACCTCATGAAAGCATGACGCCCCGGACGGGGTACGGAGACCAACCTCGAACGGGTCTTGACGAGGATTAAAACCTCTATTTATTATTTAGTATATAGAGACCATACGTCTTCATGGTCGTAAACCCTAAGGCTAACGACCTCACTGGTCGTAAGAATTTTAGAGGTTACATAGTACCCAATCTGGTCGAACATGGTTCCAAACCTAGTCTTCGACCAGTCAAATGCTCACAAGGTTTTGAACTGATATCTGGATCCACGACCAGACATATGTTTTACCGTGTGACGAATGGAACATGTGCTATATATTCCATACCACGCGATGCTACGATACTGGAGTACGGTTACATGACTCATTGACATATAACCGCACAATAGTTGATACATTATCAACTGACACATCTCTTTGACTAGACGCGTTGCTTCCCGAACAGGCGTCTCCTCCAGAGACAACTGCCAACCCTTCATCAACTACATAAGGAGAAATGCGATCAAGTTAAGGGGCCTAATAAAGTGAAGATCATTTGGGAGACACTCTCAAGAGCCTTGTATTCCTGAATTAGTCTTTAGTCTAAGTTATATACACTCTTTGTAATAGCCAGTTCAAAGCAATAAAGAGCAGTCTCACTACTTTCTAGAAGATACGCGTCATTTTCCTCTTTTCATTCATATATTCATAAGATCGGCGATTTGATCGTCGACAGGTCTGGAAATCGATCCCGGACAGGGCCCGGAGACCAACCCCCCGTCCGGAGACCAACCTCGAATCACGTCTAAGGTTGGTCCGTTCGGGGCGTCATGCTTTCATGAGGTCGTCGTCGGCTCGAGATAGCGCGGAGACCCTCCCCCAACAGTAGCCCCTCGCCGATCTGGGTGATCGTCAACCGCATGCCTGGGTTGGCACACCGACTTGTAAAATGGGTCGGCGCGTGGCTTCGGGTTGACGATTCCATTGGTAACCTGCGACCCACTCCAACACTATGTTAATCTACCTTAGCAGTTGGCATGCACCCCAAGGTGGGTTCCGTTGGTCTTCACTGAAGGGTCGCTGCTCCGCCAGGACAATTTTAGGTCATGTCGGGGGTTCACCATCGCGTGAAAAAGGGTGTGGGGTCACATATAGTCATGGGATCACTCGTTGGCTGGGCGAGACGCTAAAGTTACATGGAGGAGTTATTGACCCATGACTTTCGAGGTGTGAAGATACGAGTTGAAGTGCCAAGCCCGACTTGATTGGGCATGGTCGAGGGATAGCCCTTGAGGACCAGCAGAATGCCGATGTGAAAAGGTTAACTCGCGTGAACATGCAACAACGAGCATGACCAACTTGTTAGTCTGAGACGCGTGACACCCTCAAGTGAACAGACTGTTACGTGCAAACGCGTCCAGACGTGAATAGGTGCACCTCTTGTCCGTGGTGCGATGGTGGCCTTAAAACATGGGAGGCCGATAGACACGCACACATCAATTGGTACGAGCTCGATGGGCGACATTGAGTTGGATGACACATTAAGATGAGGTCAGTCGATGTATGTCAACGCGCCAAGATGTGCAAGGCCGGCACGTGCCCAAGGCCAACTTAATGAGGCTTGGCCCTCGAGGTGAGGGGATATGCGCTAGGGTGTTATTTGTTCGACCCACCGAGACATGGCACGCGAAATGGGATGGCACGCGTCGAGGTGCCATGTGCTCGACTCACGAAGACTTGGCCTACGAAGCAAGGAGCACTTGATGCAGAGCTATGTTCGACAAAGGGAGTGCTCTCGAGGCTGGTCACACCGCACCAAGGCGACATGTTGGCGCTCTCCAAGGTACAACCACTAATAAAAGGGGATCACTTAATCAAGGAGACTCCAATAGAGCCGAGATGGGTTCGGTCGAGAGAGTGTCGTTGAGGTCAAGTTGTATCATATCGAGGTGAAGCCATTGAGGAGTAATCGAGATGGCTGGAACCTCACCGTCTCCCATCGAGGCCGAGTCGTGCCATGCCGAGGCGAAGGCTCGAAGCACTTGATGTTGGTGGGTTGCCTGCGGAGCGAGCGAGTAGGCTTGCAGCGAAGTGCATGCTAATCGACTCACCGAGGGGTCTCCCTTGGTGCGAATGGGTGTACGTCGAAGCGCTTGTAGTTGGAGTTGGGGGCTGAGTGATAAGGAGGACATGTGCATTGAAGCACCAGATACTTGGCTTGCTTGAGGCATGACATTGCGCGGAGTGCTCAACTCACCGAGGCGTGGCCTTGGATGGAAGGAGCTGGCTTTTCTAACTTGTTGGTTGGTTCTCATTGACGGGGTAAGTTATTACCCCATCTCCCATCGAGAAAAAAAACTTAGCACTCGAGACGGGGCTCGAGAGCGCTTTGAGGTTGTGGAGAGACTACAACGTCGTCGTCTCCCATCAAAAAAACTTAGCACTTGAGACGGGGCTCGAGAACGCTTTGAGGTTGTGGAGAGGCCGGAATGTCGCCTTCTCCCATCGAAAAAAAACTTAGCACTCGACGCGGGGCTTGAGAGCGCTTTGAGGTTGTGGAGAGGCCGAAACATCGTCATCTCCCATCGAAAAAACTTAGAGCTTGAGGCGAGGCTCGAGAGCGCTTCTCATGTTGGGAGGCTGGAAGATCGCCGTATCCTATAAAAAAACTTAGCGCTCGAGACACGGCTCGAGATCACTTTGAGGTTGTGGAGAGGCCGAAACATCACCGCCTCCCATCGAGAAAACTTAGCGCTTGAGACAGGGCTTGAAAGCGCTTTGAGGTTCTGAAGAGGCTGGAACGTCGTCGTCTCCCATTTAAAAAACTTAGCGCTCGAGACAGAGCTCGAGAGAGCTTTGAGGTTGTAGGGAGGCCGCAACATCGCCGTCTCCCATAAAAAACTTAGCGCTCGAGACGGGGCTCAAGAGCGCTTCACATGTTAGGAGGCTGGAACATCACCGTCTCCCATCGAAAAAACTTAGCGCTCGAGACAAGGTTCAAGAGAGCTTTGAGGTTGTGGAGAGGCCAAAACATTGTCGTCTCCCATCGGAAAAACATAGCGCTCGAGACGGGGATCGAGAACACTTTGAGGTTGTGGAGAGGCCGGAACATCACCGCCTCCCATCGAAAAAACGTAGCGCTCAAGACGAGGCTCGAGAGTGCTTTGAGGTTGTGGGAAGGCCGGAACATCGTCATCTCCCATCGAAAAAACTTAGCGCTCGAGATGGGGATCGAAGGCGCTTTGAGGTTGTTGAGAGGTCAGAACGTCGTCGTCTCTCATCGAAAAAACTTAGCGTTCAAGATGGGGCTCGAGAGCGTTTGTGTCTACCTACTCGACCCTGAAGGGTGAGGACAAGTCCAGACTAGGTTAAGTCTACTCTACCAAGGATCGGTGAGTATGTGTTCACTCTAGGGCTGGCTATCGAGCTTCATTCGAAATTGACATAGTTTGACTTAAAATCATTTTATTTATTGTTGAAGTGGTAATTTTAAAAGTGAGCTAACAAGCCACTATCGAGCTGAGTCTCATTAACCTTTTTTCATTCCAAATTGACCCATTTCAATTTTAACCAATTAACCAATTAACTATTGTAATTGAATCAATTTTGATTCGAGCCCATAACGAGCTTTGTTGCTAGCCCTAGTTCACTTGTTCTACCCCGGGGGGCAAGGATGTGGCCACTCAAAGCCAGACGACGTGGTTCGTGGAGCGGGGAGTGCCTGACCAACCGAGGTGTGGCCTTCAGGTGCGATGGCAAGCGGCGGAGCACTAAACTCGACGCATTGAGGTGAAGCCATCGAGGTAGGGAAGTGAGTCTTACTTGCGCACTCAGCCCCAAAGGGTGAGGCTTTTGCTAGCACACTTGGCCCTAGAGGGTGGGTCTTTCTCGCGCACTCGTCCTCGGAGGGTGAGTCTTTTGCTGGCGTACTCGGCCTCGGAGGGTGAGTCTTTCTCGCCCACTCGGCCCCAGAGGGAGAGTCTTTTGTTGGTGCACTTGGGCCGGGGGTGAGTCTTTCTAGCACACTCGGCCTCGGAGGGTGAGTCTTTCGTTGCGCACCCAGCCCCGAAGGGTGAGTCTTTCTCTACTCGAACGAGGCAAAGCCATCGAGGCCGAGTTGAACCACGCCAAGGCCAAGCCATCGAGACGTGTCGTGGCTTGCCAAGGTGAATCCATCGAACTAAGGGAAGCCCCTAGTCGAGTAGATGCCGTAGAGGAGGAGCGAAGTTTGACCGAAGAAAGACCGTCGAGACCGAGTTGAACCACGCCAAGGTAAAACCATCAAAGAATGTTGGGGTTCACCGAGGTGAATCTGTCGAATTAGGGGAAGCCCCTAGTCGAGAAGACACCATCGAGGCAAAACGAAGCTCGACCGATGTAGATTCATCAAGGCTAAATTGAACAACTTCGAGTCCGAGCCATTGAGGCATGTTGGGGCTCACCGAGGTGACTCGGTCGAGCTAGGAGGAGCATCTAGTCGAGGAGATACCATCGAGGCGAAGCAAAGCCCGGCTGAGGCAACGCCATCGGGGCCGAGTTGAACCACACTGAGGCTGAGCCATCGAGGTGTGTTGGGGATCACCGAGGTGACTCCATCGAGCTAGGAGGAGCCCCTAGTCGAGGAGAGACCATCGAGGCGAAAGCCAAGCTTAGCTGAGGCAACACTGTTAAGGCCGAGTGGAACCATGCTGCGGCTGAGCCATCGAGGTGTGTTGGGGCTCGCCGAGGTGAATCCGTCGAACTAGGGGGAGCCCCTAGTCGAGGAGACACCATCGAGACGAAATGAAGTTCGACCGAGATAAGGCCATCGAGGCCAAATTGAACCATGAAAGCCATCGAGGTGTGTTGGGGTTCACCTAGGTGAATCTGTCGAACTAGGGGAAGCCCCTAGTCGAGGAGACACCATCAAGGCGAAACAAAACTCGACCGTGGTAGATCCGTCAAGGTCGACTTGAACCACGCCGAGGCCGAGCCATTGAGGCTGTTGGGGCTCATCGAGGTGAATTCGTTGAACTAGGGGAAGCCCCTAGTCGAGGAGACGCCATTGAGGTGAAACGAAGCTCGGCCAAGGTAGATCCATCAAGGCCGACTTGAACCACGCTGAGGTTGAGCCATCGAGGTATGTTGGGGCTCACCTAGGTGACTCCGACGCTAGGAGGAGCCGTCGAGGCTGAATTGACCCATGCCGAGCCTAAGCCATCGAGGTGTAGTGAAGCTCAGCAGAAGCGAAGCCGACAAGGTTGAGTTGAACCATGTCGAAACCAAACCATCGAGGCGTCTTGGGGTGAGTATTTGGCTCGCGCACTCGGCCCCGAAGGGTAAGTCTTTGGCATGCACACTCGGCCCCGGAGGGTGAGTATTGCTCGCGTACTTGGCCCCGGAGGGTGTCTTTATCGCATACTTGGCCCTGAAGGGTGTCTTTCACTTGTGTACTCAGGGCCAGAGGATGATCCTTTATCGCGTACTCTTGGCTCCAGAGGGTGAGTCTTTATCGCGTACTCGACCTCGGAGGGTGAGTTTGTTTTTGCTCAACCGAGGCAAAGCTGACGAGGCCAAGTTGAACCACACCGAGGCCAAACCATCAAGGCATTTGGGGCTCGCCGAGGTGAATCCGTCGAGCTAGGGGGAGCCCCTAGTCGAGGAGACTCATCTAGGCGAAGCGAAGATGGGCTGAGGCAAAGTCATCGAGGCCGAGTTGTGCCACGCCGAGGCAAGGCTGTCAAATGTGGCGATGGCGTTAACCGATGCGAGAGACCGATGCAAGCCTAGATGCATGCTCTAGGGAGGTGCTTGTCTGGAATAGGTCTAGGACAGGTAGAGATCGAGGTGGGCCCGGACCCAGTCCGGGGTGGGATGACGCCGATGTGAGTTGTGAATTCGTAGCTTGTCGTTACGGTCCCCACAGACGGCGCCAACTGTCGTCGATACGAGATGAGACAGTTAACTTGTGGTACTTCCCGTCGGACGCATCGACTGCCGAGGGTGCGAATGGGACCACAACGAGAATCAAACACCACAATCCATCCTCATGTATTGCATATGTGTAGTAGAAATTACAAAATGGTCTCCTCCCTCCCATTTACATGGAACATATTTATAGAGTGGGAAGGGTAGGCATGCGAAGTTACATCGTTACCCTCGGTACCTAGTTCATCCCGGGGTACTTTCATCCGTTTCGCCAAACGGATCCTATCACCTTCAAGTGGGCCCGCCGATGTGCCGCACCTTGGCGAGGTTAGCCCTTGTTCCCCGTTCGGGTTTGGTCTCCGGACCTCGCTCAATGTGAGTTCGCCGATGTGTTGTACCTCGACAAGGTTGGCCCTGGACCCTGTCCGTGGTTAGTCCCCGGACCTCATCCGATGTGGGTTCGTCGATATATCGTACCTTGGCGAGATTGGCCCCCGTACCCCGTTCAGGGTTGGTCTCCAGACCTCGCCTGAAGTGGGTTCACCGATGTGTTGTAGCTCAACGAGGCTAGCCCCCGGACCACGTCCGGGGTTAGTCCCCGGAACTCGTCTGAAGTGGGTTCGCCGATGTATAGTATCTCGGCGTGATTGACCATCGGACCTGTCCGGGGTTGGTCTCTGGATCTTGCCCGGAGTGGGTTCACCGATGTGTCATACCTCGGCGAGGTTGGCCCTTGGACCTCGTCCAGGGTTGGTCTCCGAACCTCGCCCAGAGTGAGCTCGCCGATGTGTCGTACCTCGGCGAGGTTGGCCCTCGGGCCCGTACAGGGTTGGTCCGCCGATGTGCCGTACCTCGGCGAGGTCGGCTCCCGGACCCCGTCCGAGGTCGGTCCCCGGACCTCATCCGGGGTTGCACATCATGCCTTTGCGGAGTTATCGTCGGCTCGCGGTAGCGCTGGACCCTCCTCCAACAGTTGCACATTTTAGAAGTAGCCCGCGGTCTCAGGTCTCCTAAGAGTAGCTCGATGGAAGAAATGTATATGGACGAGGACACAGATGATAAGGTTCTGCTAGACCACCCAGCAATTAACCTTGTGTATAGCAAGTAATGTTCTGCTTTCAGTAGCGCTCAGAAGTGAAAAGAACAGGACGGCAGCTGCTTTTGTCTTCGCAGTGCCTGGAAATTAACTAGCCTTGGCATACTTCAGATGGCATGTCATAATCCACGGGCCATAAGTATCAACACATGAGAGAGACACGGAACTGATCAACAGCTTAAGAACTCAGTGTGCTGTCACTTACTTATGGAGTGAACTCATTGAAGTGATCGAGTAAAGGTGTGAAAGCGATACCCCTGCAGACCAAGGTTGCGATCAAACAATTATACGCATGGGAAAGTGGCCTTACTGGTTCTTTTCTAGCTGACTCGTATGTTCTTTCATAAATAGTGGGTGAATGAAACCATCTCTGGAATGTGCCAAGATTTTTCTTCCTTTTGGAAAGGAGAATGTGCCAAGATAAACTAACCAAAATTGATCTGATTGGCTTGTTGCATTGATTTGACTTTGGTCCACAGAAAGTTGCTTAGCTCTCAATATTTCACATTGACGGCAACAACGTTCAACAAAACATAAGAAGATCAAGATGCTGTAAGTCGCTTAGCTTCATGAATGATCATGCCATTAGCACGGCACCTCTACCCAACTCCTCACCTTGTTGGCAGCTGCAAAAGGAAAAGTACTCCCGAGTATACGCGATGACATGTGGGGCCACTAGGACCCACGTGCGATTTCATCGCTGCGCCCACTCGTCGGCGTCTTAGCGTCCCAGGATCTATACTACTTAAAAGAAGGAATTGGTGACGATCCGTTCTTTCTCATACGATGTGAGTCGTTAGATTTATCTTTGTTCGTAAGATGTGAGCCGTTGGATTTCGTTCTTTCTCGGTTCCTTCTGTGCGTACGATTGGCCACCTATACCCTCCTCTCCACCCCTTACACCCCAACTGCTCAAGCTGGTGCGCAAGAAGCTCAAAGATTTCATTGATCTGTTTAAGAATGAGTTGCCAGCGGATTATTTGTATTGTAGACTGAGCACAACGATGATTGATGAAATATAATTTTTTTAATCCGTAGTAAAATACGAGCATTGGATTAGATTGAACAACGGTTTTGCGTCCATATAGCTTGGGCCGCTTGGCTAATGAATGCCCTTCTGCTTCCCCGCAAGAGAAAAGAAGCTGATCGTTCAGCTGCCTCTCACCGAGCAAACCAAAAAGGTGATCAAGCCAGTAGACGGAAGCAGAGCAGCACGGGAAGTGGAGAAGCCTCTCGAACCTTCCAGATTCCCCCAAACCCTAGCTTAAACCATAGTATTATCGCCCAATTGGCCCAACCAAACCCATCCCATCCGGCGGCCTCTCCATCGATCCCAATTCCCACCCATGGCCGAAAAGGAGGTGGTGGAGGAGGAGGAGTACGAGAGCGACCTCGACAACGCGCCCCTCCCGGCGGTTAGGCGTCGCGCGGCGGCGAGCGACGATGACGAGGAGGACGAGGGCGGCGGTGGCGGGGGACGGGTTCGCCACCGCCGTCGAGGGTGGTCGGGTCCGACTCCGACGGGAAGGGCGCGGCCGAGGCGTACGACGACGATGAGGAGGTCTACGACGAGGAGGGGTTTGAGGAATGCGATGAGGTGTACGAGGAGTTCGAGGCAGGAGGTGGTCGTGGTGGTCCGGTGGAGAGGCCGAAGCGGTGGCGGGTGAGGTGGTTGCGGCGCCGGAGGACGAGGGGAAGTACGAGGAAGAGGAAGATGCGGCGGAGGACGAGGTGGAAGCCGCTGTGGAAGGAGAGGGGGAGGTGAAGAAGGGGAGCGAGCCCTACGGCATGCCGACGGCAGGCGCCTTCGACATGCACGATGATCGCTTCCAGGACCAGGAAAACCGAAAACGGCAGCCACGGGCGCCAAAGGTTCGAGCTTTTTCATCTTTGACTCGTTGCTTCATCTTCTTTCGTGATTCATCTGAGTGTAGTATAACTCTAAGCCTCTAAGTGACAGTAGAAGCTAGTTAGAAAGCATAAAAAAAGATTTCACATTTAGTTTTCGTAAAAAAAAGATTTCACATTTAGTTCCAGCCAGGTTTTCAATCAAATTAACTCTTGCGTGTAAAATGGCCACATTATCGTAGGGGGCACCTATATGCACTAGAGTGAGTGAATTATTCACTCTTGGAGAGCAGATCGTAGAATAAGGTGGCGCTATTCAAAGGAAACATTATTTAGCACTGTGTAGCTGGAAAAGGTACATTGCAAATTACTGTTTGCCTTAGGAGTTTGGACAGATAAACTGGTATCTAGTTGCATTTGCTATTCATTGTCATCGACTGCTTGGCAAGTATAGCTTCCTCGGCAGTGACACAGCTTGAAGTGGTTCTTCTTCTCTATTAATTATTTCTATCAATATTCACTACGAAGTTTGGTCCATATTTAGTGTGTGCCTAATATATCCATGTTATTAATTCAGGGAATTTTTTGGTGGCCAAAAGTTATGGTATCCTAAAGATGATAGAGTATGGGTGCATGATCGGTTTGATGAGATGAATTTCCATGATGTTCAGCATGATCATGTGAGTATTGTGCTTTATTACCTACTGTTTGATGTGTCTGTTCTTATTGACGTTGTTGCTTTGTTTTGTATTGTTGTTGTATTTTTAGGCAAGAAGGAGTCCAAGAGAAACCTAAAGAGCATGGGATGGTGATACAATTCATGGTGTTGACCATGGTTATTTCGATGGAACCAAATCCCGATATTACTATCGTGATGATAGCGAAGACTACAAGTATGTCCCAAAGGATTCTGATACTCGCTACGACAGTACCAAGAACTATAATGGATTTCCAGAAGAATCCAACACTTCCTATGCCAATGCCAAGAACTACAGAAGTGTTCCAACAAAATTTCACTCTTACTATGATGATTCCAAGAACTTTGACAATGTCCAAAGAGAATCTCGTGCCTATTATGGCAATGCTAAAGGTTACAACAATGCACCAAATATTTACAGTGGTAGACCACTAGACCCTCTAGACCTTACCAACCTCATTGGAAGAATACTTTTGAAATCTCTTCAGTGCAAAATAATAGGTAAGTGGAGTTCCATTTTTCTCCTTTTGTAGATATTGCTAGCTAATTTAGCACTAATAATGCTGTTGCCTATCTTCAGTGAAACATATTCCAGATCACAGAATGAAGAGGCTTCTTACAATGCAGACATGGGAAAGCATTCCTCTGAAATATTAAGTTTTCAGCATGAACAAACCCTTCCTTGGAAGCGAACCTTTGCACCAATCTTAAATTCAACTTCACCACCCTTGTACCCTTCTAGATCATTTCGTCAAGAACTCCCCTTTATTCAAAGAGGGAAAGTGTGCCCTGGAAATTTTACTAAACTTTTCTCAACCTCTGTTCGCATGGCACATAGTTCTCTGAAACCACAATCTCATCGCATTCTTCGAGTGAAGGCTTTTGTTCCATCTGGTGGGCGTGGAAATGCTTTCCATTCTCTTTGCACAGTTTCCATAGAGGGGATGCCCAGCCCTGCTTCACATTCATCTGTATCAACACAAAACAACTACAGCCAATATTCAAAATCCAGGGATCAGGGAAGAGGCTTGAACATTAGTGATCCCACAGAGAACAAATTTTCTTAATTAGCTAGTCAAGCAACTAGATCTTATACTCAGTCCCATAATGCAGTTTATCAGCAAATGTCAGTTCAACAACATGTCCAACCCACACCAAAGACATCTACTCCGATATTTTGTCAGAAATTTGCTAGTACCAACAAAATTCAATCTCATCCACAAACTACTCCGACAAGTTCAACTGAAGATGCTGAGACCAGTACACCTCATGGATCAAACAATTCTGTAGCGCCATCTGCTGAAGGGCAAAGTGATAAGGAGGAAGCAGAGGGTGCCTCTTTTCCTTATGGTTGAGATCATGTTCTTGGTGTCACAGGAGCAAGGGGCCTTACTCTTGGTGACCAAGGTTTCACTGGCACTCCAGCACTATTGCCAGGTTTGTGTTGCTACTTAAGATACATCAGTTTAATCATACAAAATGCAACCAACAGTGCAATCCAACCATTTAAAGCACCCTTCTTCCTATTCGGTACAGAAACTTTTCATGCAATCATGTGCTTCATCGAGGGGAAAAAATGGAAATGAGATTGATTTCATTTCATTTTTGTTAGTGGAGTGTATCTATCAATGCCAACGGACAAACTACTTTTAACCATTCCAGTACGAATTTGATAACTCAAATACTTCCTTCTTTAATATTTGAAGCTCCAAATGTGAATTTGTCCCAAGTTTCAACCCTAGCTTAGCTGCTGGAAAACTTTAGGGAATACTTCTCTTTGGTGGTCATTCCGGAATAAGGATTTGGTCTAGGTATCATGGTACTTGTGGGTTCTTAGAAACCCCTTGGTTGGTATTGTGCTATCCTATTGGAGGTTGTCTCATTGTCTTCACTGTTACATGGCATATAATTTTGTACCGACGCACTCTTTTACCATTTTTTTAATTGTGTGTATTTGAGGCTGTAGTCCTGCACACACTCTATTAGCCTAACTTCTCATTGCCTTTCCTCTGTAGTTATGCAGTTCAGTGGCTAGCATCCTAGGGGACCTGGTATCTCTTCCATTGGTACGGCTGTGCCAGGATTTGTTGCTCCTGAACAACTCGGTGGCAATTCTGAAATGAGTCAAATAACTTGGTATGCAGGACTTAATTTTCTCTAAAGCTTTTGGAACAACTATCGCTTCATTTTTCTGATTGGTGGTATCTTGAAATTGAAACTGTGTACTCCATTTTGAAATTATCATTGTTCATAACCATTTGAGTTATTGACTAATTTCTTCACAAGAACTACAAATAATTTTGATTAGTATTGCTTTCAAACATACTTGTGAGAACTGTCTGGTTACTGCTTGTTAGTGGCCAAATGAGTGGCCAAATGAGCTGCAGCTGCTAATGGATTCCAAATCCTGGTTTGTTTTAATTCTGAATTATGACCAAGTGATGCCTGAAATTTGTTGATTCCAGCTGAATGTGGCCAGGTCATGGGTGAAGAACATGGGAGTATGTAACTGGTTGGTTTTAGGGTAGTTATCGGCAAACTAGTGGGGCTGAGAACTAGTCTGATTCCGGTTTCTGGGATCCTAGCATTTGCAGTTAAAATTGGTAGAATTTGCTTGGTAGCAACTTTCCCTTACAGCCTAACCTGATCATTTCCTTCACACAATTCTCTGAAATTTTCCCAGTTGAAAAGCACAGGAATATATACAACTACACACGTCTGATTTACGACCTGCTATCACCAGTTCCGGTGTGTTAACTGGATTTGGCTAGTGTTTTGTTCAGTGTTCGGGACAAAAATTGTGTCATAACATGAAAATTTTGGGCACTTTCTGTCCATTGTGGCCAAAATGCGGTTTAAATTTGGTGTGCTGAAATTGAGGACCACAGGATTTCAGCACACCACAATGTGTCGTGACTGTGGTGCAACTTTAGTCGCGAACAAAACAGGCACTGTATTTTTTAGATGCCTTTCTTTTCTTGCTTTGGCTTTATCTCACTAGCCAACCTATTGTGGGCTTAAAACAAGCCCTATGAAGTTATTTGCTACTCCATCTTTATAACATTTGTGCCTGTAAGTATCATGTAACTCATTCTGTGCAATTTGTCATTTATCAGAAGTACTTTTCAATCATCTGATTTGTTCTTGAAAGATCCTACTACTCTCTCACCAGGGGGTGTCACATGGTACCGGGCTATGGTTGCAGTTTTGGTTCAGACTCCATAATCATGTATTATCCATTATCTGATGTAATTTAAGATGAAACCTTTCAACTTGTTTCCCAGCAAATCATGACCATTGGACTGGGGGCACTTTAGTGACTAAAATGACCATGAGTGCAGTACTTCATAGGTTCAATTTCACTGATAACTAGCAATTCCAGTTAAATGTGGAATCCATTTAATCATATTGTTTTGTATTATCATATTTCCTGTACTGGGCCTAAACCCCGTATTTGATCCCTCTTTTTTGGCTGTATTTCAATGAAATTAGGCTGCCAATATTGACTGGTGCTACTGGGGCTCTTGGGGCAACATATAGTCCACCTTATTTTGGCAGTTATTATCCCCAACCTTCTGAATTTTCATCTTCATCAGTATCTCCAAGGTAAAATTCAAGCTTTGTTATATTTTATATTACAGGGTTTCAGATTTCATATTCTCGTCTGTATAAGTTTATACTTTGGGATATGAACAAGCTAACTGGTATTTGCCTAACCACAATTGTAGTTGCATGTGCATCAGTTGCAGTGGCAGTTTATCCTCTGAAGTCTGAACATAATATCACTAAAGATAATGATTTCTTGATCAGGTTGGTGCTAAAGATTTTAGTTGTCTTCAATGTAATTACAAATTTACAATAACAAAATACAGATGTTACACCTTAATCTCTGTAGCATCCTCCGTATTTCAGAGAAGATTCAAAATCAATTTGCATTCCAATTTTGAAATTTTCAAAAGTTTCGAAACCCTAACCTAGGTTTGGGTCCGATCCGGCCCGGTCCCCCCGCCTCGCCCGTGCACGCACGCCACCGCCCCTCCTCGCCAATCCCCCTCCTTTGCGCCTCCCGCTCCCATCCCCTCTGCGAGCCTCGACTACATTGCCTTCCTCCCTCCGCCTTGTCTTCATCGCCGCCCCTTCTTGCCAATCGCCCGCTGCCGCCCCCTGCCTTGCCCGGTTGCCTCGAGCTCAGGCGCTCATGGCCGCCTCGGGACCGCGCGAGCACTCGCCTCCTTGCCCTTGCCTCTGCTGGCTATAAAAGCCGGGACTTCTCTCTTCTCCTTCCTTCCCCTCCACTCCACCGCCTTCTCCGCTCACCATCGTCTCCAGTGCCGTCGCCTCCTCCGCCTCCGTCCCCCACTCCGGCGCCACCTCTCTCTCTCCCTCCTCCCAGCTCCCTCTGCCATGCGCCTCGCCCTCTCCCCGCCTCGGTTCCTCCCTCCCCCGCTCGTTCTCCGCGCGGCGGAAAACGCGAGGCGTCGCGCGTCGCGTTATTAACGCCGCGACAACGCAAGTGGCCCTCTCCGTCTTGCCTCGGCGACAGTGGGTCCGCGACATCAGGTTGTGGACCCGTGGGCCGTGAGACCAAGACAAGATGTATCGGCCTCGTCCACGCATAGCATCTTTGTGGACTCGTCCACGAGCATTGTGCTGTGGACCAAGCCCCGAGCGCGAGCCACGTGTTAGCACGAGAAAATTTGGTTTTTCTGATTTTGTTTTCAATTTAAAATTTCATTGAAAAGTTTCAAAAATTCATATCTTTTTTCATTATAACTCCAAAAATTATAAAACCTGTTTCTAAATTTTTCTAAAATCAAGATCTTGCTAATGGCACTGGTCTTGTTCAATTTGGAGTTCATTTATTATGGGTTTGGTATTTATTTGCTATCTCTGCTGTTGTGCCTTTTCCGGTAATTTCGTCCGATTAGGGTTCGAATGCGCAGGAGACCTCCACTTCGACCAACCAGGACCCCGCTGCCTTTAACCAAGGTGAGTCAATACTTTGATCATTTTGAGCCTACATTTTATGCAAATTATGTTTATTTAAAATATCAAAGTTGCATGCTTTAATTCTGTAATCAATTGTATGTTAAAGCTTAAAGTAGTTAAACACCCATTTGATGATTAATTACGTATTATCCATCCTTTGATAAATTGAATCCCTCATTCCATGTCACCTTAGTAAATATGTGGTAAATACTAGCGTAGGTTGTACTTAAGCGACATACTAGTCTTGCTTAAGTACCGGAACAATAAATATCCCGACTATCATCTTTTAATCATGAAAGTGGTTTTGGCAGTTATTGGATGTAAATGACTGACATGTTGTGTTAAGTGGTTTTTCCTTTCCAAAACCCTAATCAACTCGCTAGTACCACATCTTGGCGGATAGAAAGAGTGGTGAGTGCGGATGTAGCACGAGAATGTGTGGAATGTGATATGAACTGTCCAAATGGATTAAGGACTTAATCTTGTCATGACCTTCTGTGTAAAACAAGTACAATCGCAAGTCTGCAAAGTGCAACTTGGCTTAGTAAAATTATTGAAAGCTGAATGTCATCCCACAACTGGTGTTTGGAAGTGTGCAAGCAGCAGGATGTACGCTGGCTTGAAAGGGACACCGGGAGGGTGAAGTTGCCAGCTGCGCTAGTCGTTGTGGTGAACATCCCGCACAACTTATGGAATTGGCCATATGGGTGAGATGACGGAAGGGGTGAGGTAGTTTGAAATGTTATTGTGACGATCGCTCAACTACATGACTAAGGAATCATGTGGGGTAACGAGTATGATTATCTCTTGTGGGTACATTGTACAACCTCTGCAGAGTCTAAACTGTTTAAACAGCCGCGCCTACGGTCATAGGCGGACATGGGATCTTACTGGAGTTAGTTCTATTTCAAAAACCTTGGTGGGTGAATTACAACCCGAACGACTCATCTAGCCTGAGGTTGGATTTTTTTTTCCTGAGCCGTCGAGCTCAGTAGTGTGAAGGAGCCAACAATATGATGCATGTGTAGAGTTCTGTTGGAGGGAACCTCTACTGTTATTTAATATTGCACTTACTCTCTTTAATAAAATACAATTTGTTTAAAATACAAAGTCATAGGAGTTTGTAATTATGATATTTGAAAATGTTGCTTTAGCAAATAAAAGAACCTAAGCCATCCTTGTTAAGCCTTGCATGTATACGATTGCATCTGGTTGTGCTCAGCTGGTTGTGCTCACTCGCCCCCCCAACCCTCCTGATGATATGGAGCAAAGAGACTATGCGTACTATGAGGATCCCGAAGTCGATGGCCAAGGAACCCTGAAGAATAGTCTAGATTCTGTAATCTAGGTCTCGCCTAGTCCAGTGGACTCGTTGGTACGTTCGTACAACTGATATTACTCAACCTTTGAATAATATCAGTCGTACGTAGGTCACCCCAGTTGCATGCCTGTGGGGAGATGAGCCCTACCCCCCTCTTTTGCATCCGTTGTAGCTACGTGCTTTTATGTGATGTAATCAATTTGGCGTGGTGCCCTTATGTAAAACTCGACTCGATATGGTCTATGTCACTCTGATGTCTTTTATATTTTAATATCTTAATTCGTGTCATGTATGAAATGATTCAGCAATGAGCCCATGAGTGCTACCTATTGATCCAGATAGTAGCATGATATTTTCACAGAAAATTTAGAATTAGAAAATCCGGATGTGACAATCTCGTAGCTGAGATTTTCTTGTTACACTTCATTTAATTGATGGTTTTGACAATAACAACCTGTTTTCTGTCCAAATCGTATTTTGGCTTTAGCTCTTTCTGGGAACTTGAGTAGAGCAGTCATACAACAGTTGAAAAATGTTTCGTGTGTAGGAAGTCAATAAATGGTTTCCTGGATATTGAGGAGGTCGGGATGTGGAAGTTTTTCCTTGTGCCACTTTTTTCATTGATTCCTTTTTAAGACATCATTACATTCACGTCTGGGGTGTGGGTTTCCTGTCTTTATTCTGGCCAGTTTGTTCCAGATTCGAATTTTTCTATCCATGTGGTGCCTGCTAATCATCTGACTATTTCAAGTCAGATTCCATGATACGTTGCTTGTTGAACTTGCATAGTACTTGTTCTATTCTTAACGACCAATAAATAGTGAGTAGAACAAGGATGAATATCCATTGCTCATGCGACTTGTTAGAATAGGAATTTTTTTTTATATTTCTTTATATGTTTTTTGTATTTTCTTATGTGTATTGTATATTCCTTTGTAATATTTTATTTTTACTCCTTGTATATATATATGTCTATTGAGTCTCATAAATATATACACAATATTTATAACATAATATCATGTCGCGCAAACCTCCTCCCGACGCACGCAAGCCCACCGCCACCGCCCGGTGAGGCCGCCACCCGACGCAACTTTTGCAAGCCTTCTTGACGGAGTTAAGAGTTTCCTGAAATTCATCGGTCACAAAAGCTTGAACCTTGTATGGCGCCCCTTGCCCTTCCTTTTGGCTAAAGGGAGAGTGGTACTCTTACTCTCTAGAGCATTCTCGTGAGGAAGTGGCACACTTGCAATCACATCCACATGCGTCGAAGAAACACCTTCAACAGGTAGGCCTGGAGATCGAAACTTTGTTTCCACCATGCCTGAGCCACTAACGCAGCAACCGGGAGGACATGCACATGAATCCTATCCAAAGGGGCCTTGCAACTTTTAGCAAATCGCTCGAGGAACATCGTCTGCTGAAAAAGGCAAGCTACTAAGGAAGACCATAAGCAAGGATTGCCCTGGTTTGGTAGCATCATCACCAACAGGACCAACTAAGAGTATTACTTTACCGAGCATATGGCACATCACTTTTCATTTCCAAGAACTAGGCAGCAAACACATCGTATTTCTGGTAAAATGTCTTGCAGCTCATTTCTCAAGAAACAAGAAGCATGGCATACTAGAGTACGAGACATCCAAAGTTTTATAACAAAAGCATAGTTCTCTATTCGGTTCTGGTGGCTCGGAAAGACGGGGAATGGCAGAAAATACTAAAAACTCGGCATAGCTTGTTCCCTTTTCCTAGCATTACAATTAAGTGATTCGCAAAGAGGCAAGCCGAATGCTACACCCAATCCCTCTTGGGTAAGCGTACGGCACCACCTGCTGCTCTCCCACTGAGCCAATAATTCCGTGCCGGGCCCACCGGCCATGTCTGCCCCCCCATTGGGCCGATGACCATCCACCCATGAACCTTTCACCGAAAAGGAAAAGAAGATAGATCATAGATGCACATCGCCGCGCCTCCTCAGCGAACGGTTAAATCGCGGAGGTCCACCACTATATTCCGACACTGTTCACCAAAGTTGTGAGCGAATAAGATATTGCGCGTAGCTACAAACATTACCGATTAATAATCAATCGCATTTCGTCTCCTAATTGGACGGAGCCCATTCGGATCTTGTCAAACGAAGTCGATGTGCATTATGCTTTCGGTAAGTAAAAAAAGGTGACCACAAAATTGGATGGTAACGTTTACGAATAATACTTTCGTGAACACGTAGGTGAAGTGCGTATCTTTGCATTAAGAAGGGAGCATTTGCGATTAATTTGCGACGACTAAACGAGCCTAGAGGAGCAAATTGCCATAGAATCTGTCAAGTTTGCATATATATATATACTGGCAACTGGCAAAGGTTTAAAGGCCTACTCCGATAGCCAGAACCGCCGTGCCTTACAGGAAAAATATGACTTTAGAACAAAAGCGGCTAGGTCAGCCCGTGGCCAGCTCCGCCCCTGCTCTAAGGACATCTCATATTCCCCCGACGATGGTTAAACTTTTGTCCTCTCGTCGGCGCAAGGGCAAGTGGATATATGGCTTTATATGGCAATTGATGCCGTCTTGCTTGTATGCATTTTGCTTAGCTTACGTTGACATATATTCCCCACCGAATGAAAGGATCAAATAAATATTGATGTACGCAAGTGAAAGACACGTACGTGGCAATTTGTGAATCTTGACGTCGTCTAACCTGAAAATTTTCTTTCTTCTGGGTTACTTATGTACTGACGAAAGGCCAGCCATTCATTAGCATGCATGATTGAGTTCTATTATATGGTTATGCTTTAGCTCAAGGTATTGTCCCTAATTGGTGTTATCTTCTACTAGTAACACATTGCAATGTGTTCTCAGATGCATAATTCCACCAGTGCTAGTGCCAATAAGCAAGCACATTGTCACATGGAGAGCTCACCAGCTTGTCCCATTGTCAAACCGGTGCCTGACTCTGTCTTGCACCAAACAAAAGTTAATTATATCTCTTGGAAGTTGCTTCAGACTTTTGAGTAATAGCCCACTTCATAGTTCATGTACTAATACAGCTTATATATATATATGCCCCTCCCTTACCTCATTTCATGTACTTTGGTAGGTCTACTGGCTCAGCTCGCATGTCTCTTCTCACGCAAAGCTGTGCTGTTTTACATATGCCCTGCGCATCATCAGTAGATCCCAGCCAATCTTGACGAGAGGGAAGTATTGGTTGCCTTTTAAAAGAGTGTTTGCACTTTGTTTGCAGTGTGGTGTTAACTTCAGACCTTCACTTCAGAGAGAGAGAGATGGGGAGGAAGCTAGGTTTTGATAAGGTCCTAGACTGCTTCTCCCTCTCCCTGTGTGCAAGCGCTTGTGTCTGCATACATTCCGTGGAAGAAGATGAGGAGGCCATCGAGAGGGAGGCCTTGGTGAGTGCTCAGCTGGATGAGCTGATGAAACTTAAGGATTTAGTCGATGGAGCTAAGACTCTTGCCTTCCATCTAGAGCCAAAGGTATACCTCCCGTTCTCTGAGACACCTCTCTGCAGAGCATGTTGGCTACTGTTCGCCTCACTTGCATAACATGCTCTGTTGCATCTGTCTTGTTTGCTTGGTGCAGACTGTGGAGCTCAGGGTGTCCATGCACTGCTATGGATGTGCCAGGAAAGTTCAGAAGCACATCTCCAAGATGGACGGTATGAGAACTGTTCGTTTAATCTTTTTTGGGACAGTGTTCAGATTCTTGTGATAGGTCCTAAGGCTAAAAGGATGCATGTTGAGGTGCTTGTTATCATCAAGTAAACTTTTCTTTTTATTATCATCAAGTAGACTTTTCTTTTTACCAGACCAACAAAACTACAAGTTTATACAACTGAGCACACTGAGCTTATTATGTAGCTGGTTCTTCACTCAGGAACAAGTTGCACACTTGTACTTTCCCTTCACGCCCTTTTCATTGCAATTACTTGAGAACTCACACAACAATAGCACATCTTATGTTACCCTTGGGACATAGGAGTGAAATTTCTTTCAACATTTTGTAGAATTAAAGCCAAAAGAGCTTGTTCTGATGGGTGCTTTTGCAGCCCGTCAACTGCTGGGGAAATGGTTAAGTGAAACAAATAGACATAAAACTCTAGAGGCACACTACCGTAAGAAGACCAATACAACCAACTCCTGTGTGACCTGTGACATTTTCTCTTGACCTGCTTCCTGACAGTCCGTAAAGAGTAGTAAGACTTCTGTAAGGAAAGGTGGTACAGCTTCTTCTTTCTCTGCTTCAACTTCTCCTCAAGTGGGCCCATGCGTCTGCAAGTGTGCATTTCTTATTAGTGAAGCCAAGCGTTCGTACATCTAGGATCTCGAAGTAATCACCGATTGTGAAATGGCACACATCTATAGAATGGGAGAATTTTGTAAACGTAGACTAGTAGCACATGGGCGTCTTTGGGATGTGAGCTGCGTCTCAAAGAAGCCAGAAAGTTACAGAGTTTCAGAAGCATTTGGAGCAGTGATAAGACGCGCCTGTCAGACGCAGGAAGAAAAATGCGCTCCGGTGGTTGACCTTTGTGCAGCTCCGAAACCAAACCAAAGATTAGTACTGCTCTGCTTCCCTAATTGTTGGGTTAATGGCGAACATTAGTAAACACAGCCACACAGCAATGTGCTCCAGAAAGTTTTTAGGTAATGGTATCGTGTTACGGATCACAAACCAGTGATCATCCTCTGCTCCTGAATTGGCTCCGTGTCGTTTTGGCCGTGCAGCAGGCAACCAAATGCAGATTTATTGGCGATTAAGTTTAGTTTTCTTAACAAAATAGCAATTCTAAGCGTTTTGTGTTCGAAATAACAAAAAATATACCATTACACTAGTGCAGCACCCCCTCCTTCCACTATCCCAGCAGCCACCTTGCACGGTCCGTGCGCGTTGCATGCATGCTTCGGCACATGTTTGTACTGTGCACATGTGCAGAACTGCCTACCTTTTCTGGAAAGGTTTAGGTGACAACACCAGTCGGTGGCCAAGATTTGGCACTGATAAAAGTTTGCCAAGCATGAGTACCACGCTGCCACCTCGGTCGGACGGCTCATCGCCGGAGCAACAAAAAGAAGAAGAAAAAAAAAAGAGAGAGATTTCCGTACACGGTTACACCCAATGGCAGGGCAGCTCAGCGGCTCAGTCCCCCAGATTTGACCACGTGCGTTGGGTATTCTTGTCTTAGAAAATCTCATTCGTATTCGTTCAGGCTTGGTTTATCAATTAGCTTAAAGAACACAGCTGTTGTAAATTAATGTAATTTGTCATTGTCAAGTTAGTTCGGTGGTGAAAATGTTGTTAATTCATGAGCCATGACGCGCAACTACGTGTGTGTGTGTGTGTTTTTCCTTGTGTCCAGGCGTTACATCATTTGAGGTAGATTTGGAGAGCAAGAGGGTGGTTGTGACGGGGGACATCACACCGTACGAGGTGCTGGAGAGCGTCTCCAAGGTGATGAAGTTTGCAGAGCTGTGGGTGGCCCCCAACGTCTCCCAAGTAGATTGAGATTTCATCCAATCAAAATGCATGACATGGGGACGGGTGGTCGTCGATCTTGAGCGAGTCAACACGTAGCAGCACACAAGCACGGTCCGAAACTCAGGATACTGTAACTAGGAAGTGAAGGAAGAAGGGTTGGTTATCTTTGTCACCCGGCCTGCCCAACTGCGCCGGACCATTACCGGTGGTGTGTACAATAGATCGAGTATGGGATTTTTTTTTAATCTCTTGACACTTGTAACGAACATGTTGCTCTGGATTTTATGCAAGGGTAATTGTGGAGAGATGTACGCTACTGCCAATATTTTGCCTCCCGCGCTCGTACATCACATCAATGGTGTTGGACCGAGAAGCACGAGGCGCAGCACGGTGTAGAGTGCCCGATCCCGAGTTACAAGAGAGACTAGGTGCAAGCGAGATGAGAGGTCCTGCTCACGATCGATAGAACTTCTTTAAACCGTAAAGTAACGAAATAAGTATATGATATTGTTTATGTTCAATTCGATGTGCGAGAAAAAAAAGAAAGAAATATATATGAATAGATGTTCAATTCGGGAGTGAAAAATATCTAATCCGGGGTGCGTATTTATATATCAGGTGATACGAGAAAAGTCTGCAGTGGCTTCACTTAAGAATAAGATAACCGATATGTGAGTTGTTGTATCTGAGTAATCAGGGGATACTGAGTGTTTTTCTTTGATATATACTAATGTCCAATATCTTGTGTAAAGATGCAAAAGAAGTGAATAATTTTCGTTCGTCCGACCGACCTATCAATCAAATGCTCGTGAAGTGAATATAAGATTGAAAAATGAGTATCTAGGAGTATCCATGTTTTACTTGGATTCTAAGAAGAAGAAAAAAAGGATAAAATAGAGAATAAATGGTATCTGTCGACTGTGATGGAGTGCGCCAGTGCGGTTCGCCCGTTCGGTCCGGTACTTGGGTCACGCAGAGACGAGGCCGCACAGGTGACCGGACCGCACGAAATCAGCCGGGCCACACCCCACGCAAGGCAAAGGCTGGCGTTGCGCAAAGCGAGGAGTGGCGTGGCGTGCCGGTGCCGCCTGCCGCGCGAGGAACCGGGCCTCGGGAGTCGATTGGCTGGCAGTGCTGGTAATTTTCTGGACTGGGAAGTGGGAACAGAAGAAGAGCCGCCTTTGCCGCGCAAAGACATGGGCCGGCGCGCGCATGTGGTACTGGGGCGAGTTAGTTGGCCCGAGACGTTCGAAATCACGTACTCAGGCCAGTTTTACGGGCTTAAACGCCTGGTAGAGATGAGCGAGCGGGATAGATTTGGTGTGGGCTGGGTTATATTACTGTGTGTTCTGCCCAGCGAACTATCCAATTGGGAAAATAACGCTTCGATTTTTTTTAGAGCAGAAAAGGGCAGACGACTACTACGCGAACAAACTGGAGAGACCACACCAAAAACTGCTAGAGTATCAGCACTAGGAAGAATAAGGCCCTGTCTGTTTTGACTTTGGCTTCTTGCTTCTGTCTGAAAAAATCGAAAGCCGAAATAAACGGTTGCCTTTTCGCAGCCGTTTTCGCCAAAGCCGCTTCCTCGTTCAACGGGTGGAAGCTAAAAGCCGAAAACTGATTGCGAGGTGCTTTCCGCGGCTTCCCACCACCTCAATTCCCAAATTACCCCCAAAGTTCAGAGATAATTACCCGCAAAATGCCATCACATAAATATCTCTCCTCCCACGCGCCTCCCTCTCTCCCATGCCCCTCCCTCCTCCTCACGCCCGCTCAGCCCTCCTCTCACGCCCGCTCGCCTCGTGCCTCCCTCGACCCCCCGACGTCTAAAAAGGTTCTGAAAAGGTTGAGTACAAGTGTGTTGTCTTGTCAGTCTAAAAAGCTGACGAGACAGAGTGTTGTCACGTCCGTTTGAAAGTTTATGCTTACGCGACAAAGTTAGATCTTTTTGCTCTTAAAAGCTAGTGTGCCAGCATGTGGCGTGACAGGGTGCGGTCCTTTCGGTCTGAAAATGCTGCGTGGCGGAGTGTGGCATTGTCACTCTTAAAAGTAAGTGTTGAAGTGGGTTGTCATATCGGTTCAGAAAGGTGGCATGGTGGAGTCAAGGCTAGAAAGAGGGTGGTGTGGGGTGTCCCAATGCTGACTCCCTCACGTGGTCGCAGTGTGCACGCAAAAAAAAGAAATATTAAAATTCGATATTAGCATAATAATAGTTGTACCAAAATTAATATTTACATGGCATCACTGATATTTATAAGAACATATATCTAATCGTGGCTTCTCTTGGGGCGTACCTCGCGTGTCACCCCTGACCTCTTCCGGGGTGGCTGCGGGTCTTGGTGCGAGTACGTCAAAGTCTCAGGCGGTCGAGGTACTTGACCAGTGTGAGTAGCCTGAGGGGGTATCGCGAGGGGGTTCTGCGTTGGTCTGGGAACGCCGTGCATCTGTGAAGCCCCCACGGAGACCTGGATGCCACGCTGGTCCAAGTAGAAGTCCCCGAAGTGTGACTCATCGTGCGACATGTCTAGCTCGTCCCAAATCCGTGCACGACCTATGAAATATTACGTTACACATGTAAACATGGAAAAACCTCAAAATAGGACGTTACACAAGTAAGCAAGGTAGCCATACCTGATCGCCCAAAGGTAGACGACGACGGCTCCGCGTACTCCTGCCTCGTGTACCTATGGAACCTAGGACCTGCAAGATAAGATTGCCGTTAATAACTAGTGGGGTTCGAAATAAAGAAGCGGATTTGAATGTCTCATGCTCACCTACAAACTGTCCCGAAGTGCTCACAGCACGGTACCATGAGGACCCGCTCGCCACGTCCAAGTGAGGAGTCCGCGGCCGTGAACCACCATGGCTCACCCCTCCTCCACGCAGTGGTGGGTCCAACAGGTCGCCTCAACTTCTTGAGGAACTGCTCCATAACCTCTCTGATGTCATGCGCCGTCATGCGGAAGCGCTCACCGAGCGTCATCTGATGCATAGAGGATACTAACTCGTGCACCTCTCGGTGTAGATCCAACTGTACACGTAATGAACAAGTTGAAAATCTAAATCTTGCTAATTAAATATGAAGTACCGATCGTTCAATACGTACCATACGGTGGTATGCGTAGTCCGGCTGGGTGGGGTACGTATTGGACATCGCAGCCTCGTGTCGTGGCAGGTCGTCCATGACCCTAATGCAATGGAGTCTCGTCCGACTGGAATACCACTCTATGTACTCCGCGTACGTCCCGGTGTCGTAGGGATCAAGCTCCTCGGCAACGTCGCCATAGGCATTGAGCTAGCCCTGAACCCAAGATAATATCCTCTCTACCCAGGAGGCAGTACCAGGTACTCCCTTCCTATTGTACCTGTGAAAGGCAAAACAATTGTTTGGCGGGTTCATAAGGTAAATTTTACAAAGGAAGTAAAGTGTGAACTTATGCATGGACGTTCGGTGGCACACGCTGCCCCTAGTGGGTTGGGACTTGCTATCGAAGACCGAACTGATGCATGACCCGCTGCACCTGGTACTCTTTTACAAAGGCGTCATGCACTAAGCACGTCGTGTGTGTACCAGTACATGTGGTTTTGCATGCACAAGCTCGATAGTCCTCGGGGTGCCCGTGTGTACACCCATTCGGGAGTGTATGGTGTCCAGACAACATAATCATCTGTTAGCTGATCGAACATCGCGACGAAGTCTGGGCAGGATGTGTGCGTAGTGATCAGTGTGTATGTGATATGTGAAATAGAACAACGAAAACTTAGCACACAAAATTTTAATTACATTGCGAAAAAGAATAAATGTTCTGGAATTAATCAGTCGGCGGTACCACACCGTGCCCATGGTCGGCCGGTCTACGTCATCGTCTTTAGTGTACAAGATGACCGTGTACGTTCCCAAGTCCAGATGTGGCCGTCCGATCTGAAAACACTCAAAGGATCACAGCTGCAGAAGTAACGGGCATCCAGAGAGGATGAAGCTGTCCTCGACCTAGTAGTATGTATCACACAGTGCACTGGGTTAACCTTGGAACGGGCTTACGCGGTTCACAGGGCGTTTGATCGAGCGGCGATCAAGTTCCGCGCCGTCGACGCGGACATAAACTTCAATCTTAGCGACTACGAGGACGACATGAAGTAGGTAAGAGGATACCAGATGCTCAGGTTTCATTCAACTTAAGAGTAAAGTGTTGTCGAGGCTGAACAGAACGCAATTCTATGTGTTGTTTTTGCGCATCAGATGAAGAGCCTATACAAGGAGGAGTTCGTGCACGTCGACGCCAGAGCACGGCTTCTCGCGGGGGAGCTCCAAGCACAGAGGCGTCACCCTTCACAAGGGCGGCCGATGGGAGGCTAGCATGGGCCAGTTCCTCGGCAAGAAGTAAGAAACTGTGCCTCTTGTACTATTTCTTGACATGTTGCAAAATTACTGTATAGATAGATGCATCCTTGTGCTTGTGCCTATCTGGTCTCATATTATCAGTCCTGATTACATCCACTCCCCTGGTTGATTCATTAGGAATATATATATTGATGCATAGAATAAAAAAGAATAGTAGGCAGTGGAGGATAGGGAATATATTCCTCACTGGTGGGAACGGCATGCTTGGGTGCAGGTACATATATCTTGGACTATTCGACAGCGAGGCAGGGGCTGCAAGGTTCTGAGCTTGGATTCTGCCATTGATGCAACAAAAAAATAATAATTACATTTCTTGTCTGTTGATTTCCATACAGCTGTTTATGCTAGGTTACAATTTACTGTTTACTATTCATTGTCGTTTTCTTCCATCTCCCTTAGAGTTCGTTGTATTACTCTACTTCTGTAAGTTGCAGTTTGGTAAGAACCACAGAAGCCTACAAATGAGACTTTGTATTCTTTAAGATTTGTAGTATCGAATTAACCGTATAAACGCACTGCCCTTTTGATATCTATGATTATATTATTGTTCGGCTCTACATATTTCGCTGCTTTCTATTATCCCATTGTAGGTTACATTTAAGTAAGAGCCACAGCCCACGGGAGGCTGCCAACTAGATTTTGTGTTCTTTAAGATCTATGATCTACTCATCTCCGTCAAATTAGCCATGTAAACACGCTGCCCTTTTGCGACCGTTTACTGTCTATGATTATGATATTCGGCTCCGCGCACTGCTAGATGGTTTGTACTGTGAGCTCTTGCAGCGTTCGTAAATTCTCGAATACTTTTTTTTAATACAATGATAAACCACCCAATACACACGACGAAATAGCAGCCGTTTTCACGTAACTTCATACATATCTACCTTTGCAGTTGTGATATATTGTTATCTGCTTTGTATCCCTACTGTCTTTACAAACTATTGCTGCCCTATATATAATAACACTATTCACAAACCACTTTGTCACCATATCATTTATCCATGCGTTCTGTCTCTAGCATTTACTTTGTCCCGATCATATATAGTCGCATGTGTTCAACTCCGCACGCCAAGACGTGTGGGTTTCTAGTTCATACAAGAAAGTTGCTCCGCCGAGGGGATTCTATCATGGTTAAGCATCCAAAGGAAAATTACGACTTTCAATGGAATTCCTGCCCCGTAAATGTCAGTCGCTTTTATCATCCACCACACCTCCAAAGGATAGCTCCCTATACAGTGACCGAACTGTGAAATTCCCTTTTTTTTTATCTGTATAGGGGTATATCCCTTTGTACCCTATATATATTGCCTATTAGATCTCTTTAATATACACACAATATTCATAACATGGTATCAGAGCTAAGGTTAGAGTTAAGGTTTTTTACCTATGCCACCTCCTAGCCTCTGCCCATTCTCCACTGCAACTGCCCCCGGGAGGATCGATCTTTGCTCCCGAGGGCAGCCTCTCGTCGTCGCTTCCGATGTAGCCGCCGTCGTCGCTCTCCAGTCGAGGTAGAGGTGGTAGCATCTTCGTCGGCCGTCGCCGCTTGCTCGAGTCTACCTCCCGCGGCGGATCTTCCCCATGCTACCGCTCGGGCCACCCGACGCCTTCTACCTCTAGTGCCGCTTCGTCTTCCGGCCGTCGTCGCCTCCAGATCCAAGCCATCGGAGCCGGAGTTGCGGCATGCGCCCTTGCGCATCGTGGTCTCCTGGTCCGTCCTCCCGCGCGACGTGCTCGGTGATGTCGGTGCTCCGTCGACCTCTGGCTCAGCGTCTCCGACATCGAGGCCCAGGCCGCCGCCATCGACCTACTTGTCTTCATCACCACTGGGTCCGGTGGAGCCCTGTGCACCCAGTCCTCCGCTTGGATTCTCTCGCGCTCGAGAAGGGATTTGGGGTAATCGGGTGGGAGAGATTTTGTCGGTAGACATGGAGAAGAAGGATTTCCCCAAGGTTTTGTTGATATCTTCTGTGTTGTGCAGTCTGAACTACACACTCACAGTAGTTCTGGGATACCTGCTATATGGCGAGGATGTGTAGCCACAGGTGTCGTTAAATTGCTCACAGGGAAGATGTATATCAATATCGCAATTGGGATGGCTCCGTTGTGCCTGGTCATCGGACTACTACTGCTAATTAGTCTTTTCTTTCTTTGTGTCGTTTCTTCCGTTGCGTCCATCCAAGTCCCTACCACTTTGAGTTCGTCTAGCCCATACGAGTCTACAAATTTATTGTCAGTTATAGAAGTATAGGAATTTATTTGCATGACAGCAGCCGCCACTCTTTCCTTCGAGCCGCTGCAGATCGTTATGATGTCGTCGCTTCTCTCTTAGCCGCCGCGCTTCTTTTGCACTACGCTTTCATTGCGCTTCTTGTGCACTGCGCCACCGCCATCTTGTGCTTCGATCTGCACCGCCATACTTCTATCTATTTCTATTCGGCTTGATTTGATAGGTTTCTCTATTTATATCGGTTTCATCATCTTCTTCGTCGTGTTGCCGCGGTCGACTTTGTTCCCGCCTGCCTCTACTTTCTCAACCCCTGCACCTTGTACTTTATGGGTTGTCGCACGACCCTGGTTGGGAGGAGATCTTTTGATACTCGACGTATTTTTCAAGAGCTGCATACTACGACGATATTATCAAGACTCGGACATTGGATTTTTCATATTTTAGTGTCAACCGTATTCAAATGCAATGCTATTGCATACGCCTTACATTTGAGGGTGTGTGGTGTTAGAGATATGTTAGAGATAGGAATATGTCTTTTGTATTTCATTATTTGTATATAGTATATCGCTTTGTACCCTATAAATATTACTAATTGAATCTATTTAATATACACACAATATTCATAATACATTTTCTCCGGTCCTCTGCTCGCCGCCCTCCCTCATGTCTGAAGCTGCGGACGGCAGCCACCACCTCACCGCCACTGTTTAATCCAATGAAGCTCCGCGTTGACAGTCAGAGCCCGTGAGCATGAGTTTTAAGGCACGCCAGACCGTAAGAAATTCAAATGCTCAAAGAACTACTTAGCAAATAATGGGGGTGGGGGGATGCTTGCATGTGTAGCGTAGTCGTTGACGGCCATGTATACCGGGGCCCACTCGTCGGTGTCCAGCATGCTCTTGCTTGTACTAATCTTTAGGCCAGGAGGCAACCAGATCCACACAACCAGCGGCCCAAAAACGGCCACTTGCTCCCCCCTCCCCTTCCGCCCTCATCCCCTCCACACGCACTCCCTCACCGCGCGTCCTCGCCATCACAGAAGCGGCAATGCAGACCCTCCACGCCGCGCCCGCCTCCTTCCTCGTGCCGCCCGCTCCCCATCTCGTCGCTCCAACTCCATCCCCAAGAGGTGAGGTTCTTCCCCTCGTTCCTCTTGCTCGCGCGGATGATGTCTCCATTTTACGAAACGTCTATGTACACGTCCGAGCTCTCACGGGCAGCTAACTCTTTTCGCGTTCATGGTTCTTGCAGGCGCTCTATCAGCAAAGGTTAATCCTGCCGCGGCGGCGACTATCCAGTCGCATGCCTGGTTCCCCTTGTCGCTGCGCGTGGGCCGGCGCCAGCGGTGTGCAAGAGCTGCTTCGTCCGGTGGTAAACTTTAAACTCCTCCCGCTCTTGTTGGCCTAAACCGAAGAAAAGCTTGCCTTTGAAAAAAAACATGTATATTCAAGAAAGATAAGAAATAATTTGGTGCTGTACAAATCAGTTTTTCTATTGCTTTGACTCTTAATCTTCTTAACTCTCTTTTATAGCCATAACTGCTGCTATAGTATTTGGACTATAACTGTTAGTAATCTAACTCTATTTGTAACAGTAGTTCGAACTCGGACTTATAAACAGAAACGGACATAACAAATATTACCTAACAGCTCTTACACGTTCGGTCATAGATTTAGCAGTAGCAGTGGCAGAAATCCTGGAAACTTTAAGTTTATGCACCGGCGTGTGCTTATTGCGGGGCTTAATTACTGTCGTCCTAACTGCATATTTGTGTTTTGCTGCCCATTTAATTCCCCATCTGGTGCGACAGTGGTGTCAGTGGACGATGCCAAGAAGGATGTGCTCATAGCGCTCTCCCAGATTATCGACCCTGATTTCGGGACGGACATTGTCTCCTGTGGGTTTGTCAAGGATTTGGAGATTAATGAGGCCTTGGAAGAGGTAAAGAAGGTCACTTCTTGATGAAATGAGGGTTCTGAGATGTGCATCAACTTAATTGGCATTTACCCATTGGGTGGCCTATTTTGGTTGACATTGGACTATGTTTCAGGTCTCATTTCGTCTGGAGCTGACGACTCCTGCCTGTCCCGTCAAAGACTTGGTGAGTACAGTTCTTGTAACGCACATCTCTCAGTAGAGTTATTTACTCACAGTTCGTTTTTATGGCATAAAAGGACACTACTAAAAACTTTGGTTATGCTTGCTTACGTTAGGATGAATGGGTGTATCCGTGGATGTGAATTCGTTTTTCGTTACATCTGTTAGTTAAAAGCTTGATTATTATTTTTACAACATTGCATGATCCTTTCCAGCAAACGATTTTAAGTGTCTTACACGTTTTTTTATGCTGTATAGTTTGAAGAAAAGGCAAACGAGGTTGTTGCAGCACTTCCATGGGTCAAGAATGTCAATGTTACAATGTCTGCGCAACCTGCGCAACCGGTATATGCAGGGGAGCTTCCAGAAGGACTACAGAAAATTTCAAACATCATAGCAGTTTCAAGCTGCAAGGCAAGATTTGATACTTCTGTGCACATCAAAGGATATCATACATCCTTGTAGTAACTGAATTCAGTTTTTCAGGGAGGAGTTGGAAAGTCTACAGTTGCTGTAAACCTCGCTTATACACTAGCTGGTATGGGTGCACGGGTTGGAATCTTCGATGCTGATATCTTTGGTCCGAGCTTACCAACTATGGTTTCTCCCGAGAACCGGCTGCTAGTGATGGTAAACCTGCTCGTTGAATTCTTATGTTAACATGGAATTTAGTGCTTGCACTAATAATGGTAAACAGACTTACCTTTAGAACCCAGAAAGCAGAACTATTCTTCCGACTGAGTATTTGGGCGTCAAAATGGTGTCTTTTGGCTTTGCTGGACAAGGGAGAGCGATAATGCGAGGTCCAATGGTTTCGGGAGTCATTAATCAATTGCTGACCACTACTGAATGGTATGCAAAGCCTATAGTTGATACCTGGCATTTTTCCCATGGACAGCCTTCGCTTATATTCCCAAGAATGTTTTAATTTTATGGTAATAAAAGTACTACTTGACAGTGGTGTTTGTTTCACATAGGGGTGAACTTGACTACCTTGTCATTGACATGCCTCCTGGAACAGGCGATATACATTTAACACTCTGTCAGGTGGAACGTCCAGCCTGTGTTTTCTACAAATCATTTGTAGTAACGTTAATGGTTCTTAAAAGCATTGCGATATATTACATGTCTGAAACATCAGGTAGCTCCATTGACTGCAGCTGTGATTGTTACCACCCTCAGAAGCTCGCTTTCATTGATGTTGCAAAGGGAGTTAGGATGTTTTCTAAGTTGAAGGTGTGTAAACTTTGCACAACATGATGGATTAAAAGTCTAATCTACCTTATTTTCTTGTATTGACTTGTTTATGTCTCTCTTTTGTTGCCAAGGTTCCATGTGTTGCAGTTGTTGAGAACATGTGCTACTTTGATGCTGACGGAAAGCGTCATTACCCATTTGGACAAGGTTCTGGAGCTCAGGCAAGACATCAACATATCGGTTGATTTATGTTTCATAGCACACTTCTATTGGATTATAATTGAATTGCTTCGACAATGCAATTACTCTTTCAGGTTGTCCAGCAATTTGGAATACCTCACCTTTTTGATTTGCCAATACGACCAACTGTAAGTTCAATCCTACCTGCTTACACTTCACTAAAAATGAGAGCGAAATCACAGTTTGGTAAATGTTACAGCTTTCAGCTTCTGGAGATACTGGAATTCCTGAAGTAGTGGCTGATCCCCAAGGGGATGTTGCCAAGACATTTCAGAATCTTGGAGTATGTGTTGTTCAACAATGTGCTAAAATTAGGCAACAAGGTAATTTAACAGCTCCCAACTTACAATCTAGAAGATGTAAAATTAGCTAGAAGTAAAAGAAGATAATAAATTTGCTCTAACTTGTCACCTAAAAATAAGCGTAAGAAATTGTTGGTGCAAACCTTGTTCCACATATATATTACAGCAAACAGACATGTTTCTCCTTTAATGTTGTGCTAATATTGTTATTTTCGTTTTTTGTTCTTCAGTTTCAACAGCAGTGTCCTATGATAGATCAATTCGAGCAATCAGAGTTAAAGTACCAGATTCAGATGAAGAGTTCTTGTTGCATCCAGCAACAGTCAGACGGAATGATCGATCTGCTCAAAGTGTGGTGTGTATAGCCTTTCATCACTCGATTCGTTGGATATATAATTCTAACACCAGTTCTTAAGGCTGTCAATAAAAAAACTTTATGTAGTCGTGTAGAATTTCGGAAATAATTATGTGTTGTCCCACAGATCCCTATACTATTTATTTATAGTCTCAAGATACAATCCGACTCTAATATAATTTTCAATCCGACCCTAATACAACTTATATATTAGATTCTAATACGAACTCTCCAACGTTTCCCCTCAAGATAGGTATGAGATAACAATCATCTCTATCTTGTTACATATTTCAATACCATCATTAGACCTTACCAAACCTAGCATCGACTCTATAACCAATACTATTACAAAGAACCAAAGTTGCTCACCACCAATACTACCGGGACGTCACAAAATCCATCTCCACCATCTACCAGTTGCTTTAACCTCAACCTCCTCTTCCTATACCCTCATGCCCCTAGCCACCCCGGCCTCCACCATCTGTACCCACATGCCTCCAGTCTTGGTCTTCACCACCTCTACCTCTATCTCTACCATAGCCTACTACGTTTGACTCCAGTCCTAATCCTCTTTCGGACCTCTCTAACAGCACTATCTTGGCACCTATCTTTGTTGCACAGTACCTTTGGTTTCGCAAGTTAGGATTTGGTGTGATATTTTAGGAAGTTCTATTTCCTTCCATCTTTTAGAGCTTGGCTCAGATTGTCTCTTTCCATATTTCAGAGATTAGATTTCCTATTGTTATCCTTCCCTTCCTAATTAGTTAAGCTTTCCTTTTCGTCATGATGTAGTCGGCCTATATGAGCCGCAACTCTTGTGTTATCACGACAACGAAGAATTAAGAAGCTATTTCAATTTCTCTAGTTCATTAGTAGTAGATTACACTTCTCTCTCGAGGCTTGGTAGATACCAATTTGGTATCAGAGCCATGTCTGGGAGTGAGAGCCCCGTTCCAGCACCACGTATGGAGGACACCTTGCAGGTCATCGCCAAGCAATTGGAGAGCTTCGTACAATAGCGCCTAGAGGATCGCTCGTTGATGGGTGATGTATTGTGTAGAATTGCGGCCGTGGAAAAGCAGCTGGTACGGGAGGAAATAGCGGCGGCTGTGCCTAGCGTAGACCAAGTTTCCACCTCACCACTTTCTAGTAGTGCACCGACACCACCATCCAGCTCTATGCCGCCCCAGCTGTCCAATTTTTTCCCAAAACGCAACAACCACCCTCCGTCTTCGTACAATCCCAGCAACCCTACTCATCACCACCATCAATCCTCCCACAACACCTCGGCCAAAATTTTCCCCTTCCCTACCCACAATTCCAGCAACCCTACTCGACCCAACCACCTCCTCAGCGCCCATATTTTCCACCTTCTTCATCCGGTTACACTCCGTCACTTGCCCCCCTAGCCGAGCAACAGAGCCTACATATGGGTGCTAGTTTGGCCACACCTAAATACCACAAGCTTGAGTTTCCCACCTATGACGGCTCCGTCGATCCTCTCGAGTGGCTCAACCGGTGCGAGCAGTTCTTTCGGGGACATTACACAGCGGAGGTCGACAAGGTTTGGTTGGCGGCCTATCATCTGACAGAGGACGTGTAGAATTGGTGTCTCCAGTTGGAGCGTGACTACGGCATGCCTACCTGGGAGCACTTCAAAGAGGTGTGCCACCTGCGGTTCGGACCTCCGGGCCGTAATAACCCTCTGGGCGAGCTCGCTCGTTTACCTTTTGCATCCTCCGTGGTAGACTACACCAGCAAATTCCTCGCGCTCCTTTGCCGTAATTGGGACCCTCTATCGCCCAGTCAACAACGCTTCCTCTACACGGCTAGTCTTCCGGAGGATCTGCGCACAGAGGTGGAGCTCCAGCATGGTGGACTTGCAGGCAGCCATCACTTTGGCACACACATATGAGCGTCGACACTCATCGGCGGCTGCTTCGACTACCGCTTCGTCGGCGATGCGCCCATGCCCCTAGTTGCGACCAGCGCAGCTGACGTTTGGTCAACCACATAACACACCAGCAGCCGACACTCCTCTGATGATGCCAACGGCTACTCCAACACCTCCATCGACTTGACCACTCCGTCGACTTTCACCCCTGGAGATGGCAGAACGATGCAAGCTGGGACTGTGCTATAACTGCGATGAGAAGTATGTGCGCGGTCACAAGTGTGCTCGCCTCTTCGACATCGATCTAGATGACTACGAATATAGCATCGACAACATGCTCGTGGAGGACACTCTGGTTGAGCCATGCATTTCACTGTAGGCCCTCACATGACTTTGGAGTGTTTGTGCGGCAGAGACGATGCAGGTGGAGGTCTTCATCGGTGAGGAGCTTCACCGCCCTCATGGACAACGGCTCAACACACAATTTCCTCAGCGACGACGTACTCGCTCAAGTGGGCTTGATGCCAACCGCAACACCCAACCTCCGTGTAATGGTGGCTAACGGTGATTGCGTGGCCAGTGGTGGTGCGTGTCGCGTCGTTCCCTTGCGCATCAGCGACTTGGAGTTTTAGGTGGACTGCTTCGCTCTTCCTCTAGGCGGCTTTGATGTGGTCCTCGGCGTCCAGTGGCTCCATACACTAGGGCCCATTCTGTGGGACCTCGATAATCTTCGAATGTCCTTCCGTGTGCACGGTCGCATGGTGTCCTGGACGGGCTTGGCAGCTCCACGGCCTAGGGCACTGCACGCCATTACTGGGCATGACCCGACCCTCATGGATGATATGTTCCTGGAGTTTGAAAGCATCTTCGCCGAGCCGACTGGCCTGCCACCAATGCGTCGCTAGGACCATCGCATTCAACTATAACCAGACACACCACCAGGGGTTGTATGACCCTATCGCCCACAACCACAGAAGGACGAGTTGGAGCAGCAATGTGTGGCTGTGCTACAGCAAGGGATTACCAGGGAAAGCGACTCTGTGTTTTCCTCCCTAGTCCTCCTTGTTAAGAAGCATGACAGGACATGGCGTTTCTGCGTCGATTATCGTGCGCTTAATGCACACACGGTAAAAGACAAATTTCCAATCCCTGTCGTCGATGAGCTATGTGGTGCCTGTTTCTTCACCAAGCTGGATCTTCGCTCTGGGTACCATTAGATCCACATACATCCGAAAGACATCACCAAGACAACATTTTGCACCCACAATGGGCACTACGAGTTCCTGGTCATGCCTTTTGGCCTGACCAATGCACTGGCTACTTTCCGGGCGTTGATGAACGACATCGTACGACCATTCCTACGGTGTTTCATCTTGGTTTTCTTTGATGATATTCTCATTTACAGCTTATCCTGGTCAGAGCACCTCTGCCATCTTCGCCTTGTCTTTTAGGTCCCGCGGGAACATTCGCTCTTCCTCAAGCGGTCCAATTACTCATTTGCCACACTTATAGTGACTTATTTGGGGCATGTTATCTCGGCTAACGGTGTGGCCATGGATGCCGACAAGGTGTGTGCAGTGACGGATTAGCCGACGCCACACTCCGCACGTGGCCTCAGGGGCTTCTTGGGACTCGCGGGATATTACCATAAGTTCATCCAAGACTTCGGCATCATAGCTGCCCCGTTGACCGCTCTCCTTAAAAAAGAGGGATTCAAATGGTCCGAGGCGGTGCAGGAAGCGTTCGTCAAGCTCAAGGCCGCACTATCCTCGGCATCAGTCCTCCAAATGCCGAACTTTGGGGCCCCATTTATGGTGGACTGCGATTCGTCGGGTTCAGGCTTTGGCGCCATCCTTTACCAAGGGCGGGACCCTTGGCATTCTTCATCAAGCCCATTGCTCTCCATCATGCGAAGCTCGCCGCCTACAAGCGCGAGCTCATTGGGTTAGTCCACACCGTCCGCCATTGGCAACCATACTTATGGGATCGTTCATTTATCGTTCGCACCAACCATTACAGTTTGAAGTTCTTATTATATCAGCGACTCTCCACCATCTCCCAACATCAATGGGTGAGCAAGCTGTTCAGCTTCGACTTCACCGTGGAGTATCGCCCTGGGCGCCTCAATACTGTGACCGACACCCTATCCAGGCGGGAGGAGGGTGACCTAACCACTTTCTTGGCATTATCTACACCGACCTTCGCCATTTTTGATGATTTGCGCCACGAGATTGCTGCCTCGACTGACTTATCCGCACTCCATACGCGTATTCTCGCCGACAAGCTGGGCGAACCATGGGCATGTGTAGATGACCTCATCCTCCATGACCGTCGGGTACATGTGCAGCCATCCTCGGCATCATTGCAGACAATTCTGGATCAGGCGCACAATAGCCATGAGGGTGTACAAAAGACACTTCATCGTTTGCGGCACGACTTCCACATTTCGGGCGATCACCACTTGGTCCAGTACTTGGTCCGGGCTTGTGTTGTTTGCCAGCGCAACAAGACCGAGACTATGCACCTGGCTGGACTATTGCAGCCCTTACAGATGCCATCTTCGGTTTGGGCTGACAATGCCATGGATATCATCGAAGGACTTCCTCGTGTACACGACAAGTTAGTAATTCTTATGGTGGTTGATCGTTTTTCCAAGTATGCACATTTCATTTCATTATCACATTCGTACACGGCGCACGGCGAATTCAGTAGCTCATGCATTCTTTGAGGGTATAGTACATTTGCATGGCTTGCCTAAATCGATTGTTAGCGATCGGGACCCAGTTTTCACCAGAAATTTTTGGCGCGATCTATTTCGAATGTCCAGAGTACACCTTCACATGAGTTCTGCATTCCATCCGCAGTCTGATGGCCAGTCTGAGGCGGTTAACAAGGTGATCACGATGTATCTCTGTTGCATGACAGAGGATCAACCGCGGCAATGGGTGGACTGGTTACCATGGGCGGAGTATTGTTATAACTCATCATATCATTCCGCTCTCAAAGCAACACCCTTTAATGTGGTGTATGGTCAGGACCCTACTCCTCTCCTCGATTATGCCATTCTCTCGGATTGCGATACTTTCCTCAAGGAGGTGCATGACCGCCTGCTGCAAGCCCAACAATATGCCAAGAAGCACTATGATGCACATCACCGTGCACTGGAATTTGCGGTAGGCGAGTGGGTGTGGCTTCGTCTCCAACACCGGACGGCTTCGTCTGTTTCGGGACATGTCCGAGGCAAGTTGGCACCACGTTTTTACGGATCATATCAGATTTTGGACGTATTGGGTCAGTTGCATATCGCCTGCAGCTGCCGGAGGGTGCTAGACTCCATGATGTCTTTCATATCAGCATGCTGAATAAATTTCAAGGCCCTCGCCTTCTGTGTTGCCTCCATTGCCGCCCATTGAGAATGGAAGGGCTGTCCCTCAGCCTCAGCGCGTCTTGGGTGCTTGCATACGCTGAGACGAACGTCAACTTCTTGTGCAATGGGTCGGGACGCGTGAAGATGATGCTTCCTGGGTATCTCTTGCAGACTTCCAACAACAGTGGCCGCAATTCAAGCTCGAGGATGAGCTTCTTGCCGAGGAGGGGAGAGATGTTGCGTGGGGTATCCCCTACCAACGCCGACAGCCTGGTGCACTGGTTTCGGCAAGTTAGGATTTGGTGTGATATTTTAGGAAGTTCTATTTCCTTCCATCTTTTAGAGATTTGCTCAGATTGTCTATTTCCATATTTCAGAGATTAGATTTCCTATTGTGATCCTTCCCTTCCTAATTAGTCAAGCTTTCCTTTTTGTCATGATGTAGTCGGCCTATATGAGCCACAACTCTTGTGTTATCACGGTAATGAAGAATGAAGAAGCTATTTCAATTTCTCTAGTTCATTAGTAGTAGATTACACTTCTCTCTTGAGGCTTGGTAGATACCAGATACCAACACCACCGCACGATACCAATACCACCACTGCCACCACTGCTCGACATAACCTCCAATGGAGCTACCACCAGCTCCTGCTTCGTCATTACCATCGTCGAGCTCACCACCAATTCCACCATTAGCACAACCACCAAAGCCACTGCTTGAACAATCTTCTCCCCTTGTCTTCCATGTCTTCTATCGTAACCTCCAATATTGTCACAAGCTAAACTTCCTCCACCACTATTACTAATTTCCAAGATAGAAATTAGAAACAAACTAATAGAAAACTCCATGCAACACAACAACTAGAACTCTTAGCAAACACACCATCCCCTCTCCTTTCCCCAACATAGCACACGCAGCCACACTAGAACCCCCTTCTCTCTCTCTTCTTCCCCAGCCACACCAGATCCTTCACCGATCGGGATCCACACTATCCTCTCTCCTTTCCCCAACCCAGCACACGCAACAACATCAGATCCTCCACCTTTCTGGATCCACACCAGATCCCCCTCAGTCACACTACCAGATCACCAGATCCTCACAGATCACCAGATCCCCACCGATGTGGATCCACACCAGATCACCAGATCCTCACAGATCACCAGATCCCCACCGATGTGGATCCACACCAGATCCCCCTCAGTCACACCAGATCATCCACCGATCTGGATCCACACTAGATTACCCCTTCTCTCTCTCTTTTTTCTTTTCCTTTTTTCTCCTTTTCATTCCTTCTTTCCCTTTTTCTCCTCCTCTTCCAGCACGCACGACATGGCCCCTCCTTTCCTCTTCCTCCTATCTCCACGCGTTGCCCTAGAGCGTCGGTTACTCCTCCTCGGAGCGCCGGCCCTTGAGCCTTCCTCCCTTCTTTCTTCCATCCTCTTCTCTCCGGTCGGACCTGCCTGGATATGGCTAGGAGCCGCTGGATCCCACCACCTCTGGCCAGATTTCGTCGCTTCCATCACTGCAAGCTGCCTCAGCCTCCGCCACACCACGCCACCACCGCCTCCTCCTTCTCTTCCTCCTCACGGCAGTCCCGTGCGTCTCGCCGCAGCCTCCTCCTTCTCTTCCTCCTCATGGTAGCCACGTGCGTCTGGAGCACCGCTCCTTCTCCTGAGCGCCGGAGAGCGCCAGATCTACACCGCCGACCGAATATGCTCCCCTCCTTGGGAATGCCGGATCTCCACTGCCGATCGGATCTACTAACCGCTCCTTTGCTGCCGCTTCGGTTGCCACCTCTCCAGCCGCCTCGACCTTGATAAGATCCATCGTCACCAACCTCTCCACGTCTGCAAGGTTTCCTGTGGTCGCTCCTGGGAGTGAAGATCGCTCCTCCCGAGGGCAGCAACAGCGGACGATCGATGGTGGTTCTGCTCTAAGGTGAGTTCACGAATTAGAGTTTGGCTCATATACTACGTAGAATTTCGGGAATAAATGTGTGTTGTCCCTACAGGACCTCCACACCCTTTATTTATAGTCTCAAGATACATTTCGACTTTAATACAACTTCTATATTAGACTCTAATACGAACTCTCCAACAAGTCGCGTCATGAATGGCGTCTACTTCTAAGTTTGATCAAGTTCACCATGGCCAGAGCCCAAAAGTTACATACGAATCTAAAAATTTCAGAAAACTAAGTCATGCATGGTGTTAATTTCAGAAACCTATTTTCCACAACTTGCCTTATTATTTACAAACTAAGCAGTTCTTGTCTGCAGGACGAATGGACAGGCGAGCAGAAAGTACATTACGGCGATATACCAGAAGACATCGAGCCTGAAGAGATTCGACCGATGGGCAACTATGCAGCTTCTATAACTTGGCCTGATGGATTTAGTCAGGTAATATGACATAAAAATGTAGATTCATTTCATCTTAATTCTTGTAATGTTTTGAATACAAAAAAGTTGTGGAATTCGTCTAGATGGCATCATCGCCTTTAAAAATGGATTACATGCAAGACCTAAAATGCATACGCATCTGACGTTTTGCAGATAGCACCTTATGATCAATTGGAAATGCTAGAGCGGTTAGTGGATGCCTCTCGTGCAGCAACACCTGCAGTGGCCTCTTCATGATACATTAGAGATAATGTTCAGCCATCACGGGACAAGAAAATAAACTCTTGTGTGATTGTTGTAGGCCTACAGCGAATTTTGTGTGATTATTGTAACAATGTAGAACGAGCAATATTTATTGAAATAAAAGACATTATTTTTCTTACTTTCAGACCACTGGTGAGCTCTGAAGTCTAAAATGATGGTTTCCGGGACAATCAGTGTTTAGTGTATGCTCATCGCCAATTTCACCGTGCTCGTAACATAGTCATGAGGATTTTACAGCTTTCTATGCTTTTTTAGCCTCTCTGTTCATCATTATATGATTTTTAGCCTTTGGCACTAGGATTAAGGAGTCGGTTTAAATGACCACACAAACCCTATTAATTATTCCATAAGTACTTTTTGTGCTGAGTAAAGAGCCTCTTAGGCTGTACACAATACTCTATCTGCCCCTTTTCTCGTCAAACAATCCATGCATAATAAAAGCGTACCTCCCAGTTTGTTGAATGATTTTTTTCGAGAACTCGCAAAAGCTCTGCATGTCATTCCATTAAGAAGAAGAAATAAATTACAAACAAACAGGTACAAGAAGTATAAAGAATCTGGCGAGAATCTTGACCACCTTTGTGGCCTAGATGCTGGCGGCGAAAAGAAACAAAAAAACAACGACCTAGGACCTAACAGGGATGAACTACTCCTGGTAGGGGGGCGCCTCCTGACTATGAGCTCCTGCTAAGCGCCAATGGCAGTGCTCCTCGTGAATACGTTGTAACAGAAAATCAATGGATCCCACCTCGTTGTTGAACACCCTACTATCATGTTCTTTCCAAAGCATCCAAGATACTAGAATGATGTAGGAGTCTAGATCCATTTTTTTCTACAAAGGTAGAGAACCCCGAAAGGAAAACCAGTGTTGTTCCGATGAGGGCTGTCCAACCGGAACGACGCCGGGCAAACCCACACGCGCTAGGAAGCGCACCCAAACTTGGGAGGTTACTACATACCCTATGAGAAGATGATTTATGGTCTCTTGGGAGTAACTGCAGAAAACACAGACGCCCTGATTTTGGAGACCTCGACATCGGAGACGATCCGCTGTCCAGCAACAACGATGGACTGCTAACCACACAAAAAAATTCCACTTCAAAGGCGCTAGCGCTTTCCAAATGGCCTCCGCGCACAGGGAACCTCGCGACCCCAAGAAGGCCTTGTAAGCTGACTTGGATGTGTAGTGCCCTGAAGCTTCCCACCGCCAAGAAATCCAATCTTCTTGGCCTTGCCTAAGTCGGATTGGTTGCAAGGCCCCCCAAAGGCGAAGGAACTCACAGGCATAGTGGACATCAAGAGGACCCCTAATGTCTGAAATCCAGACGCTGTTGTGAAGAGCTTGCGCTACCATTCATTTTTTCCGTAGGAATGGAGGGATTGCCTTAATTAGGCACAGGAAAAGGATGGAGATACTACCGACATCCAACCAACGGTCCGACCAAAACAAGGTGTCTTCGCCATTGCCAATCTGAATGACGAGGGAAGTGCCGAACATTTCTTCCTCCACACGGCCGGCTTGCATCAGCGGACCCCTCCATGGTCTTGTCGGCCATGTCCGTTGAAGCCAAAGCCAGCGGATGCGAAGAGCCTTTCCTAGCACATGTAAATTGTGCAAACCCAGACCTCCAAACTAAATGGGTCGACAAACAAACGACCAAGCGACTAGACAATGCCCTCCATACACATTTTCAGTTCCTTTCCAAAGAAACGCTCTTCGTCTTTTGTCTATTTCTTTGATTACCGAGAGAGGTGGGTTGAGGGCCATGAAACTGTAGATTGGGATGGATGTAAGCACCGACTTAACCAAAACTAGGCGTCCTCCTTGCGACAGCAAGCCGGCTTGCCAGGCTTGGAGGTGATTAGCAACCTTGTCTAGGAGTGGTTGAAAATCACCCCTGGATGGCTTCCCCAAGGAGAGTGGTAGGCCAAGGTATTTACATGAGAAATCTAAAATGGTGCACTACAATTCGTTGGTGATGACCTGGACTTCCTCAGTGCTACACCGAATTGGCGAGACGACACTCCTTGCTAGGTTTGTTCACAAACCCAGTGCCTCTCCGAACAGTGAAGGATTTGTTTGATGACATACATGTCCGAAATGACCAGGGTGAGAAAAACCACCGCATCATCTACATATAAGGACAACCGGTGCGGTATGCCCCATAGCCCTCCGACCGGTTGGAGCAAGGAGGCATTTTTAGACTCCGCAAGGATGTTGTTCATAACATCCATCGCGATGATGAACAACATGGGTGACATGGGATCTCCTTGACGAAGACTGTTGGAATGGGACTTCACTATTCCAATTGACCAAAAGGCCAATATAACATATACAGGGTTGGTCAACATGCAAAGAACACCCTAAGCTATATACATATCTAACACCCCATCAAACTCATGGTGGATCAACAACACTGAGTTTGGAGAGATAGAAGCTATGCTGAAATCTAGTATGCGCCTTGATGAAGAAATATGCTAATTGAAGTTCTAAAGGCACATACTGAAGAGCAATAACTTGGTCTTGCACCTACAATCGCATGTACGAAGCATCCACTCCAATGTGCTTAGTGAACTCATGCTAAATGGGATCTCGAGCAATGTTGATCGCACCAGTACTATCTGATAAGAGAGGAGTCAATGCAGAAGCTGAAACACCGAAATACTCAAGTAGCCACCGAAGCCAGGTGATCTCAACTTTCAATGACGCTATGGCTCTCAACTCAGCCTCAGCGCTCGAATGGGAACGGTCACATCAAAGTACGCCTGAAGCCGCAAATAACTGGAGCGAGGAAAAAAAGGCGACGAGTGATGGTCCCACAAAGATATCATAGGGCACAAAGAAGGTGACTGTAGTGGAGCTGAGTGGGAGCAGAGATGAACTGACTCAGGATGTGAACTGGGTGAGAAATGTCAGGTCGAGTGATCCCAAGATAGACGAGGCTCCCAACAAGATGGCGGTAGCGAGTTGGGTACTCAAGAGGCTCACCATCAGTAGGCCGAAGGTAATACCAAGCTCCATAGGAGTATCCACCATACGTTGGTCAGTGAGACAAGCGCGAGCAAGGATATCCTGAATGTATTTCTCCTAGGAGAGGTACTAGCCCCCAGGCGTAGACGTGATCTCAATCCCAAGGAAGTAACGAAGAGGACCTAAATAAAACATCAAGAACTAATCACTGAGACACTTCTTCACAAAGGCAATGTACTGAGAGTCATCTCCAATAATGATCATATCATCCACATATAGCAAGAGGAGCGTCCGACCCTGAGGAGAGGTGTACAAAGAGGGTAGGGTCGTGATCACTAGTGGAGAAGCCGGCAATATTGACAACAGAGGAGAAGCGGTCAAACCAAGCACGAAGGGCTTGTTTGAGCCCATAGATAGCGACGAAGGTGACAAACCATACAATTATGAACAAAATACCCAGGGGACGGCAGCATGTAGACCTCCTCACGCAGCTCGCCAGACATTCTTGACGTCCAGCTGAGAGATGGGCCACAGTCGAACAGAAGCCACAACAAGGAGAGTGCGAATGGTGGTCATGTGAGTGACATGAGCGAAGGTCTCATCGCAGTCATGATCATGCTCCTACTGAAAGCCATACGCTACAAGATGAGCCTTGTAGCACTCAAGGGAACCATCCGAGCGGGTCTTGATCTTGTACACCCACTTGCACATGATGGGAGTGACACGCGCAAGTAAGGGCACAAGATCCCAAGTGCAGTAGACTCCAAAGCAGCAATCTCCTCAGACATCGCGAGCTACCACTCAGGGTGAGCAGCAGCCTCACGGTAGGTCGTAGGCTCATAAAGAGCAACATCTGCAAAGCCGTAGCGCTCAGGGGGCTGACAATGTGGCTATCGCGAAGATCGCATCTGGGAGGAGAAGGCGGAGTAGGACCCAACAAGGACGGAGAAGAAGAGCTGTGAACAGGGCCCAGCAAAGACAAAGGTTCAACTGGCGAAGGAGTAGGTCAAGGACGGTGAGAGTGGTGCAAGGGAAAGGGTGGAATCTCAAAAAAAGAGAGGGAAGGAACCTTCGGTGGAGGAGGAATAGGTGGAGCCGGAGGAGAGGGAAGTGAGGAAGGTGGAGAATGAAGCGAAACATGAGTGGGAAGCAAAGAGTCGGGAAAAGTTAGAAATGAGGTCGACTCAACAAGGGAATCTGAGCTGAAAGTAGGGGAATGAGGGTAGTAAGGTCGGGAATCGTAGAAAGTGACATCCCGAGATATCCGCATCTTCCGAGCAACAGGCTCATAGCAACGATAACCCTTGTGCTCAAGATTATAGCCAAGAAAGACACACTCAACTGTCTGAGCAGTCAGCTTGGTGCGCTCATGAGGTGGAAGAAGGATGAAGTAGACACAACCGAAACTGCGAAGGTGGATGTACTCTAGAGCTCGACCGTAGAGACTCTCAACAAGAGTAGAATCTTGAAGAGCAGTGGAAGACTGCATGTTGATGAGAAAAGCAGCAGTGGAGACAACCTCAGCCCAAAAGTAAGGAGGAATAGAAGAGGTAAGCATGGGAGCGTGAGCTGTCTCAAGCAAGTGACGCTTCTTACATTCATAGACACCGTTCTGAGCATGAGCACCAAGACAAGAGTACTGGAGAATAGTACCCTACTCAGTGAGAAAACAACGCAAAGCAGTAAACAGGTCGCTAGCAGAGTCAGCATGAAACACACGATGACCGAATCAAACCGAGTGCGAACCATGGTGACGAACATCTGATAAAGGGAGAGAACCTGACTACGAGAGGGCATGAAGTAGATCCAAGTATGAAGATAATAATCATCAATAAAAATTACATAATATCGATAACCCTCTTTGAAATGAAGAGAGCCGGACCCCAAACATAGAAGTGAAGAAGATCAAAAGTAGAAACATAATCACTAGAGGGATAGGGGAGCTGCATTTGCTTGCCAAGCTTGCAACCCATACAATGTAAAGAGGCGTCCCCATAAAAAGATCCAAGAAAACCACGACCTACTAGTGACGATAGATGTGATCCACATAGATAACCCAGATGATGGTGCCACTGAACGAATAAAGTAGTGGAGGACGCGGCAAGACCATAGGTAGTGGTAGTGGCTGATTGGTTGGTGGAGACAGCGGAAGGAAGATGCGGCCAGTCGAGCTTGTACCAAGTAGAGTCCCTGTGCGGCGGTCCTGAGCACAACAAGAGTCAGACTCAAGAATAACATGACAGTCATGATCAATGATTTGACCAGTCGACATAAGTTGCATAGTAAACTAAGGAACATGGGAGACTACAAGAACATGAAAATAAGAAGTGGAAAGGGTTCCTCAGCATGCAACAGGAAGAGAGGTACTATATACTATCTGAACAGTGGAAGGAAAAGCTGTGGGATGCACAGAAGTGAGGTGGGTAGAATCTAGTGTCATGTGAAAGGAAGCACCAGAGTCTAAGATCCACAGAGACAAGATACCTGACGAGGGAGGAGGCGAAGGCGGAGACAAGAAAGACTACTAAGAAGCAAGAGCCAGACGAGTAGAACTCGAAGAGTCTAAGGAAGATTTGATACTGAGGTGCTAGAGCAGTGAGAGAAGCTACTATGTGGTGCCCCAGAGGAGCCCTGGCGAGAGGCGCTAGCTCATGAGTGGGAGGAACCTCCAGAGCCCTTCGGGGGACGTCCACCCCGGCGACCCTGGTCTCTCCTCTGCTTGTAGTAGTCTTGGTACATGTGGTCGTCACACTGGCAGTAGGTGCAGTGGAGACCCGTAGTAGAGGTAGCAACCACTAGTGCACTGGGAGCTGGAGGGATCGCAGTCGGTGCGAAAGAAACATGCGAAGGAGTAGGCGCTGAAGCAGACAAGACAACCTATATCTGAGTCGCGCCACGATGACGAGTTTGGTCAACACGAACACTCATGAGAGCCTCCATCAAGGTCGGGTGCGGGTGGCAAGTCAGGAGCTGAGCACGCATAGTCTCAAACTAAGGGCGGAGCCATGTCAGAAAGTCGTAGAGACAGCAAGTCTCCTGGTGAGTGCAGAGACGCACACACCAGGGACAAGTCCGGCAAACATCTGGCCCGAGAGAGTCGAGCTGATGTCACACCTCCAACATCTGCTAGTAGAAGTCATCCACGGTGGTATCGAACTGCTGAAGAGAATGCGTTTGGTGCACGACTGAGAGGTACATAGCATCACTCGTCGGCTGATAGTGAGCTCGGAGACGCTCCCATATCAGCTGCGTCGTCAGCAACTCAGATACATCCATGGAGATGACCACGGTCATGCTACCCACGGTAGCACGAGCTTCGGCATCCTACCATCTCTTGTAGGCGTGCAGCTCAGCCTCCTCTAGTGCAAAGATTCGTGGCCTCTGGACGGCTGATCCAGTACTAGCGGGAAGAGTCAAGGCGTGAGGCGAGGTGGACAGGGCCTCTCGCCGGTGAGATGACCCTAGAGATGTTGGCTATTGAGGTGAATCCTCAGGTGAACAACCCACTCCCGGAAGTTTGACCCGTCAAATCGAACTGGGGGAGCGGGATGACGAAGGAGCCTCCGGTAGAAGCCATTAGTGATGACTTCACCGGATCTAGAGTAGGAAGTTGATGTGCTCAGGAGCGGAAGCCACAGGCAGCGGATCCAGTTGGATCGGGAGCCAGAGAGAAGCCAGAAGCTAGAGAGAGGCATAGAAGCCAAAGCTGAGGTGAAGCTGAAGCTAAAACTGCTGGCTCCATGTAGATCGAGGAGCTAGAGTGAAGCCGAAGTCGCTGGCTCCATGTAGATTGGTGGAGTTGGTGCGAACTCGGCGGCTCCACTAAAATGAAGAAAACAGAGTAGAGGCTTGTTCACTCCAACGACTGGCTCGGCGGCGGGGAGAGGATCCCGAGCGCGGTAGTCGAGCTGTCGCAAAAAGAAACAGTGGCGTCGGGGACGACCTTCCCAGATTCGGTTACCGGGAGGAGCTGCGGTGGCAGCAGAAGAAGAGCAGCAGCGATGCTAGGAGAAGGAGTGCACGGGTAGGGCAGTGGCAATGGCGACGGTGGCAGCTGCAGCAAAACCCTAACCCTAACCTTGCTCTGATACCATATTAGAATGAGACTTCATCTATTCCAATGGGCTAAAAGGCCAATATAACATGTACAAGGTTGGTCAACATGCAAAGAACACCATAAGCTATATACATATCTAACAAAGACCACGACCATGCCAAACTGGATGGCTCGGATGACCATTAATGAGAACCCGGGTGGAAGCTGATCTGAGCATGATGCTCAACCACCCACACCAATTCGGCCCGAAACCATTGTGCCTAAGGATCTCCTGTAGGAAGGGTCAGGACAGGGAATCAAATGCCTGGGCAATGTCGAGTTTGAACAAGAATGCCGCTCTCTTTTGCTGGTGTAGGAGGCGTGCAGACTGTCTCATGAGAAGGAAATTGTCTTGCATTGATCTCGCTTTGGTGAAGGTGGACTGGTTGGGCGACATGACCTTGACCAGTTCCGGTGCCAGCCTCCTGGCGAGGACTTTAGAGAAAAGCTTAGCAAAACCATGCAACAAGCTTATGGGGTGATAATCGCTTGCTTCCTGGGCATCCGACTTCTTTGGCAGCAGGGTTAACAATACTTGATTGAGGAGATTGAAGCTATTCCCTACCAAAGACCAAGGCAATGGAAAGCTGCCATAACATCAGTCTTTATGAAATCCCAGCACCGTTGGTAAAAAAGACTCGTGAATCCATCCGGTCTTAGCGCCTTCCCTGGAGCTAAGCTTTTGATAGCTTCCCACACCTCAATTTTAGAGAAGCTAGCTTCTAGTGCCATAAGATCAACGGAAGGAACATTAAGGAAATCCAAATCCAGGGTGTGAGGGCGATAAGCCGGCCTACCAATGAGGTTAGTGAAATGCCCGTGGAAGGCCTCCTCCATCTCAGCTTGCGACTGAATCCAGGATCCGTCGACCTTAAGTTTTGCAATGAAGTTTCGACGCTTGCAGTGGTTGGCATGGAGGTAGAAGAAATGCGTGTTCGCATCGCCTTCCTACAACCAATTGATATGCGACCATTGCCGCGTGATTGTGCACTCGAAGGAGCAAAGTCCGAGAAGTTTCTTCTTGAGCTCCGACCGGAACAAGCGCTCCCAAGGCGAGAGAAGCCGAGTCTCTTCAGCCAAGTCGAGCTGCCAAATGAGTTCTTTAGACGTTCCAATTTGTCGACGTGCGTTGCCACACTGACGTTGGCTCCAACTATGCAAGGATCTACTTGCATCTTTGAGTAGCGTGTCTAAGCATTGGATCGGGTCCATAATGGGTGCATCGCAGTGCCACGCCGCTTTAGCCGCCTCCTGAAAACCGACCACCTTTGTCTAGAATGACTCGAAGGAAGCGTTCCAGGAACAATGCTTCCCAGTTTGACAACACAAGAACCCCGTCGATGTGTTCCAAGGTTGGCCTTTCCCTTGCATTTTTCCACGTGAAGGCTCTGCATTCAAATGGATCTCTTTGAGTTGTAGATCATCGATTGGCCACCTGAAGCTTCCCATTAGCCGCCTATTTAACCAGGCATTCTTTTTATCGGACACTTGGAGAATGAGATTGAAATCGCCGAGCACCATCTAGCGGCCCTAAAGGTGTGAATGCCCCAACTGAAGAAGACCTCCCATTTCAGTACAATCATCGTCGGCCTCGGAAACATGAGCATGAAGCCCGCATCGCCGTGGTCGTTGGCTTGCTATCTTCGTTGTCCTGACCTCTTGCGCAGTTGTGCTCACGGGCAACAACATTGAGTCTGGCAGTCCGCAGCTCCTAGTTTAGCTTAGTTATGCTTATCCATGCAATAGGATACATCATATTAATGCACACAAAGAAGTCTCTTTAGCTCCTAGGCGTATTACTACTCCATTGATGCTTGAAGGAAAGTTTAATTTTTGGGGCCAAAACCAAACACCAAAATTTGGAGCCAAAATAAAAGATGTACTCAAAACATTTCAGTATAAAGAGCTTGTCAGCAAGATTACCTAAACGTTGGGTACTCATGGCTTCAAGTACTAGTTCAAAACCACTTATTGTCCTAAATGAACCCATCATCCCTGATGAGCTAGAGTGCAGTGATCCTAATACCCAACCCACTTTGGATATCAGATAATCCCCATCAAATAATACGAGTGTAGAGCCAATTCATGATACTGAGCATCCATGGTTTGATCTAAATGTTGATTCTTTACAAGAAGATGTTCAAGAGACCACCGAGATGATGAGGACATCCCTACTATGGATACGGCCGCGCCTACACACACAACTCATCCACAACCAGTACAAGGACCTCTTACCCGAGCTCGTGCTCGCCAACTTAATTATCAGGTGAATTTGTTCGTATGTTTATATATTACTGAGAATAAACCGCTACCTAATGCAAGTGATTTAATTGTGTTTAGGAACATGGGAACGGATCAAGGAGAGGCTTGTGGAGTCATGAACATGCATGTAAGACATAATGGAGATCACCACGTCACTTTGAATCCATGTTAAGCAAGAGTTCGAGTTGGGCTCATTCTGGATTCGAATTCGGACTGCTGCGATAGTACTAAGTTCAAACGGTCGTAACTTCTTCATACGAACTCCGTTTGGACTTCATGGAAAGCTTCTCAAGTCTACTTTCCAACGGATCCAAGATCATCATCAAACTCCATTTGAGCCGGCCACAATCATCAAAAGAGTCCACGTCTATTTCTAAGTCCGAGTCAAACGGGTGCCGCGTCACCTCCACTTGGGCCCATGGGCCTTGTAACCCTAGGGGCGTGCGCCCACTTCGCCGGCCGCCACCCCTAGCCGTCTCCATATATAGGAGCCGCCGTCTCCTTTTTTAGAACTCGGATTTCATTTGATTAGTTTCTCCATTGTGAAAACTCTCGTTCTTCGCTTGTGTCGACTAGACCAACCGTAAAGGACCTCTGCAGAATCCCACCTCTTGAACTCAATCATATACTTGCAATTCAGATTGTTTTTTACCTCGTTCTTGCTTGTTCTTCGATTGCTTGCAGGAATTGATCCTCGTGATCAGGTCAACCGGGTCTTTGGCACGGTTGATAACGATTTGGTGGTTAGTTCAGCGATTGCTTGTGTAGGACCAGAAAGGCGACTAGAGGGGTGAATAGACGCTTTCTTAATTTTTGCATTAATCAAATTCAACATACACTTTTCTCCAATAGCTATGAAAGCTAAGAAGATCAGTAAATGCACAGGGGAAACCTTGTGCTGAATCCGATCACCCCCTTTAACACAAGACTCAAAAGTGGGGATTTGATCTCAGGTAGACCGGCTCGACCGACGCCAATCGGCGGTCCGACCGACGGAAATCGCGGTCGAATAGCCGCGATCGACTGTCGTTGATAAATCGGTCGACCGATTTAGTCCGTAACCACCGCACCACCCAAACCAAAACGAAATTTGGTCTAACTTTTGAATCAACCGATGAAACTTGACCAAAATTGGACCACATCTCCCAAAGGATATCTGGAACCTATTCCTAGCGGCGATCGTCCAGATCCACGTCAAATATTTGATCTTGTTAGGTTTTACCAAAGGAGTGTCCAAAACCTAGCAAACATAAAAGCTTGATCCAAATCTTGCTCGTGGGGGATTGATGATTTAGATGGTTCTAGGAGTATTTCCACACATCATAGCAAGGTAAAAGAGGTCAAGATATCAACCAAAAACATCCGGATCAAGGAACCACCAAAATCATCAAAAGAGAGAGGAAAACACATGAGACCTCATCTTTGAACAAACATCCATTGATTGATTCAAGATGTAGCTTGTCAAAACCACTCCCTCAAGGAGGACAATAGCTCAATCCAAGAGCACACACATAGAAATCTCCTCTCTAGAACCTAGCCTCTCCTCTCCTCTCCAAACCCTAACCCAAATTAGGGTTTTTGCAAATGAAGTGCTTGGAAGAGTTTTCTAACTCCCCCTTTCTATTTATAGTGAGGCCTAGGGTTTAGAGAGAGTTCACTTAATGGGCTCTCGTTAAGGCCCAAAACACACGGGACACAAACACACATATTACAGTCGAAGAAATCGCCTGCTTCACCACGTGTAGGTTGATCAGTGGCTCTCATCATGTCGGCAAGTCTCTCTCATCCGAATCCCATCGGAACCTCCAAGGCACTTGCACCAACCCCCCCGCCGCTTGATCTAACTAGCTGCAACGAACTGCCCGTTCGAACCATCTTGTCCATTCTGCGCCATGCTTGAGTCACACGACCTCACCCGGCATCCATGATCGTTCTGGACCTCAGCTCTCCAAGCTTAGTCCCGATCCTCCTCACCGTTGACCGTCGTTGACCTGCAAGCCACCTGCACAGCAATAGACAAAGAAATCGTTTCTGGGAACAAGTTCTTCACAACTTGACCCACGTTAGCTCAACCATGCAATATGCAACATTAAAGCATTGAAACTCATGCACTAGACACAATCGAAACACAACGTCGCCAAGAAGGCCGACGAACAAGTGGAATCCGGTCTGACCGCCGTGCCGATCTGACCAATTTCCAACCGGTCTGACCGATTTTATAACCCGGCCGATCCCAAAATGACTTAGCCAAAATTCCATCGTGAAAATCCAAACTCTCTGGAATTTTCAATTGAATAGAACTTTTGACTGAAAGCTCCAAAAAATATGAGACCAAGTGCAGGAGACTCCCCTCTCTTGCCTACACACTCTATTTTTGGCATAGCCCCAAACTCCACCAAAGGTTCTAGCCGGTCGGACCACAGACACAAATGGCCGGATCGCCACCTGGCGGTCGGACCGGCAGTTCTATAGGTCGGACCGATCCACGGGCGGTCTAACCGCTAATGCTACCGGTCTGACTGCCTGAGATCTGAACAACACATGAGCATTTCCAAAAATGCGAGATTCGACAAACCAACAACTCCATTGCCAATTGACTCATCATCCTAAGATCATGCACATATCCCCACGATATCCACAGCTTGGTTTGTACGTGCTGCGTTCGTAGCCTGGATCGTGAGAGTTGACCGCCATCCAATCGGAATTTACCCCTCTCACCAAAAGATCGGGACAACATAGTTCATCAGATCCTTTACAAGATGTTCAGGATGTTGAGCATACACCGCTTGATCTAAAAGCTAATCCTTCACAAGAAGATGCTGCTGGTGCTTTGAGTTTAGGTAAGAAAAGTAGGAGTAGGTTTTAGAAGCCTTAATAACTTGAGTTTTAGGCCGATATGGCACTATTGTCGGTCGTAATGCCAAATTTAGCCCCTCCCAACTGTAATGCCAAAAATAGCACCACAGAGCTACTGGCAGCCTGTCGGACCTCGCGCTTTGAATACCCGAAGCTCTTGTGTGTGTACCGTACTAGTCCTTTGGTCAGTGACTAGTACACATATCCACAACATTGGTATACACATCCATCCATCCATACATACAAACAAGTATCAGAAGTAGCGAATTAAACAGCTGAAGCATAACACACACACACACACACACACACACACACACACACACACACACACACATATATATATATATATATATAACCAAAAAAAAGTCTAGCGGTATGCCCATCCAAACCCTTAGGCATCCGACAAGGAATAAAACCTAGAAAGACTCACACCGAACCCTCCCAAGACTAGGTGCAAAGAACACATTGTCCGGCATAGGCTTGTCCTCTAGCTCTAAACAACAATTTAAGCAAGATTGAGTACATTGCGTACTTAGCAAGACTTGTAGTGTATCACAAAGTTTATATATAGGGATGAGGATCTATGCTACAAGTTATTTTTAGTATTAAGCATGTTTTATTTGCAATATCAATACATAGTACTTTGCAATGGAAATTTAAAGAGCAGTTAAATAGATATTGAACAACAAGTACTTGAATAAATAAAAAATTGCAACCCTCCTTAGCTGCAATCAACAGCTTATTTCCAACCATAGACAAGGCACTCAACTCAAATATCAACAACAAAATCATTCCATCATTTCCCAACAAGAGCCATTTTTGCAAAAACCAAGACTATACCCGATAATATTACACTTAGTACGCTCATCACTGTGAGCACGTCTATTTAAATAAAGTTACACTCTGTAGGGGTGCACAACTTTACCCATAACACATGAATTCTATAGTTTGTTTGGCTAGTCCTAACTTTGCACTAGCCTGACGAATGAACACCCTCACTTCACCAGGGTATATCCCCGTCTCAGTGAGGCATTCATCGTTGTGTAGGTAAGCTTTGTTCCCAAAACCGTGGTGAAGGGAGCCCCTTCGAACATACCTACACCAATCATGTTCACACTACTACGGCCATACCAACGTGCAAGGCCAGTTTTTGATGATTTAATTAGCTAAGGCTGTCTTATACCACCACATGTGGTTGTACGCTTCACGCTTAGGTCGAATATAGTGGTGTTCGGTCCTTAATTGACTCGGCGAGGATCTCCTCTGCCTACTTGTGAGATACACCTCTTACACTTCTCAGATATAATATAACTCGCCTGCATCACAAACTAAGTTTCTCATTTTTATTTTTATACAAAAATAACAGAGTTAAACCCCACTGGACCACCATTTAAAAATATCCCAAATTCATGTTAAACATTTCATCCATTTTCCAATTTTAGTAAATCTAGGGTCCAACTAAGCATTTGTGCGATATTCGTGACTAAATACCAATATGACATCATATATTGCCTAACCCATAACCTATTGACTACAATAAAGAAGGATGCAAATATTTCAAAAAGGATCATGCGCTGAATAGGATTACAACTTCCGTTATCCCCAAATATAGCAGTTTTAAGCAAACATACACACATGGATAATAGATTTTGCAAAAAGTAGTACAATAATTAGAATTCTAGGATCAACATGGTCAAAGGAGGTGCTTGCCTTGCTCTGGTTACTCTGAATAAGAGGATGGATGATCGTTGTAAATTTCGCTCGAACAATTGACGTCTAATTAAAACAGCTGATAGCAAATTAAATATAAAAAAATAATCTCAACATAAAAAATCAAAATATTTTTGCATGTCTAGATAGAGCATGATTTTATATGAATTTGAAAAAAAAATTATTTGATTTGAAGTTCGTATGCAAAAGTTATCAGCATTTCAATTTGCTTCGGTTTTGAAATTCCAGAAAATAATAAAAAGGGGTGACATCGATAGCGTATTCTCTAAGGTTTATGCTTTCCAACAGCGAAAGAGTATTTTCCTCTGAGTTCTATTGAGGTTTACGTTTTCCAACACAGAAAGTGTATTTTCCTCTAAACTAAAAGCGACTTTTCTCATTTTTCTGAATTTTATTAACTAACATGTGGGGCCTACTTGTCAGTGACTTATAATTTTATTTTCTGGATTTTTATTTATAAAATAGAGGCGGCCCCACATGTCATAGACTTATCATTAATTAAATTATTAATCCTTTTTATTTTTATCATCCGACGAGTGGGGTCCACATGTTAGTCTCTCGGTTTTAAAATGTGTTTTAAAACTGAGAATAGTGCGCGGTCTCATATGTCATATACACATTTAATAAAAACATTTAAAATTATATTTCTGTTAACTTTTTCGGCTGGTCCCACCTATCATATACTCTTTACACTTAACCTATGTCATTTGTGTTAACTAAATCCTAAACGCGAGTGGGTCCCACCGGTCAGAGAGAGAGAGAGAGAGGGAGGGAGGAACAGAGTTGTGTGCATGGCTGAGCTCCATGGCAAGCTTGCCGCTGATGAACGGCGACGTTGAGCGGTGGAGTGGAAAAAGGGAAGTAAGGCAAAGCTATGGGTGGTGGCGGCGACGACAAAGATGGCTGGAGGAGGCATTGCGACGGCGAGGAGCGACGGAACGCTTCAGGTCCGCGATGTACTTCGCGTAGGAGGCATCCCCTGGGCTAATGGAGTTGCGCACTGGGCTCAGCGAGTCCAAGCAATGCTAATGGACAGGGTGCGGGGACCTAAGGCATCGGAGGCGAGCCGATAGCATGCAACTGCATTGGCACCATGGGTGGCTAAGAGGAAAGGTGTACTAGGGACTCGCCCTTGGCGAATTGATGCGTGCATGAGGATGAGTGGCTCACTATGACCACGAGGGTGAAGAAAATGAGGCCGGTGAAGGGTTGAGGCTGCTTGTTGACGACGAGCAGCGACAGCGTAGAGGAGGTTCACAGCTCACAACAACAATGGAGGAGGTACAAGGAGAGTTGGGTTAGCTCATTGAGGTGCTAGAGATGGTGTAGGTGCAAGGAATCGGTCTGAGGCTCACTGGGCTTATAAGGAGAACGAATATGGTGGCGACGGCCGTGAGAGAGGAAGATGGCTGTGATGCTCGGATTCTTTGCGAATCTACCCGCATTGAGTGAGGGAATAGAATTAATGGTGTATGGAACACGCCAGACACTCTCGGGTGGAGCTCGAACTCACCGGAGCTATGAGAACATGTTGGTGAGATTGGGTGCACACCAGAGTCAAGGACGAAGGCGAACATGATCAAGCTACGGGACTCCCGGGGTTGCATTGAGAAAATGAGGGGGATGAGTGATGTGAGAGGATCACAATGATGTGAACATCGTGGGTGAGGAAGCTCACCAGAGTAGCAATGGCGCGGAGGCGTGTTCACTGGCATCGAGAGCGACGCAAGCGTTTCTGCGAAACCAAGGAGCGATGAAGCTCGGATTTGTGCAAAATTGAACATGGGCAAGCTAAGGATGACAGTGTGGGCTCTAGCGCTTAACTAGCTAGGACAATTGCACGAGAAAAGTGGCGAGATGCGGTGGTCGCGCGAGAAACTCGTAGGGCTGCTCTAGTCTCCCGTTCATGCGGGAAAAGGGCACCATCAATGGGGTGGATGGCAGGGGTGAGGCAGGCAGAGGTGATGGGAGTAGGTGAGGCAAAAAAATTGTGGGTTGTAGTTGAAACCAACAGGCAAGCGGTAGAGCTGGCAAGAGCGGGTTGGCGCACGGGGATGAAGGCGAGGTGGAAAACTGGTGCTGACATGTGTACCTAGCATGTCAGCGGGAGAGGGAGGTGGGAGTTGGCACGGGCTAGAGTGGGGCGAGTGAAGTTGGGCCAGCTTGGATTCGACCTAATGGGCGAGCGGGAAATTCGAATGGAATTTGGAATTTCCAGAAAAGGCTGAGATTTTGACCAATCTTTAAACCTATCAAACGGACTCCAAAATTAGTGAATTTTTTTGTGAGGGATTTTGACACCATATAGTCTCTTGTGCAAAATTTTTAGGATTTTATCTGTTCTTTCATTTTCTCAATAATTCTTATAAGTTTTTGTTTGCATGTAAATTCACTATATGATCTATGCAATAGTTTAAAAATCATGTAAAAATTGTTTTCCACACAAAACTAAAGGAATACGGGTAGGCTACGCTAGCTGACAATTAAAAAAATTCTACCAGGTAAACCAGGATGTCATGCAAGTAAGAGATCACAGATTGTTACCACCAGATGCGTAGTGTAGCGGAAGAAGACTTGGAGTAGCCTGGTACAACAAAGAGCGCGTCGATGTAGTGGTCATAGCCGATCGTTCACCGTAGTCGATCGCCCAACATAGTCGATCGTCCTCGTAGTCGAGTCCTCCAGGGACCAATCGAGTTCCTCGCCAAGGTCATGGATCATCCTCAAGCGCAACAACAACTGCAGTAGCACCTGCACGGTATCCATACGTTTGAGGAAGGAACACCATACGCCACAGTGCTAGCACCAAGTCACACAGAAAGGCTCTCTCTCAAGAAGATGGCGGCTAGGGTTTAGAGCAACTCACGTCAACTCTTGCCGCGTGTCTCCCCTATCTTCTATGCCCCATCAGCCTCAAGCATCTCCTTATATAGTGCCTGTGACGGATCCTATCCGAACACGTTTGACAAATCATATTTGTACTGGTTTGTTTCATCCCGTTAAGTGTGACACGTTAGGTTCATGTGTAATCGGTTGTAACTCAGAAACTTCTTTTCGATGACGAGTCGTTAGCGGCTCCTAGCAGAGCATAACGACTTCCGAATACACATGAATTATATCAGAAGAACCTTAATGACATATGATCTACGACCAGGTCCTTATCACTTACGACCAGCTCGTATTTCTATACGACAAGCTCGTATCTCTATACGACAAGCACATATTTGGTCTCGACCAGTTCGTAACTTCTTACGGCCAGGTTTCGACCACTTAGTTATCACGTTTGACCAGCCTACGACCAACTCGTATCTCCATACGACTAGTCCATATCTGTTCAAACTAAAAGACCTGCTTATGTATTCTCCCTTTGTCTCACAATATCTGATTGAACTCCAGGTGAGATGTTGTGTCATCCATGGATTGTTCAATACTTTCTCGATCAAGTGTCGGATAACTTCATGTGGTTGAACTCTTCGACCAACATTGGCATGACCATGCACTTCCTTTATTCGACCACATCGAGAGGCTCAGAGATATCTCTACTGTTATATTAGGAGGGACAGATCCCATATCCGACTAGTCACATTCCTCCGCATGTTTCATAGTTTACCTGAAAGCTACCTTTATAACTATCCAGTTACGGAATAGCATTTGGCAACTCCAAAGTGTACTCTTATGCATGTAGGAAACCATGCTGATCTCAAGTCTAAGGATTATACATCATCATCGCTTGAGACCAACTGATAACACATGAAATCATAACAATCTCAGCAGTGTCTCAAGGTAGGTCAATCCAACACCATGTTCTCTAACATGTGTTCACATTATTGATTTGATATCCCTATATCCATCACCGGTGAAATATGGTCATCAAACAATACATGTGTTGGTCAATAGGATCACTGGTGTTCCGACCAGTGACATCTAACCAGGCATACATTTAGAACGACACCATCCTAAGTTAAAAGAGCTTCACCAACGAGTCACACACTCGTTGATCTTTATAACTGATGATTCATTCAAAGAACAGAATAACAGTTATTCAATAACACATAAACATAGACGTGATACAATCATCTCTATGATTGCCTCTAAGGCATATCACCAACAAAAACATGCTTAAAATAATTCTCCCAACTATTTTCATTATACTTTCCCAAAATTAGGATTTTGGGATGTTACACGGCCGACACATAGCGAAGTTCGCCTCCACTGTGCTGCAGGAGGGCGGACTTCCCCTCGCTCTCCATGTGTGAAATCTGGTCCCCTACAGGCCGGACCTATCGAAACCGTGCCCCTAGGGGCCAAACCACCCTAGACGTACAGTTTTTCCCATGCCGTGGCGCGCACGAATTCGCCCATGCTATGGCCCTAGGGGCCAGACTCCCCTAGGTATGATTTTATGGTTTTATGATTTCATGTGAACCTCGATTGTTTTATGATTTCATGTGAACATCGGGTGTTTTATGGTTTTATGATTTCAAATATGTACTCCAATAATACACATATAATGTATACAAATATGTTATGCAAAATATATATATACATAGAGTATAACATAAGCGTACAACATCTATACAATGTAATTACGCACAGTCTACAATATGGCTCACTCGTCTGAGCCACTCTTTGCTCGCTGCGTATGGGTGCACGTCTTGGTCTTGCATTGAGCATATCCCGTGGGATACGTGAACTAGTCCGGAGAGCATGTATCGGTTCGGAGGGTGTACGAAGACCGTTGAGTGGGCGGAGGTGCTTCAGCAAGCTGTCTCTAGCCCAGCTGAGTATGTCCAACATCAATGTTGTCCAGCTGAATTATGCAAAACTGGTTGTCACCTGCTATCATATCCATAATAAATGACTGCATGAATCCACCCCTGGAGCCATGACCCCTAGGTACGATGTCTAAATGATCCTCGGTGCGGAGGAGCTCTGGCCTTGATCGTACGATGTACCAGCGACCCCAGAGGAGGTATGGCCTTGGTACAGTACTCCGTACATGTCAAGGTTCTGCTGAGCGTAGACCAGGGGTAGGTGCCCTGGGTGGTATGCTCCAAATCCTAGCGTTGTGTACTCCTCCCTGGTAGTAGCTCACATGGCCACCTCCTCATCAGTTGCAAGATGAAATGATGGTAGGCAAAATCAATAATCAGGACCTATGCTGAACATCATGTACCTCCCCGATGTGCAGTGTGGATGACCGATGGGGAGCACTTGGACGACTGCTAGCCTGAGTAGGCTGTGTGGACGTGGATTGCATAAGTGATGCATCCCGACGGACGTGCGGCTGGAAGATGGCATAATGTTAGCACAACCTAAGGCATAATAAATAATCAGGACTTAAATTGAACCTAACCTACCTCCCCCTTTGTAGTGCAGGTGACCGACAGGGAGCACTAAGACGCCTGCCATTCTCACTAGGCCGTGCTGACCTAGCAGCTGAGCACGGTCGGCCCACTCGGTGTGCAGCCTGATGGACATCGTTTCTCAACAGACCGCAGCTCATGTTCTTGATTATTTGCTTGGACTCCGCCAGTATGGACTTGAGAGTACTGAGAAGCCCCAGAACAGTGTGATCTGGGCTGCGGATGGTAGAATCCGATGCGCATGAGATCAGTTGGATTCGATAGAATTGAAGTGACAGACAACAGTTGTTCAATACTAAATCGTAAAAATATCATGAAAGAAGCGAGCATAGGTTGTGAGTGTTTTACAGTGTTATCACGCCGCGAAGCATTGTGTCGATCGAACGAGTGATGAAGCCTCTCCTCGTGTGTGACCTGCTCCAAATGCTCTGGTAGAGGATGGGTGATTTTGGTGCACGACCGTGATACGTACCACTCGATGTACTCACGGTAAGTCCAAAAGTCGTACAACCACTGCTCCTATTGAACCTTATTATGCGATGTCTCCGTCCAAGCCATAGTCCATTGATGCTGGACTACCTGCTAGTCCTCAATGTCAGCTCGTCCTCGATTGTTTGTATTCGAGAAGGATTTATGTCAGAAGAGCGGATATAGGTATAAACTGTAAACATTACATGGATGGAGTTGCAATCACAAGTGGATACCTAAGCTTGAGCATCCTCCACGGAGGGGCATAACTCGTAGAGATCGAATCATCATATTACGCTACAGTAGCACATAAGGCTCCACAATATGGGAAGACACAAGGTGGAAGGTCATTGCCCATAATCCGGTGTCCTGCGTGCATTACACGGACAGTCCGTGAGGCACTACCGTGTTCACGAAATGTGGGCTCCATGAAGATAACATGATGCTGTCATCATGCAACAACTCGAACTCGTTGTGGAACACAGGGTAGAACCTCACCGGTTTGTCTTTGGCCCAATGTAACTTGGAAGCAGTTTACCGCATTACCATAGTGGGCCCGTCTATGGGGTCGTGGAACTCGAGGTACAGGTGCGCTGCATTAAGGAAGATGGGCTACCTAATAAGGAAGTGCTCTCAACTCCACAACTGCAGGAGCATGTAGCAAACGGTAAGGACCGGTGTTGTGTCGCGAAATGTCACACAACACCCTATATGTGGCACAAAGAACGACTGATCCGAAGTTGTAATGGGGCATGTCCCTAGGCTAGGTGTCAGCCAAAGACTCGGCAATGCGGACGGCGTTGGGATACAACCAATCATCCTGTGTGGTGGGAAACAAGGCCCAACCAAAAAGATGAAGAAGGTAAGCGACGAGGTGCATCCTAACAACCTTGTCTGGCGCATTCAGAGGGCATTGACTGGAATTCCTTAGCCATGTCTGAGGAACACCACAGACCATGTCTAGGGCAGCTATGTCAAACCGATGCGCCAAGCGGGCCTTCTAATCCGCTAGCGGACAGGGTGGAACAAGTGAGTCTCCCGTGATCGGGAGAACCTGTCAAAAAGGAGACATCCTGGAGAGTGACAGTCATATCTCTCCACCGAAAGTGGAACGTGTAAGTCTCGGGTCTCCATATGTCAACAAGTGCCAACATGAGATTACCGTCCAAGGTGAAGTAGCGGTCGACCTGGAGCATCCTCGCAAAGGGCAACAAGCCCGTGTCCCGAAGGATTGGGACGTAGCGAGCATCAAGGTCCCAGTAATACTTCTCCGACCGAAGGACGACGAGTGGAGGTCCATCCCTGTCCCCGGTGGTCCACAACTTGCTCCGGTGATGTTCGTCGTAGAACGGCTCGAGTAGCTCCGGTAGAGGCATGACTTGCAAGAGGTGAAAGACACAAATTATTAATTAATAAATTAAAAATAATTAAATTAATTACAATTAAATTAATTATGACTAATTAATTAACATAAATTAATTACAAATAAATCATTACGATTACATAACGATAACTAAATTAATTATGATTAAATTAATTACGAGTAATTAACGATGACTAAGTTAATTATGACTCAATTAACTGTGACTAAATTATTTACGACTAATTAACCGTGCCTAAATTAATTACGACTAATTAATTATGACTAAAGTAATCATGACTAATTAATTAGGCCTTAATTAATTATGTCTAATTAACTATACCTTAATTAATTACAACTAACTATTTAGACCTTAATTAACTAATACTAAATTAATTATGACTAAATAATAAAGATGAAATTAATTATGACTAATTAACTATGACTAAGTAATTGTGAATAAATTAATTACTGTTAATTAACTACGATTAAATTAATTACAATTAATTAATTCAGCCTGGATTAATTACAACTAATTAATTACACCTAATTAACTGATACTAAATTAATTACATCTAAATAATAAATAATAATGATTAAATTAATTATGACTAATTAGCTATGAAAAAATTATTTACAAGTAATTAATTAATTACAAGTATTAATTACGACTTAATTAATTGTGATTAATTAATTATGACTAAATAATTATGCCTAAATTAATTACGACTAACAAATTACACCGTTAATAAGTATAATACATAGGAGAAATAAATACCTCCTCTTAATGTCGTCCTTTCTGTACTAATAAAACCGCCAAGTAGTGCTCTAAACACTCCTTAACCGACAACGAAACCGGAACTCGCTCACTCGCTCTATTCTCTTCTCTCTATCTCTATATGCCGAGCGCAAGAATGAGAATGAATTCGAGAATGGGAGCGAGAGCGACACCAGTTTTTATAGCTGCGTGAATGCTATTCACGCTCCGTGGTGTTATTTTTTTGCATTACATTCTGAAGAAGGCTAAATTTGGTATTACATTCGACAACAGTGTCTTATCGACCAAAAATAATTTGAGTGGAAGTCTGTGTAGTATGGTAGGTAGGCTTGTGTTGACTCATTTATGGAAGATAAGGGCATAATAGAAAATGCCATGAAACATTCTCTTCGAAACCATAAAACTTTATATGTTCAAACGCTACATATTTATAATCTAAAACGCTATGTATTTAGAAACGGAAGGAGTAATTCATAGTAGCTATCGACACGTCTATGTTCTTCGGCAAGGTGTCGTCACCAGCATGTAAGCAATTTTGCCTCTCAGTTATGCTTTTGTCAACAAACATATCCCTCTATTTCATATGGAAGCTATTTAAACAATCAGTCCAAAGTTCGCTTCTCACGTTGCTCTAGGAATCCAAGATATATATGAGTCTCTTCCATTAATTGTACTCACCCACTTGCTCTTTGCAAATCTTCACATGATATATGCTGTGTTTCTTAACATTTACGCCACTTGTACTTCGCCCAACTGTACAAGGGGGAGACTTCGTGCGCCCAAGTCTTCTTCTCCCTTTGTTCCTCTTCTTCAAGCGCCATTTCCTAACTTGTCCAGTCTAAGTCAGCGCCAACAAAATATATTGCCCAAAGCTTGCGACCGCAACCCCCATTGGTAAGATGCTCCAGTTTGTTGCCCAAACAATCTTTAAACTTTTGCTTTCATTGCTCGGAAACCAAAGTCTTATTCTTTTCTTGACTTGAAAGTCGTATGTTCATAACTTGGGCAAATAGCACTATATCAGAGAATGAAATCCATTTCAGAGTCCAAACTGCAATGAGGAAGAGGATGCTCCACAGCAGGATGTGATTTTGAAGAAGATATTTCTCTGGTAATCTTCTAGCTCCTTTCATTCTGTTTCTGTTCTGCCCCATTGGTTCTAGTGATATGCGATTGATGTATCATGAATTCAAGATTCACATTCTCAAGTCCCGGATCCAGTGTTTATCATGAGTTATTGAGAATATCTGATGAGACAAATGCCGTCTTGATGTGCAGCATAAAGGTCGGGGGAATAAAGGTAAGGTGATTGAGAATGTGGATTTATCCATGGAGTAGCATACTCCTGTACGAAGAGCTACAGAGGTCCATTCTAGTATTAAGTCTCAAGGGGAATGGGGGAGATGCATTTCAGCATGGGGCTGTATTGATTGACTCCATTATTGTGTTCTGGAAGAAATCTGAATATGTACCTTGGGCTTTGTTTCTACTTTCCTCTGAACTTCTCTACTGTCTAAACTTCAAGAGTTTCAAGAGTACATCTTGTTCTTCATAATTCTGAAATATCCCTGTTGGAAACATGAACTATGTTGGTCAAATGGTCGATTCCTTCTTTCGTAAGTAGAAGTTAATTTTGTAAATTGTTGTTCTATCACACCATGATTTACATGCATATTTCTTTAATTTGTTGTGCAGAGCAACCTTCTGGCAAATCCTTTGAAGGACAGGAACAAGAGATGGGTAAAATGCCGTCACAGAAGGACCTCTTTGAGGTTTCAGGACCTTCCTATTTGACATATGTGAATTGGTATTTTTTCCCCCGACTAATCTTTCTGGTTAAGTCTCCAATGCTCTCAAGTAGAAACTAGTAACAACTAATGTATTGATTAGCATGATGTTTATATTTCTACGCTGCATGGTTGAAAGGAATTAGGCATAAAAAAGTTGATGATTTTCTTATGGTTTATGGGCATATTTTGCGGAAAAAAAGGAAAGAAAACAGGAACCTGCATTGGCAAGCCACTGATCACCTTTGCCATTTGACGCTTTGCTCCGGCCAGGAACTGCCCGCAGCACCGGCGGTCCGTCATGGCGAGCCTCGTTCAAGGCGTGTACGTCCTGGAGCGCGATCGGCTGTGGAACCGTCAGGGCCCCGACGCCCGCGCGCCGGTGTGGTGGAGGCTCTTCCACTTCGAGCTGCGGCAGGTCCTCGTGGACGCCGCCGACTCCTCCATCTTCGGCGCGGTCTACGCGTTCCAACCGCCGCACCACCTCTTCGACCCCTCAGCGGCCGCCAGCGCGCCACACTACGTCGTCGCCTTCCGCGGCACCATCACCAAGAAGGGCTCGGCGTCCAGGGACCTCGAGCTCGACCTCCAGCTCGTCCGCAACGGCCTCGAGTACACCTCCCGCTTCGGCACCGCCATGCAGACCATCCACAACGTCGTGGCGGCGGCGGGGCACGACCGCGTCTGGCTGGCCGGCCACTCCCTGGGCTCTGCCATCTCAACCCTCGGCGCAAAGACCATGGCCAGGGCGGGCGTTGTCCTCACGACGTTCCTCTTCAACGCGCCGTTCGTGTCGGCGCCGGTGGAGATGATCCGGGACAAGCGGGTGAAGCAGGGCATCCGCATCGCCAACAGCTTCATCACGGCCGGGGTAGCCGCCGTCCTGCAGAAGGGCGGCGGTGGCGGGCACGACGCCTTCGCAGTGCTGGCGCGGTGGGTGCCTAACGTGTTCGTGAACCCGGCGGACCCCATCAGCGCTGAGTACGTGGGGTACTTCGACCACCGCAAGAAGATGGAGGAGATCGGCGCGGGCGCCGTCGGGAGGCTGGCGACGAGGAATTCGGTGAAGGACCTGCTGCTGGGCATCGGCAAGGCGGGCGGTTGCGAGCCGCTGCACCTCTTCCCGTCGGCCGTCCTGGCGGTGAACCGCGGCCCGTCGCCGGACTTCAAGGCGGCGCACGGGATCCACCAGTGGTGGAGGCCCGACCTGGCGCTGGAGTGCAGCGCTTATCACTACGCTTGAATTGATCAGGTAGTTGATCATTGAGTTGGGTTGGAAATTGGAACTTAGGAAGTCTGAATTCCTCAGACTGAAACTGACTAGTGTTGGCTGGAGAACCTGGAACCGCGCGCAGTGTATCTGTGTATGCAATTATGCATCAATGCAGAAGACAAGATTTGGGAGTTTCAATTCAAGGCAACTTTAGAACACGCTAAACTTATCGTGGATTTTACATGAATTTCAAAAGAAAAAGTTCAATACCTACAGACATACGAGGAATATCCTGCATTACATTCTAAATGGGGATTTAATCTAGAATTTTTGGCCGTATTGATATCTTTTGGACTCGAATTTACAGGGATGGCCGACCCTTTTTTTTTTGTGCAAATCTAGCCATCTGCCGCATGGCCATCGTGCAGTAGCCCCTCCCCGCCCGTCATGTCGTCACTGTCAGCACGGCCACCGTGCGGTGGCGCCCTCCACGCGTCCAGGATTAGGAATTAGGGTTTAAGCTTATTAGGGTTTTAACTTGACCGTAGCAATTTTAAAAATATAGCAAATGAGTTGAACAAAATTATGAAATTTTATGTGAAGTCTCAGGATATAGTATACTTGTTTGTGTAAATTTACCATAATTTTATTCGTTCGAAATTTTTCTCGCAATTTAGTATAAGTGTACTGTTTGTACAGATTTGTAAATGTTGGAAATGAGCTCCCAGAATGATGAACTTTATTTTGAAGGCTCCTCACATAGTGGACTTGATTGTGTAATATTTCAGCAATTTTGTATGTGTTCTGGAATTATCTCAAAAATTTTGGATTTAGATTGCGAACATTTGGATATTATGTTTGAAAAATTAGGGTTTTATGATTCCATGTCACTTGGAATGTATGAAAAAAAGTCGCATTGCAACTCCATTGGAGATGTCAATATACAATATGGAGCAAGAGTACACACATAACAACCAAAATACTGGTACAAATATAACAAAATAAAATATGAATATAAATATACCAAAATATAATCGCATAACACGAGATACAATATGGCTCACTCGTCTGAGCCACTACCCTCTGCTTGTTGCGGCTGCCTCCGCGTGAGCCTAGATGTTTTGCGTCGGGCATGTCTCGTGGGATACGTGAGCCGATCCGGAGAGCGCATGTCGGATCGAAGAGGGTACGGAGACCGTTGAGTATGTTGAGTGGGCGGATGTGTACCAACAGGCTAAGTCTGGCCCAGCAGAGTCTGGTAAACGTACATGTCTTCGTGATGAGGCATGCTGACCTGGGGGACACCTCTGAAGAATTCATTAGTGACGGACTCCCTAAATTCACTCCCGGGGAACGATTCCTGCAACTCTGGTTGTGCGGATGAGCTCTGGCCTTGGACGTACAGTGTGCCAACCCACCCGGATGAGCTCTGATCTTGGACGTACAGTGTGCTAGCCCACCCGGAGGAGCTCTGCCCTGCGTACGCTCCAAACCCTGGTTGCCATGCTTCTGTGTACTGCTCCCTGTTAGGATCTGGGAGGCCCGTATCGTCATCATCAGTCGATGTGGACTAGCCGTGACCCCCATGGTCAACTGAAGGATGCAAGACAGAACGATATTAGCACATATAAACACACTGGACGCAAACTAAGAATCTCGTACCTCTCGGATGTGTAGTGCAGATGACCGAGGGGGAGCGCTAGTCTTTGTATCGAACATGGACAATAGAAGTGATTCACCCCGATGGACCTACGGCGGGAGAACGACATAATGTTAGCAGAACATAAGGCATAAGCAAAAAAATATGACATATATTTGTACATAACTTACCTCCCCGCAGACTTGCACCGCAGATGACTGACAGGGAATGCTACGACACTGGTCGAACTCGCTAGGCCGTGGTGACATAGCAGGTGAGCACGGCCACCCACTTGGTGCCCGATACGTAGGAAGTCAACCGTCGAACGACCGCAACTCAAGTTCTTTATCATCTTCTTCGACTACACCAAGATGTACTTTAATTTTTTTTTTTGATATCCCGCTGGTGTTGTGTCTAGGTCGCGGATGGCGGACTCTGATGCGTTGTGCCCGCTCCAACTGTAGTGACATACATAATAGGTTCACTAACGAAGAGTGCAAATATCGTCAATGAAATGACTAGAGGTTGTAAGTGTCTTACGGTGTCGTCACACCGCGAAGCGCTGTGATGATTGTACGCATAGCTGAGGCTCTGTTCTCTGCTAGTTTGTCTCCACTGTCACCTGCTCTAGGTGCTCCGGTGGAGGAAGGGTGAGTCTTGTGTTCGTCCGTGGTACGTACCACTCCATGTACTCATCATACGTCTCAGCGTCGTATGGACGCTGCTCACGGATGACATCCAAGTGCGCCCTGTCCATCCATGTTGTATTACACTCGTGCTGGACTGAGCGCCAGTCCTGAATAAGCCCACCCGACCTCGATTGTCTACATTTCCGAAAGGATTGATGTTAGAAAAGAAGACGTAAGAAATGTAAACATTACTCGAGTAAAGTTTGACTCACACGTGTACGGCTCACGTCAGGAGCCTGTTGTCCGAGGGGCACAACCCGGTGCAATGCAAATTATCGTATTACGTGCTGCGGCGCGTAAGCTCTGCCATATGTGAGAACACCAGGTGGCAGGTCGTCGTCGTCCACATTACTGCGTCCTGGATGCATTGCACGGATAGTCTGTGTGGCGCTATCGTGTGCATGAACTCTGGATACTATGGAGTCCATATGATGTCGCTTTTGTGCAACGACTCGATCTCGTTGTGGTACAACAAGTAACACCCCGCCAGTCTATCTTTGGCCCAGCGCAGACAGTCAGCAATCCACTGTAAGCCCATGGTTGACCTATCTATCTGGTCATGCGGAACGGTGTACGAGTGCACCGCTCTCTCAATGGACGACCTCCCAACAGGGAAGTGCTCCTAACTCCACAGCTGCAGGAGCACGTAGTAGACGACCAGGCTGGGGGAACCACCGGTGCCGTGCCGCGAAGCGTCACACAACCCTCGGTATGTGGCGCAAAGGACATCTGATCCCCGGCTATGATGAGGCATCGACCAAGCCCCCGCGCAAACCAAAGACTCGGCAATGCGGACGAAGCCGGGGTACCACCAATCGCCCTGTGTAGTTGGAAACAGGACCCAATCAAAGAGCTGAAGAAGGTAAGCAACGAGGTGCGTCCTAATGACCTTGTTAGGTGCACCCTGTGGATAATCACTGAACTACGCCCTCTGAGATAGGTACACCGAACCGCTGCTCTAGCATGGCGTTCCAGTGCGACGGCAGAGGGCCCGGAAGAAGTGGCTCACCTCGGATTGGGAGATCGGTCAAGAACGAGACATCCTGCGGAGTGACCATCACCTCATCGAACAAAATATGGAAAGTGTGCGTCTCGGGCCTCCACCTGTTGACAAGTGCCAACAGTAGATTGGCGTCTAGGATGAACCGACGTCCTATGGACACCAACCTCGCAAGGGGCAACAAGCCCATGTCCCGGATGATTGGGACGTAGCGATCGTCCAGCTCCTAGGAATCCCTCCCCGCCCGAAGCAGCGGGGGCGAAGGGCATTCCGTACCACCGGTGGTCCTCATCGTAGAAGTGTTCCAGAAGTGTCGGTAGAGATATGGCTTGCAACACATGGAATAGACGAAATATTAGTGAGAAGATCGATAATGACCATAAAATACTACAAATTAAAAATTACGATGAAACTAACACTACAAATTAATGTACACTAACTTAGTAGTACAAAATTAAATACAACTATTTAAACATGACTAAATTAATTAGGGCTAACTGATTATCACGAATAAACATATGCTACGTACTTGCAATTAAAAAAATATGCACACATTGTTCTATAAATCCTACGTACTTTAACTAATAGTTTAAAACTAATTAATTACGACTAATTATTTTGTAACTAATTAACATCGTCTCAAATATTATATATGTTAGACCCTGTTCTTTCCCTTAGCTAAATAAATATTAATTGTATACGTATGTGTTGATCGCATGGTGCATGCATACATGAATAACTATCAACTACTTACATGTCCAGTAGCGCATACATGAATAATTAGTTGCATGAATAACTACCAACTTCATTTTTTCTTATTTGTCTATTCACGGTCATTATGAACTTCAACTAATTGTTTAAAACTAATTAATTAAGACAAACTAATTGTAGAATATATATGTGTTGGCTTGTCATCAAAATAACACTAGCTCTCTCTATATATGTTACCTGATAATGCATGCACATTCCTTAATTGACAGTGAGAGAGCAAACCTAACTTCTTGGTAAATTGGCTTCTAATGAAGAACTTATGAACAACAAAAAATTGGTACACAGTTAATAAAGAATTTGCGAACGAGCAAGTCTGTTGCCAAAAAATTGGCTTCTTTGTAAATTAGTAAACCTAGCAAACCTAACTACTTAAGTACGCAGTTAATAAATAAGTTATGCAACAACAAAAAAGATAGAGATAAAAATTACCTGCTAAATTGGCTTGTAATGACGGCGGTTAATAACGATAAAATATCCTCAAAAATATAATCAACACAACAAGAGAGCAACCAAAAGAGAGAGAGAGCGAGCGAGCGACTACGAAATGAAATCGTGCTTGCTTGCTCTCTAATTTATAGCTGCTGCAGGAGGGAATTCTTCCTCGCGCGGGCTAATTGAAATTCAAAGAAAGCGTGCGATGGAATTGACCGGAGCAGAGGACGGGCGGTGGAATTAGTGGAGGGGCCTGGGACTTTGGAGCTTCTCCAAATGACAGGTAGAATCCATTCGATTTTTTTTTCTCCTATGAACCGGACCGGACACGTGGCAGGAGGGGGGAGGGAGGGCCGTGCAGAGGGGGCACGGGGGGAGGCCATGCGCTGACCGTGGGAGGGGCGGGAGGGAGGGCTATGGGCACGCGGCGGGGTGCCACCGCTGGCGATGTGGCGGGTGGGGAGGGGTTGCCGCACAATGGTCGTACGGCAGGTGGCTAGATTTGCAAAATAAGATAAAATTAGGGGCCGATCATTCCTGTAAATACGAGTCCAAAAGATGCCAATACGACCAAAAATTCCTTAAATCCGTGATATTATTCAGTACATACCACCACTTCTTCTTCTCAAGGTTGAAGCATGAGATGAATAATTTTCCTTAAAGTAACTCCAATAAATGTCGTTGCAAAGTTTCGTGGTTCGAAAAATGCTATTGGATGTAGGTGAAAACGAGTTGTACACGGGCATGTATTGTTTTTCCGTATCCTAACTCGTATTTTTAACCCAGGTTCAGAGTCGGGTACATATATTTTGGGATACGGCACGAGGCGGATGCGGATCGAATTCAAATCAATCACAGATAACTTGGTGGATAGTGTACACATAAAGAAAAGATATAATATTACCAACGAAAGTGTCAAATTATATTACTATTAGAGAATTATTTATCCTACTTAACAACATAAATATAATTAAATATAAATTTATATTATAGATTAGTCAATGACTATAAAACCATAAAAATATTAAAGGATATTGATGTTTATAGGATATCCATTTTGTTGATTTAATTGTTATCTTTCTGATATCCTATAAAATACAGATACAATACAGGTTTTTCTAACTCTATCTTCCAGAAGATTTTTCTGATACAAATACGAATATAGATTTTTAAAAATAGTATTCAAATATATTTTTTTTCTTCTGAATACAACATCAGATCAAATGAAACTATCCCATAAAGGAGTGTTACACTAACACGTGAGTACCGATGATCTATAAACTATGATCTTTAGCTGGGGCGGGGCAGGGCGGGGCGGGGCGGACTAACCGGTGACCTGTGCAGCCGCCTTGTGCGGTCGCGCTGCACATGGCCTGTGCAGCACGGGAGGGTCTTGGCCGTCCGGTTACTAGTGAGACCCGTGGGTCTCCTAAGAAGCCGGGACCCACATGTTGGTGTAACACCCAAAGCCACGTCATTTTTCAATGAGAATTATTCAGGATATTCCCCCATTTGAACCGAAGAAGTTTGACTGGACTCACGAAATCCGCTTTGCGTCGCATCCAAATGCTACTCTCTTGCGTTAAATTCCCTCCGCTAAGGTTTTCGCCTATGGAAAGTTGGTCGGATAGTTCCGAGAGTCAAGGGCATTGTTTAGAATGTATGATGATATCGGACCAGAATTTTTTTTATTTCAAATTCATATATATTTATTTTATGATCAGTAGTTAACACATATATTCAATAATATTTATATCACATCCATACACAATTAGATAACACAAAATATCAAGATATAGATAAACAACCGAAATTAAGTCATTCAAGAGGAAGATTTGCTTCACACGGGCCGACCGGCCAAATGGTTCATATAATATAAAGTTTGCAACAGATTGAAAGACAAAAGAGGTACCAAAAACCAGCAAACATGACTCAGCCTTCCCACAGGCGGTCAACTAGATTAAAAAGTAGTAATCAGCATCGAAACTCGTGACCTAAAAGTATCTAATCGATGGGTCATCCCCTGAATTTGTTCAATAAACAATCATGAGTATAAAATGATACTCTACAAGACTTTTAAAGCAAATATTATATAGTATGCAAACCGAGACAAATATGGCTATCTTATCTAGTTTCATTTGGACAAAGCGAGTTTCCATTTGCAATAGAGAATAATAGATTGCAATTGATAAGTGTAAACGCATTCGACATTGATAAACATATAATAATAAAGCATAACTAAACAGGTGGCTTGCTGCCATAACATCAAAACAAACGATAAAATCCTTTTGCCGAACACGCCATGCATGGATTGGCTATCCATACATTTTTCGAACCATTTTGCAAAACATAAAACTACTAAGGTGGAGGATTCACCAAGTCGTTCATAATCGGGAACACAGCTATTCGAATAGATTTACACTCTACAGAGGTTGCACAACTTTACCCACATGACATAAACATCCCACCATGTCACGCAATAGCATTCTATACCCGATTTGAGAGTTCATGACAAAACTTTTACATTACCGATCCTCACAACAAACCGTGCTATGATACCTTCTTAAGATATGTAGAGCTCTCCAAAATTCTAAGAACTTATACGTTGTGTTGGAAAGCTTTGAGGTCCTCGCAAAGTCCCTACGAACAATGGATACCTTCCACGTCCGCACTAGCCAATTTTGCAACCTACAATCTACCACATGCGGGTTGATTGCTAGGACATGATAACTTGTTATGCTAGAGTCTTCCCATGCAAGACACATGAGGTTTGCACTGATCTCTTGGGTATAACTAGACCATAGACTCAGTCCTTAGCGATTCGAGCAAGACAACCACAACCCAATACTTGTGCACCTACACCGGTCTCAACATACACTCGCCTAAGTCTAAAACAAGTTTGTAGTTTTCTTTTGTTAACCAAAATAGTAGAGGTACCTCCTCTGGACCTTTGTACAAGTGTTTCCCATTTTTTTTAATCAATTTGTCAAATTATTCCAACTATCAATTCTAGTATCGGTCTATTTGCATGGCTAAGCATTACCTACTCAAACCACAACTAATATTCCACAAATGTCAATACCATTAGTTTCCTATGGTGTCAACGGTGAGGATATCAAGTTTACTAAGGAAGGTTCCAAGCAACAAATGGGTATAGCTATCAACCTTACCAACATAGTGATTTTTATCATAAGTACACGCATGCATATAAATTCAAAATGCAACATACATAACAGTGAAGGTACATGATCAAATATGGTCAAAGGGGGTGCTTTCCTTGCTTGTTGAACTCTAGGTCTTGCTCTGGATCAACTTTAGGCACTTCCGAAACGTCAGTATCTACTTGGTAAAAGCCAAGTAACACAAATAAGGGCAAAATAAATTCAAATAGAGAGTGAAATCAAATATTTTACTGATTATGAAATTTCATGATTTTATAAATATTTATAAACAAGATTCACTCAATTTGGAGTTCATAAGAAAAAGTTATTAGCATTTGAATTGGTTCGGCCAAGAAAATACAGAAAAAGAAAAGGGGTTGACTGTGCTGTTCAGCAAGCCCCACACACTAGTCTTTTTCATTTTAAACAAAATCCCGAAAATCATTTTGTTACATGTGGGTCCTGCATGTCATTATCACGGATCTTAACTGTCATTTTAATTACAAAAATGACAAGTGGATCCACATGACATACACACATAAACTTAACTCTATTTTAATTAACTACTAAACATAATTTTCTCTTTGCTTTAACCGACTAACATGTGGGTCCTGGAAGACATACACACACACAGAGAGAGCAGAGGAGAGCAGGGCACAATAGAGGAGGTAGAGGCCTAGCACGTCGGCGACGAGGCAATGACGATGCGGTCCATGGAAGTGGAAAAATGGAGAGGCGAGGTCACCACGAACTTAAAGGTGCTGGCGGTGGACTCGAGGTGGACTAGAGCGCCAGCGACGACGATTTATGAGGCGGCGAACGGGAACGACCACGATGGCGGAAGTGAACAAGGCAAAAAGAAGATGAAAGCATGCTCGCAAAGGCTCAGGGGGGCATTGACGGTGCTAATAATAGTAACACGGAGACCTATGGTCATCGAAGCTGCACCGACAATATGCAAGTGCGGTAGCTCCATGTGTGACCATGGTGGCAACAAAGAGAACGACAACGGCATGCAAAAGTAGCGAGTGCAACAGCACGAGGGGACTTCGAGGAGCTCACCATGATGATTAATGGTAGTGGAGTTGGACTGCCACGCTTCGGTGACGATGGATAGTGACGGAGGTGACGGGTCAGCGATGGCAACACTCCACGGTGAAGCTCAGATGAAAAAGGACGTGTGCTACCTTAGGAAAAGGTTGAAGATGATTTAAACGCACAGAATTGACGAAGAGCTAACCAGGAGGAGAGTAATGGTGCATGGCGGCGAATCAGCTCAGAAATAAGGAAGACAATGGGGATCCAAGGATTCACTGCGATGACACGAAAATTGAATGAGGGGTTCGCACAAGTGAAAGGTGGAACGCAAGCTGACGCGATAGAGAGAAGGGAAGGTTCACAGGAATGAGGAAGGTGCAGCGGCCTGGAATGGGCACGCTCATTAGAGGTGGAGAAGATGATGCAGTTTTAGCTCTCCATCGCTTCAACTGTAAGGACAGGCATGGGAAGGGGACGAGTGATGCTCCAGACGGAATATGACACGTGCGTCGAGCACGGAGGCTCACCAGAGAAGAAATGGTGTGGTGACATGCTCGCCGGTGCCGAGGAAGACGTTTTCTTTTCCAGCAAACCACACCACCAAAGACTTTGGTTCTTGGTGGGGAAGCCAGAAATGGCAAGCTAAGGAGTGTGACGTGAACATATCGGCCTAAATGGATGGGTGAACAACGGCTGTAGATCATGAGATTTCGCAGGTGCGGCAAGAACTCATGAGCGCGCTCCCCCTCTATGCCAAATGAGACAAACCAAGATGAGAAGGCGTCCTGATGCACCTGCGGCGACGGGACAGGGCGAGGCGAAGGCAACAACTTGCTAGGCGAGGTGAAACGATGGGAGACATGGTCAAAAACCATGGGTGCACGCACGAGCTAGCCACGGTGTGCACGCGGTCGAGTGGGAGGTGGATGACGACTCTGTGGCTGGGCCCCACGCATCAGTGAGAGGGAGGCAAGCCAGCGAGCGAGCAGGGGAGATGTGCCAACACTGGGCTGAAGCAGCATCGGGTGTGGACGAATGAGGTAGGATGAGCCAAGCTTTTGGCCCAAGTACAACGGCGGGAGAGAGTGAGAGCAACGGCAGGGGGGAGAAAGAAAAAGATTTGATTTTAAATTTAAACAGAGGATGTTCAAATGATTTGCAAAAATAGCAAATCAACTCAAAAAATAAGATTTTTTTTGGGAGTCTCTATAGATTATTAGGAATTCAAATAAATTACAAATAGGTTATGGCCAGGTTCTATTTATTTTTAGAAATTCTTTTTCAACAAACAGAATTTTGGAAATACCTTTTCTTTAATGCATGATTTTTTTGAGAATGCAAGAAAAATGCAAAAATGATAATTGTGAAATTAATTATATAGCTTTAGGAATTTTGGGACATTACACAAGAATTCCACAACTTGTTAAGAAATAGCAGTAGTCGTCACGTTGTTGACTCGTAGATCAATCTATACATGAGCAATCACATGAACATCAAGAGAGATAATGAACACAAGTGTATAGAGGGGAGCCAGTATCTTTGTTCATATGTATGTCTGTTGTACATGGAGTCCTCATATTTATAGCCCATAGAGGCAGAAGCCCTCCAGGGGCGGTTTAGTCTTTTGCCCATAAAAGCCTAGGTTTTGTAACACCCCTCCTTGGGCAATAGATGTAACATCCCAAATTGGGTCTGTGTTTCAAATGTAATAAAAATGAGGATAAATTAAAACTTTTGCTGCCTCATGTATTGTTACAGTGTTTGAAACCTCTTTCCTTTAATTGGTGGAAATTAAAACTCAAAATTTCCCCCAATTAAATTCAAGTCTTAAGACTCCTCAATGAAAATCTGGTGCCCAACCCCTGAAAATAATTTTCTTTGAACCTAGGAGTGATGTTAACACCTCAGAATTATTTCATAATTTTCAGAAATTATTTGATAAATTTTGAGACAAGTCAAACATTAGTCAAACTCCTAAAATGGCCCTCTGGAATTTTTAGAGAAAAATGCATTGCATAAAACTCTCTGAAAATTTTATATGAGGTTCCTCCCGCAATCGACAAGCTCCAGCTTGAAATTTCATAAATTTTGGAGTTTGTTTGCTACCCCATATAATTCCTCCAAAAATCGCTTATTCAAATTCAAACTCTAATCGGTTTTCACTGCTCCTCGTTCGGATCGGACTCGGGCTCGAGCCACTTGACTCGCCCACAACTAATCGCCTTTGCCGGTCGGTCCGCGCGAGTGTGGTGCACCGTTGGATCGGCGTCGAACGGTCCACGATCGCGTGAACGTTCGGACCGCCCGACGCGCGATCCATTTGAACCGTTGGATTCTAAATCAAGGGTCCACAATCGCGTGAACGTTCGGACCGTCCGAACGCCTCGCGCAACGTGGACCGTAGGATCCAAATCAACGGCCCAGGATCAAGTTAGCGTTCAAACCGTTCTAATCGCCGTGTTTCTTTTGAACCGTCCGATTGAAATCCAACGGCTGGCGGCTATCGTCTTCCTCCGCTCGCGCGCGCTCAGCCGAAGTCAACAGTGGCCGGTGAAAATTGCAGAGCGTAGCAGCGTCGGGTCACCTCAGCTTTTGGCCAACGACTCTCAGCATTTATTGCTCCCGTCCCACCGCCTCCGAAGTCGTCGTCCTCCTCGAGTTCACGTGCTCCCGTCGCCCTCAGTCGACCTCAACACAGAGTTCGGCCATTTTTCTTCCCGTTGCTTCTTCCTTGCCCCTTCGGCTATAAAACTCCTCCAGAGGCTTCCTTAGCATCCTTTGAACACCCTTGAGCTCCAGAACCACTGTTAGTGCATTGCTCGAGCTCCATTTCAAAAATTGCTCTCGGCCGCCATTGTTGAAGCTCCAACCTCTTCGGTGAAAGTGGTGCTCCGGGCCTTCTCTTTCTAAACCCTTGCTTCCTCAGTTACTTACCATCTCTAAGAGTATTAACCCTCACTCAATTTGGGTTTTTCCCGCAGGGAGCAGCTTAATTTTGAATTTCCCCCTTTTCGGCCGAAAGCCCTATTTTCTTCATCGAGCACTCCAGTCCCTCTCGTGCTTTCTCCGTGCTCGTGTAACCCTCTTTAGTCCCTAGTTGCTTGGCACCCGCTCAGTTGGACCGCAGCAGAGCTCATTTGCTATTTTCGTTTTTGACCGTTTTCGGTCATCTCTGTCATCTCTGGCTTGTCGGCGTTCTAGAACGCCGCAGCTAAAATTATTGGTTCCATTGGGTGCGCAAGTTTGTTAGCAACCCATTTTGGGCACTTGCTCGCACCGCCGCGGCCAGAGTCGCCGGCGATGATCCTCTCTTCCCCGTCGTTTTGTCGGATGAAAACAGGCGCGAGTTTTGAACGTGAATTGATGTGGACCGTCGATCCTTTGATCAACGGTCCAGATCTGAGTGAACGTTCGGACCGTCCGAAAGGTTCGATCCGTGTGGACCGTTGGATCCAAGATCAACGGCTCCTATGCGTGTGAACGTTCGGACCGCCGAACGTCCCGATCCACGTGAACCGTTGGATCCAGATCCAACGGTGAGCGTTTAGGGATTTGTGAATCCCGCGCGCGCGCGTTAGCGCTGGGACGCGGACCGTCGGATCTTTGATCGACGCTCCTCGCTCGCCACGCTGTTTTAATTCTGATTTCGAAAGGATTTATTTGTCAACCGAAAAATATGATAACTTGTAAAATGCATAACTAATTCATTCCAAATCCTTTTCGGTTGATTCAAATTTTGTTGGTTATGTTTTTAACTAGACTTTAAGTTAAAAATGTTTTCAGACTCAGTATAGCTCCATAAAATTTTGCTAATGAATAGTAGCATTTTTGATTTATGAAAGCTGAGCAAAATTGTTTTGGCCATATCTTTTGCATCAAGAATCCAAATCAATTGGTTCTTGTTGCATTAGTTCATAAAAATCATGCTCTTTCTACTGTAAAAATTTGAGAGCATTTTGTTGAAGTTGGCTGTTGGATCTTTTCGGTTTCTTTTGCCTTATTGGTTCTTTTTGGTTCTTTCGATAGGATCCAAGAGCACATTGATACCGAGAGTGATCCCAAAGAACATCTTGACCATAACAAGCAGCAAGCGGTTTGATCATGTTAATCCTATTATGTTACAAGTTTAATATTTTGAATTCAACTGTATGTATGCATTGCTACTTTGTGTTAAATTATGGTTAGTTGATCCTCTAGTTGCATAATCTGTACGATATTATTTATTCTCTACTACTTGAGCCTAGGTTATTTCTTTGTGATTAGAGTTCGATGGATGAACTCTTGTCACTTAGTAGAATGCGAATCTTTATGCTTAGCCATGCTTAGTTCGGTAGCTTTGGGCGGTCATCGATTTAGTCGATGGCCTTGATCACACAAAAATTATTATTTTTCCATTATGTCCAGCACTTTGTGCTTTGTTAATTTTGTAAATCAAAAACTGAAAATGAAAACCGATTTGGACTTGGGCATAATGGTATGTTGGTGTGGTGTTTTGGGTGTGATCGGAATGGTGCCCAAGTCAACAAGGACCGAACATCTTGTGTCACACTCTCCAAGCATTTTGCGTACTAACCACATGAGGGATATATGGGACCCCTCTTGACTTAGTACTTTGGCGTGTGTTATCTCCGAGTCGCAGGAGGAAAAGTTTTTTTGTGTGTGGTGTGTGAAACACGCTGTGTGTTCTTGTGTTTGTGTTGGGTGTGCGGTGGTGGGGATTGCCGGGAAGGTTCTCCACCTCGAGGCGTCATGATTGTCCAAGGCTTTACCCGTGACGGGTAGTTGTCCGAGGTCGGGCCACGACTCCGACACAACGTATGGGTTTCTATCCATACAGGCGACTCAAGGTAATACATAATATTGGAAAAGTCTCGTAGGACTTAGCTGCACTGCATACCTAAGGAAGTGTGCTTAATAGCTTGGCAAAAGGCGGTCGACATGTGGGTAAGTTGGTACACCTGCAGGATAAAACTATTCAATAGCCTCGTCCTAGGTTATGGACACGCTTGGTTAGGTTTTGCAAGAGTTAGACTTCAACCTTTTAAATTAAAATTTGACATGGTTGGCATGAATGGGTAATTCATGCTATTGTTGTGGTGACTAATGGTTTAGTCACTTCCAGGATTGTTGTTGTTTCCTATCTACTGTTAATTTGTTGTCTTTTGCGCTTATTTGAACATTAAAAACAGATTTGTTAAATTGCTTTCAATCTATTATATTATTGCAAATGAAAACTTGCTTTATGCTAAAATGAAACCTACAGCCTCCTGTTGATTAAGCTTGCATGTAGTATATGTACAGGTTTGTTATTCCACATGTAAGTCTTGCGAGTACATTCAAAGTACTCACCGGCTTTTGCCGGCTGCTTTTGTTTGCAGGGGAAGAAGGTGAGCCCCAAGGGCCTCACTTTTGTGAGATGTGCTTCGGGTTTGGCGACTAGTTTGGCGGTCCGGTCGGTTGCCTTGTGGGTTAAAGGCACACTGATTGGCTCTTGTGTTGTAGCCATCTTATGGCACTTTTGCTTCCGCTGTTTAACTATTGTTGTCTCTTTTATTGTTGGCCGGTTGGCCTCTCTTTTGTAATGCCTCGGTTTAATGTTATTAATACTTACATTCTACTCGGTGTTTGGTTCTATGTGGATGAATGGAATTGATACATAAATTTTGTGATGAGGTGTGTATCTTGCACTGGGAAGTATACATGTCTCGAGTCTCGGATTATCTGCTTTGTGATGCTAGGACCGAAAGGATGGTTAAGCATTACAAGCCGGATAAACCGGGGTCTCACAAGGTTTGGTATCAGAGCCATACTGACCGTAGTAACCCAAGCTGGTTGTCGTTTAGGATATTTTGGAAAATATTATTTTCAAAGTATCAAATGATTTTGAAAGCTTAAGTAAGTTCTCGATTTTATTCCTTACTGCCTTAGCTTTCTCCTCTCATCTTGCTCTAATTTGAGTTTTGAAAATTGTTTACCTCTCCTTTTCAAAGATAGTGTTATCGATTAAATGGGTTTTGGGAACCACCGAGTTTGGCAAATTGAAGTGCTTAGGGTTTTGAAGTTTCGGATCAAGATTTGGCTAGAGGCTTGGATGCGGAATCTGACAAACGCGCTTCAATTTCCGCACAATGAGCTCAATGGTTTCGATGGGACCACTAAGCTTGCAAGTTGAAGTGTGCGATTTTGAAGTTTCTAGGATGGAAGACTTGGTGGAGCTTGGATGCAAAATCACTACAAGAACTTCCATTTCCGGACAAAGAAGCTCGATGGTTTCTAATGGGGTAGAAAATGAGAGTTTAATCAACTAAAACTTGTGGGAATAAAAGGGTAAGATGTGATACTAGTTAGCTAAGTATCTAACACTATTTTCATTGATTGAACCTTGCTCTTTAGTGGTAATAGATCTTACCTTAATCTTCCGCTTTTATCTTCTCAATCAATTACTCGCTCATTCAATACGGGCTAGTTGAATTGGGAAGTTGAGCTTTGGTTTTATGATTCCTTGCCGCTTTTGGAGTCTTTTATAAGCGTGTTTAAGATTATACACATCTTGCTTTTTGGCTTTGGTTAGGGTGATATTCCATTCCCTAGTCGCTAGCCTTTCGCTTTCTTTCGGCTTTTAATCTTTGAGTCTAGTTTTAACCAAAGTTTCTTGTTACAGGATGGCCGGACGCACTCGTAGCGGCCAAGGCCAGTCAGCTGGTCCGGACGAGGATCTTCCTCCTCCTCCGACCATGGCCGAGGTTGAAAGCATCTAGGCCCCTAAAAATGGTTTTGGTAATTAATGATAATATGTGAATATGGGATTAACAAGTTTACTAAGAATGTGCAAGGTTAATTCCATTTGATGAACATGATGAAGCAAGGATGCATGCTAAAGGAAAATGTGAAGATCAACAAGGCTTAAAGTCAAGGTACAAACAGTCTAGGATCCTTTTCTATTTTACCGGTCTAAGGAGAATTGGTTGGTAGACCGGATTATAGGATAAATGCCGTACTATTAAGGGGGATCACGACTAGTAGCTTGATAGCTTATTCTTGTGCCATATGGATCAACTTAGGATCATGCATGCATTTAAAATTGGACTTGAATTTAAGTTAGAATGAATTCGTTGCTTTAATTCGAATCGGATGAACCAAGGCTTAGCGGTGGTTGTACCAAGCGCGGTTGTTCGGCGGCATGTGAGCGGTTCAACCGTTAGCCTTTTAAATTGAAAATCAAGCGATCGCCGATCTCAATCTAACGGCTAGGATTAAGTGGGCCGTTCGACCGTCCGGTGGCAACGCATGTGGATCGTTGGATTAAAATCAAACGGCTCGAGATCTTGTGTCTTGACCGGACCACTAGACGATGAGTCCATCGTGGCCTTCCACGTGTCATGATCTCGTGGTGATCGATTTCGTGGTCGCGGTTGTACCGATGGCTTGAACGGTACGACCGCATCCCGGTTGTTCCGATTATTTTACGGCGGTTGCAAAATAACAGTACGAGTGTAATCTCCTTTGAAAACCTCTTTTGAGAATCGGCTGTACCGCACGAATAATCGGATGAACCGCATTACGGATGTTCCGAAATGTATTTGGCGGTTGTAAAATTCCAGAACAGATGCAAAATCTCTGGTTTAGAAACCCCGAAATCGGACGATCCGGGTGTTTGCCTGCGGATGAACCGCAACTAAATCCAACGGCTATATCAGTGCATTTAATGCGTGTAACATAGCCGTTACTGTGCATTGAGCATAGCGCGGTTGTACCGATGCTAACACGCCGTTGTTCCGATTTGTGCTGAACTTTCGGGAACTTCTTCCCAACGGCTAGAATTGTTTGGTGGAGGCTATAAATACCTCCCCAACTGCACAAGGGACATGTTACACAGTGCATTAAAGATATCTCAACCCTTGTGAGCATTGTGCATTCAATTCTACTCCCAATTTACTCTTGCATTCATTGAGAGGGAGATCAAGTGCATTCTTCTTTAGTTGATTCATTGGCACTTGAGTAAAGTCAAGCGAGGATCGTTGATCTATTCTCTTGGGGTGTTGCCGCACTCCTAGACGGCTTGGCGGTGAAGCACGGTGATCTTCTCAAGTGAAGCTTGTGAGAAGACCCGAGCAAGATTGTGAGTGGTTGGTGTTCACCATCTCCGGAGCGGAGGAAGAACAACCCAAGTGATCGAGGGAAGGCTTAATTCGTGGAGCCGGCTTGGGTGATCAAGCTTCCTCAACGTGGACTAGTGAAGACCGGCAAGTCTTCGATACCACGGGAAAAACATCATTGTGTCTTGTGGTTATTTCTTGTCTTTAAAATTCCGCACTTATATTTCTAGCTTGCTTATTGAGATTAAATTGCCTAGCTAGGAGCATAACTTGTTAATTTGTTAAAAACTTTAAAAACCTCCTATTCACCCCCCTCTAGTCGGTTATCCTTGATCCTACAAGTGGTATCAGAGCTTGGTCTCTCCGTTGTTGGACTTAACCGTCTAGGAGAGCAAGGATGGCTAGTGAGGGAATGGCTTTAGGAAGGGCTCCACTCTTTGATGGCACAAATTATGCTTATTGGAAAATTAGAATGTCAATCTTTTAAAGGCCATGAGTCCAAGCATTTGGAAAATCGTAAATGATGGTTACACTATGCCTCTTAATCCACTTGAACCCACGGATCAAGACACGCGTAACTCTCATTTAGATGCCCAAGCTATGAATGCTCTCTTTGGCGCTTTGAACGCGATGAGTTCAATAGAGTGAGCAATTTGGAAACCGCTCATGCTATTTGGACAACTCTCTCGAAATCCATGAGGGTACATCCACGGTCAAAGAAGCCAAATTGCATAGGCTTCGATTAAATATGAGACATTCATAATGTTGCCTCATGAAAACATCAATGAGATGTATTCAAGACTCAACAACATTGTGAATGAGCTCAAAGGCCTTGGGACTAACCTTTCCGATGTTGATATTGTGCGCAAGATGCTTAGGGCTCTTCCTGACAAATATGAAACTTTGGTGACGCTCTTCATCAACTCTCCCGAATTGCCAAGGATGACACCAACGGCCTTTTGGGCAATCTCATCACAAATGAGTTGTTCAAGAAGGACAAAGAAGAGCTCGTGGAGACATCCTCCTCAAAGAAGAAAATTACCGCTTTCAAGGCCAAAGCGGAATCAAGTGATGATGAGGATGAAGGAGAAGATTCCGATGAGGAGTATGCACTCCTTGTAAGAAAAATGAAGAAGTTCATGAAGAGACGCCCAATAGAAGCTACAACTTTGACAAATACAAGAAGGGACAATATTCAAGTGACAAGAAGCGTTATAGCAACATTCGATGCTATAATTGTGATGAAAAGGGCACATCTCATCTCGTTGCCCAAAGAAGGATGACAAGGACAAGTCATTCAAGAAGAAAGAATATAATGGCAAGAAGAAGCTTTTCAAGAAGCTTCACAAGGATGGCAAGAATGAAGCTCACATTGGAGAGTGGGATTCAAATGATGAATCAAGCGACTCAGACTCAGATGAGGATGAGTCTTCCAAGAAGAAGGGACTAGTTGGCATTGCTATCAAAGAAACTCCTTCACTATTCTCCACTCCTACATGCCTCATGGCAAAAGGAGATAAGGTAAAATCCATTGATAGTGATGAACCAACTTATGAAGAATTATTGGATATACTTGATGAATTAAATGAATTTAATGGAAAAGAGAAATCAAAATTTAAAGTCTTGAAGAAAGAATATCTCTCTCTAAAAGACTCTTTTGAGGAGCTAAAGAAAGCTCATGATTCTCTCATCTTAAATAATATTGAAAAATCTCATTCACATATTGGAATTACTTGTGATTTAATGAATGAGATGTCTAAAGTAGATATTGCTTTAAATGAAAAATCCATGTCTAGCATTTCTACTTCATGTGATGATTTACTTGCCATGCCATGTTGCTCTAGTGATGATTCAATTGCTAGTTTAGCAAATACTTGTGATCCTTTACTTATTGTTGAGAACCATGAATTAAAAGAACAAGTCAATAAACTAAGCAAAAGTTTGGAAAGATGCTTTAAGGGTAAGGCCACCTTAGACAAGCTTTTGAGTGAGCAAAGGTGCTCATTCAACAAGGAAGGTCTCGGTATGTGCCTAAGAAAGGTAAGAAGCGGCAAATAAACCCACAAGGTATGTGAGGAAAATGGTAAGTATTGCTATAAGTGCTTGGAAATAGGACATGTGCAACAAAATTGTCCTAAAGGTAAAATTGCATCTTTTGGTATATATGATTCATGCTATATGCTTAGAAAGACTAAGGATGGTAAAATACTTGCTCATTTTATTGGCACTTCTATTTTAGGCGCTAAAAAGAATGCTATTTGGGTGCCTAAAACCTTGGTCACTAACATCCAAGGACCCAAACAAATTTGGGTACCTAAAAGAACTTGATTCTTGTTTTGTAGGTGAACTACAAGACCGGTGGAAAACATTGGGTGCTTGATAGTGGTTGCACTCAACACATGACCGGTGATAGAAAATGTTCACCACATTCGAGAATGGGAAAGGAATGGACAAAATCACATTTGGTGACAATAGCAAAGGAAAGGTAATTGACTGGTAAAATTGCTATCTCAAATGACCTTTCCATTTCAAATGTATCTCTAGTAGAATCACTAAACTTTAACTTGTTATCCGTAGCTCAAATATGTGATCTAGGACTAATTTGTTCCTTCTCTAAAGAAGGTGTTACAATTTCAAATGAAAATGATAACTCTTTAATTTTTAAAGGATTTAGATTTGGAAACCTTTATTTGGTAGATTTCACTTCAAATGATTCATGCTTAAAAACTTGTTTGATGGCAAAACCTCCTTGGGTTGGCTTTGGCATAGAAGGCTAGCTCATGTAGGAATGATTCAACTCAAAAGCTTTTCAAACATGATTTAGTTGTTGGCTTGAAAGATGTGAAGTTTGAGAAAAACCGACTTTGTAGTGCATGTCAAGTCAGAACAAGTCGCTAATTCTCACCCTTCCAAAAGTATCATGTCAACTTCTAGACCATTGGAACTCTTACATATGGATTTGTTTGGGCCAACAACCTATAAGAGTATCGGGGAAATAGCTATTGTTTGGTTATTGTGGATGATTACTCTAGATATACATGGGTATTCTTCCTAGATGATAAAAGTGAAACCTCCGAATTTTCAAAACTTTACAAAAGGGCCCAAAATGAATTTGATTTCAAAATAAAGAAAATCCAGAGTGATAATGGTTCCGAGTTCAAAAATACTAAAGTTGAAGACTTTTGTGATGAACTTGAATAAAGCACGAACTTTCCACAACCTACACCTCGGAACAAAATGGAGTTGTAGAAAGGAAAATCGTACATTAATTGAAATGGCTAGGACAATGCTTGATGAATATAATACTCGATAGTTTTTGGGCGGAAGCAATTAACACCGCTTGTCATGCCATAAATCGTCTTTATTTACATCGTCTTTTGAAAAAGACTTCCTATGAGCTTCTTGTAGGAAGAAACCGAACATCTCCTATTTTCGTGTCTTTGGTTGTAAATGCTATATTTTAAAGAAGGGTGTTCGCTATCAAAATTTGAAAGTAGATGTGATGTTGGTTTCTTGCTAGGTTATTCATCAAATAGTAAAGTTTATCGTGTCTTCAACAAAAACTCCGGTTTAGTTGAAGAAAACATGATGTTCAATTTGATGAAACTAACGGCTCTCAAGAAGAGCATGAGAATTTGGATGATGTAGGCAATGAAGCTTTGAGAAGGGCAATGGAGCATATGCAAATTGGTGACATAAAGCCCAAGATGATTCATCATCCTCCACACAAGTTGAACCACCAACATCTTCTACAAACCAAGTTCAATTTGACAATAAGGAAGATGATCAACCATCTAACTTACCACCAAGAATCCACAATGCAATTGCTAAGGATCATCCAATAGACCAAATATTGGGTGATGTAAGTAAGGGTGTTCAAACTCGATCTCGTGTTGCTTCCTTTTGTGAATATTACTCTTTGTCTCTTGTATTGAGCCAAAGCATGTAGAAGAAGCACTTGAAGATCCGGATTGGGTGAATGCTATGCATGAAGAACTCAACAACTTTACCCGAATGAAGTTTGGACATTGGTGGATCGACCCAAGGAACACAACGTCATTGGTACAAAATGGGTCTTTAGGAACAAGCAAGATGAAAATGGTTTGGTTGTTCAAACAAAGCAAGATTGGTAGCTCAAGGGTATTCACAAGTTGAAGGTTTGGATTTTGGTGAAACTTTTGCTCCGTAGCTAGATTAGAATCAATTCGATATTACTTGCTTTTGCATCATGCTTTGATATTAAATTATTTCAAATGGATGTTAAAAGTGCTTTCTTAAATGGTAAAATTTCCGAACTTGTATTTGTTGAACAACCTCCGGTTTTGAAGATCCTAAAATCCAAATAATGTCTATAAACTCTCTAAAGCGCCTATGGCCTTAAACAAGCTCCTAGAGCATGGTATGAACGACTTAGAGATTTTCTAGTCTCAAAAGGATTCAAAATTGGGAAGATTGATTCAACCTTATTTACTAAAGTTATAGATGATGATTTCTTTGTATGTCAAATTTATGTTGATGATATTATTTTGGGTCTACTAATCAAGATTTTTGCAAAGAGTTTGGTGATATGATGTCTAGGGAATTTGAAATGTCGATGATTGGAGAATTAAGCTACTTCCTTGGATTCCAAATCAAGCAACTCAAAGATGGGACCTTCGTGAGCCAAACCAAGTATGCAAAAGAATTGATCAAGAAGTTTGGTATGGAGGATGAAACCCATCAAGACTCCCATGGCAACAAATGGTCATCTTGACTTAAATGAGGGAGGTAAATCGGTAGATTTAAAGCTTTATAGATCTATGATTGGTAGTTTGCTTTATCTTACCGCATCTAGGCCCGATATCATGTTTAGTGTTTGTATGTGTGCTCGCTTTCAAGTAAATCCAAAAGAATGTCATTTAATGGTCATTAAAAGAATTCTAAGATATTTAAAGCATTCCTCTAGCATTGGCCTTTGGTTCCCGAAAGGTGCTAAATTTGACTTAATTGGATATTCTGACCGATTATGCGGGATGCAAAGTGGATAGAAAAAGCACCTCGGGTAGTTATCAATTTTAGGAAGATCTTTAGTATCATGGTCATCCAAGAAACAAAATTCGTAGTCCTATCCACCGCCGGCCGAATATGTTTCAGCGGAAGTTGTTGTGCTCAATTGCTATGGATGAGGCAAACATTGATGGATTATGGAATTAAAATTGATAAAATGCCTCTTTTGTGTGACAATGATAGTGCTGTGAAAATTGCTAATAATCCTGTTCAACACTCAAGAACCAAGCATATAGATATTCGCCACCATTTCTTGAGAGATCATGTGATCAAGGGAGACATTGAAATTAGCCACATAAGAACCGAAGACCAATTAGCGGATATTTTCACCAAGCCATTAGATGAAGGCCGCTTTTGCAAATTGAGGAATGAATTAAATGTCATAGATTATTCAAACATTGTTTAAATTTTTGTTATTACAAAGGCTTTTTATTTGGTGTTATTTAAGTATTTTGTAAAAGAATTTCTCAAATCTCATATTAAATTCACTATAATTATAAAACTATGTTTATATATAATCTTCAGTATATTATATGCATAATGATCCCTAGATGGTGTTTTATTGAGTGTAAATCTAAGGATCATTTGCAATTATTCAAAATTCCAAAGAAATCCAGAGCTTTATCAAAATCCCAGGACAATCGGTACATCCGAGTTATGCGAACCAGACGTCCGCATGCGGATCATCCGCGTTATAATAGCGAACGTCCGCTTTCCTTTTGACCTTATCACCCAAATGCTCGTCTGCTTTTCCTTTTCATCTCACCGCTCGGGTTCCTCTCTCTCCAATGAGCATCTCTCAAAACCTCTCTCAAATCGAGTGATTCTCTCGGTGGATCTCCAAGTCCTCGCGATCCTTGCATTTCCAAAGGTTCTCCTTCCTCAAATCTCAAGGTAAAACATCTATTGATTCGTGTTTTACCGCATTTGGAGCACTCGGGCAATTTTTAGGGTTTTTGATAATGCTTTGTTGATAACTAGCAATCTAATTGGGCAAAAGTGCTTCACCGGTGTCCTATGACCTTGCGCATCCGGTTCTAGCACTCACTCTCTTAGATTCCATCAAAATCTCGGAAATTCTTCAACCCTAGTTTTGGTCAGACAATCTGACGTTCGGTTCTTGAGAGCGAACGACCGCAGCTCGGACGTTCCGCCACATAACGGCGATGATCCGATTATCTGACAGTAACCGTAAATTGTCATTTCTTTCAATTCAATTCAATTCAAATCTGTTCCTTGACATCTTATAATCACTCCAATCTCGTATAGATGCCTAGAATGCGAGGAACATCCAAGAAGTCTCGTGGATCGTCAAGACAAGGGTCTTCGCACCTCAACCTCCACCGCAGGAAAAGGAAAGGGAAAGAGACCACCCGTAAACCGAATCGTAAAATAGCTCAGAAGTAAATCAATTGAGGAATCAATCAAGAAGAAGAAGAAGAAGAGGAAGTTCCTCCAAGGACAGCAGAAGATGATGATTTGATTGATCCTCCGGGACTCCATCGACCTACATCTTACGTCGCCAGATGACTATGCCATCAAGCGCCATGTCAATCAATATCTTCTCAAGAATGACACATTAAATCCAAGATTCCACACAATCTTTCAAGAGCAAGTGTATGAGCAAATATATAGTAGGCACAAGAAATTTGCCGATCATAAATGGATTAATTGGTCTAATATTAATACCTTGACAAATACAATTAGAGTCTATCGCCTTTTCTACAATGTGGGTCTTCATGATCTTGTGGGCATAAAATGAATTATGATGACAAGATCATTCGACGCTTTATGCCACACCGCATATGTCCCATGACTTGAAGACTTTTAGATGGTCGATCGTGTCGAAATGTGGAAAGCACCAAAGAGGAATTTATAGAGTGTTGAGAATTCACCCGACTCTTGGGACAAAATCTTTGAGAGTTCAAATTACTTGTTCTGCTTGGGCTGCATTATGACTCTTCACCAAATGCAAGTTAGGGACAATTCTCGGATTGAAGCAGTGAGCATGATTAATGTGATAATTAATCATACTTTCTACCCTAAGAGTGGGAATTTCGATGCAGTACGGGGGCATGTTTGGAACATGATAGATCATATTGTGGAGGGAGTTAAATTTGATGTAGTGGATGTTATTCTTCAAGGCATAGCCTCCTCCAAGAATGACAGAGTTAAAAGGATTTATTATGCTCCTTACATCATGGCATTGATTGTTAAAAAGATCGAGTACCGTGGTGGCTTGGGATATACTCACAAGCCATATAAACCACGAGATGCCATTCCTCCTCAACAAGTCTCTGAGGATGCCCCTACTGAGGTTGATGCTCCTCCTGCTGCTGCTATGCCTGATGCAAGTGCTCTAGCGCAAGTACTTCAAAATCAGCAGTCTATTATCAGCACTTTGCAGGAAATGAAGGCTCAACAAGTTGCCTTCGTGATGAGACTCGTCATAGGCTTACTAAGATGGCAGCTATCCAAAATGACTTCTTTGATGAGACTCATAACAGATTATCAGCTTTGTCTGAGGGCCTAAATGACTTAGAACATTTTCTCAAGACCCCTCAGCGTTATGTTCGCCGACCTTTTCTCAAGACTCGTCATAGGCTTACTAAGATGGCAGCTATCCAACATTTTCTCAAGACCCCTCAAATTTAATAGTAGCATGGCACCATCAGAATATAATCAGGGAATATTAAAACAAACCACTAGCAGCATTTAACAGAAACATAACATGGAGAGAAATAACTTACATTCTTAAATTTATTTATTACAGATCCTCGGTTAACAAATGAGACACATAAACGAACTTATTAATTAAGGTGAACTATGGTGAACTAAGTGAAATGTACTTGTCTACTCCCTCCCAACAAAGCCATCATCAACGATCACCTAAATAAATAAAGAAAATAAGAATGAGTCAAAACTCAACAAGTACAGTAAACAATTTAACATACAAGGTTATGAACATGACAATCTCAATTCGAAGTATGAACTTAACTCTGAACACTTATGAGTATGAATAGAATGAATGTATGCATTGAAAGGAATTGACTGCACACATGCTTATACCGGTATAGTGAGTGACACAACCGTCGGTGCTCACTTAAGCACGTACTTAACAAAGTTCGGGGATCCAATCACCGTATGAATAACGTTTCATACGGGTGTCCGAAATTGCCCACATTGGAGTGGTGGGTCTTACGTGCCCATACTGGAATTGATGGGTCTTAACAATTCCACTCCCGTGGACGGAACACGAACAATGCAAGAATGGAATAAACACATGCAATGAATGTCACCACTTTTATCCACATGGATTATAAATTTAAGAACGAAATGTTTATCATGGAGTATGAACATGAATCATAACAACACATCACATCAACAACATTCAATAGAACTCAATATGTCATAACAGAGTGTACTTGCCTTCCGTGATGTGACGTGCTAGGAGGCAACGAAGGTGCTTTTACACTCGCTGCCTCGCCACCTACATGAATGTGTATTCAAAAATAAGAACACATGGTATGAAGATACTACCGGTGGTCAACAATACCCCCTTGACTACCCAATACAACGAATAGACCCGAACTGAAAACATACAATTCCCACATCTAAAATAATTCTGGGCAGCGACACAGAAAAATTCATAATTAATGATCTGTAACTCGGAATGACATGAATCTAGTTCCCAATGAAACTTAACGAGTAAACTTACAAAACTCTAGTTGACAAGATTTTCTAATTCTACCAAAACATTTGACTAAATAGCAGTTGAAAATGCCCGATGCATATCCGTCCGCATAATCGTAATAGCAAACAAGAATATAACATAACTTTTACTCTATGAGTCCAATTTGAGTGTTCTTTATCAATTTGGAAAGATAATAAAATTATCAATAGAAATTGTGTACCCAAACCCTACCACGGCAGTGGATTGGCTGCCCAAACCCTACCGCGGCAGTGGATTGGCTGCCCAAACCCTACCGCTGCAGTGGATTGGCTGCCCAAGCCCTACCACGGCAGAGTATTGGTTGCCATGGTAAAACCCTAAAATCACAGACGGTTCGTGGTTAGAGCCGTCGTGATATTCTCGATATCACGCACGGTTCGCCTTGGAACCGTATGTGATTATTTTATCACGCACGGTTCTTTAAAACCGCTCGTGATGAGGCGCCTTCTATGACTGCTTTTGTAGTAGTGACCGACCGCTCGCGATTGGGGACATAACACAGACTGTTAGTAAAAATAACTGTATGTGATATCATAAATATCACAAACGATTTTTGATAGTAGTCGTCTGTGATATCCGATATATCACAGACGGTTATTGGTGGTAGCCGTCTGTGATTGGATACATATTACGCACGTGTGTTAGTAGTAGCCGCCTGTGATTGGATACATATCACACGTTGTTAACCGTTGTTAGTGGTAGTCATTTGTGATTGTATATATATCATACACGGTTAGTAAAAAATCGCCTATGATATTTCATTCTATATCTAAATATTTTAGTTTTTCTAAGCCTTAGGTAATGCTAGTCATGCTCTCAAAACAAGCAAGGTAAAATGATATATCACAACCGATTTGATATAGAACAACTCAAAGAGATTTAAAATTCAATATCAATTACAAAGTGATTTGACTACAACTTAAAGTGAAATACAATAAATCAGTGTCGCCGAGGTGAAACTCTCCATTCTGGTTAATGATCTCCCCATGATGAAGGCAAATGAGCAGCCTCGAACGTCTCATGAATAAGTCCTCCCCGTCACTAGCAAGAGTAAAGTAGTAAGCATATATATTTAAATTCATAATTACAAAATAATTATTGCGAGATTGACTACAAACCTCTGCATCCTTCATCTTAGCATTAATGATTTTCAGCATATGACGATAAACGTAAAATGCACATACGTTGCCTTGTAGTAGTTGCTAGTGGCACTGCAAAAATAGAAGTGTGATATAGGATATAGGTATAGTCACCGAGAGACCAAGTTATGAAGTGTGATATAGGATTATTGTGTTGTAGCGGGTACCGAAAATCGCGTCATGTTTCGCAGTGTGGTGTCTGATTCCTTGTGTGTCCCCCCTGGCAACATAGGCGCTAAACGACTTACGTTATTCTAAAAAGTTATCGTTGGACATTTCAAACGAAGGAATACTACAATAGAGTTATGTATGGAGGAAATGAGCATACATCTCGAGTACTTTTTGCACAAGGATGAAGTCGTGGTTCTTATTGACTAGAGAATCAAGGTATATTACATTGTTCCACTTTGATACAATGACTAAAAGGGTCCAGTGAAACCTACTCATGTATATCGCTATAGTCACTAAACTTAAGTTCGTGTTGCGTATAAAGAACAAATAAAATTTGTATAGCAAGTAGTGAAGCACTTACCCGCTTGTAGGGCACCAGCAGTGTAGTCCTTGTCTCGGTGAGTAAGCAATCCCCTCTTATGTACTTCTCAACGTAGGATGCATCTTGGATGATGCATTGCTCAGAGATCAACTGTGGGTCGAGGAAACCCACCGGTTGTCGTGATCGCCAGCCTTATTTGCATCATGTATTTATACATAAGCAATGAGTTAAGATATTTATCGGTATTGCATGAATGTAGAACTTGAATGTACACACTTACAAAGGTCCAAAGATCACGTATGAGGCATCGAGGGCGCCGAGGTCAAATAGATCAAATAAGTCTTCAAACTCACGACGGTAGCCCGACTTGTGGTGAAAATGGTTCTCTATGTAGCCGACGATGAATCCAATAGGCCGGTCTTCCTCGCGGCGTAGGTCCGCCGCATGTACTGTGCATGCAAAGTCTCATGAGCCAAACAAATGTGGTGTAATATTGTGTCGTAGACCAACGACATTCCAAGTGAGAACGCCCCGAGCTTGTGAGGCGCCTTAATATTCTTCGACGGCCTTAGCGCCTCGTGGTGCTATTTGTCTTCCGGAAGATGACTCGACACGCTTTTCTTATTTCTTCGACATCGCTCTCCACAAAGCGTTGTTCCATGGTAGCCGATACGAGGCCTTCAAGCGGGGTTGAGGTGGAGTCATCGAGGCATGGTCGTGTGGAAATTGCGGCACTGCAAGGTACAGGGCGATGTCCCTCTTGGACCACTTGACAAAAGTGTGCAAGTCTTCCTTAGTTTTATGATGTCTTCGTCGGGCGCTTCTCCAAATGGGACGGCCATCAAATTATCATATATCATGTCCACTGACCTTGTCTTAACCCTTCGCCACCTAGGCACCGTGCACCACTATCCCTTTCTAGCATGGAAACACCCCGCCCATCCTCAATGTAATGGACCCAACCACCTCACTTGACTGCAGGCATGGGCATCTACAAAATGATACACAATTAGCTAAGGCATACTATAGGTCTATCTTTAGAGCATTCCAGATATGTACATTACCTGGATGAGGTCGATAGGTAATTGGGCATCGCCAAGTTCATAAAGTACAGGCGTAGACACAACGCCATCAAGGGTGTTGAGGGGACTGCTCCCAAAATCACGGGCGTCTTGCACCAGCTGATGAGTTGATTTATTTGTTCCTCGCAACGATGTTATTGGTGCTTGAAATTGTACAGTAGTCTATGTACTAAACTCCTTTTTCCACTGTTCCTCGCGCTCGGCCTTGGATCTCTTCCGATTCCTATACACCTCGGAGTCATGTGAGAATCTATACTTCCAAAGTACATAAACCCTAAGGCCTTGTGTGCGACCCGGGTGCTCCTTGTTTTCCAGGGCCGTGGATAGTATATCCTTCTCCCTGACTACTCCGAAGGAGCCTTGGGAACATTGAGTACTCAATGTTTGCTACAAGAGGTCATCGTGTTATTTTAGACCCTACGAAGTTATGGACTTATTAACAACTAGGTAGTTCGACATATCTTACTAAGCATTGGGACACTCCTCGCTCACCGAGTTTGTGAAAGATATGGCCCCGACGATGTGGTTGAGACCCTCGCCTTAACCGCTTTGGGCGCTCATCCGTGATCCCAAAGAAATAGCGGGAGACCTTCGACTGGAGTACTACATCGTTCTCACTCATCCATCCTGAGATTTTACCTGCGTATCCAGCGGTGTCGAGTCTGTGGGGGTGAATATTTTGTGTCTGGATAGCCTTGTGCGCCGCACTTTGCTACTGAAATTCGTCCGATGTCTTCATACGCACAAAGGCGTCCCATGTATCCGACGACATTTAAACTACACTTCGTGTAGGGCGTCCGATCCTTGTTAACGTACTCCGTGACAAGTTTGCTCTTGAAGGTCTTCCAAGCGTGTCCCATCGCGAGGAATGCCTGTTGTTGCACGAGTTCAAAGACTTCTGGTGGGATCTCGAACAACGTTGTAATTTCAGTCCACAGTTGTGCTTTCTCTACGGCCGTCAGATCCTTCTATTTATGTGTGGTGATGGGGACCCGCTCCCATCCAAGTATACCGTAGGTGGTCTGGAATGCTGTCGCTACCTTCTTGGAAAGCGAGAGGACCCAGCTGGTAATGCGACGACCGTGATGGTCATTCGGCCATAAGCATTTTTGATATTCCTCTTGCATCACTTTCCTCAGAGATATAGATGCATTCGGCGATGTCGATGATGGTGGCGAAGATGGTGCGGACGCCATCTCGCTTACTTTCAATCTCGCGATATTAACAAATCAGTATTGCATCAATAAATGATATTACTACAAGATCAACAAATCAAGATTACATTAATCGATAAAATGCTCAAAAGTTAGAACTTCACAACAAAATAAATCATCAATTGAGTGTTCATCACAACATTTCAATTGAACCAACTACACAATATTTCAATTGATAGGAATATAAACAATGACTGAACAATAATCACAGTGAACAGAAGCTACCAACAGAATGGAGCAAAATGACTAGACATCATCAACATAATGAAACAGAGGGATCTGATGAGCATGAATAACATAACACAATATTAGAGAATCCAAAGCGTGAGCTCGTATATCCCACAACATTACTAATCAATATCTCCCGCTGCTAAAGTCAATCAAATCAAAGATAATTTGAAACTTCTACTAGCACAATCCAAAGCGGTGATCTCGCACTTGACGGGAGGTGTGGACGAAGAGGGTGTTGAGGTCGGGGAGCGAGGCGTCGCCGAGGTCGTGGCGGTAGGCAGCGTCGCCGATGTCGGGTTCTCACAGGAGGACGCTTAGCTGGGAGGATGGCGGCGTAGGGGAGGAGTACGACGGGGGATGACGGTGCGGAGAGAGGAGGCTCGGGATAACGGCAAAGAAAGGGGAGGAGGACGGCGCGAGAGAGGAGGCTCGGGTGGAACATGGGAAGTAAGGGCACTGGTGAGGCGGACCCGAGAGTGAGCTCTGAGGAGTAAGGTCGCAAACCCTAGCGAGGCCCTACTTATAAATACATATCATAGACAGCTTCTCTTAAAGAATCGTCAATGATAAGCGAGCATATCACGCATGCTTCTATTTCAAGACCGCTCACGATAAGCTTAACATATCACGAACCGCTCGTTCTAAGAATGTCTGCAATAAGCGAGCATATCACAGACGGTTATATTTAAGAACCGTGCGTGATAAGTATCACAGATAGTTCTATTATGGAATCATCTGTGATGCTCAACGCGGGTGGGGGCAAATTTTTGCACCCGTGCGCGGGAGATGAAATGTTTTGGCGTCTTAGGAATCGTTTGTGCTATATATATTACAGACGGTTTATTCCACTAAATCGCCTATAATAGTTCTATCTATAGCTGAAAAATATTCAGTTATTCGGCTAGCCTCAGGAAATGCTAGCCATGCCCTCCGAAAACAAGAAAACATATACAATCACAGATGGAATAATTTCTTAATTAGTGAATCAATTACAATAGAATAATTACTTAATTACATGCCGAGTTTCTTAATTGCAATGGAATAATTTTTAAATAGGTGTTCACCGTGTGGGAACATTCCACTTGGCTATTTTGTTTGAAAAATAGCCCTTCACGATGAACGAAGCGCATATAGCTAGCTTCCTCAGTGGCTTCTTCCTCGAGCCTGATGTCGTCTCTGAAAGGAGGTAACTTGTCAAATTGATTGTATTATTCCTCGTTCACGACATTTTCAACTCCGACAATCCTTCTTTTTCTATAAAGAACTACGTGGCGGTTCTTAATTGTCGGGCCCGTTACATAAAAAACTTTAACAACTTGCTTTGCGAGTACAAATGGTTCATCCTTGTATCTGACATATTTGAGGTCCACAAGAGGACGTCAGATTTGTCGACCTTCACACTCGTGGAAGTTTGACCTAATTGTATCAAACAGGGGATCTTGAAAAGTACTTATTTGAGCTCCCAAATCTTCTCTACGAACCCATAGTAGGAGCACAACCCACCGTATTGAACCGCTCGTGAACGATCTTTGCGACACCGCTGCTTTTGAACCGCGCCATCCTATCCTCGAAATGTCAGATAAAATGTGTACCCATTTATGTTGTATCCTTGCCATGTCACAATTGTAAATTTTGTCCCTTTACCAACCATGGCAAGATATCATCACTTGATGACGGCCTCCCAGCTGAATCGCACCTTTAACCATTCGCTGAACCAACGGTTGTGCTATCTTGTGATCCAAACCTCCGACCGCCTAGATTCTCGTTGGTTTACTATGTCTTTGTACTCGCCGATGTACGAGAACACTTGGGTTATGTGTTGCAAGACTGTCAAATAAGCTTGAGCATACGCGTTGAAATCGAGACTGATTGCTTTCCTTCCGATAGTCCCGATACCCTCCAGCCTCCCCTCATGACGAGATAGAGGCATACCTATCTGCCCACTTGAGCCATGTAGTTGACGCAGAACTCAATGACCTCTTCGGTTGCATAACCTTCGGTGATGCTGCCCTTCGGCCGAGATCGATTTTGTACATAGGACTAGAGAATTCCCATTTACCTCTCGAACGAGTACATATGACGTAGGAACACAGGGCCGCATATCTTTATCTCTTTCACAAGGTGAACAAAAAGATGGACCATGATATCGAAAAATGACGGAGGAAAATACATCTTAAGATGACATAGAGTCGCCACCACCTCGGCCTGCATGGCAACTAGTCCTTGGGGATTGATGTCCTTCTAAGCAATTGAGTTAAAGAAATAACACACCTTATGATTACCACTCGACCCTTGTTCGATAAAATACTTCTAATTGCAATAGGAAGTATTTGTGTTATCAGCACATGGCAATCATGAGACTTCATACCAATTAATTTCAAATCTTCTATAGAAACAAGTTTCTTCATACTGGTGGAGTAATCGGACGAAACTTTTACATCATGTAAGCTCTGACATAGTTCCTTTCTCTCAGCCTTGGACAGAGTGTAGCAAGCTGGAGGAAGGTACGTTCATCCTTTATTGGTCTCTTTCGGTGCTAACTCTGTCCTTATGTTCATATCAACCAAGTCACGCTGTGCGTTGACACCATCCTTTGTTTTTTCATGAATATTCAGTAAGAGACCAAACAAGATATCACATATATTCTTCTCTACGTGCACGACGATCATGCAGTGGTGAACTTCTAAGTGCTCCCAATAAAGTAAGTCCCAAAAATTTTTTCGCTTCTTCCGGATGTTCTTCTGACGGGTCTTCAATTTACGTCCATTTCCAAGCACAATATCGATATCCTTAACCATATCATAGACCTTTTTTTCCCTCTAAAAGCCCTTGGAGATAAACCGTCCTCCTTATTTTCGTTAATTATTTCTTCATCTTGCGGTATGGGTGATACTCGAAGGAACCTACAATGACGCATGTACACGCTTTGCATGAGTTGTTCAATGACACTCTCGGTATCATGTAAGCAGTGCGGACATACTTTGGCTCTTTTTGTACTGAACACCAACAGGTTACCAAGGGCAGGAAAATCATTAATGGTGCAAAACAATATGGCGTGTAAGTGAAGTTCTCTCGTTTGTACACATCCCATACTTGTACCCTTTCGTTCCACAGTGTCACAAGACCTTCCAGCAATGGTACTAGGTACACATCAATATCATTCCTAGGTTGCTTCGGCCATTGGATAAATAATGACATCAAAATGTACTTCCGCTGCATACAAAGCTAAGGATGAAGGTTGTACATACATAGATTCATGGGCCAGGTGCTATGTCGGCTACTTATGTTACCGAAAGGATTCATTCTATCTGTACTTAATCCAAACCTTATATTCCTTGGTTCTAGACCAAAGTCTTCGAAACTCCTATCAAACTTTCTCCATTGGGCAGATTCAGCAGGGTGTCTTATCTTTCCATCTTTTTACGCCTCCGAAAGTGCCAACACAACAATCTTGCCTCTTTTGGTTCACAAATAAACGCCTCAACGGGAATTATAGGCAGATACCACAACACCTTACCAGAGGTCCTTACTTCACCTCGATGCCCTCGCCATCATCTAATGATTCTTATACTTGTATCGGATGCTTTGCACACCGGGCATACATGCATGTCCGCATACTATTTACTAGTAGTGGATACAATCGGTCGGGCATGCATGTATTCTTTCTACTTCCATTCCCAATGGACAAATAACCTTTTTGGCTTGGTAGGTGGTTCTGGACAACACGTTTCCCTCTTAAAGGATGTCCGCTAGGAGACCTAGTAACACTGTGAAACTCTTGTTTATTTGCCTTTAATTTTATCACTTCAAGCACGGATGACAACCTTGTATATTCCGCTTGCACCGAACAATGGTTTCACCGAGTCCTCTATTAAGCTCTCGAATTTACCAAACTCTCTCTCACTATAGTCCCTTCTCGCATCGCAGTAGCATCCGATCCAGATTATCATTGTATGACCTACCCTCATCGAAAGCATAGCCCACATCTAGCATATCATTGTCTCCTCGACGATGTTACTACCTTCCAGTATAATCTGCCCTTCACCATGACTGGTCCAACATGTATACTCCTTTTTGAAACCCCTTTGAATCAAGTGTTATTCGATCTGCGCTGGATTGATAAACATCTTCAGATTATCGCAATCAATGCATGGACAGTACATAAATTTTATCCCCTTCTTCAACATATCCTGCTCTGTAGCTTTTCTAAAAGCATACACACAATCAATGTACTCTTCACTCACATAGTTCTCAACGTACATCCAGTTTTGGTCCATCTGCGCTACGCACGTAACAAATTAAATTAATGCACGCAACTACTCCTCCTACTGACAAAACATACTAGAAATTGAATAACGATTAACCCAGGGTAAATATAAAGGACTACAGATCGTTATCCTTAGAGCTCACCACGAAGATCCTAAATATCCCATGAGATCTCTTCCTATTGACCAACCTCTCTTTCTTCCTCCTTTCCTTCTCCACCCTTCCTCCTTCATTTGACATAGTCAAAACTGAGGCTCACTATAATGTAAGCAGTATTATTTTACACAATACAGGACAAGTCAATGTATATATACATGCTGCTCATTGTTCTATTATAAATCTTAACTGCCAATAAACCTCCTTGTATGATAAACCTAGCTATCATCGATCTCTCTATATTATAATGCATATAATTAGAAGCAAATACTAACATTAGATCACCAAGAATAAATAGATCTACAAGCACACTTGTAAATCTACGGTATTTAATTCTTTCACCGAACGCTCAGAGCCGCTACCTTCAAAGCAACAGATATCAAAGACAGATCTCACTATAGACGGATCCGTGCGAGTCTAATGACCAGATATTTAATTGCTAATATCACGCATCATTCTTAAAGAACCGCCTCGTGATAATGATCACGCATTTATTTTAAATAACCACCGCATGTGATAATCGTAGACATCACAGAGCGGTTCTTGTTAAGAACTATCTATGACATTCAAGATCGCTGGTTCAAAATCATATCTTTAATACATATCACGACGGTTCTTAACAATAATAGTATGTGATATGCGCTATTAAATATCTGGTCGTCCCCTCATATCTAGATCTATCTGTAGTGATAAATATCTCTGATATATATGTGGCTGCTTTGAAGGAGGCGGCCGGCTCTGAGGCGCGTTTGGTGAAAGAAATATTGTAGATTTTCAAGTATGCTTATAGATTTATTTGTTCCTGGTGATCTAAGGTTAGTATTACTTTATCTCTGATGTGGCTGCTTTGAAGAAGACGACGAGTACGCCTAAGAAAGCAACCAGGGCCACCACGAAGCATGATCTTTTTAAGGGGGTCGTCCACACAGCATGAGGAGGATGAGACAACAGCCGTGACCAACTTCATCAATCCTGACACACTCTCCTGGCAGCCATGCTTCTTGAACTTGTAGGAGTTAGTCATATCATGATTGTATTCCAACTTGGTACACTCTTCATTAGCATTCTCTGACTAGTTGGTATGACCAACCCCCACGAGTTTAAGAAGCATGGCTGCTAGGAGAGTGTGTCAGGTTCGATGAGGTTGGTCGTGGCTGCTGCCTCATCCTCCTCATGCTACGTGGACGACCCAACGAAAAGAAGATCATGCTTCGTTGTGGGCTTGGTTGCTTTCTTAGGCGCATCACTGCCTTCTTTAAAGCACCATCGAGACATTTCTTGTTAATAACCATCTATGATACACATCACGCATTTGCCCAATTACAAACCGTCAGGATACATATCACGACGGTTTATCCCACTAAACCACATGTGATAATTCTATAGCCAAAAATGTTCGCAGCCAAAGATAAGTAGGGCCAATCCTAAAATTTCTCATCTTCTTGTAGTACTTGAGCTCAACTCTTTCTCCTTCTGATCTCACCTCACCTCATCTCCTCCTCTTGAGTAAGGGCCATATGTCTGAGGCGTCGAGCTCATCGAGTCGGAGGGCCCTAGCGCTAGCCACTGTTAAGCGGGTGGTTTGCCCTAACTACCGTGTGCAAGCAAATGTGTTCTACGCCAACACCGAGGGAAATACTAGTCGAGTGTTTTACAAATGTCCTTATTTCTCAGTAAGTGAACTTGAGTTTGATTTCTTGCGGTTTGGATGTTTCTCCAGTAGCTATGAAATGTATGTGTTGTTTTGGCATTTGTACGGTTCTTTAGGCGGGAGGATGTCAATATTTCCATTGGGCAGACACCATTGACAAAGCAAGGGAGCGCAGCAATATAGGGCAAAGGATGGATCTTGGGCTGGAGCAGAGAATGGAAGTTGTGCTGGAGCAGAGGCTAAACATGCTAGAGTTGAAGATGGAGCGCATTTTCGACCATATCAAGTGGTTGGAGAAGATTGTGTGTGTGTATCATTGTTGTAATTTATGACATACTTGTGAAGTAGCTGGTTTCCTCTAGTTGTATGCAAAATAGACTTCGTTTATATCACAGACGGTTCCAACCACAAACTATCTGTGATATGGTTATATTTAAAAACTGTTTGTGATAATTATATATCAAATACGGTATTTTTCCACTAAACCGCCTATAATAGTTCGTTGTATGACTTGTTCTGTTTTTTGGCTAGCATTAGGAGTAAATATGTATGACATAAAAGACAGTAAGATAAACACGTTATTCAGTAAATATGCATGTTCAACATAGACAAGAATTTAACTTCAAACCGGATTTTTCATATCATTTTTTGTATTTACATATAGCCAAACAGCGTGGTTAGTCGCTTCTTACAAAAGATTTTTTAAAAGCGAAAATAATAAAAGATCATGTTTTTCTAGTGGCCCAAGTAGCTTATTATCTATGTTATCAAAACTTCGTAGGCGACGTCGTCGGCATCGGAGGGTTCGAGATCGCAGTAGCCCAAACACTTCCAACCGTTGACACGATCGTTCGATAGTTGCCCAAAGAAGCTCCTCCTGAGGGGCCAAGTAGAAAAGCGCTCATAGGCTCTCTTCTCTTGCTTGAGGGGTCTCGGCTTGGTCGACTCGGTCGCTCACCGCCTCGATGTCGCATTCCAAGCGACAGTAATCCTCCTGCAGACGTGAAATGTCGTGCTGGAGGACTACTTCGATGGTGAGGTTAGCTCGCGCGAAAGCTGCAGACCACCCAGAAGACACGACGGAGCAGGTCGTTTAGACGACGCAACGTCGCCATCACGTGTCCCGGCATAACCTCTGCCGGAGGACGGGGGACAATGTGTTCCGCAGCTTCCACCAGCGTACGGCCGACAAGGTGCTCGTATAGACTGGCCAGGTAGGCCATCAATGCTGGTGTCAGGGAAGAAGAGTGGGGAGCCATTTCGTTTGTGCTTGAGAGTAGAGCGATGTGTGAGGATTACGGTGGCAGATGATCATTCTTATAAAACAAGAAGTAACGTCGGCGCGCGAGACAATGAGGCGCATCACGCAGGAACCGAAGCGGCATTGAACATATCACAGACACTTCCCGCCATAAACCGTCTGTTCGTGGTTTTTATACAATTTAAAAACAACTCGACCGCAAGTTCGTGGTCATGTTTCGTGAACAAGATGTTCGAAATTGGTGGTCTGTTCCTGGTTACGGCCTCACATTATACTAAATAACATGAATATCATTTTTCCATTTATTTTTTTCATTATTCGAATGACTAGCAGTTATAATTTGAATTATCCAAGAAAATTCAATTAATTGAAATAAATTAAAGAAATATAGAACAAGTCCGAGAAATGTGCCACATTGGAACATGGAGTACCAGGTATTGTATGGGGACTGCAGAAAAAGTTTGGAGGACAAAAGTGGAAAAAAAAATATGGTTTGCCGAGTGTCAGAAAAAGACACTCGGCAAAGGAGCATATTTGCCGAGTGTCAGAAGACACTCGCAAAGTAGCATCTTTGCCGAGTGTCATACCTTAAAAACAATTTATAGTCAGAGATTTGCACGCTGCTTTAGATTAAAGGTCGTGTAGCTCGTGACTTAATTAATCAAATCAACACCCGCTTGGCGCGAACTCGACTCGCTCCTTCTCCACGCCAAACACGACCTGAATACTTGCCGACGCTGCCGAGCACGCTGAGCCCGCCGTCCGCCGCCTTGAGCCCCAAGCAAGAGTAGGTTCGCCGCTTCCCGCCGTCCCACGGAACGAGGTAGTTCTTCTGAGGCGCCGCCATGTCCGCGCCGCCGCGGAAGTGCAAGACGATTCGGGCACATCGACCTTCGCGCCTCCGCGAGGTCGTAGCACGCGCCGAACACCGAAATCACCGCCGCTCAATCCGGCCGCGCCGCGTGCCTCGGCGCCGCGCAACGCCACAGACGCTGCCATCGGGCGAATCGCGATATGGCGCCCCCGAGTCCACGACGACGCCACCCGCCGGTCGCGGTCCAGCGAGGCTAGCGCTCGAGAACCCGGTGACCCGCTTGCCGACGCCGGCCGACCATGTTCACGTAGTACGTGCTCGGGCGCCGCGGGTTCGACAAAGAATGGGTGAACACCGCGGACGGCGGCGGCTCGGGCGTCGCGCCGAACACGAGGTACGAGCCGCTCGCTGCGGACATTCGACGCCGAGGCAAGACGCAAAGAAATGGCTATAGGCCGCCGCCACTGCGTCGGAAGGACACCTTGCCGCGCCGACGCCGAGCAATCCGCCGCCGAGTCGAACAGCCCTCGTTATCGTGGCCGCACCCGGTGGTGACGCGTAGATGTACGACGTTGGAGAAGAGGAGCCTGTCGGTGGCGAGGTCGCCGGTGCTGGCGGAGCCGTCGCCGTATGCTATTACGTATCTACAGCCTCCGGTGAGGCTGTCGCAGTCGGGGTACCGGAGCTCGTGGCACAACGGCGACGAGCAGGGGATCTTCCTGTAGGTGCTGGATCCTCGCGGCTCGTATAGCGGGCTCACCTGATCGTAGCAAGCGCGGCGGGGCTTGCACCGAGCTGACGAGGTCACTGCCCGTGTCGATGATGAGGAGGGTGCTGGTTGACGGGTTGCCGACGCTGATGAGGGCGAAGTACTCGCCGCTGTCAAAGGGGAGCCCGGAGATGACGGGAGAGTGGAGGAGGTCGTGGGCGGTCGAGCTAAGGGACGCCGCCATGGTATCGGGCAAATACGGCAATGAGGCGGCGGAGGAGGAGGCTACCCGCTTGGCGCCGGGGCGGAGGGAAGACTGCCGCGTGCACGACGGGATGTGTAGTGTTCTTGGTGGTTGGGTGGCTTTGGAGGCGAGAAGAGTAGGAGAAGGAGGATGGGGAGCAACGTTTGGGCGGCGCCATGAGGGCGCGCGGCGAAGTGGTAAACGGATGGAGAGGAGGGTCGAGACGAGCAGGCATCGCATGTTGAGAGGTGTTGTCTTCATGAACGTTTTTATGTGTCTGACGTTTGCATGCCTGGAGTTTCTTCTTGTGCGTGAGTTTAATTTGTTTGTTAATTACTCAATAGGGTGTTTTTTAAGCTTTGGATCCATTCACTTTTGATGACGATGACGGTGAATGCTTATTGTTTTAAACCATCCTTTCGCTTTTCTTTATCGCACATCGCTTTTCTTCGTATCATTCCTTCGGGCTTCATTTACGGGATCCCATTAGTTAGTTGGAGATTGGGCCGACGGCACCTCCAAAACTCCGATATGCAACGCCCTACCATCCCGCCAGAGCTGAATAATATACACTAACAATGAGGATTTTGGTTGTTAAAGCTCCAATAATATACTTTCAACTAACCACTACGGAAACAATAACTTTGCCGAGTGTAAAAATCTTTGCCGAGTGCCAAATCTGCGGCACTTAAGAAGACTGCTGCCGAAGCGCCGCGCTCGGCAAAATATGGCACTCGGCAAAGAGGCATTTGCCGAGTGCCCGCACTCGCAAATACCGCACTCGGCAAAGACTGTCTTTGCCAACTGCCAGGCACTCGGCAAAGGTAGGCACTCGGCAAAGATTGTAGGGGGGCCTAACGGCATCCAGCGGCATCGTCTTTGCCGAGTGCAACCGTTTGGCACTCGGCAAAGTTAAAACTTAGCGAGTGCCGCCGATCCGCACTCGGCGAAAGTTTGTCTTTGCCGAGTGCCGATGGCCGGCACTCGGCGAAGGTTGTCTTTGCCGAGTGCCCGATGGCCGCAGACTTTCGGCAAACTAATTTTTTTTTTTGGTTTTTTGCCACCAATATTTTTTTGAAGCTTTAGTACACCACCACAAACAACATGTTTAAATTTGGGATGTTTTCATTGCCTTTTGGCATATTTCTATAGTTTATTTTGTTTTGTTGAATTTTTCCAAAAAATGTAAGTTTGAACTGCAGGTGCATCGAATAATGGATTACATTCGTTCAAAAAATGTTATCCTTGTTTCTTAGTATAAATTTAGGCTAAATCCAGGAACTATCTCGAAATTTCGATCAACGTGCTCACGGGCACGCCGCTAACTTGCGTGGGAGTGGTTTTGTAATTGTATAAAATGCGAACGAATTCGAAAATCATGAAACTTGTCGAGTTGTCGCCAGATCGTATGCGATACCGTGGAAAAATTTGAAAAAGTTTCGAGTACGTCATGTACGATGCTCACAAACCAGAAGAATCTCCAAGAAGTTTTCACGTATTCTTCTGTTTTTCTAAGGTTTGCAAGCATCGTACGTGACAACTTGCGCGAAACCTTCTCAAATTTTTATCACAGCCTCCACATATGATATCATGACATCTTCCCAAGTTTCATGATTTTCGGACTTCGTTTGCTTTTTATACAATTTAAAAACAACTCGACCGCAAGTTCGTGGTCATGTTTCGTGAACAAGATGTTCAAATTGGTGGTCCGCTCTCGTTACGACCTCACATTATACTAAATAACATGAATATCATTTTTCCATTTATTTTTTCATTATTCAATGACTAGCGCTTATAATTTGAATTATCCAAGAAAATTCAATTAATTGAAATAAATTAAAGAAATATAGAACAAGTCCGAGAAATGTGCCACATTGGAACATGGAGTACCAGGTATTGTATGGGGACTGCAGAAAAAGTTTGGAGGACAAAAGTGGAAAAAAAAAATATGGTTTGCCGAGTGTCGAAAAGACACTCGGCAAAGGAGCATATTTGCCGAGTGTCGAAACACACTCGCAAAGTAGCATCTTTGCCGAGTGTCATACCTTAAAAAACAATTTATAGTCGTAGATTTGCACGCTGCTTTAGATTAAAGGTCGTAGCTCAGACTTAATTAATCAAATCAACACCCGCTTGGCGCGAACCCGACTCGCCCTTCTCCACGCCAAACACGACCGGAATCCTTGCCGGACGCTGCCGAGCACGCTGAGCCCGCCGTCCGCCGCCTTGAGCCCCAAGCAGAGTAGGTTCGCCGCTTCCGCCGCCCACGGAACGAGGTAGTTCTTCGGAGGCGCGCCATGTCCGCGCCACGGCGAAGCAAAGACGATTCGGGCACGCCGACCTTCGCGCCTCCAGCGGAGGTCGAGCACGCGCCGAACACCGAAATCATCGCCGCTCGAATCCGGCCGCGCGCGTGCGTCCTCGGCGCCGCGCAACGCCACAGACGCTGCCATCGGGCGAATCGCGATATGGCCGCCCCCGAGTCCACGACGACGCCACCCCGCCCGGTCGCCGGGTCCAGCGCGAGGCTAGCGTTCGAGAACCCGGTGACCCGCTTGCCGCCGACGCTGAAGCCGACCATGTTCACGTAGTACAGGCTCGGGCGCCGCGGGTTCGACAGCAGCGGGGTGAACACCGCGGACGGCGGCTCGGGCGTCGGCCGAACACGAGGTACGAGCCGCCCGCGCGCTGGACATTCGACGCCGAGGCAAGACGCAAAGAAATGGCTATAGGCCGCCGCCACTGCGCCGGAAGGACACCTTGCCGCGCCGACGCCGAGCAATCCGGCCGCCAGTCGAACAGCCCTCGTTATCGTGGCCGCACTCCTGGTGACGCTTGTAGATGTACGACGTTGGAGAAGAGGAGCCTGCGGTGGCGAGGTCGCCGGTCTTTGGAGCCGCCGCCAGATGCTATTACGTATCTACAGCCTCCGGTGAGGCTGTCGCAGCCGGGGTACCGGAGCTCGTGGCACAACGGCGACGAGCAGGATCTTCCCAGAGTCTGCCGGATCCTCGCGGCTCAGATAAGCGGCTCACTCGATCGTGAGCAAGCGGCGGCAGGCTTGCACCGAGCGACGAGGTCGCCGCCGTGTCGGCGACGAGGAGGGCGCTGTTGACGGTTGCCGACGCCGATGAGGGCGGTACTCGCCACGTCAAAGGGGAGCCCGAGATGACGGAGAGTGGAGGAGGTCGTGGCGGTCGAGCTAAGGGACGCCAACAGGTGTATCGGGCAATACGGCAGCGAGGCGGCGAGGAGGAGGCTACCCGCTTAGCGCCGGGCGGGAGGAAGACTGCCGCGTGCACGACGGGATGTGTAGTGTTCTTGGTGGTTGGGTGGCTTTGGAGGCGGAGAAGAGTAGGAGAAGGAGGATGGGGAGCAAACGTTTGGGCGGCGCCATGAGGGCGCGGCGACGAAGTGGTAAACGGATGGAGAGGAGGGTCGAGACGAGCAGGCATCGCATGTTGAGAGGTGTTGTCTTAATGAACGTTTTTATGTGTCTAACGCTTGCATGCCCGAGTTTCTTCTTGTGCGTGAGTTTAATTTGTTTGTTAATTACTCAATATGGTGTTTTTAAGCTTTGGATCCATTCACTTTGATGACGATGACGGTGAATGCTTATTGTTTTAAACTATCCTTTCGCTTTTCTTTCGCACATCGCTTTTCTTCGTACCATTTCTTCAGTTCATTTACGGATCCCATTAGTTAGTTGGAGATTGGGTCGACGGCACCTCCAAAACTCCGATATGCAACGCCCTACCATCCCGCTGTGAGTCAATAATATACACTAACAAAGAGGATTTTTGGTTGTTAAAGCTCCAATAATATACTTTCAACTAACCACTACGGAAACAATAACTTTGCCGAGTGTAAAATCTTTGCCGAGTGCCAAATGCGGCACTCGGCAAAGACTCGCTTGCCGAGCGCCGCACTCGGCAAAATATGGCACTTCGGCAAAGAGGCATTTGCCGAGTGCCCGCACTCGGCAAATACCGCACTCGGCAAAGACTGCCTTTGCCAACCGCCAGCACTCGGCAAAGGTAGGCACTCGGCAAAGATTGTAGGGGCCTAACGCATCCAATGATCGCCTTTGCCGAGTGCAACCGCTTGGCACTCGGCAAAGTTAAAACTGCGAGTGCCGCCGATCCGCACTCGCGAAGTTTGTCTTTGCCGAGTGCCGATGGCCGCACTCGGCGAAGTTGTCTTTGCCGAGTGCCCGATGGCTTGACTCTCGAAACTAATTTTTTTTTGGTTTTTGCCACCAATATTTTTTGAAGCTTTAGTACACCACCACAAACAACATGTTTAAATTTGGGATATTTTCATTGCCTTTTGGCATATTTCTATAGTTTATTTTGTTTTGTTGAATTTTTCCAAAAATGTAAGTTTGAACTGCAGTGCATCGAATAATGGATTACATTCGCTCAAAAATGTTATCCTTGTTTCTTAGTATAAATTTAGGCTAAATCCAGAATCGCCTCGAAATTTCGATCAACGTGCTCACGGGCAACGCCGCTAACTTGCGTGGGAGTGGTTTTGTAATTGTATAAAATGCGAACGACTCAAAATCATGAAACTTGTCGAGTTGTCGCCAGATCGTATGCGTATACCGTGGAAAAATTTGAAAGTTTCGAGTACGCTGTCATGTACGATGCTCACAAACCGTAAGAATCTCCAAGAAGTTTTCACGATTCTTCTCGCTTTTCTAAGGTTTGCAAGCATCGTGACGTGACAACTTGCGCGAAACCTTCTCAAATTTTTATCACAAATTCCACATATGATATCATGACATCTTCCCAAGTTTCATGATTTTCGACTTCGCTTGCTTTTTATACAATTTAAAAACAACTCGACCGCAAGTTCGTGGTCATGTTTCGTGAACAAGATGTTCAAATTGGTGGTCTGCTCTCGTTACGACCTCACATTATACTAAATAACATGAATATCATTTTTCCATTTATTTTTTTCATTATTCGAATGACTAGCGCTATAATTTGAATTATCCAAGAAAATTCAATTAATTGAAATAAATTAAAGAAATATAGAACAAGTCCGAGAAATGTGCCACATTGGAACATGGAGTACTGTATTGTATGGGGACTTCGTAAAAGTTTGGAGGACAAAAGTGGAAAAAAATATGGTTTGCCGAAAGTGTCAGAAAAGACACTCTAAGAAGGAGCATATTTGCCGAGTGTCGAACACACTCGCAAAGTAGCATCTTTGCCGAGTGTCATACCTTAAAAACAATTTATAGTCGTAGATTTGCACGCTGCTTTAGATTAAAGGTCGTGTAGCTCGACTTAATTAATCAAATCAACACCCGCTTGGCGCGAACCCGACTCGCCTCTTCTCCACGCCAAACACGACCGGAATCCTTGCCGCCGGACGTTGCCGAGCACGCTGAGCCCGCCGTCCGCCGCCTTGAGCCCCAAGCGCAGAGTAGGTTCGCCGCTTCCCGCCGCCCACGGAACGAGGTAGTTCTTCGGAGGCGCCGCCATGTCCGCGCCACGGCCGGCGCAAAGACGATTCGGGCACGCCGACCTTCGCGCCTCCGCGGAGGTCGAGCACGCGCCGAACACCGAAATCACCGCCGCTCAATCCGCCGCGCCGCGTGTTCCTCGGCGATCGCGCAACGCCACAGACGCTGCCATCGGGCGAATCCGCGATATGGCTGCCCCGAGTCCACGACGACGCCACCCGCCGGCCGCCGGTCCAGCGAGGCTAGCGCTCGAGAACCCGGTGACCCGCTTGCCGCCGACGCCGGCCGACCATGTTCACGTAGTATGTGCTCGGGCGCCGCGGTTCGACAAAGAATGGGTGAACACCGCGGACGGCGGCTCGGGCGCGCGGCCGAACACGAGGTACGAGCCGCCCGCGCGCGGATATCTGACGCCGAGGCAAGACGCAAAGAAATGGCTATAGGCCGCCGCCACTGCGTCGGAAGGACACCTTGCCGCGGCCGACGCCGAGCAATCCGGCCACGAGTCGAATGCCCTCGTTATCGTGGCCGCACTTGTGGTGACGCGTAGATGTACGACGTTGGAGAAGAGGAGCTCGCGGTGGCGAGGTCGCCGGTCGGGCGAGCCGCCGCCAGATGCTATTACGTATCTACACCTCCGGTGAGGCCGCCGCAATGGGTACCGAGCTCGTGGCACAACGGCGACGAGCAGGATCTTCCTCAGAGGTGCCGGATCTCGCGGCTCAGATAAGCGGGCTCACTGATCGTGCAGCGCGGGCGCGGGGCTTGCATCGGAGCGACGAGGTCGCCGCCTGTGTCGGCGACGAGGAGGGCGCTGTTGACGGTTGCCGACGCCGATGAGGGCGGCACTACTCGCCACATTGCCAAAGGGGAGCCCGAGATGACGGAGAGTGGAGGAGGTCGTGGCGGTCGAGCTAAGGGACGCCAGCCAAGGTGTATCGGGGGGCAAATGGCAATGAGGCGGCGGAGGAGGAGGCTACCCGCTTGGCGCCAAGCGGGGAGGAAGACCGCCGCGTGCACGACGGGATGTGTAGTGTTCTTGGTGGTTGGGTGGCTTTGGAGGCGAGAAGAGTAGGAGAAGGAGGATGGGGAGCAACGCTTGGGCGGCGCCATGATGCCATGGCGGCAAGTGGTAAACGGATGGAGAGGAGGGTCGAGACGAGCGGCATCGCATGTTGAGAGGTGTTGTCTTAATGAACGCTTTTATGTGTCTAACATTTGCATGCCCGGAGTTTCTTCTTGTGCGTGAGTTTAATTTGTTTGTTAATTACTCAATAGGGTGTTTTTAAGCTTTGATCCATTCACTTTGATGACGATGACGGTGAATGCTTATTGTTTTAAACCATCCTTTCGCTTTCTTTATCGCACATCGCTTTTCTTCGTACTCATTCCTTCAGTTCATTTACGGATCCCATTAGTTAGTTGGAGATTGGGGTGACGGCACCTCCAAAACTCCGATATGCAACGCCCTACCATCCCGCCAGAGTGAATAATATACACTAACAAGAGGATTTTGGTTGTTAAAGCTCCAATAATATACTTTCAACTAACTACTACGGAAACAATAACTTTGCCGAGTGTAAATCTTGCCGAGTGCCAAACCGCGGCACTCGGCAAGACTCGCTTTTAGAGCCACCGCTCTCAAAAATATGGCACTCGGCAAAGAGGCATTTGCCGAGTGCCCGCACTCGGCAAATACCGCACTCGGCAAAGACTATCTTTGCCATGCCGTGCACTCAAAAAGGTAGGCACTCGGCAAAAAGATTGTAGGGGCCTAACGGCATCCAGCAAGATCGCCTTTGCCGAGTGCAACCGCTTGGCACTCGGCAAAGTTAAAACTTAGCCGAGTGCCGCCGATCCGCACTCGGCGAAAGCGTCTTTGCCGAGTGCCGATGGCCAAGACTGGCGAAGAAGAATCTTTGCCGAGTGCCCGATGGCCTGCACTCGAAACTAATTTTTTTTTGGTTTTTTCCCACCAATATTTTTTTGAAGCTTTAGTACACCACCACAAACAACATGTTTAAATTTGGGATATTTTCATTGCCTTTTGGCATATTTCTATAGTTTATTTTGTTTTGTTGAATTTTTCCAAAAATGTAAGTTTGAATCGCAGTGCATCGAATAATGGATTACATTCGCTCAAAAATGTTATCCTTGTTTCTTAGTATAAATTTAGGCTAAATCCAGAATCGCTCGAAATTTCGATCAACGTGCTCACGGGCAACGCCGCCAACTTGCGGGAGTGGTTTTGTAATTGTATAAAATGCGAACGAATTCCGAAAATCATGAAACTTGTCGAGTTGTCGCCGTATCGTATGCGTATACCGTGGAAAAAATTTGAAAAAGTTTCGAGTACGCTGTCATGTACGATGCTCACAAACCAGAAGAATCTCCGAAGAAGTTTTCACGTATTCTTCTGTTTTTCTAAGGTTTGCAAGCATCGTACGTGACAACTTGCGCGAAACCTTCTCAAATTTTTATCACAGCCTCCACATATGATATCATGACATCTTCCCAAGTTTCATGATTTTCGGACTTCGTTTGCTTTTTATACAATTTAAAAACAACTCGACCGCAAGTTCGTGGTCATGTTTCGTGAACAAGATGTTCGAAATTGGTGGTCTGTTCCTGGTTACGGCCTCACATTATACTAAATAACATGAATATCATTTTTCCATTTATTTTTTTCATTATTCGAATGACTAGCAGTTATAATTTGAATTATCCAAGAAAATTCAATTAATTGAAATAAATTAAAGAAATATAGAACAAGTCCGAGAAATGTGCCACATTGGAACATGGAGTACCAGGTATTGTATGGGGACTGCAGAAAAAGTTTGGAGGACAAAAGTGGAAAAAAAATATGGTTTGCCGAGTGTCAGAAAAAGACACTCGGCAAAGGAGCATATTTGCCGAGTGTCGAAACACACTCGCAAAGTAGCATCTTGCCGAGTGTCATACCTTAAAAACAATTTATAGTCGTAGATTTGCACGCGCGCTTTAGATTAAAGGTCGTAGCTCAGACTTAATTAATCAAATCAACACCCGCTTACGCGAACCCGACTCGCCCTTCTCCACGCCAAACACGACCGGAATCCTTGCCGCCGACGTTGCCGAGCACGCTGAGCCCGCCGTCCGCCGCCTTGAGCCCTGGGCAAGAGTAGGTTCGCCGCTTCCCGCCGCCCACGGAACGCAGGTAGTTCTTCTGAGGCGCCATGTCCGCGCCACGGCCGGCGCAAAGACGATTCGGGCACGCCGACCTTCGCGCTCCCACGGAGGTCGTAACACGCGCCGAACACCGAAATCACCGCCGCTTCAATCCGGCCGCGACGCGTGCCTCGGCGCCGCGCAACGCCACAGACGCCATCGGGCGAATCGCGATATGGCTGCCCCGAAGTCCACGACGACGCCACCCCGCCCGGCCGCCGGGTCCAAAGCGAGGCTAGCGCTCGAGAACCCGGTGACCGCTTGCCGCGACGCCGGCCGACCATGTTCACGTAGTACGTGCTCGGGCGCCGCGGTTCGACAAAGAATGGGTGAACACCGCGGACGGCGGCTCGGGCGCGGCCGAACACGAGGTACGAGCCGCTCCGCTGCGGACATTCGACGCCGAGGCAAGACGCAAAGAAATGGCTATAGGCCCGCCACCGCGCCGGAAGGACACCTTGCCGCGGCCGACGCCGAGCAATCCGGCCGCCGAGTCGAACAGCCCCTCGTTATCGTGGCCGCACCCCAGGGTGACGTTGTAGATGTACGTATCGTTGGAGAAGAGGAGCCTGTCGGTGGCGAGGTCGCCGGTGCTGGCGGAGCCGTCGCCGTATGCTATTACGTATCTACAGCCTCCGGTGAGGCTGTCGCAGCCGGGGTACCGGAGCTCGTGGCACAACGGCGACGAGCAGGGGATCTTCCTGTAGGTGCTGGATCCTCGCGGCTCGTATAGCGGGCTCACCTGATCGTAGCAGCGGCGGCAGGGCTTGCACTGGAGCCAGACGAGGTCGCTGCCCGTGTCGATGACGAGGAGGGCGCTGGTTGACGGGTTGCCGACGCTGATGAGGGCGAAGTACTCGCCGCTGTCAAAGGGGAGCCCGGAGATGACGGGAGAGTGGAGGAGGTCGTGGGCGGTCGAGCTAAGGGACGCCAGCGCGGTGTATCGGGCAGCGTCGGCAGCGAGGCGGCGGAGGAGGAGGCTACCCCGCTTGGCGTCGGGCGGGGGAGGGAAGACCGCGTCGCGGTGCACGACGGGGATGTGTAGTGTTCTTGGTGGTTGGGTGGCTTTGGAGGCGGAGAAGAGTAGGAGAAGGAGGATGGGGAGCAAACGTTTGGGCGGCGCCATGAGGGCGCGGCGGCGAAGTGGTAAACGGATGGAGAGGAGGCTCGAGACGAGCAGGCATCGCATGTTGAGAGGTGTTGTCTTCATGAACGTTTTTATGTGTCTGACGTTTGCATGCCTGGAGTTTCTTCTTGTGCGTGAGTTTAATTTGTTTGTTAATTACTCAATAGGGTGTTTTTTAAGCTTTGGATCCATTCACTTTTGATGACGATGACGGTGAATGCTTATTGTTTTAAACCATCCTTTCGCTTTCTTTCGCACATCGCTTTTCTTCGCACTCATTCCTTCAGTTCATTTACGGATCCCATTAGTTAGTTGGAGATTGGGTGACGGCACCTCCAAAACTCCGATATGCAACGCCCTACCATCCCGCCGTGAATAATATACACTAACAAAGAGGATTTTTGGTTGTTAAAGCTCCAATAATATACTTTCAACTAACCACTACGGAAACAATAACTTTGCCGAGTGTAAAAATCTTTGCCGAAAGCCAAACCGCGGGCACTCGGCAAAGACCGCTTGTTTAGCGCCGCACTCGGCAAAATATGGCACTCGGCAAAGAGGCATTTGCCGAGTGCCCGCACTCGGCAAATACCGCACTCGCAAAGATCGCCTTTGCCAAGTGCCGCACTCGGCAAAGGTAGGCACTCGCAAAGATTGTAGGGGGCCTAACGGCATCCAATGCATCGCCTTTGCCGAGTGCAACCGCTTGGCACTCGGCAAAGTTAAAACTTCGCCGAGTGTCCGATCCGCCGCAAGACTTCTGGCGAAGGTTGTCTTTGCCGAGTGCCCGCTGGCTGACTCGGCAAACTAATTTTTTTTTGGTTTTTGCCACCAATATTTTTTGAAGCTTTAGTACACCACCACAAAAACATGTTTAAATTTGGGATATTTTCATTGCCTTTTGGCATATTTCTATAGTTTATTTTGTTTTGTTGAATTTTTCCAAAAATGTAAGTTTGAATCGCAGTGCATCGAATAATGGATTACATTCGCTCAAAAATGTTATCCTTGTTTCTTAGTATAAATTTAGGCTAAATCCAGAACTGCTCGAAATTTCGATCAACGTGCTCACGGGCAACGCCGCTAACTTGCGTGGGAGTGGTTTTGTAATTGTATAAAATGCGAACGAATTCAAAATCATGAAACTTGTAGAGTTGTCGCCGTGATCGTATCGTATACCGTGGAAAAATTTGAAAAAGTTTCAGTACGCTTTGTCATGTACGATGCTCACAAACCGTAAGAATCTCCAAGAAGTTTTCACGTATTCTTCTGTTTTTCTAAGGTTTGCAAGCATTGTACGTGACAACTTGCGCGAAACCTTCTCAAATTTTTATCACAGCCTCCACATATGATATCATGACATCTTCCCAAGTTTCATGATTTTCGAACTTCGTTTGCTTTTTATACAATTTAAAAACAACTCGACCGCAAGTTCGTGGTCATGTTTCGTGAACAAGATGTTCGAAATTGGTGGTATGTTCCTGGTTACGGCCTCACATTATACTAAATAACATGAATATCATTTTTCCATTTATTTTTTTTTCATTATTCGAATGACTAGCAGTTATAATTTGAATTATCTAAGAAAATTCAATTAATTGAAATAAATTAAAGAAATATAGAACAAGTCCGAGAAATGTGCCACATTGGAACATGGAGTACCAGGTATTGTATGGGGACTGCAGAAAAAGTTTGGAGGACAAAAGTGGAAAGAAAATATGGTTTGCCGAGTGTCAGAAAAAGACACTCGGCAAAGGAGCATATTTGCCGAGTGTCATACCTTAAAAAAACAATTTATAGCCGTAGATTTGCACGCGTGCTTTAGATTAAAGGCTGTGTAGCTCGTACTTAATTAATCAAACTGAACACCCGTTTGGCGCGAACCCGACTCGCTCCTTCTCCACGTCAAACACGACCCGGAATCCTTGCTGCTGGACGTTGCCGAGCACATTGAGCCCGTCGTCCGCCGCCTTGAGCCCCAAGCAGTAGTAGGTTCGCCGCTTCCCGCCGTCCACGGGAACGAGGTAGTTCTTCGGAGGCAGCGCCATGTCTCGCGCCACGGCGGCGTGCAAGACGATTCTCGGGCACGCGACCTTCGCGCTCCGCGGAGGTCGTAGCACGCGCCGAACACCGAAATCACCGCCGCCTTCAATCCCAGCCGCGACGCGTGCCTCGGCGATCGCGCAACGCCACAGACGCTGCCATCGCCGAACAGCGATATGGCCGCCCCGAGTCCACGACGACGCCACCCGCCGGCCGCCGGTCAGCGCAAGGCTAGCGTTCGAGAACCCGGTGACCCGCTTGCCGCCGACGCCGGCCGACCATGTTCACGTAGTATGTGCTCGGCGCCGCTGGTTCGACAAAGAATGGGTGAACACCGCGGACGGCGGCTCGGGCGTGCGGCCGAACACGAGGTACGAGCTGCTCCGTGCGCGGGACATTCGATCGCCGAGGCAGTACGCAAAGAAATGGCCATAGGCCGCCGCCACCTGCGTCGGGAAGGACACCTTGCCGCGCCGACGCCGAGCAATCCGGCCCGAGTCGAACAGCCCTCGTTATCGTGGCCGCACCCTGGGTGACGCGTAGATGTACGTATCGTTGGAGAAGAGGAGCCTGTCGGTGGCGAGGTCGCCGGTGCTGGCGGAGCCGTCGCCGTATGCTATTACGTATCTACAGCCTCCGGTGAGGCCGCCGCAATGGGTACCGGGCTCGTGCACAACGGCGACGCAGCGGGGATCTTCCCAGAGGTGCCGGATCCTCGCGGCTCGTATAAGCGGGCTCACCCGATCGTAGCAAGGCGGGCGTGGCTTGCACCGAGCGACGAGGTCGCCGCCGTGTCGATGACGAGGAGGGCGCCGTTGACGGGTTGCCGACGCCGATGAGGGCGGTACACTCGCCATTGCCAAAGGGGAGCCCGAGATGACGGAGAGTGGAGGAGGTCGTGGCGGTCGAGCTAAGGGACGCCAAATACGGTGTCGGGCAATACGTCAGCGAGGCGGCGGAGGAGGAGGCTACCCGCTTAGGCGTCAAGCGGGAGGGAAGACCGCGTCGCTGCACGACGGGATGTGTAGTGTTCTTGGTGGTTGGGTGGCTTTGGAGGCGGAGAAGAGTAGGAGAAGGAGGATGGGGAGCAAACGTTTGGGCGGCGCCATGAGGGCGCGGCGGCGAAGTGGTAAACGGATGGAGAGGAGGGTCGAGACGAGCAGGCATCGCATGTTGAGAGGTGTTGTCTTCATGAACGTTTTTATGTGTCTGACGTTTGCATGCCTGGAGTTTCTTCTTGTGCGTGAGTTTAATTTGTTTGTTAATTACTCAATAGGGTGTTTTTAAGCTTTGGATCCATTCACTTTTGATGAGGATGACGGTGAATGCTTATTGTTTTAAACCATCCTTTCGCTTTTCTTTATCGCACATCGCTTTCTTCGCACCATTCCTTCGCCATTTACGGATCCCATTAGTTAGTTGGAGATTGGGTGACGGCACCTCCAAAACTCCGATATGCAACGCTCCTACCGTCCCGCGTAGCTGAATAATATACACTAACAGTAGGATTTTTGGTTGTTAAAGCTCCAATAATATACTTTCAACTAACCACTACGGGAAACAATAACTTTGCCGAGTGTAAAAATCTTTGCCGAGTGCCAAACCGCGGCACTCGGCAAAGACCTGCTGCCGAGCCCTTTTCGGCAAAATATGGCACTCGGCAAAGAGGCATTTGCCGAGTGCCCGCACTCGCAAATACCGCACTCAAGAAAGAATGTCTTTGCCATGCCGTGCACTCGGCAAAGGTAGGCACTCGGCAAAGATTGTAGGGGGGGCCTAACGGCATCCAGCGGCATCGTCTTTGCCGATTGCAACCGTTTGGCACTCGGCAAAGTTAAAACTTCGCCGAGTGCCGCCGATCTGGCCGGCACTCGGCGAAGGTTGTCTTTGCCGAGTGCCCGATGGCCGGCACTCGGCAAACTAATTTTTTTTTTTGGTTTTTTGCCACCAATATTTTTTTGAAGCTTTAGTACACCACCACAAACAACATGTTTAAATTTGGGATATTTTCATTGCCTTTTGGCATATTTCTATAGTTTATTTTGTTTTGTTGAATTTTTCCAAAAAATGTAAGTTTGAACTGCAGGTGCATCGAATAATGGATTACATTCGTTCAAAAAATGTTATCCTTGTTTCTTAGTATAAATTTAGGCTAAATCCAGGAACTGTCTCGAAATTTCGATCAACGTGCTCACGGGGCAACGCCGCCAACTTGCGTGGGAGTGGTTTTGTAATTGTATAAAATGCGAACGAATTCCGAAAATCATGAAACTTGTCGAGTTGTCGCCGTATCGTATGCGTATACCGTAGAAAAAATTTGAAAAAGTTTTGAGTACGCTGTCATGTACGATGCTCACAAACCAGAAGAATCTCCGAAGAAGTTTTCACGTATTCTTCTGTTTTTCTAAGGTTTGCAAGCATCGTACGTGACAACTTGCGCGAAACCTTCTCAAATTTTTATCACAGCCTTCACATATGATATCATGACATCTTCCCAAGTTTCATGATTTTCGGACTTCGTTTGCTTTTTATACGATTTAAAAATAACTCGACCGCAAGTTCGTGGTCATGTTTCGTGAACAAGATGTTCAAATTGGTGGTCATTCTCGGTTACGGCCTCACGTTATACTAAATAACATGAATATCATTTTTCCATTTATTTTTTTTCATTATTCGAATGACTAGCAGTTATAATTTGAATTATCCAAGAAAATTCAATTAATTGAAATAAATTAAAGAAATATAGAACAAGTCCGAGAAATGTGCCACATTGGAACATGGAGTACTGTGTATTGTATGGGGACCGCAGAAAAGTTTGGAGGACAAAAGTGGAAAAAAATATGGTTTGCCGAGTGTCGAAAAAGACACTCGAAAGGAGATATTTGCCGAGTGTCGTAAAAGACACTCGGCAAGTAGATTTTGCCGAGTGTCGAAAAATGACACTCGGCAAATAATTTTAATTTTTTTTTTAAAAAATAAACCTATTCATAGTCACGTTTGTCACACTTTGCCGAGTGCCAGATCGGGGGCACTCGGCAAAGAGTGGTTTTTTAACCCCGCGCCGGCCCAGCCGGCCCGCACACACGCGCACACGCACACCCGCCCGCGCCAGCCGCCGCCGCCGCCGCCGCTCTTGCGCCGCCCGCGCCAGCGCCGCCGCCGCCAGCCCTTCAGCGCCACCCAGCGCCGCCGCCCGCCAAGCGCCACACTGGGCCGCCACCACCGGTCGTCCTCCCCCGCCGATTGGCCCCCCGCCCGTTGTCCTCCCTCCGTCGGCCGTCCGTAGGTAACAACCGATGCCTGTTTTTGGATTGAATGTTGCAGTACATTTGTATGGTTCTTGGGCCTTATAGTCTAATTCACCAATCCTCTCGTTTGGGATAATCTTACTCTAGTCAAGCTATAGCTTTTTGGTCATAGGGGCTGCATTGCATTATGGGGTATGTATTTTCACCATTTCTGGAAGGCGAGAAAAGTGGTGGCTTTTATTTTTGTAAAAAATCTTTTCTTTCGAACCATTTCCTTGTAAGAACTGGAATTGGCAAAATGCCAAACAAAAGTGAAACCCGATGTTTGATGAAAAACACAATGGCATGAACTATGATAAGAGTACTAACTATTGCGAAGTTACTTACGTGACAATTTCACTCTTTGCCAAACTGGACCTCTGATTATGTTTTGCTGATATTTTTCTTCACTGCCTGGTTTCTTGTTGCCTTTTGACTATCCGGCTATTTGCATAGTTACCCAAAGTTGCATGAGAGTACTCAATGCTTGCACTTGTTACGTGAGGGTACCCAATGGAGAAGTTCACTTTTAGAGTTTTAGTAAACCGTAAATAATGCTAATCTATAATGTCTAGGTAGTCTTGAAAGGCATGTACGAAAGTAGTGATTCTGGGAAGCTAAAATCGACAATAGTCAATAGGTGTGGTAACTACCTAAATACCATCTGTTACATTAAATTGATAATACTATTGTAAATGATTTTATGATCTTCAACGTCAGATCATTTATCATTTTATCCAGGATGCACTCATGTGAAATGTGAAAATATGGACTGTTGTGATGGCAAAGCATTTTATTTATCATCATATATCCTTTTAGTTATTACCTTGGGAACGTGTTGGCATATACATTGCCATGATTTTTTCCTTCAATTGCTATTTTGTTTTTGGTTGGCTTAGTGAGAGAGAGCATACAAATTAGGTGTAAGTTAAGGAACAGCACCAACAGCCATGCTGCCTTTTTATTTTTGTCCCTATATAGCTAGTAGATCGAGGGGTGGGGAGACGATGATAGATTGTTGAATTCCAAAATTGGCAGGCCACAAGCATATATTTCTTCTTACTGTCTCATAATATATGGCACTGACACATTCCAGCACGGAGGCTAATAAGGTGTTGTTCCACTTTACCTTAAAAGGTTTAACATCTCTTACTGGTTGGATACATCTATGAGAGCCTTTTCATACCTATGAGAGTCTGGTTTTCTTGATGTTCATGTTGCCATGGAATTCCTAGACAAAGGGACAGAGTGGTCAGAGGCCGTGCAAAGAACCAATAGTTGTGCCCTAGCTGTAGCTCTGGCATATCAGCTACTTATCTCATTTCTCAGATATCGCCTTTCCCGGACGAGTGGTCCGTGGCACTCGGCGTGTAGCTCGCGTACCAGAGCGAAATCACGGGCGTACTCGTGAATGAACCTCGAGCGATCCCAAATATGTGATTTGGGTGGACTCGAGCCAGATCTCGAGCGTGCCTGGGCGCGTGGATCCAGGATAGATGTAGGTTCGCACTCAGAGGCAAGCTCTGAGCAGTCCCAAACCTGTGGATTTGGGCGGTCTCGAGAACGGGATCTCGAGCGTGACTGAGCACGATAGACTCAGGTAGTATAGGATTTGGATCTTTTTGCATCTCTTTGTTTCTTGGTGTTATTTGCTTACCGTGGTATGGCATGTAATTAATGATGAGAAGAAGAAGAACCGAACCAAAGCTTCGATTTATCTAGTTTCTGGATCAAGTATATGATTATGATATGCCAACATTACCCATCATTGCAAGTTCAAATCCAAGCTAGAGCAAGAGAGGGAGAGGAAGAAACACAAGCGAAACATCATGTACGATATATAAGATGAGAGGAGAGAGTTGCTAGGTGGTTCTTTTGATTTTTGTTGGTGAGGAGACAATTCATCAATTTGGCTTGGGAGGAACCATGTAGCTATGAAGCTCTCCATCCAGATGCTCGATGGACCGTCACGGCTCACATGTAGGCGGCCGTTGCTCGATGGCGAGCACACTCGAGTAGCATCAAGTTGGAGAGTGTGCAAGCAGAACGTGTCGGTGAATGGTATTCGAATCCTCAGTAAGGCATAGATTAGGCAAGCTGTCTCCAACTTCATTATGAACATTCAAAATCTACGTACTTGTGTCAGCAATCTATGAAATGAATTTATATAAACTAACAGACATTACAGTAGTAATACACACAATCTACTAGGAAATTATCAGATCCGGCATCAAAAGGAGCTAAGTACGCAGAGAAATACAAATACCTCATTCATGAGCTTGGAAGGATTGAGCTTTAGTTGGACTCGATTGCGACAGCAAATGAATACCAACAAGAAATATCTCAAACAAAAAGAAACACATTAACCAATGAGATTACATAGCAAGTTTAGGCAGAAAGAAACTCAGCTAAACAAATGGAAAATCCAGAGAAGGCACAAACAAAATGCCAAAAATCAATAAGACACCAAACAATAATGAAGAAGATAAAGAACAAGAAAGACTATCACTCTGATCAACGTGGTTCCATTGACCATACTATTGTAAAATGTCCATTCAAATATGGCAAATATTATATAATACATACCATATTTGAAGAAGGCAACCATCTAGCGGAGGCAACACCTTCAAAAGTATGCTTCGCAAGAGAAAACTGAGTTTCACCAGCAATATTCAAAATGCCCTCCTGCAAACATACACTATAGCAACAAGTATGAAACTTAAAAAAAACACACATACTCCACTTAACTGAACAACCACTATAGCTTAAAAACAAATACAGTAAATAATAAAAATAGTACAAACCCCTATGTTTAACCAATTCACCTCCTCTGATCAGTAATTGCAATCACTCGTTTAATTACATGCTTAAATGATCTTCTTAAAGGACGCATGATTTACAGGAACCAAACCCATCAAGCACTAAACGGGTTAGTCTCTGTTAGATAAATATGATACACTCTTGGTTGGAGATGCTACTTAAGAATGCAAATGAGTATTAATAATGAATAGTATTGTGCATTATGTTTGTGTCTTTACATGTAGAACCTTTTGCTTTCTGTATATGCCATGTTCTTGCAACATAGTTTTGTCAACTCCAGAGAGTCTACAATCTAGAACATATGTCCCATTTTATGTGCATACTCATGCTCTACTCTTGTTTGTACCAATACCTCACTCCTTACAGTACTGATACTTGAACATCACAAAACGGTGTCTTTACGAGACTCATACTCAACTCCTTGCGGCGCGGGGTCTGCCGCACCGCTGTCGCCGCCATCGCACCGCCATCAATGATCGATTGGTATATCACTTTGTTATTGCTATATCACTTTGTTGAATGCCATTCTCTGATTGGTCGGCCCAGTTTATTCTCTGGTTAGGCGTAACCTAGTTAGGCGTCTCCCGTTCGAAAGAGATACGGTTGGAAATATACAGATCTTTGCATATCTATAACCGATCTGCTTGAATTGTCCACGTTTTTGACGGCCGAGGATGCGTAGATGGGGTTAGTTTCGTGGTCTACTCGATCCGTGATAGTTTCGCAACATCTCCTGTTGTTCTCCGGATACACAATCTCCTTGCCAGACGTGTATTTGGAGAACAGTGGGAGGTGTGCCAAATTCGCTCTCGGATAGGAGTAGAGCATGGAAACTAACCTCATCTACGCATCCTCAGTGGATTAGGACCTATCTTCACCTATTAGATAGGAGAAAGATCGTGTAGATGCATTTGATTCTTATATTACTCCTCGATATGTTAGAGGATGGATGACCGTCATTGGATGTACACGGCCGAGAAGTCGAGTGATTACACCACGGAATGGATGAACAAGACCGATGCTTTCTTGAACTGCATTTGGCAAGGTCGCTAAAGGACATTGTCTAGTTTTGTGTCCTCGCAAAGAAATGTGGAAACAGGAGAAGGGTAAACAAGGTGGACATGGGTAAACATCTTTTGAAGAATGGATTTACGCGGACTACACCGGTGGGTCCACCATGGTGAAGCCCATCGTATGAGAGAGGAGGTGGTGAGACCACGCGTCGAGGCTTATGATGTCGATGCCGGTAGCGGACATGTTAGATGACTTTCACCAAGGACATTTCGATGAGGGACGTGAGAAGGAGGAGATGGAGGCACCGCACAAAGCGTTTCTACGACATGATGGACTCGCACGAAACCCCTTCACGATCGGTCAACGGTGTCTCAACCGGATGCCATTGGGCGCTTAATGGGGTTGAAGTCCGAGTTAAACTCGAGTCGAGAAGGCTTCGATAAGATGTTGGCCGTGATTGGCACCACCTCCGAGGGCCACATTCGCCAAAGAGCATGTACGAGTCACGAAACTCCTTCGCACTTAAGATGCCATATGAGCGGATACATGCTTGTTCAAGGGGTGCGTCCTATTTAGGAAAGAACACAAGGATGCAAAGTCTTGTCTAGTGTAAATCCTCCGGTACACGGAGGTAGACTCGTGATGGCGGAAGAGGCGACTACGATCCCGTGAAAATCCTACGGTACCTTCCGCTCCTACCGAGGATACAACGGCTATACATGACCGAGGAATCCACAAATGATGACATGGCACGAAATGGCAAGCGGTACAATCGACAAGATGGTACATCCATCCGATGGTGAAGCATGGACCCGCTTTGATGACAAACATCGTGAGAAAGCAGATGAGGCTCGCAATGTACGTGTCGCGCTGGCAACAGATGGGTTCAATCCTTATGGACTGATGGCTGCCCCATACACATGTTGGCCCGTGTTCGTTATCCCCCTCAATCTCCCCCCGGCATCTCCTTTCAACGACATAACGTATTCTTGTCGTTGATAATTCCTGGACACCCGGGGAGTAATATGGGTGTGTTCATGGAGCCCGTGTTTGATGAATTGGTCCGTGCTTGGGACGAAGGGGTATGGACATACGATCGAGCTACAAAGACAAGCTTCAAAATGCACGTTTGGTACCACTACTCCCTACATGACTTCCTGGCGTATGGGTTATTCTGCGCCTGGTGTGTTCACGGGAAGTTCTCATGCCCAATATGCAAGGAAGGTGTGAGGTTCATTTGGTTGCACAAGGGTGGCAAGTACTGCTGCTCGACGGACATCGTCAATTCCTCCCTCTTGACCATCCATTCAGACAAGACATCAAGAACTTTACGAAAGGTGTCGTAGTGACAGACCCTGCACCGCAGATGATGACTGGTGTCGAGGTTCATGCTCACATAGATGCTCTCGTGCCCAATCAAGAAGGTGGTTTTGTGGGATATGGTGAGCAACATATGTGGACTCATAAGTCGGGCTTGACTAGGCTCCCCTATTTCGATGACCTTCTTCTGCCACATAACATTGATGTAATGCACACTGAAAAGAATGTCGCCGAGGCACTTTGGGCAACACTCATGGACACTGAAAAGTCTAAGGACAACCCTAAGGCTAGAGTGGACACGCAACGTTATGCGATAGACCAAATCAAGAGATGCGACCTCCTAGTCGCGGCAAGACATGGAGAAGGCCTAAGGCCGATTTCGTCTTGAAAAAGGACCAAAGGAGGAAGTACTTGAATGGATCCAGACGCTAATGTTCCGGATGGGTATCAAATAATCAAGAGGGGAGTGAACTTAGGCACTCTGCGAATCAACGGGATGAAGAGTCATGACTACCACATATGGATTGAGCGGCTTCTTCCGGCGATGGTTCGAGGCTATGTCCCTGAGCATGTCTGGCAAGTCTTTGGCGAGTTGAGCTATTTCTTCCGCCACCTTTGTGCCAAGGAGCTATCTCGGACCGTCATTGATGACTTGGAAAAAGTGGCACCGTGTTGCTCTGTAAGTTGGAGAAGATCTTTCCACCCGCTTTTTCTTGGCGATCAAAGATTTGATTGTGCACCTCCGTATGAGGCACGTATGGGGGCCGTGCGATCTGCGTTGGTGCTATCCAATCGAGAGATGTCGAAGACTCTTCGCAAAAATGTAGAAATAAAGCCAAAATTGAGGCTTCCATTGCGAGGCATACATTCGGAGGAGGTGTCAAACTTCACAGAGAAATACTACACCGAGAACCTTCCTAGCGTTTATAATCCACCCCTCGTTACAATCTTTGGCGAAAATGAATCGAACCTCAGCCTTTTCCAAGGGCAACTCGGAAGCGCAAGTGCATCGACCACTAAGCAATTGAAAAATGAAGAGTGGCGCAGTATCATGCTATATGTGTTGACCAACCTTGTCGAGGTGCAGCCGTTCATTGGGTAAGTTTTCAACGAACTTGTTTCAATACGCAATCCTCCTTGTTTCTTCGTCCAACCCCCTTGTTTCTCGTTGGTACAGGGAATTTCTTCGTCAATCCTGGCATGAATCAAGGGATCCTACCCCGCAGGAAACTGATACCCTTCTTTCACAGGGTGCGGGACCAGGGAGCCCCGATTTCATTTCTTGGTTCAAGCGAAGGTATTGTCCCAATTTAGCTCGTGCCAGTTCGACATTCCAAGTTGATCGTGCGTTCGAATAATATAACGATCTATCCTACTTGTGCTTGCGGCCCAAACCGATCGTCTATAAGTGACGAGTTGAGACAGTTGCAAGCGGTACGTGTCGTTAGGGTCAAGTCATTTACGGTTATGGCGTGAATGGATATCGTTTTCACACGACAAGCTACGAGCGAGTCGCCCAATCGAAAAACCACAAGCAATGGAGTTTTTACGCCCAGACCGATGGCCTCGACTATTATGGAAGAATTGAAGAAATCTACGAACTTGCATTTTATGGTTCCAAACCTCTTAATCTGTCATATTCAAATGCCACCGGTTTCATCCTCGAGTAACGAGGCGAACCCTAAGCTTGGGCTAGTCGAGATTCGACAGATTCCGCTTATCCAGAAAAGATGTCTACATTGTGGCTCAACAGCCGTCGGGTTTTATTATACGCCATACGCGTGCCAAGACAAAGAGCATCTTAAGGGTTGGGCTATTGTGCACAAGGTATCGCCACACGGTAAACTACCCGTCCCAAACGATGAAGATTACAACTTCAACCCAAACACATATGATGGAGAGTTCTTTCAAGAAGAGGGGCTACAAGGAGGTTTGAGATAGACTTAACCGCGATAGGAATGGAAGTAGACAATGAAAGGGTTGATGACGAGGACGCTGGGGAGACGAGTGCGAAATGTGAAGGACTTACAAATGCTTGAGCGATTACGTTTAGGCAATGACAATGAAGACAACATTCCTCCTTCGGATAGTGTTGATGATTTGGACAATGTTGATAGTGATGACGAGACCTATGATCCAGCTAATCCCAATCATGAAGATTATTTCTAATACATGTAATACTATGTTTTTTGTAATTATGTTTTGTTCATTTTGCATCTATTTCTAATACATGTATTACTATGTTTTTTGTAATTATGTTTTGTTCATTTTGCATCTATTTCTAATTACGTCTTGCTTATTCTTTTTAATTGCAGGTGAGTGAACAAAGATGGCGGGCGACCGTCGTAGGGCCGTGTCCTCGCTTTACCAGAGACCACACACTGCGGAGGAGGAGGCGGAGGGGTCGGACAGGAGGAGGAGGAAGAGGACCGCCGGCCGCAGGAGGGGGCCGTCTCCTCCCACGCCGCGTGAGGAGGTGCTGGAGGAGGAGGTGGCGCCCGTGGACGAGTTGGACGAGGAGCTGATTCGGCAGACGGCCGAGGAGGAGGTGGCGCCCGTGGACGAGTTGGACGAGGAGCTGGTTCGGCAGACGGGGGAGGAGGAGGGGGCGCACGAGGACGACGACGAGGCGGTAGGCACGGGTTCCGCTTCCTCCTCTTCCTCTTCGAGTGTCTACTTGCGAGGTCCCGCGAGCCTCCCTCAGGGTCTGCATCCTCACCAACGTCCAGTGATTCGCCCCGAAGGGCAAAAGTAAGTAACTTTAGATGTTGTCACCACTACTTCATATGATATGTTGAAAAAAAAGAGAAACTAATAATTTTTCTTAATCACTTGTGCAGGAACTGGGTGGTTGTGTCAGGTGGTAGCGCACGCTCCGCCAATGGCATCTGGGTCTTCATGCGAGCAACACTACCCGGCATTGTCACGCACGCCGGAAGACGGAGCCGGCCTACTCGCTTGACCACTACACCGTCGGCCCGATCGGAGTACCCCAACAAGGCGGCGCGGTGAAGGCGGAGTTTTGGGTAAGTCTCCTCGCACAACATTGCTCAATACATCGCATTCATTGGACTTTTCTTGAAATAATGAATGGATACATCGCGCTTGTATGCGCACCTATTTCAGATGCGATGAGGATTTGAGGCCGGCGGACCGTGGCTACCAAAGCTCGTAAAAACTCATCACCGACATGCATCACGAGGTGCGCATTCAGGCCATCGTAACCTACCACGGGTCGAAGCTTGGAGAGAAGGTCACCAAGAAAGACGCAAGAAACATGACGTTGACCCGGGACCAGTACCTTGAGGTAGATGAAGAACATTAATATTGATTCGTTTTGAGATTAAGTACGTTTAATTTGATCTTCTTATATGTCAAATACTTGATGACGTGTAGATGATTCCTGGTGGTGCCAATCGTATCCCGAGTCTTTGGCGATGATCGTGGACAAGTGGTTCACGGAGGAGTATCTCGGATGCACAAGGATGCCCGCCCGCGCTTGATGATGCAAGGTCCAAAGACACCATCAAAGCACCGCGCCTCTCCGCATACAAACAAGCATGGGTACACGAATTCATTTATCTATTGTGACGCTCAATTCTGCCTGATTTCTAATTATCTTGCTGTCTTTCTCGCAGTCGGCGTCACATAGTGGCCAGCCTTGCTCGGACTTCCAGGCATGGTGTATGGCCCACAAGGGCAAGGCGACGTCCGACGTCTCCTTCAACCTGGAGGACCCGCCCCAGGCGTACACGAACCCGAAGGCCACACCCGCATCGGTGAGTACGTCGCCGCGGCAAGGTCGGTCCATGGGCGGACCATGATCCGAGCACCCGTGACTTTGATGGAGAGATCGCCATGAGGTGGGACAAGGTAAGAAGCATGGGCGGTTACGCTTGGCGGCGACCTCATCGACACGGCATCTACTCCATCTCTCCCGGATCCGAGCACGAAGCACGAGCGAGAGCCCGCCATACGCCACGGCGCATCACGCCAAAGACCGGTCAACGACTCGAGGTTATTCTGTTTTACTCGTCGTACATTGATCTTTACACACCTTAATTAGCTTTGCATTCTCAAACATTGGAGTGAAATATTGCAGTCCATACCGAACAAGAAATGAGGCAACGTCGAGCCGGAGGCCGAGCGGCCGAGGATGTCGGCCCACCGAGGTCGAGCAGCCGAGCGGCAGCCCGCACGCAGAGGTGGCGGACATTACGGAGTTCCTACAAGGTCTTGGGCAACATACGGGCTTTCTTTGTGCCGGTGGGTCATTGGCTCCACCTCCGCCTCCGCGTCCTGCAGCCTACTACTCCTGTGAGTATGAAAGTTTTTGCTTTCGCTTGTGCTTTGCTTGTATGACCTTTACCTTCCTAGATTAGGTATCTAATGTAATCTTGTCTCACATGCAATCTCTTCTTCTTTGTGCAAACTCAATCAGTGGGTTCAAATAATCCACCTCATGCGCCCGAATGATGGAGCTTTTCCTTCACCACGATCGCGAGGGCCACCTTCGAGATGAATGATAGTTGTATTTTCATTTGTTGTTCACTTGATGATGGACTTGTGATATACTTGTGATGCACTTGTCATTGTGATGAACTTGTGGATTTGTTTGGATGGACTTGAGCACTTATTGTTATATATGTGATATATGTGATGGATGAGATATATATGTGATGTATGAGATATATATGTCATGGATGTGATATATGTGATGGATGAGATATATATGTGATGGATGTGATATATGTTTAGATGGATTTATTTGTCGCGATGGAATGTAAAAAATAAATAAAAAATACAGTTTTGGGTCACTTTGCCGAGTGCAACACTCGGCAAAGGACCCCTTTGCCGAGTGCCATGACCATGGCACTCGGCAAAGCCGAATATGGGCGCTGAAACCCCAGCTTTTCGGCTTTGCCGAGTGCCATGGTCCGCACTCGGCAAATATTCTAGCTTTGCCGAGTGCAATGGTCAAGGCACTCGGCAAAGCTTCCATATTTGCCGAGTGCCATGGTCAAGGCACTCGGCAAATATTCTAGCTTTGCCGAGTGCAATGGTCATGGCACTCGGTAAATCTTCCAGCTTTGCCGAGTGCCATTGTCAAGGCACTCTTGGCGATGCAGCATTTGATTGTGCACCTCCGTATGAGGCACGATGGGGGCCCGTGCGGCCGCTTGGTGCTATCCAATCGAGAGATGTCTCAAGACTCTTCGCAAAAATGTAGAAATAAAGCCAAAATTGAGGCTTCCATTGCGAGGCATACATTCGGAGGAGGTGTCAAACTTCACAGAGAAATACTACACCGAGAACCTTCCTAGCGTTTATAATCCACCCCTCGTTACAATGTCGGGCGAAATGAATCGAACCTCGGCCTTTTCCAAGGGCAACTCGGAGCGCAAGTGCATCGACCACTAAGCAATTGAAAATGAAGAGTGGCGCGAGATCATGCTATATGTGTTGACCAACCTTGTCGAGGTGCAAATTGCTCATTGGGTAAGTTTTCAACGAACTTGTTTCAATCTGCAATACTCCTTGTTTCTTCGCCCAACCCCTTGTTTCTCGTTAGTACAGGAATTTCTTCACAATCTGGCATGAATCAAGGGATCCTACCCAGAAACCGATACCCTTCTTTCACGAGTGCGGGACCGGGAGCCCGATTTCATTTCTTGGTTCAAATGCAGAAGGTATCTTGTCAATTTAGCTCGTGCTTAGTTCGACATTCCAAGTTGATCGTACGTTCGAATAATATAACGATCTATCCTACTTGAGCTTGCGTGCCCAAACCGATCGCCTATAAGTGACGAGTTGAGACAAGTTGGCAAACGCTGTGGTCGTTAGGGTCAAGTCATTTACCGGTTATGACGTGAATGGATATCGTTTTCACACAGCAAGCTACGAGCAGAGTCGGCCCAATCGAAAAACCACAAACAGCGGAGTTTTTACGCCCGGCACTGATGGCCTCGACTATTATGGAAGAATTGAAGAAATCTACGAACTTGCATTTTATGGTTCCAAACCTCTTAATCCTGTCATATTCAAATGCCACTGGTTTCATCCTGGAGTAACGAGACGAACCCCTAAGCTTGGGCTAGTCGAGATTCGACAGGATTCCGTCTATCCAGGAAAAGATGTCTACATTGTGGCTCAACAGGCCGTCCAGGTTTATTATACGCCATACGCGTGCCAAGACAAAGAGCATCTTAAGGGTTGGGCTATTGTGCACAAGGTATCGCCACACGGTAAACTACCTGTCCCAAACGATGAAGATTACAACTTCAACCCAAACACATATGATGGAGAGTTCTTTCAAGAAGAGGGGCTATAAGGAGGTTTGGATAGACTTAACCGAAGCGATAGGAATGGAAGTAGACAATGAAAGGGTTGATGACGAGGACGCTGGAGACGAGGTGCGAAATGTGAAGGACTTACAAATGCTTGAGCGATTACGTTTAGGCAATGACAATGAAGACAACATTCCTCCTTCGGATAGTGTTGATGATTTGGACAATGTTGATAGTGATGACGAGACCTATGATCCAGCTAATCCCAATCATGAAGATTATTTCTAATACATGTAATACTATGTTTTTTGTAATTATGTTTTGTTCATTTTGCATCTATTTCTAATACATGTATTACTATGTTTTTTGTAATTATGTTTTGTCTATTTTGCATCTATTTCTAATTACGCCTTGCTTATTCTTTTTAATTGCGGTGAGTGAACAAAGATGGCGGGCGGCCGTCGTGGGCCGTGTCCTCGCTTTACAGAGACCACACATGCTGCGGAGGAGGAGGCGGAGGGTCGGACAGAGGAGGAGGAAGAGGACCGCCGCCGCAGAGGCCGTCTCCTCCCACGCCGCGTGAGGAGGTCTTTGGAGGAGGAGGTGGCGCCCGTGGACGAGTTGGACGAGGAGCCGATTCGGCAGACGGCCGAGGAGGAGGTGGCGCCCGTGGGCGAGTTGGACGAGGAGCCGGTTGTGACGGGGAGGAGGAGGCGCCGCGAGGACGGCGACGAGGCGGTAGGCACGGTTCCGCTTCCTCCTCTTCCTCTTGAGTGTCTACTTGCGAGGTCCCGCGAGCCTCCTCGTGGTCCGCATCCTCACCAACGCCCGGTGATTCGCCCAAGGGCAAAAAGTAAGTAACTTTAGATGTTGTCACCACTACTTCATATGATATGTTGAAAAAAGAGAAACTAATAATTTTTCTTAATCACTTGTGCAGAACTGGGTGGTTGTGTCGGTGGTAGCGCCGCGCCCGCCAATGGCATCTGGGCCTTCGTGCGAGCAACACTACCCGGCATTGTCACGCACGCCGGAAGACGGAGCCGCCTACTCGTTTGACCACTACACCGCCGGCCCGGCGCGGAGTACCCCAACAAGGCGGCGCGGTGAAGGCGGAGTTTTGGGTAAGTCTCCTCGCACAACATTGCTCAATACATCGCATTCATTGGACTTTTCTTGAAATAATGAATGGATACATCGCGTTTGTATGCGCACCTATTTCGATGCGATGAGGATTTGAGGCCAGGCGGACCGTGGCTACCAAAGCACGTAAAAACTCATCACCGACATGCATCACGAGGTGCGATTCAAACCATCGTAACCTACCACGGTCGAAGCTTGGAGAGAAGGTCACCAAGAAAGACGCAAGAAACATGACGTTGACCCGGGACCAAGACCTTGAGGTAGATGAAGAACATTAATATTGATTCGCTTTGAGATTAAATCGCTTAATTTGATCTTCTTATATGTCAAATACTTGATGACGTGTAGATGATTCCTGGTGGTGCCAATCGTATCCCGAGTCTTTGGCGATGATCGTGGACAAGTGGTTCACGGAGGAGTATCTCGGATGCACGTTGATGCCCGCCCGCTGCTTGATGATGCAAGGTCCAAAGACACCATCAAAGCACCGCACCTCTCCGCATACAAACAAGCATGGGTACACGAATTCATTTATCTATTGTGACGCTCAATTCGCTTCGATTTCTAATTATCTTGTCAGTCTTTCGCGATCGGCGTCACATAGTGGCCACCTTGCTCGGACTTCGGGCATGGTGTATGGCCCACAAGGGCAAGGCGACGTCCGACGTCTCCTTCAACTCGAGGACCCGCCCAGCGTACACGAACCCGCGTCCCACACCGCATCGGTGAGTACATCGCCGGCGGCAAGGTCGGTCCATGGGCCGCACCATGATCCGAGCACCCGTGACTTTGATGGAGAGATCGTCATGAGGGTGGGACAAGGTAAGAAGCATGGGCGGTTACGGCTTGCGACGACCTCATCGACACGGCATCTACTCCATCTCTCTCCCAGATCCGAGCACGAGCACGAGCGAGCGCCCATACGCCCACGGGCAGCACACGACAAAGACCGGTCGACGACTCGAGGTTATTCTGTTTTACTCGTCGTACATTGATCTTTACACACCTTAATTAGCTTTGCATTCTCAAACATTGGAGTGAAATATTGCAGTCCTACCGAACAAGAAATGAGGCAACGTCGGAGCCGGAGGCCGAGCAAATAGAGGATGTCGGCCACCGAGGTCGAGCAGCCGAGCGCGAGCCCAGACGCAGAGGTGGCGGACATTACGGAGTTCCTACAAGGTCTTGGGCAACATACGGGCTTTCTTTGTGCCGGGGTTGTTGGCTCCACCTCCGCCTCCGCGTCCTGCAATTGCAGCCTACTCCCGTGAGTATGAAAGTTTTTGCTTTCGCTTGTGCTTTGCTTGTATGACCTTTACCTTCCTAGATTAGGTATCTAATGTAATCTTGTCTCACATGCAATCTCTTCTTCTTTGTGCAGCCTCAATCGGCGGGTTCAAATAATCCACCTCATGCGCCTCCGAATGATGGAGCTTTTCCTTCACCACAGTCGCAGTGGCCACCTTCGAGATGAATGATAGTTGTATTTTCATTTGTTGTTCACTTGATGATGGACTTGTGATATACTTGTGATGCACTTGTCGACTGTGATGAACTTGTGGATTTGTTTGGATGGACTTGAGCACTTATTGTTATATATGTGATATATGTGATGGATGAGATATATATGTGATGTATGAGATATATATGTCATGGATGTGATATATGTGATGGATGAGATATATATGTGATGGATGTGATATATGTTTAGATGGATTTATTTGTCGCGATGGAATGTAAAAAATAAATAAAAAATACAGTTTTGGGTCACTTTGCCGAGTGCAACACTCGGCAAAGGACCCCTTTGCCGAGTGCCATGACCATGGCACTCGGCAAAGCTGGGAATATGGGCGCCTGAAACCCCAGTTTTCCAGCTTTGCCGAGTGCCATGGTCCAGGCACTCGGCAAATATTCTAGCTTTGCCGAGTGCAATGGTCAAGGCACTCGGCAAAGCTTCCATATTTGCCGAGTGCCATGGTCAAGGCACTCGGCAAAAATGGAAGCTTTGCCGAGTGCAATGGTCATGGCACTCGGTAAATCTTCCAGCTTTGCCGAGTGCCATTGTCAAGGCACTCGGCAAAGCTTCCAGATTTGCCGAGTGCCAGAGGTCCGACGCTCGGCAAAGAAATTTTCAAAAAAAAAATTAAAAAATCTTTGCCGAGTGCCGGCCGAGTTGGCACTCGGCAAAGAGGCCGTCAACGGGGCCGGCGCCGTGACTGTGTCTTTTCTTTGCCGAGATCGACTCGGCACTCGTAAAGAAAGCCTTTACCGAGTGCCCGACAAAGGCACTCGGCAAAGGTTGCTTCACGATAATTTTTTCCGAGTGCCCTTTGCCGAGTGTCGCACTCGGCAAAGCTTTTGCCGAGTGCAAAAGGGCCTTTAGCCGGAATCCAGTAGTGAACTATTGCATCCTTTAGTATAAAATAAATAAGTGCTTTTCAAAAGTCATAATATTGCGACTACAAACATAACATTAGAAATCGGAGGGTCTCCGGGTCACTACCACTGTGAGGGGTAGGGGTTTCGAGATCACTGAAGTATGGGGAACCATACAGAGGCCGCCACGTGGCCTCCGTCGTCACCCTTTGCGTATGGCATTGTAGCAGTTTCTTTTTTCCTTTTCCTTTAAAACAAATTATTTATGTATAATTTTCATACGAATTTTTAAATATACCAAATGGGCTAAAAAAAAGTATGATTTTTTGTGGAGCTTCTTGACACAGTGTACTTGCTTATATATTTTTTTAAAAAAATTAATCCATTCTGAATTTTTCTCGAGAAAGAAAGAAAAAAAAGTGCTATAGCACTGTAGATTTTTTTCCCTTTTTCTTTTTTTAGAAAATCATTTATTTATATTTTTTGTAAGAATTTTTAAATATATAAAATGGGATTAAAAATTTATAAAATATTTTGTGGAGCATGCTGACATAGTAAACTTGCTTGTGTAATGTTTTCAAATTTTAATCCGTCCTTAATTTTCTCAAAAATTCATTTAAGTATACTGTTTGTAGGAATTTTTTTAATATAGAAAATGAAGTCCAAACATTATGAACTTTTTTTTTAAAAAAAAGAGAGGCAATGATTGATGCACGGTGGCCGTGTGGCAACGAGCTGACGTGGCGCGTGGGGAGGTATTGCCGCAAGGTGGCCGTGCGGCAACGGTGCTATATGTGCAAATACAGATCGTACATGGTTATTTATGCAAATACGGGTTTAAAAAGTAAAGTATCCGCCAAAAATTCTGTAGTAGTGTTCTTTACGACGGTACCATGTTCTCAAGCTTACATTAACCAAGGGATGGCGACCTCTTGGGTGGAGATCGCCGCCACCAGCAAGACGCCACAGCCAGTAACTAAGGATCAAAAATCCATCTGATGGAAATTCACATCGATGGTCAGAACGATAACCGGCAAGTTACAGAAAAAAGCCGAATGAATTTTGAAAACTAAATTTTGAATTTAAGATTTGGAAAACGATTACCTCCCAAAAACCGGAAAGACTGGTAAAAAAAACCAGAAAAACCAGAATAATACAAATATTAATTAGAAAGTGTTTAATGAAGTGCATATTTAGCTCATACAATACGTAATCTAGCATTTTTAACTCATACAATACGTAACCTAGTATATTTAGCTTATATAAGGTGCAAACCGGCTGAAACAATAAAACAAACATATTTAGCTCGTACAATATGTAATCTAGTAAAAAAAAAAAACCTAAACTAATATAAGAAGTGCATTATGTAGTCAAAATTTTAACATTAAAATTAAAAAAATTCTATTGTATTGTCCATCCTGGTTCACCGAGATTTCCAGAATCTACCGAATTTGGCGTAACCAATGCGTGCGGACCAACCGACGTATCATATCACGTAATGTATGTGATGGGCGAGACTCGATAGGCGCGACCGTGCGCACGAGGGTTTCCGTGGCGTGGAGGGTGGGAGCAGCTTTGGTACACTGTCGACCGGATTTTCTAATCCCGGATCCTCTGTGAACATTACTGTGCTACTCCCTGGATCAGTAGGTAGCACTCACAGACTCATTGCTGAATCATATCATACAAGGCGCGAATTTAAGATATTTAATTAAACAAACATCAGTGACATAGACCACGTCCGGTCGGGTTTACATAAGGGCCACTGTGCCAAATGGATTACATTACACAAAAGCAATGAAACAAAAGGGAGGGTGGAGCTCATCTCTCCACAGAGCAAGTGATCGGGAAACTTGTACGTCCGATATTACCCAAAACTCGCATAATATAGGACGCACCTAGGTACCAATGAGTCGGCTAGATCAAGCGAGACTAGAACAACTACGAACTAAGCTACGCTTCAAGAACTCTGTGGTCTTCGTGCATCCGGTTCCTCGTAGTCTGCGTAGTCTCCTTGCTCCGCATCATCCGGAGGGTTTGGGGAGGAGCGAGAGTGAGCACAACTACCGTGCTCATGAGCCAACACACAAGATGCAATAGTATACATGCAAGGCTTAACAAGGATGGCTCGAGTTCTTTTATTTGCTAAAGCAACATTTTCAATTATCATAATTACAAAGTCCTATGACATAGCATTTTAAACAGATTGCATTTTCATTAAAGAGAGTAAGTGCAATATTAAATAACAGCGAAGGCTACCTCCACCTTATGCTTAATTTTTGGTAGTGGTTACGTCCACCGATTATCAACACTGGATAAGGCTACCCAGGAGAATTCAAAACAAGGGCTAGATGAGCCCAACACATTTCCATTCCACCCACAAAGATTTTTGAAATAGAACTAACTCAGGTTAAGTTCCCATGTCTGCCTTTGACCGAAGGCGCGGCTGTTTAAACAGTTTAGACTCTGCAGAGGTTGTACACTGTACCCACAAGAGATAATCATACTCGTTACTCCACATGATTCCTTAGTCATGTAGTTGAGCGATCGTCACAGTAACGTTTCAATGTATCTTGCCTCTTCCGTCATCTCACTAGTATGGGCTAACCCCACTTGCGGTGGGTCCCATAAGTTGTGCGGGATGTCTGCCACCACGACTTGCGTAGCTGGCGACTTCACCCTTCCTTTGGTGTCCCATTCAAGCTGGATCGAATCCACTACTTGCACTATCTTGCTCGACCACCGATGAGATGACTTCCAAGATTTGTTACATTTACTAAGCCAAGTTGCAATTTGCAGACTTGCGGTTGTACTTGTTTTACACAGGAGGTCATGACAAGATTAAGTCCTTAAGGTTATCTGGGCGGTTCATTTCAAAGTTAACCACGTTCCCTGGGCTACATTAGCACCCATCAACATCCCATTCCTCATACCATCCGCCTGCATAAGATATGACAAGTTATTAGGGTTTTGGGAAGGAAAACCAATTAACGCAACACACCAGTCATCTTACATCCAATGACTGCCCAAAACTATTTTTCATGTTTAAAGGATGATGATCGGGACATTTATTGTCCCGGTACTTAAGCAAGACTAGCATGTCGCTTAAGTACAACCTATACTAGTATTACCATATAATTACTAGGGTGACAAGGAATACTGGATTCAATTTATCAAAGGATGGCTTAATAAGTAATTACTCAACAAATGGGTATTTAACTACCTTAAGCTTTAACATATCATTGTTTACAAAATTAAAGCATGCAACTTTGCTATTTTAAATAAACATAGTTTGCAAAAATGTAGGTTCGGAATGATCAAAGCATTGACTCGCCTTGGTTCAAGGCAGAGGGGTCCTGGTAATCTTGAGCTTGGTCGAAGTGGAGGTCTCCGGCGTCGTCGAATCCTAATCGGTCGAAAGTACCGGAAAAGACACAACGGCAAAGAGAGCAAATAAATACCAACTCAATAAATAATGAACTCCAAAATGAACAAGACCAGTACCACTAGCAAGATCTTGATTTTAGAAAATTTTAGAAATTGGTTTCACAATTTTTGGAGTTATAAAGAAAAAGATATGAATTTTTGAAACTTTAAAACGATTTTACAGTTAAACAGAAAATCTAAAAATCCGGAAAAACCCACGCGCCGACACGCGTCGTCGTGCGTGCTCGATCCACGAGCACGCGTGCTCGTGGGCCGAGTCCACGCTTCGGGCGCGCGGCACGATGGCAGGGGCCCACTCGTCGCGACAGATCGTGCTCGCGGGACCCACTCGTCGGGGCGCTACGGCGGGGCCCACTCGTCGGTCGCGGCGGCGGCGTTAAAAGCGACGGCGACACGTCGGCCTTGTCGCCTCGTTTTCCTCCGCGCCGCGAGAGAAAGGAGGGAGAGGGAGCGGCGAAGCGTCGCCTGCGGCGGCAGCGGAGAGGGAGGGAGATGGCGGCGCGGAGTCGGGAAGGAGGCCGGTGGAGGCGAGGATGCGGCGGAGGCTCGGGCCGGAGCCGAGGAGAAAATCGGGCGGGCCGAAGAAGACGAAGCAGCCGGAGCTCGGCGCGGGAGCGGTGCGACGCGCAACGACGAGCGGAGGGAGGAAGAAAGCGCGGTGGGAGGAAGGGAAAGAGGAGGGGGTCTCGGCTTTTAAAGCCGAGGCGAGGAGCGCGGAGGAAGAGGGAAAGCCGGGCGGCGGGACGGGAGCGGGGAGAAAAGCCGCGCGCGCGCGAGGAGGGAGAAAAAGGGGGTCCGGCGCGAGCGAGGCGCGGCGACGGACGGCACGGCGGCGGAGTCGGCGCATGTGTGGGGACAGCGGCGAGGCGGGCGCGAGGCGTGAGGACCGGCCGCGGAGCGGCGGCGAAGAACCTGGCGCCGGCCCGCGAGGTAAGGGGCTAGGGTTAGGGTTAGGCTAGGGTTTCGGTTTGAGATTTTGATTTTGATTTTGAAATTTGAAGTTTTGAAATCGAAATCAAGTTTTGATTTTGAATTGGAAATCAAAGTTTTGATTTTGAATCCTTTTTCAAAAGCAGGATGTTACAAAACCTACCCTCCTTAAGCGGAATCTCGACCCGAGATTCGGCTACCCAAACGAGACAGGAGCGTACCTCTTATTATACGAAGTTGTTGGGGCCGCTTGACGGTGACAAGGTTGACATGACCACGGTTTTGGCTTAGCGTGGAAACGACTCTTGATGCTTGCGAGGTTTGACGACTCTTACTTGGCAATCAAGTCGGCCTCGAGTTGGTGTGGTTTTGAAGTTGAACCTCACCGGGTGGCCCAGTTGAGGGCACTGTTGGCGAAATGTCCTTTTCTCCACAATTGAAACAATAAGATGAGCTATCGGATTGGCTGCTGCAGTGTCCCAGCAGTGAAAGCGCGGAAACACTCTCACTAGGGCGCGGGGTTGCGATCGCACCGGTTGGAGTTTGAAATGGAACTCTTGGTGACGGGCGCCAACCGCCTAAAAGATGAGCTACCTGAAAAGCGATCTTTGCGGAAAGTTGCTTTGTGGCCCTTGAAATGCCATCTTCCTTTTGTGGTGACTTCATGATCCTTTTCTCATTTTCGGCACTATGGCCTTGTTGACCAAGTGATGGAAGTCTGGGAAGTCATGAAGGATGAGTGACCTCTCATATCTTCACGCATGCCTTCCACAAGCGATCGATCTTCTCTTCCTCCTTTGCTATGTCATTGGGGCATAGCGGGCAAGTTGGTTGAATCGGTCAAATACTCGTTCAGCGGCGGTGGCCTGCTTGAGAGCTCAACTCGTTTTTCTTCAACCTCATGCTTTTCTTTGATGCGAAGTTTGTCTGAAGGCGGTCTTGAATTCCGCCCAAGGAATGGTCCGCAAGCGGGTTCGACTTCTTCTTGAGGTAACTCAGCCATTTCTTCATCGAGGCGGGGTTGGGTTGGTTCTGCTTCTGAGGTCTTGCTTCTTCTCCTTCTTCTTCCATTGAGCCATCACCACCTCGGCGGCGAGGTAGTTTTCCCACCGTGCGTGCGGCTCCATGCGATTGGTGGGCGGCAAAGTCTACCTTGTCTTCCTCACGAGCAGCGGCGAGGCGAAGCTTCTTTCCGTGTCCCTTAGCCAATCTTACGCTTCGAGGGCTCATTTGCGAAGGCAAGCGTGAGAGGCCTCGTCGGAGGAAATCTGCCCGGCACTTGAAGTGCGGCTCTCTTTGTCGGCTGATTGTAGCGGCGGGGGCTGGAGAATCTGCGTCTCACGAAACATCACTTGAGCCATGGAGGGTTGGTGGCGGTGGTGGCGGCAGATCTTGTCCACAGCCACGACCGAGGACCGGTGCCACGACCTCGTCCTCGGCGGTTGCAAAGGCTCCACAATTTGGGCGGCGGCTCTTCGGAGGCATCGAAGAACAGTGAAGATAAGAACACGGGGTATATGAGGGTACTAGCCCTCTAGAGCACAATGAAGAAATTCAAATCATACGAGGAAAAGCGATCAAATACAATACAAAGCCTAGAGTGGTGCATTATATTAAGGGGGTTAAGTGTTACATGACTCGAGAAAACACAGCATATAGGCTATGCTAAGTCACGACACAAGATACACACACATCGTCTACAAAGAAGGAAACAAAGAGTGCTTGCAACCAAAAGGCACTCTGACAAGCAGCATTGCTAGCTAAACTAAGCTAACTACTCCCACATGACGACGAGGACTTGGGATCGGTCTCTCCTTCTGGAGAGGCGTAGTAGTAGAAGGCGCTTCTCGCGAAGATCTAGGTGCATCGGCTCGAGGCGGTTGAAGGCGAGCGTCTTTGCGTCTTGGGCCGCTTGTAACAAGCTGCTCTTGGAGGTCTCAGTGCGAAGGTGTGAGCGATGAACTCACCCTCTCTGGCATAGAGGAAAACCTCCATGGTCCATGACTCTTGGTCCAGGGTTTGAGTCTTTCGACCTCTGAAGATAGGCTTGCGGAGGTAATCCAAGTGATGCATGAATTGGTGGAGAATATCCATGAATTCAACTCCGCCTTCTCCATGAGAGCAAAAGTCCCACGAGACATCGGACGAAGGGGTTGCCATCTACAAATTTTTGAAACAGACGAGAGAATCAGACTGAGTACAAACTCAAGTGAAGTCAAGGGAAGTGAAGAACTAAGATAGATGAGTAAGAGCAATAAATACATTAGATTTTTCCAAAGCTTTTCATAAGTTTTGAAAATAGGACTCAAGTCCTTAGGCTCGACCAGTCTAACTAAAGATCCTACAGTCAAATGCTCGATACGGCTCATCGGACCGGATTTTCTAATCCCGGATCCTCTGTGAACATTACTGTGCTACTCCCTGGATCAGTAGGTAGCACTCACAGACTCATTGCTGAATCATATCATACAAGGCGCGAATTTAAGATATTTAATTAAACAAACATCAGAGTGACATAGACCACGTCGGTCGGGTTTACATAAGGGCCACGTGCCAAATGGATTACATTACACAAAAGCGGCGGAAACAAAGGGAGGGTGGAGCTCATCTCTCCACAGGCAAGTGGTCGGGAAACACGTACGTCCGATATTACCCAAACTCGGACAATATAGGGCGCACCTAGGTACCAAATGAGTCGGCTAGGCTAGGCGAGACTAGAACAACTACGAACTAAGCTACGCTTCAAGAACTCCGTGGTCTTGGGCATCGGTTCCTCGTAGTCTGCGTAGTCTCCTTGCTCGCATCATCCGGAGGTTTGGGGAGGAGCGAGTGAGCACAACTACGTGCTCATGAGCCAACACACATATGCAATAGTATACATGCAAGGCTTAACAAGGATGGCTCAGTTCTTTTATTTGCTAAAGCAACATTTTCAATTATCATAATTACAAAGTCCTATGACATAGCATTTTAAACAGATTGCATTTTCATTAAAGAGAGTAAGTGCAATATTAAATAACAGCGAAGGCTACCTCCACCTTATGCTTAATTTTTGGTAGTGGTTACGTCCACCGATTATCAACACTGGATAAGGCTACCCAGGAGAATTCAAAACAAGGGCTAGATGAGCCCAACACATTTCCATTCCACCCACAAAGATTTTTGAAATAGAACTAACTCAGGTTAAGTTCCCATGTCCGCCTTTGACCAAAAGCGCGGTGCTTTTAAGCAGTTTAGACTCTGCAGAGGTTGTACACTGTACCCACAAGAGATAATCATACTCGTTACTCCACATGATTCCTTAGTCATGTAGTTGAGCGATCGTCACAGTAACGTTTCAATGTATCTTGCCTCTTCCGTCATCTCACTAGTATGGGCTAACCCCACTTGCGGTGGGTCCCATAAGTTGTGCGGGATGTCTGCCACCACGACTTGCGTGGTGGCGACTTCACCCTTCCTTTGGTGTCCCATTCAAGCTGGATCGAATCCACTACTTGCACTATCTTGCTCGACCACCGATGAGATGACTTCCAAGATTTGTTACATTTACTAAGCCAAGTTGCAATTTGCAGACTTGCGGTTGTACTTGTTTTACACAGAGGTCATGACAAGATTAAGTCCTTAAGGTTATCAGGCGGTTCATTTCAAAGTTAACCACGTTCCTCAGGCTACATTAGCACCCATCAACATCCCATTCCTCATACCATCCGCCTGACGATAATGACAAGTTATTAGGGTTTTGGGAAGGAAAACCAATTAACGCAACACACGGTCATCTTACATCCAATGACGCCCAAAACTATTTTTCATGTTTAAAGGATGATGATCGGGACATTTATTGTCCCAACTTAACAAGACTAGCATGTCGCTTAAGTACAACCTATACTAGTATTACCATATAATTACTAGGGTGACAAGGAATACTGGATTCAATTTATCAAAGGATGGCTTAATAAGTAATTACTCAACAAATGGGTATTTAACTACCTTAAGCTTTAACATATCATTGTTTACAAAATTAAAGCATGCAACTTTGCTATTTTAAATAAACATAGTTTGCAAAAATGTAGGTTCGGAATGATCAAAGCATTGACTCGCCTTGGTTCAAGGCGGAGGGTCTAGTAATCTTGAGCTTGGTCGAAGTGGAGGTCTCCGGCGTCGTCGAATCCTAATCGGTCGAAAGTACCGGAAAAGACACAACGGCAAAGAGAGCAAATAAATACCAACTCAATAAATAATGAACTCCAAAATGAACAAGACCAGTACCACTAGCAAGATCTTGATTTTAGAAAATTTTAGAAATTGGTTTCACAATTTTTGGAGTTATAAAGAAAAAGATATGAATTTTTGAAACTTTAAAACGATTTTACAGTTAAACAGAAAATCTAAAAATTCGGAAAAACCCACGCGCCGACACGTGTCAGCGCTGTGCTCGGTCCACGGGCACTGTGCTCGTGGACCGAGTCCACGCTTCGGCGCCGCGACCGCGATGGCAGAGGCCCACTCGTCACGGCAGACTGTGCTCGCGGGACCCACTCGTCGCCCGGCGCTACGCAGTAGCGAGGCCCACTCGTCGATCTGGCGGCGGCGTTAAAACAGCGGCGACACGTCGGCGCGTCGCCTCGTTTTCCTCCGCGCGCCTTGAAAAGGAGGGAGAGGAAGCGGCGGGCGACGTCGCATGCGGCGGCAGGGAGAGGAGGGAGATGGCGGCCGGGCTCGGGAAGGAGGCCGGGTGGAGGCGAGGATGCGGCGGAGGCTCGGGCGGGCCGAGGAGAAAATCGGGCCGAGCCAAGAAGACGGCAGCGACGGGCTCGAGCGCGAGGCGGTCTGGCAACAACAGCGACGAGAGGAGGAGGAAGAAGGCGCGGGAGGAAGGGGAAAGAGGAGGGGGTCTCGGCTTTTAAAGCCGAGGCGAGGAGCGCGGAGGAAGAGGGAAAGCCGGGCGGGGACGGGAGCGGGGAGAAAAGCACCGCGGCGTGAGCGAGGAGGAGGAGAAAAAGGGGTCCGGCCTTGTGCGCGAGGCGCGGCGACGGACGGACGGCGGCCAGTCGGGTCGGCGCGCGGGACAGCGGCCGAAGAGGCGGCGCGGGCGTGGGACCGGCGCGGCGAGGCGGGAAAAGAACCGGGCCGGGCCGGGCCCGCGAGGTAAGGGGCTAGGGTTAGGGTTAGGCTAGGGTTTCGGTTTGAGATTTTGATTTTTGATTTTGAAATTTGAAGTTTTGAAATCGAAATCAAGTTTTGGATTTTGAATTGGAAATCAAAGTTTTGATTTTGAATCCTTTTTCAAAAACGGGATGTTACATACACGAGACGCACGTGGGCGCGCGGTAGAGGCGCGATGCCGGTGCGGGCGCCGAGCGGGAGGCCGAGTGACGACTACCGAGTGGGCAATCCCTCCAACCCCAGCGGGCGGCCGAGCCAACGCACGAGCGTCATGGGCGAGACGAGAGCTCGACCGTGCGCTCGGTGGGCAGGTGGCTGAGTGGCTCCAGTCCGTCAGCGCGGCCGGATGAATGAAGTGACTGTATCTGACTGACATAGTGACATGGCACGCCATAACGGAAGCATATAACGGTGGCAGTACGATTTGTAGCCCAATAGACAAACCAATCATTTCACAGGCTTTACGCACAAAAAGGCAAAGGTACACAGTAAATTATTAGGTCACCATGTTTGATTCACTGAGATGCAGTTCAGCAGCATCAGGAAAAATTCAGAAAACAAAACTTCGCCTCTAGTCAGAAAATTTTGAATACCAAACACAGTATCCGATGGCAAATGCTGAAATGCAGACTAATGTGGTTGCTCATGCTAGAGGTAAGCGCTCAGACATGGTAGCCGGTGAGAGTAAATCCCCTACCAACGATCTCACCAACACAAAACCATGCATACAACTCAATGCCGAACAATGCCGCTACGCCAGCACCCTCGACCTTCAGATTCTTTCCGTTTTTCCACAAGAGCTTCATACCATCAACCTCTTTCCAGAAGGACTCGTAACGGCCAGGAAGGCTGCATGAAACACGTCTCCATTAGTAAATATACCAAACTTACGAATTCTGCTAAGTGATGACAGTATCATATATGAAATACATGTACCACATTGCGCAATTATGCAAAATGCAACGGTACAATCTCATTAGTTCTTTCATTTTATTTTATTTTGAAATCACGTGTTCTAGTTACACAGGCACAGACATAACTCAGAATATCTGCATCCACAAACCTAGATCACCAGGAATACAGGATCCCCTAGAGTTCATCCCAGGTGGAAATCATGGATTTTGTGTGATATTTGCCCCTTGTTCTTGATTTAACACTTGAAATTTAACTCCACCAAGTGATATTTTGTTTTACTTAAAGCCCTTGCGGGCTTGCACAGGATTGGGAACACATGGTTGAGATCAAACCACACCGCATATGGTCACCTCCTAACTTTAGTGGATTAGCACCAAACCATAGGAACTTCAAAGTTATACATGTGATTTCCTATTCATATAAGAAGTTCAATATAAAATTGAGACGATTTTTATAGCAGTACTTTTCCCAATAGACAAGGCTGCATATACAGTTCTCTTAAAAACAAGCAGGATACACAAACATTTATGTAAATTAAGCAAATTTCATTCAGCATTGAGACAGAAGACATAATTGATGGATATCAATGTAGTAGAAGCTATAGGATTGATCAAAACAAAGATAGACTTAAAACTTAAGACTAATGCTGTAAGCTTAAGGAGATGTCCATAAGTAATTTGCAACCACGCAGAAAATAGAATTTACATTGGTTTGAAGGCCCGAATCCTTAATATTTTGGATGCTACATACTCAGCTCATCCTAAGGATTAGGTGGACTGTAAAATTTTCTATGGTCTATATGCAAGAGGGAACTTAACCATCATGGCCGCCTCGACATGACACAATAATAGGATTTTATCACAATGCCTGCAACACCCTTTTAGGTTTTGATTCTTAAAATCATCCTATCAAACCTAAAGGCAAACAAGGAGCAATTTACTTTCTTTCAGGGTGCCCCAGACCAATCTGTATACAATCCATGAATCTGTTGGAAACCATCCCATCGGACGGAACCTTTTACATCCCCATCCGACCACTAAACCCTATAACAAGAAAAGGCCCACAATACACGAGTACACGACCCCGTGCCACACAAGCTCACAAATTGGTATACCGAAACTAAAATAAACACTATAGAACCCTCCAAAGGTGTATCCTGCAGCCCCATAACGTTCTAATCATGCCTTAATTTGGACAATTCACAGGGATTTAGCATCACTATTAACGCTCCTGAATCGGCATGTAGTTGAAACATAAACATCAGGAAACAATCTACGAGCATTCAAGAAGCTAATCGACATCAAGGACACAGGCACATAGAAGAGCTGGATAGTAAAAACAAGGCACGACAATATCGGTCAGGATCGTAGGGAGCGTAGGGACCTGGCGAGGCGGGTGTAGAAGAGCTGCTTGGAGAGCTCCTGGCACTTCTCGATGGTGGGCGGGTCGACGACGTACTGCTTGTTCCTCTCCATGAGCGTCTTGTGGTACACGCACCCGTGTTTGGCCGCGAACCTCGTCGCCTCGCACGCCTTGGACTGCAGCTGCGCCAGCTTCGACGCCAACGCCGCCATGGATCTGCCGCCGTTCAAAGTTAAACCAAACCGGGGCAATGCGGATGAGACAAATCAGAACAATATATCTGCGGATTGGAAAGCACGGAATCGAGACTGGCTCGATGGCTTCTTTGGCTAACCTTTTTTGCTCTGGTTTTGGGGATCGGAGGAAGGAGGCGTAGAGATCCGAGAAGAGGGCCACGCACGGCTTTGAGTTGGGTTGCGGCTATGCCTTGTGGGAGCCCGGCGGCTACAGGAGAAGTGTTTTAGCGGCGCTCTTGGTTTGGAGGAGAGGTCAGGGGCTTGTTAGGGCTTTTGCCCAAGTGGAGTTCATTAATTCAGACCTGCTTAAATGGCGGTCCGGTATGGCACGGCATGGGCGAACACGCCGAGCTCACCTGCTCTGTCGTACCAGCTTGAGCATGGCGTGTCGAACGGTACGGCACGCTGAGTTCATACTGGCTCGAGCACGATTAGGCGGGCCAAGCACACTACTAGGCTGGGCTCAAAGATACTATGCATGTTGTGTGCTAGGCTGCTAGACTAGGGTGGTGACACAAGAGCGACAAGCCAAGCCAACAGTGTCTTGTCTCGAATTTGGCCACCTCGATCCATTACACATAAGGTTGATATTTCCGGTAGATATGTCAGACTTGGGAACATATAAATTTTCGTAGGAATTTTATAGAAATTCCATAGCAAATAGTTCAATTTCCACATGAATTGAGAAAAAAAGATCCCGTGTTTCAAACGGGACCTAAACATGTTTGGACTGAGTCGTTGGACACATTAGCTTAGCAGTCGTCTTCAAATGTGATTTGTGTTGACTTAGAAATCTCTAATCACACAGCATAGAAAAACAACATATGTCGAGCCCCGGAAACTCCAAGAGCCCACAAATGCAACGATGAGAAGAAGTGAAGGGTTCAATTGCACTTGGGAGAAATTCTTACACAACAAAGTCAACAAGCATAATCTCTACAACTTAAAAGAATAAATCGCTGGCGGTCCGTCCTCCTTCGTGCAACTTGAGCCATTAGATCATTCTCTTTCGTGCTACGTGAGCCATCGATCTTTCTCATGTACACGGTTCGACACCCACATTTTCTGCTCCTCTGTCCCCTCAAACCCCTCACAGGAACTGTAATATCCCGGAATTAAATCGGGTAATTAGAAAATCAATTGAAAGAAGAGAGGGCAAAGAAAGGAGTAAAAATTCTGAAATTAAAAGAGGGTTTTCCGCATTATTTGGACAACCTGGGCCTTGGGCCACGGCCCATGTGGCCCAAGAGGGGGGCCGGCCAAAGGGGGGATGACCTCCCCCCTAAACCCTAGCCACCCTCCCCTTTCCCCTCTCTTCCCCCCCCCCATAGCCGCCACCCCCTCTCCCCATTGCTTCTCCCATGCGCCACCACCTCCCCAGCAGCACCACCTCCCTCCCCGGCGAAGATCCTTACTGCGGTCCATTGGAGGAAAGGCGAGGAGACCACCGTTGGAGTGCCGGCCAAGATGAGGTAGCAGATCGGTGTTGTTCAGCGCTGTTTCTCGTTAGTTTTGGATAAGATCCGTATGTTTCCTGATCAGACCTCCTCTTAGAAAGTTGTAGCCCTCGGTTTTAGATTATTTTGGGCACCGAGATCACCTGATTTGGACTTACGGTTTAGGAGTTATGGTAGTTTTACCACGACTGACCATGAGAGCTGACGAGAATTGGCAGATTGTCTTGTCTGGCCATTATGAATTATTTAGAGGCCGAATTAGAAAAGCCACCCAAACTAAATGTTGTAGAGGATTCAGTAAGATTTCTAAGTTGATAAAGAACACAATTTTTAGAGTTGGCAATCAAAAGTTATGAAATTTTTACCGCCGCTGTTTCGTTGACTATCATATTTCAGAGACAGAAATATTACCTGAATATAAGAATTAGTAGGAGACCGAATCAGGAGACTTGTACAACTAGACTATTATAGCTGGTTTTGTGGTGATTCCAAAGAGTCTAAGATCACCCCGTTCCGAGTTGTGTAGAAAACGTTATAGTAGTTTTAGTGCTCTATCCTGAGAGCCCGATGTGAAATTGATGTTTTATTAACTGGCCTGGTAGGGGTATTATTTGGCCGATTCAGTAAGTCTCACCAACTAGACTTAGTTGGAGAATTTAATTACCTTTCCATAAAGTCTAAGAACATCTTATTTGGACTCCTGTACCAATAGATATGGAATTTTGAAGTTGACTATCCACCGAGGGGACAGATCGACGTTTAGGAATTTGAGGACGGGATCGAGTTAGATGTTTTTGCGAGTTCATGGTTGTTGTTATATAGTTTGTTTTGGTCCGCTGCTGTGTCTTAGCGTGTGTTATAATTATTATTCGGTGGTGGTGATGCACGGCGAGACCTTCTCTACATCTCTCGTTCTCTCGTGGTTAAGGTAAGTATAATGATAAATATAATATATATTATTGAATGGCAATGTTCGATATATATTACGAGTACTTGTGTGTTCATGTTTGAGAAGATGGCATAATTGGTATTGTTCATGGTTGCTAGAGATATGAATTACGTGTTATTAATGGTTGTTTGTCTATGGTTATGAGATTTGGAGTATGAATAGGTTACTCATATGCAATGTTGGTGAGGATGCATGTTTGTGTTACTTTGAGAATTCATACATATGCATCATGTTGGTTTATTGAAGTCTTGGTCATGTGATGACCAAGCAACTCTTGAGGTCCCTGTCATGTTAATGACGGGCTAAAGGTCCCCATGCTTAAGGAGCATGGGCTTAGGTCCCCATACACGAGGAGTATGGGCAAAGGTCTCTGTACCAGATAGTACAGGCATGGGTGTGCATCGACGGATGCGACTTTGCATTACCGGTAAAATGCAAAAGGGAAAGAGGAGGAAAAAGATCATGTTGGGCATATTGCGTAGCATGCATGTGTAAAGTGATTGATATGTGGTTTTGTGAAGTATAGCTGATGAGTTACATGCTTGTATGTTGTTGATGCTATTTATTATATTTGCTGAGTCTTTGGACTCACTTCTTACTTTTGTTGTGCTTTTAGGTACCACTTGCAAGAACTGTTTAAGGATTACTTTTGTTGTGCATGGGAGGGAGTAGGGTTGCTTTGGATGCACTCACTACCACACATTCTTTTAAAGATGATTATCATTTATATCGTACCTTAATAATAAGCAAACTGTTTAAGGATTAATTTTGGCTATGCTTGAATGTATTGGATTATTTGTAATAACGAGAGTGGTAAATTTTAATTATGCTTGCTTATGCATTAGCTGAATAGATTATTTGAGAATGCTTTGATGAACTTTGGATGTTGAGATATTGATAATAGTATATGCATCTATTTGAACCTCCAGTATACTTAATTATACAAAGGAGGTTCTGCCGAAATTTAGAACTATGCCTTATGTTTAAATGGTTATCATTTTTAATTAGTAGCATTCCAGGCCCTTTGATGGGTTGGGGTGTTACGGGAACCTCCACCGCCTCTGTAACATCCCAATTTTCAGAGCTTTAAAAATCTTTTAAACAATGGTATTAAGAAAATTCACCATTTGGATTTATTTGAATTTTAATTTAAAAAGCTTAATATGGACTTTAAGGACAAACCGATTTAATGAGCTTAATCCCAACATTAACAATTACCAAAATTATTTTATTTGGATTCTATGAGCTTGGTTATATTTCCTAGAATTTTCTAGAATTTTTCCAAGATCATTTGCTATTTTCCATTGCTTATTTGAATTTCTGCTATTTTCTTAAAAAGAAAAGCTATTTTAAATCTCCAAATAGTGTTTGGGCCGAATCCCCTCGGCCCAGTCCTGTTCACCTCAGCCCGATTCGTCGCGGCCGTCCGATCAGATTTGGACGCTTGGATCTCCGCGCGCGCGTCTCTCTCCCTCCACGCGCTCCGCTGATCCTCGGTCGTTGGATCGCGAGCGGACGACCAGATCTTGGCGCGCGGCGCCGCGCCTTTCTCCCCGACATGTGGGCCGCTTCTGGCGTCGTCGTCTTCGCCGCTTTCTTCTCCGCGCGTTAAATCGCGCCGACGCCTCGTGAAGCCGAGGCGAGCTCGCCAACGGATCGCCCAACCACCCACGACTCACGCGGCGCGCGCGAGACTCGCGCCCTCCTCCGCACGACTCCCGTCTTCTCCCTCTCCTCGCGCGCGGCGCCCAAACCGCAACCGCCGCCATGATCTCGCCCACGACCTCCACGCCGCCACGCCGCCGGACCTCCCGGGCCCTATAAAGGAGAGCCCGGCGCGCCTCGCGTCACCCATCCCAAAGCCGCCACCCACTCCTCTCTCGCCACGTGCTCGCGGAATCGAGATTTCCCGCCGCCGACACCGAGGGCTTGGAGCTTCGATTGCGTCGCCTCCGTCGCTCTGCGTTGTCGTAGCCGCCACCGTTGGATTCGCCGTGCGCCGCTGGCCGGTGCTCACCTCGCCTTGCCGGAGGAGCCCTCTAACGCCGTCACCGTCGAGCCGTACCACCTCCTCCGCCAAAGCCTCGCCGCCGGCCGCCGCTCGTCTGGAGCACCGGTGAGCACACCGAGACCCGTGTTCCCTCTACCTCCTGTACCACTCATCGGCTGTTAACTTTCGCGCCGTTCGCGGGACCCTCGGGTCGATCTTGCGCCGCCCTCGCCGCGTCCATGTCACTGCCACCTCGGCGGCGCGCGCGTGTCATCCTGGTGGCGCCGCGTCAGCGCCACCTCGACCCATCCACAGTCGGTGGCTCGGTGGACTTGGTCCACTGGGAGCGGGTCAGCGACATGTGGGTCCCACATGTCGATTAATTCTTTAATTCTTTTAATTCCCGGAAAATCCTTCACGACGTCATGCTTGCGTAATAATCCGATTTTTCTATTGAAAAATAATTCGAATTCGATAAATCCTATTTTTAGGGTTTTCTTTTGATTCAAACTTTGAAACCTTATAACTTTTGCATCCTAACTCCAAATCCATCCATTCAAATTTCTAAATTTGTATAAAATCAAGATCTATTTATTGGAGATTTTTAATTATTTTTATCAGAGTTATTTACTTCTGTTATTTATTTTCTTGTTGTTTGCTTCGTTCTGGGTAGACTTGACGATATACGGAAGGTTTGAGGAAGAAGGAGCTTTCCAAGACCAAGACCAGCACTTGAACCTATTCCAAGGAAAGCTATACCCTTGACCATTTTGCTCCCAGTTTTATAAAAGTATTTTAATTCAAATTCTCATCTTAATTCAAGTATTTATTTAAAAGCTTTTGGGTGCGATGAGTTAATCCTACATTGTTATGCCATCCTTGTTAATTGCTATGTCCCGATTCCTTGTCACCTTAGTTGGTATTTAGTTGGTAAATATGGTAGCACCAACGTGGGTTGGTTAGTTGCGTATTAGATTGCTTAGCCATGCCACGAATCACTTGTCATGTATCTTCTTTGTTATAAATTGACTAAGTGAATATGAAACCGTGTGAACAAACCGTGTGTACTATGTGTCTTTGTGGCATATGTTGCACTTAAATCAACCAGGGTGGTAAAAGGATTTGGGTGAGGCAAGGGTGAATCTTGTGTGAAAGGGTGGACTGTGTGAATTTGTGTGAATAATTTTTATCTGTGTGTCTATGTGGTTTGGTTAGTTGGAAGTCTTGCCTTGGTCAATTAAGGACCTCACCATGTGCGTCATTGAACCAGCTTCTGTGCGACCACATGCCTGCTTTAAGACTCGCTTAGCATAGTAAGATAAGGTATCTGAATTGCTTTGTTATGCTTAGTGTTAGCTACACTAAGTGTATCTTGTGGGTAAAGTGTACAAACCTCTGCAGAGTGTAACTTAATCTATTCGAATAGCCGCGTCCGCGGTCATGGACAATGCTCGGGGATTTCACACTAGGGGTAGATGTTTTCATAAAACTGTGTGGGAAGGGAGCTATGTGATTAAATCATCTAGCTATGTGAATAAACTGTCAGGCTGTGTGTGTCTTTGTGAAATAACTTGTTAAGATTATTATTGTTTATTGGTTTTACCTGTTTTCAATCTATTAAATTGTATTAAATTGCAAAGGTTGCATTTATGCAAAAGAGCCACAAAATGCCTTCCCTTGTAAAAAGCCAGCATATATACATTTTGCATCTATGTGGTGTGGCTTGCGAGTACGGTGTGTACTCACGCTTGTTTTGACGAATCAAGCAGAGGAGGAGTCTTCACCAGCATTTGAGGACGAGTACATCGAAGGTGCTTAATCGTGAGGTCTTGATCCCAGTCGGTTGCCTGTGGTGAATCGATGGGGTGCCACTACCTGTTTCGTTTCCGCTGTCGTTTATTTTCTCTGTTAGCCTGCGTGGCTCGATGGTTGTAACTCGACCTTAAGGTCAAAACCATTATTTATTAATCAAAGTTATTCGTTTATGTTACTATTAAGCTTGTATGGATCGATTTCCATCTTTGTTAACCTTGTGTGCACTAAGCGTGATCTGGGCTAGTGCATTAAACCTGAAGGTCTGAATCGTAATTTTGGGTCCCGACAAAAGTGGTATCGAGCCATCTTGATCGTAGGTCTAGACCTTAGTTAGATTGGCCGTTCAGTGTTCAAATTATTTTCTAAAAGAAAATTTAACTTGCAAGACTAAATGAATTGCTTAACTTCTCTTAGATCTCTCTAGACTCATCTATTGCTATAATTTCTTTACTCTCCCCGCTGTTTTAACGTGGTTCTTACCTCCTGTCTGTCTTGACAGATGCCTTACCTTCAGACCTTCGGAGATAGCAACGGAGGACTTGCCGCAGAGCTGTGGAAGCTGTTGCAGACACTTGGAGGCTTCGGTCGACCGATGTACCGTGGCGGTGAGTACATGGTCAGCAGACGGGATCGTGGTATAGTCTGCCGCTGACAATCGCCGGAGGAACACTAGAGGCAGCCAGCCTTTGTACATCTCAGTCAGGAGGATCACCTTCACACAAGGAATCCAGGAGTCGTCACGACTGGCCATGCTCCGAGTCTGCCACATTTACGCTGAAGAACTGCCACACACCGTCTTTCGCTATCATCCCAGAGCTGCTTCAGGGGAGATGTCTGCGCACTTTCCGTCTACAAACGGAGAAGGCCATGCCACAGTGGTGCATCTTGCAGTTCCACGCCCCAGAGGAGTCGCTGGAGATGGCCGCCACCGAGCCGAGGTGCGCCTATCGAACTGGGAGGAAGCCGAGAAAGGATCGCCGTCCTAGAGCAAGCTCTCTCGGTCGGCATGAGCTCGAAGATGATCAAAGGAAGATCCTAAGAGCGAGAAGAAGCCGAGAAGACCCAGAGGAGATTCTAGAGGATCGATGGAGGTTGCCTGCAGGGAGGAGCCAGTTGCACTGCACCTAGCACGCATGCTCCTCTTGCACGATCCGGGGCATCGAGAATCGGGCCAGCGACGATGCCGGCTAACTCGTAGTCTACACGAGCGGGGCGTCGCCGTGGATTTGGAGGCTTTCTCGAGTAGTTCGTCTAAGTTCGGTTTAGTCGAGCTTAGCGGTTTCCTTTTCGAGTCGCCCTTTAGGCGGTAGCTTGTGTGCTTAGGTTCGCTTCATTTTCTGTGTGCAAGTATGAGCCGCAAAGGCCCTTAGGCATTTGTTGCGACCATGCTATTAAGCTATTAATGAAGATTATTTCATTCAAGTTTCTTGAGTGTGTTTGTTGGGTTTAATCTATCCCTATCTAGTTCTTAACTCACCTTGTGCTCTCTACCTTATCTAACCCATGGAACCTCATCGGATGGTTCGGACTCGCCATACCGCAAGTGGGCCGAGCCCAAGGATCGAGAAGGCAATGAGCAAACCCCTACGGGAGCAAGTACCACCCCAAGCACCTCCTATTTACTTACGTAACTTTGGAGCCTTCATGGCGGCCTGAGCGCAGATGATGTACACCATGATGAACGGATGCGAGCCATGAACAACAACAACAACAATCACAACCATCATCGAGGAGGAGCCCGGTTGCTCACGATCATCGAGGACCGTCAAATTGGTGAATTCATGAGGACCCGTCCGCCAACTTTCTCCTGACATGTCTCGCCAAGAGAAGGCGATGATTGGCTTCGCGTGATTGAGAGGAAGCTGCGATCACCCAATGCGGCGATCATGAGAAGGTTTTGTATGCCACCCATCGGATGGAGGGCATAGGCTGGCGAGTGGTGGGAAAACTTGCGCGGCGCATGGAGCACCGCAGAATATCACAGGGAAGGATTTTCCGCAGACTTTTCGCCAATATCATGTACTGAAGGCATTATGGATCGAAGAAGGGCGAGTTCGCTCTCAAGCAAGGGGTATGTCGATGATGACTACGAACAAGTTTTCTCGGCTAGCTCGCTATGCTCCGAAAGACGTCGCTCTTCGATGTGTCTCGCCAGTCGATTCTTGAAGGGCGAACTCGGGACTACAAGTCAATCGCTTGCCCACACCTTCCATTTCCGTGAGTTGATTAACAAGGCGTTGGTTATGGAGGACAAACGCAAGGAGCTGGAGGATCACCGCAAGCGTAGGATGATTCGGCAGGGAAGCCACCAGCCACAACAGCAGAGGGCAAGGATAGTGCCACAGCAGTTTAATCGTTTCCCGCCACAGAGTTCTTTGAACACACGCACCGCCTTGACACCTCGTCCTTTTGTTCAGCATTCTCGTAACCCTACACCACTCAACCCCACCCCAGGAAACAACAATCGTCAGAATGAACCAAGAGTGTGTTACCATTGCCGTCAGCCAGGGCATTTCGCTAATCAGTGTCCTCAAAAGGGAACTATCACTCGATTCGCTTCAACCTTGGAGCAACACACGCCAAGACCCGATGCGAGAACAACCAAGGAGTTTCTCAAGGAACCAGTCAACGAGGAGGAACGCCTCAGTCAGTGGTCAGAGGTCGTGTTAATGACGTCACTTTGGAAGGAGCCCAGGAGGCACCAGAAGTTGTACTGGGTAAGTTCCTAGTAAATTCGATACACCTTAGTTCGCTTTGATTACGGAGCTTCGCATTCGTTTGTTTACGAGTTTTGCAACCAAGAATAAATTGGAAGTTATGCACCTTAGGCGTACTCTGTCGGTCCAGTCACCTGGAGCAGAGTTAAGTTCTAATATGGGTTGTTTAGGGGCTAAATTACTCATAGCTGGAGTTGAGTTTCTAGCTAACCTGGTTATTCTAGACACCCAAACCATAGATGTCATCCTTGGTATGGATTGGTTAACCAAGCACAAAGCGTGCTAGATTGCGGTAGAAGAGCCGTTACAATCGAGGATACCAAAGGAAACAAAGTGGAGTTCCTATCTACCTCGATGCGTAATGGACATCGCTAGTCAATAGCACGAAGACCGTCTCGTTGGAAGATGTGCGGTCGTCAAAGAGTATCGGATGTGTTTCGGAAGAGTTACGGGAATGCCACGGATCGTGACATCGAGTTTGTCATTGATCTAGTGCCGTGGACGGCACCACTCTCGAAGAGACCTTATCGGATGCCGGTAGATGAGCTAGTAGAAATGAAGAAGCAAGTAGAAGAACTTTTGGAGAAAGGCTTTGTGAGGCCTAGTTAAATCGCCTTGGGAGCGCCGGCTTTGTTCGTCAAAAGAAGGATGGAAGCATGAGAATGTGCATCGACTACGGTCTCTCAATGAAGTCACTATTAAGAATAAGTATCCATTGCCCGGATAGATGATCTGTTTGATCAAATGAAAGGAGCCGAGTGTTCTCGAAGATCGACTGCGATCAAAGTTACCATCGATTGAAGATCTGTCCCAAGGATATACCTAAGACCGCTTTCTCAGCGATGCGGACATTATGAGTTCCTAGTCATGTCCTTTGGTGCGACCAATGCCCTGCCTATTTCATGAACATGATGAATAAGGTATTTATGGAGTACTGGACATGTTTGTAGTTGTATTCATCGATGATATTTTGGTCTACTCAAGGTCGGAAGAACAACATGCCGAACATTTGAGATTAATTCTAGAAGCTTAGAGAACATCGGTTGTATGCTAAGTTTAGCAAGTGTGATTTACGGAAAAGGAAGTGGATTTTCTTGGTCATGTGATGGCAATTGCGAGGAGTAGCCGTTGACCCGATAAAGTTAAGCGATACTACAATGGGAACGACCCAAGACATGTCACTCAGTTCGTAGTTTCTTGGGATTGGCGGGATACTATCGTCGTTTCATTGAAGGATTCTCATCAATTGCTAAACCTCTTACGCAATTGTTGAAGAAAGAGAAAAGTTTACTGGACCCGACTTGTGAAGAAAGTTTTCAAGAATTGAAAAAATGTTTGACTTGACCCGATCTTGATTTTGCGGATATTCGCAAGGATTTTGATATCTATTGCGATGCTTCGCGTCAAGGATTAGGATGTGTCTGATGCAAGAAGGAAGAGCGTCGCTTATGCGTCAAAGCGATTAAGGCCGCATGAAGAGAACTATCCCACCCATGATATGGAGTTAGGCTGCGATAGTGCATGCCTTAAAGATTTAGCGTCATTACCTCACCGGTAGAATCATTGCGAGGTATATCTGAGATCATAAGAGCTTGAAATATATTTTCACTCGATCGGATCTGAATATGAGGCGAGAGAAGATGGCTAGAATTAATAAAGGATTATGACCTTGGAATCCATTACCATCTGGTAAAGCCAATGTCGTTCTGAGGCGCTTTGAGTAGTAAGAGCCACCGTAATGCCTTGGAAGTGAAAGAGCTTTGTTCGAACTTCAAGAGGAATTCAGTGAAGCTAGAGTGGTATCTAAAGGATTCGTGGCAAATCTGGAAGTGCAATCTACTTTGGAGAAGCAGATTCGCCAAGCTCAGCAGAAGGACTCGAGTTCTCAGACATCAAGAAGAAGATGTGAAGGGAAGTTCAAGGACTTCACGGTAGATGATCAAGACATCTTGTGGATCAATGGGCGTATCTGCGTCCCGGATATTGATGGATTGAGACGGCTAATTTTAAAGGAGGCCCATGACTCAAAATATTCGATTCACCACAGTAGTACTAAGATGTACCAAGATGTTAAGAATAAGTTTTGGTGGCCAAATCTGAGCGAGAAGTCGCGAGTTCGTTGCCTTGTGCGACGTGTGTCAAAAGTTAAAGCGAGCATCGAGGCCAGCAGTCTCATTGCAACCTTTGAAGATTCGAAATGGAAGTGGGAAGAAATCGGAATGGATTTCATTCTTGGGTTACCCAAGACTCAATCGAGTTACGATTCGATTTGGGTAATAGTGGATCGTCGACTAAAGTTGCCCATTTCTTACAGTCAAAACCACTTACTCGGAGATCGTCTGCGGTGTACATGTCGAAGATCGTCATTTTGCATGGTGTGCCTAAGAAGATTGTGTCGGATCGAGGATCTCGGTTCACCTCCGATTTTGGCGAGTTTACATGAAGCCTTAGGGACTCACACGAATTCGATCTGCGTATCATCCCAGACATGATGGACAGATGAAAGGGTTAATCGATATTGGAGGATATCTTTGAGAGCACGTGCGTTAGCAAATGCTACTCGTTGGGATAAGAGTTTACCATATGCGAAATTCTCGTACAACAACGATTATCAAGCCGGTCTACAAATATCACCATTTGAAGCCTTGTATGGTCGTGCTCAGTAGAACCCGTTAGGCGGTGAAACCCGAACGCATGATCTTTGGTCGGATATTATTCAAGAAGCGAGAAGAGCAAGTGTCCATGATCGAGAGAGATTAAAGATAGCTCGATCGAGCGGAAGAGTTATGCCGACAATCGTCGTCGTGATCTCGCTTTGAGTCGAAAGATTTTGTGTATCTTGAGTTCGCCCCTCGGAGGTGTGAAAAGGTTCCACGCCAAAGGGAAACTTGCCCCTCGGTATGTTGGTCCGTTCAAGATTTGGAACGTCGTGGAGAAGTGGCTTATCGATTAGAGCCGCCACAATCGCTAGCGAGTACGATGTCTTTCACGTCTCACGGTGAAGAAGTGTCTTCGTGTGCGGAAGAACAAGCACCGTTGGATTCGATTGAACTAAAGAAGACCTCACCTACAAAGAGCGTACCGATAAAGATTATGGATGTCGCGAGCGCGCACTGAAGCAAGACCGTTCGTTTACGCAAAGTCGGTGGAGTAACCACTCGGAAGGAGAAACAGCGTGGGAGCGTGAAGAAGAGTTGAAAGCCGAGTTCCCTAGCCTTTTCTCTAGCTAGCTTTGAATCTCGAATTCGAGATTCCATTAAGGGGAAGGTTTGTAACATCCCAATTTTGAGCTTTAAAAATCTTTTAAACAATGGTATTAAGAAAATTCACCATTTGGATTTATTTGAATTTTAATTTAAAAAGCTTAATATGGACTTTAAGGACAAACCGATTTAATGAGCTTAATCCCAACATTAACAATTACCAAAATTATTTTATTTGGATTCTATGAGCTTGGTTATATTTCCTAGAATTTTCTAGAATTTTTCCAAGATCATTTGCTATTTTCCATTGCTTATTTGAATTTACGCTATTTTCTTAAAAGAAAAGCTATTTTAAATCTCCAAATAGTGTTTGGGCGAATCCCTCGGCCCGATCCTGTTCACCTCGGCCGATTCGTCGCGGCCGTCCGTCGATTTGGGCGCTTGGATCTCCGCTGCGTCTCTCTCCACAGCGCTCCGCGATCCTCGATCGTTGGATCGCGAGCGACGATCAGATCTTGGCGCGCGGCGCCTCGCCCTTTCTCCCGACATGTGGGCCCTTCTGGCGTCGTCGTCTTCGCCGCTTTCTTCTCCGCGCTCGCGTTAAATCGCGCCATTGAAGCCGTGGCGAGGCGAGCCAACGGTGCTCCAACCACCCACGACTCACGCGGGCGTGCGCGCGAGACTCGCGCCCTCCTCCGCACGACTCCACGTCTTCTCCCCTCTCCTCGCGCACGCGGGCGCCCAAACCGCAACCGCCGCCATGATCTCGCCCACGACCTCCACGCCGCCACGCCGCTTCGGACCTCCCCAGGCCCTATAAAGGAGAGCCCCGGGCGCCCCTCGCGTCACCCATCCCAAAGCCGCCACCCACTCCCTCTCTCTCGCCCTGTGCTCGCCGGAATCGAGATTTCCCCGCCGCCGACACCGAGGGCTTGGAGCTTCGATTGCGTCGCCTCCGTCGCTCCTGCGTTGTCGTAGCCGCCACCGTTGGATTCGCCGTAACGCCGCGAAGCTGGTGCTCACCTCGCCTTCGCCGGAGGAGCCCTCTAACGCCGTCGCCGTCGAGCCCGTACCACCTCCTCCGCCAAAGCCTCGCCGCCGGCCGCCTCGCTCGTCCTGGAGCACCAGTGAGCACACCCTCGAGACCCCCGTGTTCCCCTCTACCTCCCTGTACCACTCATCGCTGTTAACTCGCCGCCGTTCGCCGGGACCCTCGGGTCCAGTGCGCCGCCGCCCTCGCCGCCGTCCATGTCACTGCCACCTCGGCGCGATGCGCGCGTGTCATCCACAGTGGCGCCGCGTCGCGCCACCTCGGCCCATCCACGGTCGGTGGCTCGGTGGACTTGGTCGCCGCGTGGCGGGTCAGCGACATGTGGGTCCCATGTCGATTAATTCTTTAATTCTTTTAATTCCCGGAAAATCCTTCACGACGTCATGCTTGCGTAATAATCCGATTTTTCTATTGAAAAATAATTCGAATTCGATAAATCCTATTTTAGGGTTTTCTTTTGATTCAAACTTTGAAACCTTATAACTTTTGCATCCTAACTCCAAATCCATCCATTCAAATTTCTAAATTTGTATAAAATCAAGATCTATTTATTGGAGATTTTTAATTATTTTTATCAGAGTTATTTACTTCTGTTATTTATTTTCTTGTTGTTTGCTTCACGGGTAGACTTGACGATACTTGGAAGGTTTGAGGAAGAAGGAGCTTTCAAGACCAAGACCAGCACTTGAACCTATTCCAAGGCAAGCTATACCCTTGACCATTTTGCTCCCAGTTTTATAAAAGTATTTTAATTCAAATTCGCATCTTAATTCAAGTATTTATTTAAAAGCTTTTGGGTGCGATGAGTTAATCCTACATTGTTATGCCATCCTTGTTAATTGCTATGTCACGATTCCTTGTCACCTTAGTTGGTATTTAGTTGGTAAATATGGTAGCACCAACGTGGGTTGGTTAGTTGCGTATTAGATTGCTTAGCCATGCCACGAATCACTTGTCATGTATACTGCTGTTATAAATTGACTAAGTGAATATGAAACCGTGTGAACAAACTGTGTGTACTATGTGTCTTTGTGGCATATGTTGCACTTAAATCAACGAGGTGGTAAAAGGATTTGGGTGAGGCAAGGGTGAATCTTGTGTGAAAGGGTGGATATGTGGAATGTGTGAATAATTTTTATCTGTGTGTCTATGTGGTTTGGTTAGCTGGAAGTCTTGCCTTGGTCAATTAAGGACCTCACCATGTGCGTCATTGAACTGAGCTTCCTGTACGACCACATGCCTGTTTTAAGACGGGCTTAGCATAGTAAGATAAGGTATCTGAATTGCTTTGTTATGCTTAGTGTTAGCTACACTAAGTGTATCTTGTGGGTAAAGTGTACAAACCTCTGCAGTGTAACTTAATCTATTCGAATAGCCGTGTCATGGTCATGGACAATGCTTGGGGATTTCACACTAGGGGTAGATGTTTTCATAAAGCGTGTGGGAAGGGAGCTATGTGATTAAATCATCTAGCTATGTGAATAAACCTGTCAGTGTGTGTGTCTTTGTGAAATAACTTGTTAAGATTATTATTGTTTATTGGTTTTACTGCTTTCAATCTATTAAATTGTATTAAATTGCAAAGGTTGCATTTATGCAAAAGAGCCACAAAATGCCTTCCCTTGTAAAAGCCAAAGATATATACATTTTGCATCTCGTGGTGTGGCTTGCAGTGCGGTGTGTACTCACGCTTGTTTTGACGAATCAAGCGGAGGAGGAGTCTTCATCGGCATTTGAGGGCGAGTACATCGAAGGTGCTTAATCGTGAGGTCTTGATCGATCGGTTGCTGTGGTGAATCGATGGGGTGCCACTACTGCTTCGTTTCATTGTCGTTTATTTTCTCTGTTAGCCTGCGTGGCTCGAGAATTGTAACTTCGACCTTAAGGTCAAAACCATTATTTATTAATCAAAGTTATTCGTTTATGTTACTATTAAGCTTGTATGGATCGATTTCCATCTTTGTTAACACTTGTGTGCACTAAGCGTGATCTGGGCTAGTGCATTAAACACAGAGGGTCCTGAATCGTAATTTTGGGTCCCGACAGCCTCCCTCCCCTCTCTCTCTCTCTCCCGCTCCCCGCTCCCCGCTCCCCACTCCCCACTCCCTAGAACTCCTACCCACGCCGCCCGCCACCCTCTCCTCTCTCTCTCGCTCGGTTCCTCACTCACGCCGCCCGCCTCCCTCTCCTCTCTCTCACGCTCGGCTCCCCACACACACCGCCCGTCGTGACCCGATCTCGCCGACGTCGCCCCGCCGCTCCTCTCCTCACATCCTTTCTCCCCCGTTGCCTGCGACACCACAGCCCCTACCGCATCTGCGCCGGATCTGGTCGCTTCCGGCCTCACCAATGCCGCCGCGCTGTGCGCTGGATCCGGCCATCTCGGAGGTCGACAAGGTGGGCACCCCTTCTCCGGAACCCATATGTGCCATCCCCTTATTCGGAACCCAGGGCGAGCATCGGCGATGCCCTCGGTGGCATCGCTATCTTCTCTGCGGCCACCGGCGATCCTCACCACTACCTCCACGCCACTGCTAACCACCGACCACCAGGCTATGTGAAGGTAACCTCCTCGGCCGATCACTCTCCCTCTCTGTCGAGCTTGTGCGTTGCAGTCTGGGATCCCGATCTGGATTACCTGCTTCATTTTTGGGGGTGGGGAATTTGTGTGGTCTCATATTATTTCTTGAGCTTCTTGGTGCTAAAAGGCGTCTCCTGGGTTGTGTTGTAAGCTTAGCTTTTGATCCATCTCTCGATGGTGGTTGCATACCCCTAGGATTGTGGTTTTGGTTGGTGTACGCTGCTTCTTGAGAGCGGTATCAGGGGTTGATCAGCTTGCCTTGCGCTGATTTAGGCTTAATCTTGTATCTGTGCCTCCTGTGGGCTCTCAGAGGGGATCCAGGCTGCAAATTTTGTGCTTGTTCGAGTCTCCTAGGTGCATCCCTAGCATGATTGTATTGCGCATTTGTGTAAACACATGGTTGTGTTCTTCGATCTTGTGCTTGATCGAGTTGTTTCTTTGAATCTCTTGATCGGTTCGTGCAAATGCGATGAAAGACTTGATGGGAACATTCTACTAGCTGCTATCATGTATTGTTCAGTTTGTTTTGACTCATTGTCTATCTATTTTGATGCTTCAGTGCTGGAGGGAATGGCTGAGACGCAGACAAATACCAAAAAGCGAGAGATTACTGAAGTGGTCAGCAAATCTCAAGGGAAAGAGGGGAATGAAATGATTGGGAGTTCTAGAACAAGGAATTACTGATGATGAAGACTATGGTGATACCATTTGCTTTACTGGTGAAAACATGTACCCTGGTTGGCCTGGAACCACCGTCTTCAGGATGCTGATTCTTGCAACAAAAGTTGACACAATAATTGGTCACAAAGGAGAGAGGGTCAGAAGACTGTGTGAGGAAACAAAATCATGTGTTCGGGTAATAGGTGGTCATCTTGCTGCGGCAGAGCGAGCTGTAAGTTGTTCGTTGAGTGGCTATCTTATTACTGCTTTAGTATTTTCGTGATCACCCTAAAGATTTATCCTTGTTCATTGGAGAACACATTGCTATATTCGTTTTCATTGTCAGGAATCTGTGAGTATTTCTTTTACTAGAATTTGTTGCCATATTGTTGAAAAACTAGCATCAGTGTCTGTCTTTCATGTGGTTAGTTACATTTCTTTGTCTTCCGTTGCAACTAAAACTATTGGGCTTCTTTGGTAGAAAGAACAGCTATACCGAAATGTGTCATGTTTTCACTAAATTTGTGGCCCCATCAAACTTGGCTAACACTGTCAAGTAGTACTCCACATGAGGTGTATAAGCATTTACAATATCCTGGTTGCAGATAATGTATTTTTTTCAGCATGGTTTGTCAACCCTCCAATAAGGTGGCATTCTACCAACGAATTGGCTACCAAAAATTCAATGGTTCTTCAACTTTTTTATGCTTGTTGTTCCATTATGTTATTATAAATTGTGCATCTCAATGTCTAGCTTTCATGGTGACTGCAATATAAGCATCTTGCTTGTTGTGTCTTTACACCATGTATTATTAACTTTGTTTCTCTTAGTATCTATCAAATTGTTTTAGCTGTGGTGGGTTGTCGTTCATGAAAAGAAGGGCATGATTTATGTTTTAGTTCAACAGACAATACAATTTTCCTAAAAACACTCTTTTCATATATTTTTCTCGTTCAAAGGTAATCATGTTTGCAAAGGAACAACCTGATGAGCCGATACCTCCGGCCATTGATGCACTACTAAGAGTATATTAGTTCACAATTAATGATGATGGTTTAGACATGGGATCTGATTGTATGGTTGTGGCACATATTCTTACACCAAGTCAACAGTCAGCAAGCCTTATTGGTGAGCAGGGTTCAATGATAAATTCTATCAAGGAAGCTTCTAAAACCAACATTCGTGTCCTTGGTAATTTTCTTACTCTGATGTACCTCTAAGATCTGTTTTCCACAACGGTTGGTTCCTTCTATTGATATCAGTCCCTGGTATGAGTTTCTGTTGCAACGCACGGGCACATGACTAAAGTAGCGAACAAATGTTAATCAAAGTGTTCAATTTGTGTTGAATGGAGGAACTTGGGCTGCAGTAGATTGGTCGAGCCTAGCCCTGGTGAGCTAGGAAGGTACAGTTGGTCAAATTTGTTCTTGTTCTTGGAACACATGTTCAGATTGATAAGCTTTTGGCCGAGAGAGGTTAGCTGAAACTTTGTATTTGTATTTGCAATTATAGGTAGTTGTTGATGTAGTTGGTGAATTCTCGATTTGTCTGTTTCTTATGATTGAAAACTACACACTACTATCCAGGTAAAAACCCGGCCTACAATGTTTTCCTTTTATCATTCATCAAATTACTTGATGTGAGTATATTTGTACCACTGTATATGGGTAAATAGATGTCTGATTGTGTATCCAATCATTGCCATCAATGATTGTGATCCATTCATTATGATTCTTAAGTGTCAATCACACTAGCACAATCTTTCTAATTGCTATTGTATTTTACAATGTTTCTATTCAATATCAAAACCAAATTGTTTTTTAGCTCACTTCTATGCCACAATTGCTCTAACTAGCATTACATGTCACTACTTGTGTAACTGAATTATTGGATATAATGAAGAAAAATAGTTTTTATCTTAGAATGTTTCAGAATTAGAGTGAAGAAAAATTAGATGTTGCAAAATAGACATGGAGGATTCTTGGAAACTCTTGTTTGACTCATAGCGGTAAGCAAGACATATATTTATTCATTTCCCTATTAGAATATTCTATTAAAAATGCATATTGGAACTTTCGGTTGAAGTCGGTAAGCAAACTGTTTCCATGTATGCATCGTGTTTTCATTGACTGAGGTTCTTTTCAATTACCTCCATGGGCAAACAAGTCAAACTCGTGTTTACAACATTCCTTCTATTCATTCTCAAATGGCCCTATGTCAGTGTTACAGTAATTTGGCTAAAAACAACAAAGATAGTAGCCAGATATCATGTTGGTGATTAATAACAACAATCATTCTGAATATTAGCTAGATCTTGTTGCAACCTCATTGGCTGATTGTTGCTTTTGAATTGGTTGTGAATCAAAAGCTGTCACAAACCTATTTCATGTCAAGCAATAAACATCCGTCAGAGGGAGGTCGGACGGTGACGATCTGAGGTAGAACGAAAAGGGTATTGATTGAGGGAGATGAACGGATCTAGAGTAGCGAGTCTAGGAGAGACTAGATCTAGGAATTATAATGAACAACAACTTTCAATTTGGACAACGTAAGATGGTGAAGGGAAAATGTGAAATTAAAATTCTGAAAGCGTGAAATTGAATTTACTTACAATGACGTGCGAGCACTTAAGTATACCCACGGTGACAGGCTTTAGAGTTTTAGAACATGTGATATGTTTTTTATTCCGTGGCAACACACGGGCATTCAACTAGTTACAATGTAAAACAAAAACAAGGTGTATTACAATGTAAAACAAAAAACCAGTTCCAGCACCGGTTTGTCCATTACTCTGGATCCGACAACAGGAAGACAGGTACACGAGTCCCATGCTCGTCAACACAACCTGGGGGCATACACCCTTCCAGGCACAACAGTAAGTTTGCAAATCCGATCACAAAGCCGTGGTTATTTCAGATGACGAGTAGGTAGAATGCAAAGAAATAAAACAAGCAATTCTTCACTTGGTCCACCAGTGAAGGAAATCCTTGCATCTGTTGATCTTCTTTTGGAGCTGGAGAACACCGTACAGTAGAGCCTCGGCAGTAGGGGGGCATCCAGCGACGTAATTGTCCACAGGAACAATGCGGTCGCATCCAGAGCCGGCAAGAGAATGAATGACCTTAAAGCAAATCATCTCCAAATAGCAACAGGTACAAACAGAAGTTGTTCATCAAATCTTCTCAAGTACAAACACATGTTAAAAAAAAGAATGGATAGTAGTAGAAGCAACCTAAAGCTTACAGCAGATAACTATAATCCAGACTTCCTCGAGGATTCACCAAACAATGCACTGATTTCCATGTAAACAAATACATTCACACATCACACAATATAACTCTTATTGGATTCGAAACGTATCAAAACAGCATAGCAGGCACACCTCCTCACCCTAAGTGATCAAGACATTCACAACTCACAACAATATAGCTCGTATTGGATTTCAAAGTATCAAAACAGCACATCAGCCACATCCCTCAGCCTGATCAAAGCAAATTCTTTTTTGTGTTCCAATCTCATGGACAAACAAATCCATGCATATGCAAAGCAGCCAGCGCATGTCTTCTAGTTATTTCTACCATGATAAAGTACACTACAGTATGGATATTAAGGAGTTGCAAAGGGAATTTTTTGCCGATACGGCCGATTTTCACAATCAGATTAGCGTTTTAACCACCGCACGCGTATTAGCAAAGTGGCGGGCTAAGCGCAGGCGGCGTGCGCTCGCGCACGCTGGCGACACGTCGCCGGCGCTGGCGCCGGCACCGCCCGGCCGCGGTGCGGGCGCGCGCGCGCCACCGCCACCTCGCCCGCGCCCGCGCCGCCCGCCGCGCCGGCCGCCACCTCACGAGCCAGCGCTGCGCCCAGCCCGCCACCTCACGCATGTTGGCCTTGAGGTGGGCATGATTCTGTTAGTTTAGGGTTAGGATTAGTTTAGGGTTAGTTAGGATTTTTATTTTTTTCAGGAATTTTAAATTATAGCAAATGAGGTCAAAAAAATGAAAATTTTTGTGTAGAATTCTGACAAAGTGTATTTGATTATGTAATTTTTGTATTATTTTATTTGTTAAGAATCTTTTGATATAACTTTGCTTTAAATGCAGATCAATTAATGTACTTCATATGCTCATTTTGCTAGGTCATATGGTCATTATGATATCGTGACATGTGCTCATTCTTTGGAGATTGTAATGTGGCCCTTGCGGTACTTGTCGCCAAGTGTTGATTGTAATGCTTCGGTTCATGCATGTGGTTTAACTTTGCAAGAAAGTTTGGATGAAATGTTATCTCGTGACTCTCTTTGATGATTGCAGTGGATATAAAATGATTCCCTTTGATGATTGCAGTGCATATATATTGGAGAGAGCGACCGCGCGATTTCATTTCGCAGTCGCTCGCTCGCTCGTTCTTCTGCTAAGTTCATATCGCGATCCTTTCGCTCGCTCCTCTGCCCATTCTTTTCTTTTCATGCGCTTGCTCTCGATTATATTTCAACGTTATTAATCGTGCGCCGTGCGTTCGCGGTAGGTTTATCGTAATTTTAATTTAGCTACATTCTTCTATGTTTAATTAGCCACATTGTCGATAATGTTACGCTATGTATGTTTTGCTAGTCATGTCTCTACCGAGCTACTAGAACAATTCTCGATGAGGACCACCGGTGCAAGTGTGGCTCACCGGCGGCGTGGATGGCCCTCGCCCACAGCGCTTGGCGGGAGGGGCGGTGGGCGTGAGACGATCGTTACGTCCGATCCTCCGGAGGCGGGCTTGTTGCCCTTTGCGAGGATGGTGTCCTTCCAATGTGGGTTCACCCTAAGCGGCGACTGTTGTCCGCACTTGTGGACCGGTGGAGGCCCGAGCGCACACCTTCCATTTTCGGTGGGGTGAGATGGCGATCACCCTAGAGGGCGCCTCGTTCTTGGTGGTCTCCCGATCCGGGGTGTGCCGCTTGTTCCGGGCCCTCCGAGAGCGGACTGGAAGGTCAGGCTGGAGCAGCGGTTTGGCCAACCTCTGCCGGAGGGTGCACGTGGCGTCCTCGGGCTTGGTGGCGATTCGGCCAATGCCGCGCAGGTGCACTGAGGCGTCGTTAGGGCGCATCTCGTTGCTTACCTTCTCGGCTCTTTGGTTGGGTCTGTTTCCAACCACAAAGGCGATTTTTAAACCCAGCTTCATCCGCGTCGCCGAAGTCTTTGGTTGACGCGAGTGAGCCGATGCTGCAAAGATACCGGGATCACCGTCCTTACGCTACATACCGAGGGTTGTGTGACGCTTCGCGGCGCGGCAGCGCTGGTAGCAACCTGGTCGTGTGCTACGTGCTCCTGCAGCTGTGGAGTTGGGAGCACTTCCCTGTTGGGCGGCCGACCATTGAGACAGCGGCGCACCCGTACCCTCTCCCACATGACCACATAGACGCGCCCACCATGGGCTTACGGTGGGGCGCCGCCGTCGTCTGTATTGGGCCAAGAAGACCGGCGAGTGCTACTCGTTGTACCACAGCGAGTTCGAGTCATTGCACGAGGCGACATCATCGGTGTCCATGGCATGCTGATTTTTCGCTGCGGTTGCGCCCGCGACGGCCGTCTGCGCAATCGTCGTGGATCGATTATTGTGGACGACGACCGCCACTGGTGTTCTCACATATGGTGGAGCCTTACGCAGCGCAGCCGCGTAATGCGACGATTTGTCGATACCGGCTCGTGCCCCAAACGGCAGCCCCTGGAGGAGCTACGCCTGCGTCGCTAAAACCACGCCGCCATTGTCCTTGCCTCGGCGTCGTGTCTTGCTTCCTGGGTAGGAGCCGGGAGGCCGTATCGTCGTCATCGATCGATGTGAATCGCCGTCACCCCCACGGGTGAAGGTCGCAAGGCGAAACGATGTTAGTACAAATGAACACTGGATGTAAACTAAGAACCTCGTACCTCCGGATGTGCGGTCAGATAACAGAAGCGGCGGTGTATGTCTACCGGTCGGACGGCGAAGTGATTCATCCCGACGGACCTACTGGCGAGAAGCGGCATGATGTTAGCGGGCGTAAGGCATAATTACAAAACTTAATGTAAATTTGTACATAGCGACTTACATGCGCGCGACCGCCCGCAGATGACCGACGGGAACGCTACGGCGCTGCCGGACTCGCTAGGTCGTGGTGACCTAGCGGGTGAGCACGCCCCTCCACTGTGCCGTCATAAGGCGTCGTCCCTCGAGCGACCACGGCTCAAGTTCTTTATTATCTTCTTCATCTGCGCCGAGATGTGCTTCAAAACTTTTTATATACCGCGGGGTTCTATCTCAGGTGAGTTGGGCCTCGTCCATTGCGCTCTGGACGCGCACCGCCCGCCGAATCAGAGTGACATATGTAACGAGTTCATTAACAAAAATACGAATATCGCCAACAAAGCTGCGAACTGAGGTTGTAAATGTCGTGCAGTGTCGTCATGTCTTGAAGCGTGTGATGGCCGTGACGCGTGCGGCGAGGCTCTCTTGGTGCGTCGAAATGTCACCTCCTCTCTGGCGCTCGGAGGAGGAATGGTGAGTCTTCTTGCTGTTCGTGGCATGTACCACTCCATGTACGCAGCTGTCTGACTTCGTGGTCATATGGACGCTGCTCATGCCATACATCCACGTGCATCCTGTTAATCCATGTCGCAATCCACTGGTGCTGGTGCATTTGCCAGTCCGAAATATGCCCACCCGACCTCGATTGCCTGCATTTTCGGAAAGATTAATGTTACAAAAGAAGACGTAAGGATCGCAAAATTACTTGGATGAAATTTGACTCACGGTGTACAGGCTCGCTCCGGGGCTGCCCGTTCGGGGGCACAAGTTGGTATCAAACAAAGCGTCGCATTCGTGCTGCGGCGCGTAAGGCTCCACCATATGTGAGAACACCAGGTGGCAGGTCGTCGTCCACAATAATCGATCCACGACGCATTGCGCAGACAGCCCGTGCGGCGCAACTGCGAGTAGAAAATCAGCATGCCATGGACACCAGATGATGTCGCTCTCGTGCAATGACTTGAACTCGTTGTGGTACAACGAGTAGCACCTCGCCGGTCTTCTGTTGGCCCAGCAGCGACGGCGGCGGCGATCCGTAAGCCCATGGTGGGCGCGTCTATGTGGTCATGTGGGAGAGGGTGCAGGTGCGCGCCATTGTCTCAATGGTCGATCGCCAGCGAAAGTGCTCCCAACTCCACAGTGCGAGAGCACGTAGCACACGACCAGTTGCTACCAGTACGCCGCGCGCAAGCGTCACACAACCCTCGGTATGTAGCGCAAAGGATCGGTGATCCCGGTATCATCATGCGGCATCAGCTCGGCCACGCGTCAACCAAAGACTTCGGCGGCGCTGATGAAGCTGGGTTCAAAATCGCCTTTGTGGTTGGAAACAGACCCAACCAAAGAGCCGGAGAAGGTAAGCAACGAGATGCGTCCTAACGGCGTCCTCAGTGCACCTGCGGGCATTCATTGAACTACCTCGGCCAAGCCCAAGGGGCGCCACGTGCACCCTCCGGCAGAGGTTGGCCAAACCGCTTCCACGGCTGACCTTCGATCCGCTCTCGGAGGGCCCGAACAAGCGGCACACCGGATCGGAGACCGACCAAGAACGAGGCGTCATCTAGGGTGATCGTCATCTCACACCACCGAAAATGGAAGGTGTGCGTCTCGGGCTCCACCGGTCCACAAGTGCGACAACAGTGCCGTCTAGGGTGAACCCACGTTGGAAGGACACCATCCTCGCAAAGGGCAACAAGCCCGCCTCCGGAGGATCGGGGCGTAACGATCGCTCTACGCCCACCGCCCCTCCCGCTCGGCGCCAGAGCGGAGGGCCATCCACGCCAGTGATGAGCCTGCGGCTTGCCGGTGGTCCTCATCGTAGAATTGTTCTAGTAGCTCGGTAGAGACATGACTAGCAAAACATACATAGCGAACATTATCGACAATGTGGCTAATTAAACATAGAAGAATGTAGCTAAATTAAAAATTACGATAAACCTACTGCGAACGACGCGACGGTTAATAACGTTGAAATATAATCGAGAGAAACAAGCGCATGAAAAAAAAAGAATGGGCGGAGGAGCGAAAGAGTGGATCTGCGATATGAACTTAGCGAGAAGAACGAGCGGCGGCGATGCGCGAAATGAAATCGCGCGATCGCTCTCCAATATATATGCACCGCAATCATCAAAGGGAATCATTTTATATTCACCGCAATCATCAAAGAGAGTCACGAGATAACATTTCATCCAAACTTTGGTGCAAAGTTAAACCACATGCATGAACCAAGCATTACAATTAACACTTGGCGAAGAAGTGCAAGGGCCACATTACAATCTCCAAAGAATGAGCACATGTCACGGATATCATAATGACCATATGACCTAGCAAAATGAGCATATGAAGTACATTAATTGATCTGCAGCGAAGCAAAGTTATATCAAAAGATTCTTAACAAATAAAATAATACAAAAATTATATAATCAAATACACTTTGTCGAATGCTACACAAAAATTTTTATTTTTTTGACCTCATTTGCTATAATTTAAAATTCTGAAAAAATAAAAATCCTAACTAACCCTAAACTAACATAATAATTGGTGGGCGGTGGCGGCGCATGATGCTCACCCAGCGCCACCTCGCGTGAGGTGGCGGGCTGGGGCGGGCGGGCGCGCGGCGGGCGCGGGGCGGCGGGCGTGGCGCGGCGCGCGTGAGTGTGGCGGCGGCCGGGGCGTGGTGGCGGCGTGGGCGCGCGCGAGCCGAGGTGGCGGCCGGCGCGCGCGCCGGCTGCGCCAGCCATGGTATAGCGCCATGGCGTATGGCATGCGCGCGCCCGCGCCTCATGCGCAAATTTCTACCACTTTGCTAATACGTGCGCGCGGTGGTTAAAACTGCTAATACGGTGTGAAAATCGGCCGTATGAGCAAAAAGTTCTTGCAAAGGTAGTGTACCATCAGCCCAAAGAGCACTGTATTATTTCATGAAATAGGATATTGAAACCTAGCAAGCCTTAAATAACCTATGGGCACATTGTATCTAACACACCAGCAAATCCTTCTTCACCTGTATGATTGAGTTTCACACAGTGTAAGAGCCTAAGACCTTGCCATGGAATTGCCCTATCTAAACATTAAATCAATTTATCTTCTTCACTTGCATGATTGAGTTACCAGCAATATAAGAACCTAAGACCTCGCCATGGAATGCCCTATCTAAATATTAAATCAATACACGTTCTCCCATCTCTTCAAAGTCATACAGGGCATATACTCAATTATGGTGTTTTTCATGGCCTTTTAGTTTGAGTGGTCTGCAATCCTAATGGTCATGCATTCAATTACGTTAATAGTTAGTACTATTAATGCTGGAATGTACAGGGCATTCCTACGTTTCAACCTCTGCAATAGCCCATCTATCCTAACGAGACAATCCAAAGATCGGTGCTAGTTTTGAATTTGTGGCAGGTTTTCAAACCAAATCCAAAGATGGGGAATAGGGCCTTTCTAAACTATTGACTAACATCACATTAGCGGTTGGTTACCCTGGGAAGATCCCTACAAACAGCAAATCCAACCCAAAACTTCTTTATATCGAGTCCCATTGTTCCCCTACTCAGACCCTTCCCAAGATCTAAGCAGGCGCAACACCGAATTCCCAAATCGGAGACAAGGGTGCGAAATCTGAGCAGTAGAGAGAGGAGGAAGGTGGTAAACTGGTACTCACTCGCGGAGGGCGGGTGCCATCTTGTTGGCGAGCGTGCCGGCGACGATCGTGCAGTCGGACTGGCGCGGGGAGGGGCGGAAGATGACGCCGAAGCGGTCGAAGTCGTAGCGGGAGGCGCCGGCGTGCATCATCTCGACGGCGCAGCAGGCCAGCCCGAGCGTCATCGGCCAGATCGACCCCCGGAGCGCCCAGTTCATGAGGTCGTCCACCTTGGAGATCACGAACTCCGCCGCCTTAGACGCCGGCGCGCCCCCGTACGGCACCGGGGAGGCAGAGTAGGCCCGCGGGGCGGAGAGTAGGGCCAGCCGCGCCGTGCGCGGGAGCAGCGCCATGGTCGTGTTGCTGCTCGCTAGGGTTTCCTTTCCCCACCTCGTGGAAGCGTAGGCGATCGGGAGATCACTGGCTTCTCCAAGTCCAAGCTCTCTCTCTGGGCGCTCGGAAGAAGGTTGGGGTGCGGGTGCGTGCCGGGCGCACGCCTGGAGTGTGGGGCATTCAGTTGTGTGCGTCTCTCTTGCTGTACAAAGTACCAGGCCCAAAAGTTGATACGCCTGTACAAAAGGAAGAGTCTTGTGGAGCTCCAAGTGTGGAGAGAAGAGGCCCAGACTGCAGTAGCAAGCAAGAGTAGAAGAGGAATGAACTCAACCTCATCGTCGCGGTCCACCGGCAATCGCCGTCAGCCAAAATCAATGTGGTAACGCCACGAGTGTACCCGACGAGTTGGTACTTGGGAACTTGGGAACTTGGGAGCCCGTGGCTCCGGTTCAATAGCTTTCCCGTGCATGGATGAGATAGATGTCAGAGGGAGCATATCCACGGAATATCTGCGGCGAACCTGCCAGGGAATCTCTCTTTCAACTCACGGGCATAGGATACGCAAAGATATCTGTGTGGCGTGTGATGCTTCATTCAAGAAGTAGATCGGTGTTAGGAGGCTAGGAGCTGCCAGCCTTTTGAATCGTTTGGATGCGTGGCATTTTGAATATCAATATGAGTATCGAGATTTTTGTCTCGTATGATTCGGAGTAGTATGGAAAGGTTATAGTAGGAATCCTCGAACGTGTTGAATCTTGATTTTACTGTCTTCTGTTTTGCCCTCCAAGCCTTGGCATAGCTGATTGTGTACTGAAACAATACCTCAATCGCACGAATGATGAATCGTGACTCAAAATCAAGACTATACATAATCTCATTATACATGAGGTTGGCGATGAAGCTTGATGACAGGTTCCTGTGGGACTGCATTGACTTAGCGACGACGCATGAGTGGGGGACCACTATAGAGCACTTCCAGTAGGTGCCCCACTTATGCTGAAATGCATGCACTCACCAAGGGTATTCCTCTATTTTGCACTTCACATCGTACCATCTTGGGTTAGACTTGACGACTGTGAATGTGCACCGCACCGACAAAGCTCAGAATTTGATCGCCTCCTACACAGTCTCCTTACATTTGTACACAGCTCCTTGCCTGATCTCACTCTGGTCGTATTCCAACGACACATGAGAGCATTCGTTGACGACGAGGTTGTCGAACTGGTATGTGTTCCACTCGGATGGAACCGCCAGCTGGTCTACACCATCCTCGTCGTCGGATCATTCATCTTCTGACAATGCATTATAGTCACAGGATTCCTGATCCATCATTTGCACTATAGCTTTCATCTCCTCACCATCGCCTGCATGACTGAAGGAGTTCTTCTCCAGGGTCTTTGTCAACAGCATCAGCAACTCCAGTAGCTCTGAGCACCATGTGCGCTGCGCTATGGCTGGAGCCACCGACTTCTTCTTCGGCATCACCACCCCTTCTTTTTCAACCGCAGATGCAGGAGTGGGCTTGGCATATGCTTGGGTCGGAAGGACCAAATCTCATCCTCCCTCTCTCACTATGCGTAGATATGGTTGCCACGACTTTATTCCCTTCAGCTGCAATAACTCCTAATATGTTGGCTGTGTTGCTCGAGGGGCAAGGTAACTTAATCTCATATTATACACATCACGGTCCACTTGGGATATGTGAAACAACCACCGCATCACAGCGCCCCATGTACGCCACTCTGCTCTTGGCAGGGGCACGGTCGCTGATTGGAAATAACACAAATCAATTCCCTCGGGACCCTCCAGAATAGTCCCCGGACTGTAGTAAATTTTAAAATTGGTGACGTTCAACATAATTGATGCAATGCACTATGGATAACATTTCTACGATTAACCACATATCTAAAACAACACTACCCACCGAAAAAAAATTATGTACAACATACTTCACTACGTAACCGTACATCCAAAACTATGTAATCCATCCAGTTCAAAAAAATTACCTCACAGGTCGGTAACCGGACGGGTCGCGCTTCGCTAGCTTCTCTCCTCCCCTCTACTTCTTTCCCTTCCCTCCTTCTCTTTTTTTTGAATACAAATGAGTCATATGCCGAATTTTAGAATTTCATAGAGCTCTTATAGGGGAGAGAGTCTCTATCGCCAGTTGATCTGGCGACATCGCCAGTTGATCTGGGACAGGGAGGCAACAGAGTTCCTGACGAACTGGCGATAGGAATCTAATTTTGTAATTTTTTAGTTCGTCTATTTTTTTGTAATTTTATTTTAAAATAATATTATTTGAAAAAAAAAATCACTAGCAAGAGAAGAGCATGAATTGAATCTCATCGTCGTTGTCCACCGGCAGTCGCCGTCAGCCAAAATCAGTGTGTTAACGCCGCAAGTGTACCCTACGAGTTGGGACTTGGGAGCCCGTGGCTCCGGTTCAATAGCATGGATGAGATAGATGTAAGAGGAAGCATATCCACGGAACATGTGCCTAACATTTGGTGAAACAGATATCTGCGGCGAACCTGCCAGGGAATCTGTCTTTTCAACTCACGGGCATAGGATACGCAAAAAGATATATCTGCGGCGTGTGATGCTTCATTCAAGAAGTAGATCGGTGTAGGAGGCTAGGAGCTGCCAGCCTTTCGAATCGTTGGATACAAATGCGACGCACCACATGCAACTAGGAACATTAGGGTTGCAAACCAAGTAGTGCTTTTGATTTAGCCTTGCCTCTATTTAACAAATAAAATTGGGTAGCTCTTTTTCTATTTTATAAGCTTAGTTCGGCACTGCGCCGCTTTATAATCTACAATATTGTTTTACTATTTTCTGGAAGCTTCTTTTTTTTTCTCTCCAAGAACAAGGATTTTACGTCACATCAATAGCATATAAGGAGCCTTAGTAAAGCACTAGTGTGTTATATGTATACATATTTAAAAAATTTTCTTCGATTTGAAGGAGAGAGGGCATTATGGCAGCAGACAGTGACCGGCGGGATTGGCGGCCATGGATGGGATGGGAGGTGAAGATGGGAAGAAGACAAGGACAATATTGTCCAATACATGTATAATATGTAGAGGAGTGGTATTTTTCTGAGTACGGTGAGTATACAGTGGTATATTGTCCAATACTTGTAATGGCATTTTTCAAAAGTAGAAACTTTGTAGTTGCGTATATCAAAATTCCCCCCCTTATATTTCTTTTGTCTTAGGATTCATGTATTCTTTTCTTCGACAGATAAGATACAACGAGCCTTTCACCAATGTCAGGCTTAATAACACAGAACGCGACACACAAATTAGTCAATAGTTAATACTACAAGCCTCACACATTATTCGATCTCGCCATTGGCGATAGAATTATGCTTTTGCCACCACCATCTGGCCATGGACTTCCTCAAAAGTATACCAGCATCCTACCAACTCGTACAGACAGAGGCATGCAAATATGCAATCGTAAGAACGAATCCGAATCGATCAATCAGTTCTTGACGCCGAGCGGCATGGACATGCCGTCCTGCACGGCGACGGGCAGCGACCCGAGCTTACAGTCGAGCGGAGGCAGCGTGGCCTCCTCGACGAGGACCCTCCCGACGAGCCGCAGCAGCGTTTCCTCCATCTCCTTGCCGTCGCTCCACGGGTGCACCTCCGCCTGGAGCAGCGCCGGGTTGTCGCAGATGAGGTCCCACACGGGAACCCCTTGCGCGGCATCATGAAGTCCTCCTCCCGAGCCGCAGTGACGGGCAGTAGTCGCCGCGACCGTCGCCGAGGTAGATGAACCGCTTCTTGCCTTCGGTCACGGCGGAGGAGCGGATGCGGTCGAGCACCTGGCCCTTGCACATGTTGGGCGGGCAGATGCCCGCGAGGCCGCACCCGTGGGAGTTCGCGTGGAAGTCGTGGTATGGCGCGATCCGGAGGCGGCCGTTGTCGTCAACGCGGCTCGGGTTGGTGTTGACCTCGGAGAAGCAGCCGCGGAGGCCGTGGTGGTCGAGGACGGTCTCGATGAAGAACTGGTTGGCGTCGCTGAGGATCCTCAGGTCGCAACCGAGGCTGCACGCGGCCCTGATTGCTGCGACGACGTGCGGGTCGAGCGGCGCCGCCTTGAGCACCTCGGCGACGTCGCGGAGCGTCTTGCCCTGCGAGTGCAGCTCCCCCATCATAGTGTCCATGAGGGTGTTCCAGGGCATGGTGGGGAGGAGGCGGTCGAACAGCTCGGTGGCGCCGAGGTGGTCGACGACCCAGTTGTCGCTGTCGACGTCGATGATGGTCTTGTCGAAGTCGAACACCACCACGATCCCTGCCATCTCAACAGCTAGGTAATGCGACGCTGCTGCTGCTGCTGCTAATACTATTGTTTGTGGTGTGTCCCCCTACAAGGAAGGGTTTAGCTCCTGAATTGTTCACGAGCCATGGGTGTTGCTGGGCGCCGGCTTATATACGCCCCGGGAGGCGGGAAGATGCCGGGGGAATATTACGAGATACCTTAGAATACAGGTAGGTCTCGGACTCTTGGAGAATTTTAGGCGCATTTCCTGAGGCCGCACGAGGAATCAGATTCGGTTGCCGTTTCGGTGTGATACCGTTGCGTTGCGCTTGCGTTTCACCGCGTGGTGCGCGTGAAAATTGCCTCAGCGCGCGCGCGGCGCGGGGACAAAGACGCGAGGTGGCTTCTGGAGCGGTCGTGTGGCGTGCGGACTGCCGAGAAGGAAGGATCCGTAGAGGCTCTGCATATTGGCGAGGGAATATCCTTTCTCGTGCCGTAGTGGAGTCGCTTTCGCCGCATCTGCTGGCCGGCTGCAGGCTGCAGCTGGATTTTGTTCGTCCGCAGGACCGTAACAAACGCCGTTCATTTAGTAATTCACAATCGGATCACAGTTAATTGCTCTTTACTTCTGCTTGCTGTTACGTTGCGATTGCGTTTCTCGCGTGGAAAAGTAGATGTCAATTATACCGTAGATTAGAAATTGCAAGTCCATTTCAGTCTACCGCGAGCTGACTTGAAGTTGCCGGCCAAACCGATCGGGGGATGCATAAACAGTACTAGTAAAACAGTGCTTGTATGCATAGTGCATTCTCGTATGAACAGTACTAAAAAAATCGGTCGGCGCACGACCTAGAGCCGTGCTCCGCCGACTTGCTGTCGGCCTCCATCGGCCGGCGCCACCCCGCATGGGTCCTCCCCGACCAGCAGCCGCAGTCATCGTCGATCGGCACCGCCCGCAAAACATCACAGAAAGAAAGAAAAAAGGAGAGAGAGGTCAGCCACGCCGGCCAACCATGCCGCATCTTGTGGCGGCGCTGCGCTGTCGACCCAAAGCCACCCCACACCGCCGCGCCCGCGCCGCGTATGCCATGACCGCCGGGCTCCGGCCGCAAGCGGTGCCATCGGCGAGAGCACCGCCACGCTTTTCACGCCGCCGTCGTGCCGTCGCCGCGACGCGCCGCGGCCCGTCGCCGCGCGCACACCTCCGGCCATGCACTTGTGCCGCCGCCTCGCGCCCACACCGGACGCTTGCGTGGAGCCACCGCTGAACAAGCGAAATGGGCAGGGGGGAAACCCTACCCCTCCCCTGCCTGTTTTAAATGGCCGAAATGGGTCCAAGTGGGCCGGAAGCGAGCGGTCCAAACCGACAAATCCCGGGAAAATGAAAAAAAGGGAGAAAATTAGAAAATGTCAAAAATTACAAAAAAAAAAGGTCATCAGAATTCTGAAAATTACGATATTCTTTTGGGAATAACAAAATTTTGCGAAAACCCCATCGAAAATTTTGAAAACTGTGCGTAAAATTTTCTCAGAACAGAAAATTAGCGGTTTAGCCCCTGCAAATTGCAGAATTCGCCAAAAATTCATTTTCTAGCCAAAAAAAAAGGCATCGAGAATATAAATTTTGAATCGTTTTTTTTTGCATTTGAGGCATGTTTAACTTTGTTATTATTATTTCTATGCAATTTATGTATTGTATTTATTTTATTTTTTTGATTATTTGTGATTATTTATATTCCTTTTAATCACATAAAAATAGCAGTTAATCTTGAAAAATACGGGAATATTATGATAATTTTTGTAACTATTTTATGCAAATTACCAGTAGTAATCTTATGCACCTTTTGCATGAATATGTAGATGACTGACATTACGAACCAGGAGTTCGAGGAGTTGGCCCAGTATGGCCACAATTAACTGACTTGGCCATTAGATGTCGAAATTGTTCTTAGAGCCAAGAAACTCCATACTGTTATTGGACTTGGCACCTTGAAGGATGCCGCTCCAACAGCCGAGGAGAATGATCAAGCACTTCATTTCCTCAGACACTATCTCTGCCTAACGCTAAAGAATAAGTATATGACGTAAAAGAACACACTAGCTTTATGCACTATACTGAAGAAGCGGTTCGAGAAGTTGAAGTACACCATCCTTCCTCGGGCATCGCAGATTGGGCCGACTATGTTTCTTGACTACAAGACCGTGGGGTGTACAACTCGCATTACATGCAGAATCATGCAGTCTTCAACTCTGAGGTAAGGTAACCACATATGAGTAGAAGATCGAGAAAACCCTCTCTACCTTTCACCTAAATGCGGTGCAATCCGCACGCAACTATCGTCAGGACGGGTATAAGGAGTATGCCGAACTAATTGACATCATGCAAGTTGCGGAAGCTCAAGATGAAGTTATAAAAAATAACTATACCTCATAGCCGCCTAGTAGCAAAGTTAGCCATGAAGTCAACACAAGTAGCTACAAGGTGAGGAAGCCTCACTCAAAAGAAAGAAACAAGAAAGGTAAGGTCATGGGTCACAAAACCAAATAGAATGCTCAAACCAAGAAGGGCGAGCAAAAGAAGCGCGTCGAGAAGCCCTATGGTCAGCAGGACCAAAGTTGCTACAAATGTGGCACTTGGGGACATTGGTCACGTGTTTGCTGTGAGCTGCAACACGTGATTTATGCTTTCAAGGCTAATAAGAAGGGCAAAGGACAGCATGAGTCACACCTCATCATTGCAGGCATAGAGGATCCACAGTCATGAGTTGCACCCATGGATGTGGACAACTCAGTAGCAGCCCCCATCACACCTTATTTGGACATCACAACGGTAGCAGCTGTAGTTGCCGAACAAGAGAAGTTAGACATGGAGTAGATTCAGGTATAAGTTTCTTCATACTTCGCTGATTTGATCTAGTGCACACATTGCACTTAGATTTTATAGTCATTTGCAGCTTACGGTTATGATAGAACCTTGAATTTTGAATAATGGTTATAAGATCTAGGAGAGCCAAGTAATAAATTCTTGTGATGAGTCTTGTAAGACTTTTTTCCCGTATTAATAATAGCAAGTTATATTATGTATATTTTACTTATGTGTGGATTACTTCCTACCTATATTAATAATAGCAAGTTATATTATGTTTTGAAGTATTTTACTTATGTGTGTGGATTACTTCCTACCCTATATTAATAAATACTTTATATATCAAAATGATATTAATAAATACTTTATATATCAAAATATGTGTGACGCCCTATCAATTAGGACTCTCTTAAGTTTTAAAGATATTCGCGCTAACGGTCTCCACGTAGAGACTGAAGAAGAGTATGGTAAGAAATACCTGCTCATTACAAAGCACAAAGAAAATAGAAAAAGGGTATTAGAAAGACTTCCTTCATATGAATCTGGACTATACTACACTCACATTAAGGCACCTACAGCCTATATTGTCCTGAAAATAACTTTTTGAAGCTCAACTGCATTCTCTGGTATGATAGATTAGGTCACCCGGTCTTAGAATGATGAGAAATATAATTACTAATTCTCAGAGGCATAATGTCAATGTAAATAATTTCCCGAATCAAGAAGATTTTATGTGCCCCGCATGTACCACCGGGAAACTGATTACTAGACCCTCTACTCTGAAAGTAAAGGATGAAATTCCTGCATTCCTGGACCATATCTAGGGAGCCATTTATGGTCCTATAAAGCCCATGTCAGGGTCATTTAGGTACTTTATGGTGCTCATCGATGCTTCCTCTAAATGGTCGCATGTATGCTTATTGTCTACAAGAAATCATACTTTTGCAAAGCTGATCTCGCAGGTAATTGAAATTAAGAATAATTTCCCTAATCATCAAGTGAAGTCCATCAGAATGGACAACGCTGGGGAATTTACTTCAAAGATATTTGATGATTATTGTATGGCAATGTGAATTACCATTGAGCATTATGTACCACATGTCCACACCCAGAATAGATTAGCAGATGCATTAATTAAAAGAATTAAATTTATTGCCCGACCGCTCTTGCAGAATTGTAATTTACCAACTACATGTTGGGGACATGCAGTCCTATACACAGCAACTCTCATCAATTTTCACCTGCAGCATATAACATCCATTCACGTATGCAACTAACGCAAGGGTCAGCACCAAAAATCTCTCATCTACGAAGGTTTAGTTGCAAGGTTTATGTACCTATACCACCACCGTAGCGAACTGCAATGGGCCCTCTCTGAAAGTCTGGGGTATATGTTGGTTATGAGACAATATCCATAATCAGGTATCTAAACCCCATGACTGGAGATTTACATACAGCCCGCTTCGCTGACAACCCGCTTGACAAAGCATATTTGATGAGGATAGTTTCCTGTTATTTTGGAGGAGGAAATCAACCCCTTGATGAAAAATATCAGGAAATAACATGGCAAGCCACGATAATCTATGCACATGACCCGCGCACAAGTGAAGAAAATAGAGAAGTCCATAAGATAATTGATTTGAAGCATTAGCGAATCAACTGCTTGACCACTTTAGTGATTCGAAGTGCGTGACCAAGTCGTATGTGCATGCACGCAATGCGCCGGAGAGTGTTGAAATACTAATTTTTTTTTGAAGATATCCCTAATCTCGTCCAGAGGCCTCAGAATAAAAGGATGAGAACTCCGGCCTCTCGAATCCCAAGTAACCGGGGACGCCTGACGAAAATGGATAAGAAGGAGTTGATACAGTCGATCACTAAATTTCCCCACAACTAGAAGGAGAGCTAGTTGAAACCTGGCACCAGTATGAGACCTTCAGTAAAAGGCATACCGGATTTAAATATTCCCACAGAGGGAGACATCAACATGGATGTGTGCGCACACATTGGAGTTGAAAAACTAAAGGGACTTGCCCCCACAATTGAAAGCAGCGGTGAGGAAGTAGAAACATTAGAAGTATCATCCCATGAAGAAATAGCTATAAATTATGTGACCACGGAAGAATCTATGAATAGAACAACAACAAATGTTGACATTTCTTTTGCAAAGAAAATTACAACAATCATTATATAAGAAAATATTAGATCGGAAAGATTGTAAGACGGCAATAGAAGCAGAATTATTATCTTTGAATAAAAGAGAGATATTTGGGCATGTAAGCCGCACGCCTCCCCATATACACCTAGTAGGGCATAAGTGAGTTTTTGTTCGAAAGAGAAATGAAAAAAATAAAGTTGTAAGACATAAAACAAGGCTCGCTGCACTAGGTTTCACTCACCGACTAGGAGTCGATTACGAAGAAACTTATTCCCGGGTCATGGGCGAAACTACCTTTAGATATTTAATCTCAATGGCAGTACACTTGAATTTAGAAATGAAATTGATGGATGTGTTAAATGCATACATTTATGGGAATTTGGATTTGAACAATTATATGAAGGTACCTGAAGGTATCCGTTGTAACACCCCAGCCCAATATGGGCCTAGAATGCTACAAAAATAACAAGATAACAATTTAAATTCTAAGTCTTTTCACTAAATTTCGACAGAACCTCTTTTGTACGGTTATGCATACAAAGGGTTCTAACAAAATTCAATAACATAATTAAATAATTTAAACATCCAATTTAATTCATAATTGCAAATAATTACCATGATACGCTAATCAATTATATTACAAAATAACAGATGTATGGAGAACTATCCAATACAAATCATCTTAATAGTTTGCTCAGTTGTTTATTCATAGTCCAAAATTATTCATTCATGAAAGGTTCGTGGTAGTGTGCAATAGATCATATCACTAGCCCCTCCCATGCATGACGTCCGTGTAAAAGGTACCTAAAAAACATAAACAAACAACAAGTGGGAATCCACGACTCAGCAAAGTACAAATAAGACAGTAATCCAATATACAACTTTGACACAAATCAATCAATCACAATACCACATACCAAATCAGTTCATATGCTCATGCAGTGCAAATGCCACAGATGCACCTTTTCTTTTCTCTTTGCATTTACCGGTAATGCGGAGTATGCATCCGTCGATGCATACCCATGCCTATGCCTTCTACCACAAGGACCATAAGCCCACAATCCACGAATGTGGGGACCTGAATCCCGTCTAAAACATGACGGGGACCTCAAAATCAATACTTGGCCAACCCGTGGTCATGTATCAAGGATAACAATATGATGCATATGAGTCTTTTCAATTATCCAACATAAAATGTAACAATCAGCAGCGACATTCATGAGTCAAGAACATAATTACAATACAAGTACCCAAGCATTCACTACAATATTTCTACTGGCTAATTGCACTTGCCTCAACCGTGTGAAGCCTGATGACACGAAGAGGGCGCTGCCCCCGAAATCAAACCACTACCTGAACATTTTGAGAAAAACTTACTAAGAGAATATTTCTGGACAATACATTGCTTGAAACAAATATACGGCAAACTACACTCTCTAACGCAGCCCAAACACCAACTCTCATGAACAACGATACTATGGAAAGTTTACTAAATTTTTCACATTAAACTAGTTGACAAGATTTCCATATTCTGTCATTAACTATCTCTACTTAACAGATTAGTAAAACTGCCAAAACTTAGCAGATATTCTGGACAGCAGAACTAAAATATTAATAAATTTCAGTACGAACATCCACAAAATATGGTCTTTAGCTCTCTGGAAATATTATAAAAATACCTAAAACCTTTGTTTTGGTGTGATCCTCTAAATAATTCATTAGCTAATTACTAATAACCAGTTACTACAACCTGTCAGAATCCCGACAGAACCTCAAGCAGCAACGTTGTAAAATAGATAACTTGAGATCCCCACCTCCAAATGACGTGATCCAGGACTCTACGGAAAGCTAACGACGATACCCACAAATCTATAGGAGATGGTCTAGTCAAATTTTGCCGTTAACTACCCTAAAACAGCATAGAACTACAGACTGCCAGAAATCAATCTAATACCCAATATCGCCAAATCACAAAACTAAAATACTACATGAACGAGATTTGAGCATTACCCTTGAAGAGCGTGTTTCAAGTTTCCTGACCAACCCCGAGATCCCTCTCCCTTCTCCCTTTACTTCTCCCTCCCTCCCCTTCCTTTCTTCCTTGGCTGGAAGCAACACGAGAGGTTCTTCTCCTATCTTCCTCTTGACCAGCAGCGAGGAGGGTCTCCAATGGAGGGAGAACGCAGTAGAGAGGTGGTGGACAGAGGGGGAGGCGCAGCGGGGAGAGAGGTGTGGCGGCCAGGGGGAGGGAGGCGCCCTAGGGTCCCCCCTTATATGGTCGGTTGCCCCTTCCCCTTTGGGCCAATTGTTGTGGGCCGAGAGCCCACAGTTCAGGTTGTCTGCAATACGCAAAAACCCCACTCTGAAACTTCTGTTAAATCCATTTTCTAATTGGCTTTCCTCCCTGAACTCTTTTCTTCTTACTTAAATAATTTCTGGGGTATTACATTATACCCCCTTAAACGGAATTCAACCCCGAATTCTAATCACGCTTAACGCCCAAGAACAAACATAGCTAAAATTTACCAATCATTATCACGTACCTGCTGTGAACAAATTCGGATACTACTCACGCATGCGAGACTCCAATTCCCATGTTGATTCTCGCTCATTTTGATGCGACCATGGGACCTCGACGGATACCAACATGTTTTGTCTCAATGCTCGTTCCGGCCTCTCCAGTATACATACCGGACGAGACTCGGATGTGAGGTCTTCTCGCTGATCAACGGCTCTAACGGAATCTCAAAACTCTGGATCTCCTAGGTACTCATTCCGCACAAGGACATACCAGATGTTGCGTACTCCACGCATGGACTCGAGACGGTCCTAGCGATACGCTTTCTTCCAAAATCCCCGCAACTTCCAGAAAAGAACCAGCGTACCTTAGACCAACCTTCTCTTTGGTACCACACCACACGTACTGCACATAACACACGGAACTCTTGTTTCATATCCCAATCAATCACTTCACCTATAAGGATTATCTCCTTTAACAATGGTCGCATAAATAACTCGCATTAAACCAACCCTCTTACAAACAAAGCCTAACTGACAAACGAAGGATTCCATCGCAACCACTCATTACCATATTCCCTCCAAAAGAGTCAAATCCAAAATCGAAGACTCGACATGAAAACTTTTTCCATTTTTCAAGTAGGCAGTCTAGAAATAAATACCACATAAGCCAAAAGCGAAATCACTCGATAACCAAATTAACTATTTTCTTTCTTTTTTTCTTAACTGGAAAGAACCAAACGTACCAACAAGAACCAACACAATGTATAATTGACATCCGTCATAAACACATAGTTCAAATAAGAACTAAGAGAAAATCTCACTACCCAAGATCACACTCTTTTTCATAATCTTTCTTTTAAGAATTTAACTTTCTCTTAAACCATAGGATCTCAAATCATCGCATAACACACTAACTCATTTCTCTTAAATTGACAACCTCAAAGCTATGTTCAACCGAACACAAGATCCACACTTATGCGGCGAGACTCTTCCAATCCACAATATCACACTCTAACCAACTTCTCTACCAAATGAATTACTTTGACAAATAATTCTCAACGCAACTCAGTACAGGTTTCACCCACAATCACATCCCTCAATCCGTTAAGGATAATCAATTCAAAATTCACATCACCCACTCTCATTTACTACACCCAAAGGATACTATCAATGATCATCCCACTATTCGAAATTCGCTCTTATTCTACTACTTTTGCACATAATCATTTGCAACCAAGGTTCTAGCATAAAAATGCAAAGCCCAAATTCAACCTCCAAGACTCCTACAACAAACTTCTCGTACAAAAGATCGAGAAATCCTCGGATTCATTCACTAAAATTCCCACATTCCAAACATACTCAATCATTATTATCCACATGTAAATATTTTCTCGACCAAATTATTTTTTACAAGAATTCTATCTCCCAGAAGGTTATTCACTAAAGCCAGGGCATACCTATCAGACCCGCATACAGCCAATTCGCAAACAGGTTATGTATTCCTATGTGGTGGAACTGCAATTTCATGGAAATCGTCTAAGCAAAGTCATGTATCTACTTCGACGAAACACTCGGAAATCATAGCACTGTACGAGGCCTCACAAGAATATTTTTGGCTTTGGCGGATGATTCATCACATCCAGTAGTCATGTGGATTGAATACTACGCAAACCTCCACTATTATGTATGAAGATAATGCAGTTTATGTTACACAAGTGCAGATAGGTTATGTGAATAGCCCTCTCACTAAGCATATCAACCCCAAGCTCTTGTATGCTCATGAATTGCAAAAGATAGACGAAATTAAAGTATTACATACTAAGTTATGTGAAAAACTTACAGATTTATTTACTAAGTCACTTCCAACGTCTAGCTTTGAAAGATGCATACGTGGAATTGGAATGATGAAACTTAGAGAAGTGCATAATTCAGGAGGAGAATCTTCACGAACTCTTTATTAAAACTTAATAACGAAGATCGAGTACCCAAAGAATAAATTCTAGAGATTAAATAAAATTGGGTGGATTGTACACTTTTTTCCTTGACGAGTTTTTCTGAAGTTTCTCGGCTAAGGTTTTTAATGAGGCAATTCGTGCAACACAGCAGAATGTGTATGATGTACTCTTTCTCCAAAAAAAATTCCACAGGATTTTTATGGAGTTTTGATGAGACACGAACATGATAGATGAGTGCCTAAGGGGGAGTGTTAAGAAACTGAGCCCAGGCTGGAAGTCCTGGCCCAAGGTGGGCTTCTCATCCATCTAGTAGCTTATATAAAGGAGGGGGGACCCCAACCATTGTACGACAGTTTCTAGAAGGGTAATAAAGAGAAGTCAAAAGTCCCCTCATATCTCTGTGCTCAATATATTATTTTGTTCATGTATTCTTGCATCGTTCGTACGATTTTGAGTTTGTCTATGAGGTAATCGCTCGGATTGGACTCGCCAGCACGGTTTCTCAACAGAAATAGCCTTCGCGCGCGCGACACGAGACAAGACATGAGGTGTCTTCTAGCGTGGTCGTGTGGCATATTGTCGTGGGAATATCCTTTCTCGTGTCGCTTTCATTGCATCTGCTGGCCGGCTGCAGGCTGCAGATGGTTTTGTTCATCCGCAGGACCGTAATAGACGCTTTTGATTTAGTAATTCACAATCAGATCATAGTTTATTGCAGTTAATTGCTCTTTACTTCTGCTTGCAGTTACGTGTGTTTTGAACAGAGAGATGTTTCTTCGATCCAAACACGCTAATACAAATTGTTTTTGTCGATGATCTCGTATCGATCTTACGAATGAATATTTGAGGGTTTCCTAAAATTAGAACCACGTAGAGAAAGACACATGAATTTAGACAGGTTTAGACCTTCTCTGGGGAGAATAACAACCATACTCCTGTATTGTTGTATTAACTATGCTTACAAGCTGGGAAGAATTAGTGGAACAAAAGATGCAATGACTTCTCTCTCTTATCTCCAATTGCCTCCTGATCTCCTCTGTTCACTGACGTTCAACCGTTATATAGCGCATGATGGGGCAACTGTTACTCCAGACCAAGAGGCGCCTTAACGCTTGACGAAATGTGCACGTTGATGGAGGTTACTATCAAGGATATAACACCTCATGTCGTCTGGCAATTATCGTCAGTGACAGAGGCGTAATGCATGCATACTGCTCTGTGTCTTAAAGACAACGTGTAAGATTCCCTAGTCAATTGGGCACACATATCTGTAGACTTTGTTAACTATAGGGTAGTCGTCATCGGCCTGGTCGTAGAGAGACTTACGACCAGTCGTAGGCCTTTGATCATGTCGTACCCAGTTTATAAAATTATATTAGTTTATATCAACATGCATTGCTAGTTTTATAATAATTAGTTTCGGGAATAGTTAAATGCCTAATTGCCATTAAGACTCCTTGGTTAATTGTGAATGACATGTTGATATATACCCTTAGACACAATAGGTTGGGTAAGCTTAGTTGGTCATTATTGTAATACCAACATAGGTGGGTATTATGCTTAGTCATGCTTTAGTTATGCGATGGTCTCTCGATCGCATAATTCAATGATGATAAATTTGACTAAACGAACTATGGAATTATGGCGCGACCACTGTTTATAAAAGTTGTTGTGCTATGGCAAGGGTTATCATTTGATCAGGTTGAACCAAAAATGATTTTATACTCGGGAGAGTGATTGTGCAATAAAGGGGATGATTTTGGGATGTGGTTGTCTCGCCTGAGTTGTCTCTAAGGACTTAACTTTGTGCGCCACTGATCTGTGCCATACTGTACAACCACAAGTCTATTTATGGAGTGGATCTGGTCAACTAATTAACAATATTTTGATTTGATTCTGTTTGGGTTGATAAACGGTGCAAGAAGGGGCCAGATCGAGGCGAATCCTTAGCAAGCAGAACCGAGTCAAAATGGAGCTTTGTAAAGGCCATGTGATAGTCTCTTCTTGATTCACATGTCTAATAAAATGTGTGTACATATCAAGATGGTTATCTCTTGTGGGTCAAGCTGTACAACCTCTGCAGAGTGTTAAAAACTATTTGTTGGACCGAAAAGGCGACTAGAGTGGTGGTGAATAGGAGCACGCTCACTTTTTCACAAATAATTGATTCAATAATATTTCACACTAGTAGCTATGGAAGCTATGAAGATCAGTATATCAGTACAGCGAAATACTAATATTGAATCCAATTTAAACCCCTAAGCAATACGACAAAAACAACAAAGATTGAAACAATTCAATGCACTAGCAATCTGACCTCTGGCCTTGGGCGGTCTGACCGATTCCCTAGCGGTCTGACCTCTGGCCTTGGGCGGTCTGACTGATTCCCTGGCGGTCTGACCTCTGGTCTTGTGCGGTCTGACCGATTTCCTCCAGAACAGAAGAACAGTCCCGATGACGAAGATGAAAATAGATGAAACTTTTGATCTACTAATCCAAACTTGATGAAACTTGGAACACACCTTCTCTATGATATTAGGAAGCTATTCTAATCAAAGATTGTGATAATTCTTGGAAGAATAGCGATCCTTTTCGATTAGATTGAAGAGAGTTTTAAAATCGGGACAAAATGAAAACTAGGTCAAAGCTCTTGCTCGTGGGTAATTGATGATCAATATGATCCTAGATAGATTTTCACACGTCACAGCAAGCTAGATCACATGAAGAAACCAAGCAAAAACTCACAGATCAAAGAAAGACCTAAAATCATCAAATAGAGAGAAAGAACGCAATGAGACAAAATATTGATCAAACTTTCCTTTGATTGATTGATATGATCAGGGCTTACAGCCACTCTATCAATGGAGAACAATGATCAATCCAAGAGCACAAAAATCACATCAAACATCAAGAACCCTAGCATACACAAAAGCTCTCCCTAAGAAAATTCGGGTTTACAAGAATTGCAAAAGAGGTGAGGAGATGGTGCAGCCACCACCCTCTCCTATTTATAGTGGAGGCTTAGACCTTCTAGATGTTTGATTCTATTGGGCTCCCGTTAAGGCCCAAAACAAACGGGACACATACACACATATTTTAAAGCGCCGTCTTTATCTCCTCTTAACCTAACTAGCTACACCTAGTGCCATCTTGCGCCTCGGATTAGCTAATAGGTCACCCTTGTCCATCTTGCACCACGCTTGAGTACATTGACCTCACCCGGCATCGTCAATCGTTCTGGACCTCAGCTCTCCAAGCCTTGTCCCGATCATCCTCGACGTTGACCATCATTGACTACCAAGCAACCTGCACAACAATAGACAAATAAACTGAATTTGAGAACAAGTTCTTCACAACTTGACCCATGTTAGTCAAAACGTGCGTCATGCACTATATATACCCTGAAACTCATGACTTTGACCTAACACACGAATATCGCCGGCTCGAAGATCGACGATCAGCTCGAAAACGGTCGACCGCCCCTAGGGCGGTCGATCACTACTGGCGGTCGACCGCCACCTATAGGCCGGTCGGACCGCTTAGCCGACTTAGCCGTTTTCCTCTCCGAAAAACCGAAACCTACTAGAATTTTCAAACCAATAGAACTTTTGACTGGAGACTCCAAAAATTATGAGACCAAGTGCAATAGAATCCCCTCTCTTACCTACACTCTATTTTTGGCCCGACTCAAAATAACACTTTTTAAGTTCACCGGTCCGACCACCGCCTATGGTCGGTCGGACCGATTTGGTACCGGTCTGACCGCCACGCTATGATCGGTCAGACCGTTCTTGTCGGCCTCGATACTGAAACTTGTCGAAAATACATGAAACGACAAACCGTAAACACCATTGCCAATTGTCACATCATCCTAAGATCTGGAACATATCCCCATGATATCCACAATCTCCCCCTTGATGAACACATTGGCAATAATCCAGAATATGTAATTTGGAGGTTTGAAAAGTAAAATACTTTCGTTTTCGCACAAAGGCACAACTTGGTCCATAAGCAAGAGAAAGCAATGGAAATGACCAAGCTCGCATCAGAATAGTATAGGCAAGTGAGATAAGGCAAAAAAGCATAAAAACTTTTATTTCCAGAAAAGAGTAAAAAAATCTCACTTAAGGTCCATATGAAAGAACAATTGTTCAATTGACCTATGATCATTGTGAGGATTAAAAAATGCAATTCAAGTTCAGAAGAATCAATAAGGCAATAAGAATGCAATTCAAAGACCCCCCCTCACTATGATCCTCAAATTTTACAAACTTTCAAATTTTCAATTTCTCCCAACATTGAAATACCCATCTTCTCCAAAAAAATCTTCTCTCCCCTATGTACAGCATTAACACATTTTAACACATCTTCTCCCACTTTGACAACGGAGTCATCAAGGAATCACGCCTTCCTCTCATCCAGAGATAACAAATGCAGAATGAAGAAAGAAGCATAAGGAGTATGCATGAAGTGCAATGGAGTGGCTTCATTTTTGTATTTTTAAGTTTTTGATTACAAGAAGCTTTGGAGATTATCCAAAAGAGCAAGCTGGCATTTCTAATATTGCACAAACACCAAATCAAGCCTGACAGCGCTAGCAAGATCATGATAAGACATATATATCAAAGCTAAGCACGAAGGTTCAAAAGTAAAGCAATAGATTTGATCAATTTTAAGCAAAGCTTCAAATTCAGTCAGTTCATCAACAGGGATCCTAAAGTGAAACTGGCCATGTCAAAATGTCAGAGTGAGGTCAAAAATCTAACAAAGACAACATTAATAGTCAATCAGGTCCTGTATTGAATTATTTTGCTCAGGTTTCTCAAAAGCTCATTTGTCAATAGTTTTCTCATTTGCACTGAATATTGAAGTTGACTAATGATCTAACTTAGTGACAAGATCCTGGACTAGGAGCCATCCATAAACTCATCCTAAGCTTCGACCAGAAGTTGATTAAAGGTATATCTTAGTGAAAAAGATCCTGGACTAGGAGCCATCCACAAACTCTTCCTAAGCTTCAACCAGGGCGACAAATCTTGAGGTTCATGTCATTTCTGAAAAGCAGTCCCCATGAGATCGTCTGAATCATCAAACTATCTCCAAGTTCATGTCTTTGACAAGCAGTCTCGTAAGAATAGTTTGGCATAATTTAAGCATAAGATAATCTTGATTTTTCATTATTTCATAAGAGCAGTTTTAGAATCTCAAGAACACAAGAAGTTCAAGTAATGGTCAATTTTCGATTCAGGAGCTAACAAAGCAATTCTGACAGGGCCGATGTCACAAAAGGAGCACTAATTGCACAACTAGCTAAAACATCCACAAATTACAATTTTTAGTTCGAGTTGTTTTAGAGTTCTGGCTCATACAGCAAAGACTTATCTGTATATGTGAAAACATGATAATTCTAGCAAGTCAAAGAACTAGACATAGCATTGAGCAAGAATTGAAATACTAAAGCTCCAAAGGGTAATAGGCAAAGCTTCATCAATTTTAAAATATAAGCAGAAAAACTTATATTACAATGCATCTTTTTGGATTTTTCATACCACTTGTTGTATTTTTTATATGAATGCAATATGATACAATGAGATGCAATAAAAAGCCTAAAAACCTAAAAATTTCAAAAAGATCAATAAGTTCAAAAAAAGAACAAGAAAAGATCAAAAGAACAAGGTAAGATCAGAAAAGATCGAATTCCCCCTCAAACCAACCCATAGGAATAAATTACCCCTAACTCGCTTCTCAAAGTGGCAAACCTAGTTGAGTCTAAAGGCTTGGTGAGGATATCAGCCAGTTGAGCCTCGGACTCTACAAAGTGTAGCACAATATCACCTTTCTCGACATGGTCTCTAAGGAAGTGATAGCGAATATCTATGTGCTTGGTTCTAGAGTGTTGCACATGGTTCTTAGCAATATTAATGGAAGAAATGTTATCATAGAAAAGAGGAACACAAGAAAAATTTAACCCATAATCCTTAAGAGTGGTTACCATCCATAAAATCGACTCAACAACTAGCAAAGAGCTACAAATTCAAATTTTCAAGAAGGATTGTGCAATGTAAGACTGCTTCCTAGAAGACCAAGATACAAGAGAAGTGCCTAGAAAGTGACAAGTACCTGAGGTACTTGTAACACCCTGGCTATTCGGAAGTCAAAATGTTACCTAAAGAATCTACATACAACCACAATGCGGAAGAATTTAATCTGAACTTCTATAATTAATCGAAGAGTTCAATGGTAATACTAGCATAACAGGAATAAAGAACGAATCCATCAGCATATAAACAGTGAGAACTTCAGAGAAGCCACTAACAGCAATTACCAGAACTAAATAACATGTAGTCTTAACCTTATTTATTACAGTTCCTCATTTGACAACTGAAAGACATAATCGAACTTAACAAGGAAGATGAATAATAGTGAATGGAGTGAAATGTGCTTGACTAATCCCTTCCTATAAGGCCATCATCAACGTTCACCTAAATGAATACAGAAAGCAAGAATGAGTCGAAACTCAGCAAGTACCATACAAGATAAATCAAGTATAGAGTGGACAAGCCAACTCAATTGAAGTATGAACAATTCTTGGAACACATACATGAATTAATGGAATGAATACATGAATGAATGGAATGAAAGGATGCATTGAAGGAATGAACTGCTACCCAGCTTATACCAGTATAGCGAGTGACACACCCGTCGGTGCTCACTTAAGCCCGTACTTAACAAAGTCCGGGGATCCAATCACCGTATGAAGAACGTTTCATACGGGTGTCCGAAATTGCCCACATTGGAGTGGTGGCCAACATTGCCACATTGGAGTGGTGGGTCTTATGTGCCCATACTAGAATTGATGGGTCTTACAATTTTTCACTTCCGTAGTCAACATGAAACAAATGCGTGAACGGAATGAACTTCATGCAATGAACTCTTATCACATCATAATGAAGAAATATACATGGCATACGAACATGAATACCAAGACTAACAATTCATCCACACACAATCATCACCATTCATTATGATAAGACAAGGTACTTGCCTTCCGTGCTGTGACGTGTTAGGAGGCAACGAAGGTGCCCCTCCACTCACCGCTTCACCGCCTACACAAATATTTATTCGAAATAAGGATAACAAGGTAAGACAAACTAAAAGTGTCCTACCATGACCCTCTAACTATCCAACACAATCAACGGGTTCAAACTGACAATCTAACTAATCAGCGATTACATGACCCTCTTTGGGCGTGTACAATAAAAATCAGAATTAAATATTTGTAACTCGGAATGACTTGAAACCAGTGCTCAATGAATCAAAACGAACCAGGCTATCTTTATCAACCTAGAATCATGGTGAAATTATCTTCAAAAATTGTTTTGGGTGGCCGACCTGAATCTGACTCTAACTAGATCAAAACCGAGAAACAAACCGACAGTCCCCAATTCTCATATAGACAGAACAACGCGCGGTTAACATTCCATAAATTTTGATTGCCAACTCTAACAATTGTGTTCTTTATCTACTTGGAAAGCTTACAGAATTCTCTACAACATTCATTTTGGGTAGACTTTCTGATTTGACCTCTAAATAATTCATAATGACCAGACAAGAAAACTGCCAAATCCCGTTAGCTCTCCTGAACAGTCGCACAAAAAAGGCCATATCTCCTAAACCGTAACTCCAAATCAGATGATCTCGGTGCCTAAAGAAAGCTAAGACCAAGGGCTACAACCTTCTAAGAGGTGAACAGATCAGAAAACGTACGGAACTTACCCAAATCTGAGTAAAAAATCTGGCGCAGGGGGAAGGAGAAAGTGGTGCACGGCAGGGAGGAGGGTGGCGGCTCCAAGTGGGGGAAAGGGGGAAGGGGGAAGTGGGAAGGGGGTTTAGGGTTTTTGGGGGAAGGTCACCCCCCTTTGGCCGCCCCCTCTTGGGCCACATGGGCTGTGACCCAATGCCCAGTTGTCGGAATTCATGAAACCCTTGAGATCACTGAAAATTGTAATCCCTGTTTAACTCTTTCTCCCGAATACTCTCCTATTCGCCCGAATAAATTTCGGGGTATTACAAGGGATCACTTCCCCGGGCTCCCAGTGCTCGGATCCGAAGGCGTTGACTGGAGAGCAACCCATCCCCATCCTCCTGGTGGCCGCATTCCTTCCCATAGCTAGTGGCGACGGGAGAACAACATCTTCTCCCTCATCTTCCTCGTTCCAAGATCTAACAAATGGGCCACATAAATTTTTTATTGTGCTTGAATCGACTCAAAACTAGAGTTCGGTTCCAGGATTAATTTTGTTGGAATCGATAACTCTATTGTATTGAGCCGGTTCCAACCATCTAAAATAGCTCTTTGAACCGGCTAAAATCCAACATTACAGGTGGTCTAAAAACGCATGACCGCCCGACCCTTCCTGTACTGCCCAATCAGCCTCGTCTCACTTACAGGCTAGGCTGGTGTGTGTGTGTGTGTGTGTGTGTGTGTGTGTGTGTAGGAAGTCTTTTTCCTACTCCCGGGAGTAGTTACTCCCTATTCCGTATCTCACAACGTAGGAAGTATTTTGTGCAACCGAGAGTATGTATGTGTAGTATACGAGTATATAATACCACCTAGGTGGTATTCACACCTTTTTAGGGGTGATATGTACAATTTTTTTTGATATACTCCTTTTTAGTGCGAATATGAATGTATTTACAAAATATGCTAAAAACTATGGACTCTCTTACAAATTTTTCGTGTGGTTCGCATTAGATTATCTTATAATTACTATATGAGTATAACCAAAGTGATAAATGAGTATGTTAAATTCTTTTAGGTAGTATATCAAAGGTAGGAGTAACTACACCCAGAAGTAGAGAGTATATATATATATATATATATATACACACACACACATGTAGAGCCTGAACCCGGCGATGCTCTAGCCTATATTGACCTATCACTTCTTAATATTAACAACATGGACACGTGAACTAATGGTGGCGGAGCCGAACTTAAAACCTGTGGGGTCTTTAAAAATGTGGAGTCTATTCCTCTAGAATATATTGTATTTTAGGTGTTTTGAAATTTTATGATATCTTGTGTGTGTAGTTTTTTTTGTACTGTAGACCCCACATGAGCCAGTGAACTGAGCAAATGAAATCCATTTAGCACCCAAATTATTCTTCCATCGATCCTATGATTGCGTTTGCCTGATTGCCTCTCATCTATCCCGCCATATCGCGATGTCCACATGCCATCTCCCAATTGGTTGTGCCGCTATCTTAAGGCCCCACTTTACATGTCAGCAAAGCATACACAGGTGGCATGCTAAGACATAAACGAGTTATCCAATCAGAGGATCGCAAGAAGAGATAGGCCCATCCACGCAACGGCCTAGCGGCGGGTAGTGCGCTCACCATTTCCCGCCACTATTTAAACTCCACTCGAGCTCCCTACTCCCCACCACAGCCTACACACCTCACAAGCTCGAGACAGAGAGTAACCAAATCTCCCCCGTTCTCTGCAATGGCAGCGTCCACCATGGCACTCTCCTCCCCGGTTCTCGCCGGTAAGCCGGCCAAGATGGCCTCCTCCAATGTGTTCGGCGAGGGCCGCATCACGATGCGCAAGACGGCCGCCAAGCCCAAGCCCGCTGCGTCCGGCAGCCCATGGTATGGCCCCGACCGCGTCCTCTACCTCGGCCCTCTGTCCGGCGAGCCGCCGTCCTACCTCACAGGCGAGTTCGCCGGGGACTACGGCTGGGACACCGCAGGGCTCTCAGCCGACCCCGAGACGTTCGCCAAAAACAGGGAGCTGGAGGTGATCCACTGCCGGTGGGCTATGCTCGGCGCGCTCGGGTGCGTGTTCCCGGAGCTCCTCGCCCGCAACGGCGTCAAGTTCGGCGAGGCCGTCTGGTTCAAGGCGGGCTCCCAGATCTTCAGCGAGGGCGGGCTGGACTACCTCGGCAACCCCAGCCTCATCCACGCGCAGAGCATCCTCGCCATCTGGGCCTGCCAGGTCGTGCTCATGGGCGCCGTCGAGGGGTACCGCATCGCCGGCGGCCCGCTCGGCGAGGTCGTCGACCCGCTCTACCCCGGCGGCAGCTTCGACCCCCTCGGCCTGGCCGACGACCCCGAGGCCTTCGCGGAGCTCAAGGTGAAGGAGGTCAAGAACGGCCGGCTCGCCATGTTCTCCATGTTCGGCTTCTTCGTCCAGGCCATCGTCACTGGCAAGGGGCCCCTCGAGAACCTGGCCGACCACCTCGCCGACCCCGTCAACAACAACGCCTGGGCGTACGCCACCAACTTCGTCCCCGGCAAGTGATCGATCGGTTGCGAGGTTTTGAGGCGATGCCCGTCGACGCTGTGCGACTTGGAATGCAGTGTGTTTGAGTATGGGACAGACAGGCTGTGGTGAAGCAAAGCGCTGCGCCGTGTTTTCTTCTGTCCCCTATATTTGTTCATTCAGATTGTTTCATGTAATATTATTTGATTGTTTGATGAAACAAGACTGATTTGTAAACTTGCATGCGATCGCTCTAAAGCATTCTGTTTGGAACGAATCATGCATTGCAGTGCTTGATGCAATGGAAGACGAATGAATTCGTTTTGGAAATTAATGACCTAAAAAGAAACAAAAATATAATGTTGAAGAGAAGGAAATATGAAGAGTGAGCTCAATATCCAAACATTGATCTGAGACAAACCCTATACCATGTCTTACTCCACCATATAATTGATTACACAAATCATTTGCGACAATGTTATTGTACAATGCAAGTGCTGGTATCCATTGGCCAGATTCACTTCTAGCTTGCTCTCCCACAAAAACTTACGGGTTGATGCAAATTTGACAGGGGGATAATAGGGTATAAATTATAATCACTCATCCCCATTCAACAGGAGGGTCCAAAACTAGTTATTTGCAACTAAAGCACCATGGGAAATCTCGATTTCCTGGTTATGTCCCTTCTCAGTTCTGTTGGGAATGGCAACACTAAGGATCATCATGTGTATACCGAAGGGACGATGAATGCCATCAAATAAATATAATTCTGCACCTGATGTTTAATTCGGAGCTGATGAAACCATGCGCTGCTTCTGGATGACATCAAGCTCGTGAAGGCGTCCGGAAATAGTCTATGTTTGAGCTGCTGCCCTTGCCTGAGCAACAACACTCTGATAAAGGTTTTCGTACTGTGAAGCTGGAGAATCCCAGCTGAAATCTATCTGCATGTCCTTCTGGACTAATTGTTTCCAGACCATAGGTTTTCTATTGTAGTAGCTGAATGCTCTTTCCAGTGAACTGCTTAGATCCTATTAAAATGGGCAACCCACGTGAGTTCTGTCCACAAATCACAAAATTCATTTGAAAGTACATATTGATATAAATTCAACTGCTCATCAGCCCTAGCAAATGTAAATCCATTCCGGAGCTCCACAGGTACTGTTTCGTCGTCGAAATAAAAAACGCTGATAGAAGTAATAAACAGCAGATATATGATATTATGCTATGTGGAGGCAATATTTGGAGGATTAATCAAATGTTCACCTGTCACTCAACCCACCGGATTTTCGAACAATTGGCACCGAACCATATCTCATGGCTATCATCTGGTTGATTAAAACTTGTCAGACTCGGGCATAAAAGGACAACTTACACACCAACTATCAAAATTGATTACTGAAAAGTGAGGCAAGTTTCATAGAAGAAAATGTTAATACAGCACAGGTATGTCACGATTATATGGATATTGGATAGAGAGCCCTTTAGTTCACGCCGTGGGAGAAGAGCTCACAAATGCCAAGTGAACCCAATTGAACCATGTGGGACACACGGGCGCGTCATCAGCCATGCTAGGCTTATTTGGCTACTAATTGGAAAGTTTGCAACTCATATGTTAAAGCTAAAGATAGGTCACCTGAGTAAGCCCACAAGGCTCAAACATTGATGGAATGATGAACATGTCAGATGCCGCACAAATACAATGAGACAAAGCTTCATCATATTTCAGAACTAGACGAATATTTTTATTTTCCTGGAAATGGTCCGCAGCACCCTCAAATTCCCTCTGAAATAAATGCACAGTGGATGAGTTCACAGTTGCAAGACCAGCCAATAACTACCACAAATAAAGGACATACACCAGACAATAGAATCAGCCCATTTCCATGGCAAATCAAGTATTCATGAGGTAAAAAGTGAGCTTGTGTTGTAAGTCATACAAAATAAACCGATACATACTCAGCGAGAAGTAGACAAACCTGAATATGTGGGACTGGACTTGAACCAAGGAGCACAAACTGTGATAGAATAATACTGAGACTAATACATAATCTAATATCGTTAACCCTAGCTCAATCGTTGAACACCACAAACAAAAACTAAGATGCGGAAGCTTGAGTATTACCCGAACTTGAAGAAGCCATAGGAGCGACAGATCAGTCGATGTAGAGGTCGTTATGCGTGTCTTTGCCGTCGGGTCGGCGCGATCCGAAAGTCGGGGCTTCGGCTTGAGTCACCGGGAGGTAGTAGTGAAGACGATCCAGTGGCCGTCGGTCGATCCAGTGGCCGTCGGTCCGGTCTCGCGATGTCGTAGTTTAGGTCTTCGTTCTCCTCGAAGACTTTCGGATCGGGTGTGTATAGGACGCTTCGAGTTTTGAGACTTAGCCAAAAACCCCGCCAGATCCCTTCTTTTATTTAGCGCTAGAGGAGACCGGGACCGAAACCAAATCAGTTGGAAACGCCCCCGATCAGGGCACGAGGTGGAGACGTGGTCTCCCTGAAATCTCGGGTTGTTAGCCGAGATCAATTCTAACATTCTCCCTTTGATCGTCAAAGCTAACATCATAAGTCCATCCTCAAATGAAAAAGTGTACCAAGGTAATGTGTCGCATGACCAATGAAGTGCCATACAACCTCGGTACCTATAGTATACTATCTCATTTTAAAATGGATATTCATAATACTTAATGGGAGTTGGTTTATTTTAAGGTCCTTTATCCGTAATCGAGGCTTTCCAATAAACCCATGCCGCAACATGATCACGAAATATATTGGGTGGTAAGCCTTTAGTAAGCGGATCCGCAAGTATTGACTTAGTACTAATATGCTTGATACTAATGGTTTGATCCTCGATTCTATCTTTCACAACATGATACTTAATGTCAATGTGTTTGGCAAAGACCACTTGACTTGTTGTTACTCGCATAAAAGATGCGGGTTCGTTATCGCAATATAAGGTGAGTGGTTTAGAAATGTCACAACCACTCTAAGGCCCTAATAAAATTCTTAAGCCATACAAAATTGCCCAAGAGCCTCATAACATGCCACAAACTCAGCTTGCATCGTTGAAGATGCCGTAAGGGTTTGTTTGGAGCTTTTCCACAAGATAGCTCCTCCAATGAGTGTGAAGATATAACTTTGGACGTGGATTTCTTAGTATCAACACATCCCGCAAAATCAATCAATAACCAACAACTTCAAGGTTATCAAGATGCTTATATGTGAGCATGAGATGCTTAGTAGCTTGCATATAACGCAAGACTTTCTTAACGGCTTTCCAAAGTGGTCCGGTCCTGGATTTGACTGATATCCGCCAAGCATTCCTTACAAAAGCTAAGTCGTATGTGTGCTTACTTGAGCATACATAATGCTTCCGATACCAAGCGTAAGGAACATCTTCATCCGATCGATTTCATATTGGTTCCTTGGACATTGAAATGTCCCAAACTTATCGCCCTTAACGATAGGAGCAGGTGAGCCAGAGCATTTATGCATATTGTATCTCTTTAGTACTCTGTCAATGTATGCCTTTTGAGATAAACTTAATACTCCTTTGGACATGTCCCGGTGAATTTCAATGCCAAGAACGTAAGAGGCATCACCGAGATCCTTCATATCAAAATTGGATGAGAGAAATCTCTTGGTCTCAAACAAAGATATCCTATCGCTGCCTAGCCAATAAGATATCATCCACATAAAGCACTAAGATGGTGAATTTACTCCCCTTGAACTTAACATATATGCAGTTATCAACTTCATTTTCCTTAAAACCAAAATTCCTTATAACTTTATCAAATTTGAGGTACCACTGCCTCGATGCTTGTTTTAAGCCATAAATAGATTTCTTAAGTCGACATCCCATGTGCTCCTTGCCTTCCACGACAAAACCTTCCGGTTGAGTCATGTAAACATTTTCTTGCAAATCGCCATTAAGGAATGCCGCCTTAACATCCATCCGATGTAGCTCTAAATCATAATGAGCTACAAGCGCCATAACGATTCTGAACAGATCCTTAGTTGAGACAGAGAAAAGTGTCATTATAATCAATCCCTCTCTTTGTGAGAAGCCTTTTGCTACGAGTCTTGCTTTGAACCTTCGATATTTCCCTTAGAGTCATGCTTAGTTTTGTAGACCCATTTACAGCCTACTGTTTTGACTCCGTCAGGAATTTCTACTAAGTCCCATACATCATTAGTGCTCATAGACTTTAGTTCATCCTTCATGGCATCAAACCATTTAGGAGAATATTCACTCATTATTGCTTCCTTATAAGAGGTGGGATCATCTACCTTCCCTATATCATTAATATCCTCATTCATGTAAACAACATAATCATTTGGGATGGCGATCTTCTCTCCATTGTGATCTTCTAATAGGTTCAAAGAACTATTGCAGAGGGTCACGAGGCGCAGGAGACTGCTGAGGCTCATCATTAGGTATGACATTAGGAATTTCAGAGACCTCAACAGTGGGTGCATCAACACTATATGGGATACTGGAGGTGCAACCACCAAGTGCAGGAATAAAAATCTCTGGGATAAGCGGTGAAGGAACGTAAACCCGCTTCTCTTCAAGATCAATTTTCCTAGGCTCCAGGTCCTCATTATTTTCTAAGAACACAGCATGTCTTGTTTCTACAAACTTAGTTGTTCTATCAGACAATAAAATCGATACCCTTTAGATCTTTCAGTATACTATAAAATGGCAACTTACTCGTCTTAGGGTCTAATTTTCCAATATGTGGATTAAATATCTTAGCTTCAAGGACAACAACCCCATACTCTTAAATATTTCAAACTCGGTTTTCTCGGTCCATAATTCATAAGGTGTCCGAGGTAATCGATTTATCGGGAACCCTATTAAGAATATGTGTCATTGTCTTTAGTGCCTCCATCCATAAACCGTGTGATAAACTAGAGTAGCTAAGCATGCTCTGTACCATATCCATAAGTGTACGGTTGCGCCTCTCGACTACCCCATTTTGCCGAGGTTCACCGGTGTAGAATATTGGGCAACAATGCCATTTTCTGAAGGAACTTAGCGAAAGGGCCAGAATTTGGCCATAAGGGCATGTCTCCCATAATATTCTCCCCACGGTCCGATCTTACCACTTTGATTCTTAGGTTGTGCTGATTTTCAACTTCACCTTAAATATCTTAAATTTATCAAGTGACTCGGATCGGTCCTTAATGGGAAAAATATAACCATAACAGAGAAATCATCGGTGAATGTAATGAAAGATTCAAAACCATCCACCGATGTCACAGAAAAGGACCACAAATATCGGTATGAATTAACTCTAATAGTCCCGAGTCATGAGTTGCTCCTTCTTTATTTTCTTTACGTATTTTCCTTTAATGCAATCAATGCAAAGGTCCGAGTCGATAAATCTAATGGTTGGAGAATCTCTTCCTTAATGAGACGCCCATTCTCCCCTTCAAATGTGGCCTAAACGACGGTGCCTACAGCTTTGAAGAAGTCTCATTATACTTTTACGCATAGTATCACTCACATTCAAAGAAAACGGTGATTCATTAAGGAAAGCATATAAAGCTTGTCTTGTCTAACAAAGAAGACCAACATTATTTGAATTAAATGTGATAACACACTTATTGTTACCAAAATTACATTTGAATCCATCATCGTCCAATAAAGATATCTTGAAATTAAATTCCTCCTAATGGAAGGAACAAAACTACATTATTAAGACGAAGTGTGAAGCGCTATCTAAAACTAAGGAGACAGAACCAATTGATTCCACTTGACTTCTTTTCCATCCGCGACTCTAAGACTTCGCCCCCTTTCTTAGTGTTCTCACGGTATGGAATCCTCAGAAGAGTTGGTAACGTGCGCTTGCACTGAGTCAATCCACCAAGATTTAAGGGAAAAGTTAGTATAAAAGGTTTCATCAACAAAAGTTATAGAATCATTACCCTTCTTGGCAAGCCACTTTAGGAAACCAACACAATCCTTCCGAAATGTCTCGGCTCTTTGCGAAATGACATGCATTCCCACTTGGTGCTTTAGCGAAGCAACATTGGGCTTAGGTGTATTTTGCACCTTAGGCCCCGATTTATCCGAATTAGGAGAGTAGTGCGCTCTTTTCTTGGATTTGAAGTCCCCGAGAACTTCCTTTTGCTAGGACCGCCAACTTGATTCACTAAATCTTTCTTTTCGCCCTAATCCTTTCTTCCTCCTCGACACACATGGCGATAAGATCGCTCATGCTCCATTTATCTTTCCGAGTATTATAGTTTATCTTAAAAGCGGTGTATTCAGAAGGAAGAGAAGTCATTATGAAGTGAACTAGGAAACCATCAGATATTTCCATGTCCATGCCCTTGAGTTTTCCAGCCATATCAGTCATCATCATGATGTGCTCTCTTATACTTCTGGACCCGTCATACTTAGTGGATAGAAGCCTCTGGATTAATATACTGGCATAAACCTTAGTGGAGCCTTTGAATTTCTCCTCATCAAGCCGATACTCCTTAGCATTTTCGAACTGAATTGCTCCCCTGATTCCGACTGAGATAGAAGTCTTCATAATCATTAGTGATAGACGGTTAGACCGCTCCCATTTTTCAGCATTATTATCATATATTTTCTTTTTCTCATCGTAATCGTCCTCACCAATGGTGGGAGAAACGGGAGCAGACACTCTTAGTGCATAATCAAGGTCTAATACTCCAAGGACAACTGATATTCTTTCTTTCCAAGCGGGAAGTTGTTCTCGTAAGTCGCTCAATGTTGTCAATTGTAGCGGCAACATTTGAAGCATTCATGGCTGAACATTAAAATACAGGGAAAAATTAGAAATAGCATAAAAGTATTGCATGCAATTAACCCTACGTTGGTCTGATTAATAACATGCAAAATTACAGTTCTAGTTTATATCACCGTTGGGCAGAAAATAAAAAGAACTATAACAATTAATGTGGCGACACATGATTACAAACAACGTTGGTCATTATGTAATCATGTGTATACATAATGCCAAAATAATTCATAAAATTCTCCGATTAAAATATCCCGTTGGTTCAATTTTAATCAGAGACGTTATTCATACCGAAACATGAGGAAATATCATTAATTAAGACAGTGTACAAAAAAATAAATAATAATAAAACATTAATCATAAAACCGCATTACAAAATGAAAAGCATTATTGCAGCATCACAAAGTTGAGAAATAAACATTAGACAAAAACTTAATCGTAAAAAGGTCATTTGTTCATCCAAGCACAAGATTTCAAGACATTCGCTGCGCTGGCCGCCCGGCCACCACAAGACGGCCGCCGCTCGGCCCATTAGCGACTGCAGCTTAACAAGCCGAAACGACGGCCGTCGGATCTCAAAAAATAGACGGCCAAGATGCGCCATCCCAATCCTTCGGCCGGAAACAACACGATCCGTCGGATCGTAACGGACGGCTGGGAGCGAAAGTCGCGCGGTATAAAAAACCGGCGAACGGCGCAAACCCTAAACCTAAAACCGCCCTCCGTTCCTCGAAAACTCATGCGCAGCAAGCGCCGTGAGGCGCGCGGGCGAGGAGCGGCTTCGTCAGCTCCGACGCCGATGGCGCAAAGAAGAGTGAGTAAGCGGAGCGAGGCGGCGGCGTAAGGCGGCGCGATCAGCGGCGGCGCCCAGAAGCTCTCCTCGCCGGCGCGCGTGCGACCAAGGTCGCGCAAAATTGCCGAGTGGAGCTTCGGTGGCGCCCGCATCGAGGAAACTCCAGATCCAAAAACGCGTAAGTATTCCGCCGCCTCTAATGTCTCCGATCTGAGTTTGAGGGTTTGGGGGGTCTTCGGGTTCTGACTAGGGTTTGATCCCCTCCTTCTACTTGCTAAGCCGAGCCTTAGATTCGGGCGGGGCCAGATCGGTTGAGACTAATCTGGGGCTAATCGGGTTCAAGATGAGCTAGACTTGCTCTGATACCATTGATAGAATAATACTGAGACTAATACATAATCTAATATCGTTAACCCTAGCTCAATCGTTGAACACCACAAACAAAAACTAAGATGCGGAAGCTTGAGTATTACCCGAACTTGAAGAAGCCATAGGAGCGGCGGATCACCGATGTAGAGGTCGTTGCAGTCCGCCGTCGGGTCGGCGCGATCCGAAAGGCCGGGCTTCGCTTGAGTCACCGGAGGTAGTAGTGAAGACGATCCAAGGGCGTCGGTCGATCCAGTGGCCGTCGGTCCGGTCTCGCGATGTCGTAGTTTAGGTCTTCGTTCTCCTCAGCACTTCGTTACAGACTGGGTGTGTATAGGGACGTTTCTGAGTTTTTGAGACTTAGCCAAAAAACCCTGCCGTATCCCTTCTTTTATTTAGCGCTAGAGGAGACCGGGACCGAAACCAAATCAGTTGGAAACGCCCCCGATCAGGGCGCGAGGTGGAGACGTGGTCTCCCTGAAATCTCGGGTTGTTAGCCGAGATCAATTCTAACAAACTGTCCTCCTAACTCAGCTGTTTTGTATATTGTATGCCTGATAAGATGTAGACCCTTCTGAGGAACTAGCCTTGTAATGCAGCAAACCTGCTTCAGAAAACTTTCGTTATGTACTTACGTATATCAATACTTTCGAAGAGTGAAGAAAAAAATGAGGATCAGAGCTGAACATAGGCTATGCAGCTAATTTATTTCAGACTAGAGGCCAGCTCCAAAAAAAAAAAGAAAGGAAGAAGACAGCTAATCTAAACTAGATACCAATAGAAAATTAAAATAAGACAGTTCAAAGTTCACACTCAAATACAAGGATGTTCTATAAAAATCAAGATTTATGGCAGGACTACATGTTGTTCATCAAAGCTTTGCTCGATGGTATCATGTCCTAAAAAAACTTTCTTGTTAGCAAAAGGTTAAACAAATCAAGGTGCTTCTTCTTCCTCCATTTCAAGGTGCTTCTTCTTCCTTCCGTTCTATCAGGCATAATTTTTTACTGTTCATTGGTTTTTTTAAAAAATACATATATATGCTGTTCAGATAAAATCTCACTTAGTGTACTTGGGTGTTTCTCTTGCCGTCTTCCTTTTTGGTAGACCATGTGGCTAAGTCTAAAATAATTTAACTGATGAATAATTGACAATGTTATTTACAGATATTGATTGAGGCGTGTCGTGTTGTGTGTACTTATGTCGGTCAAGTTGGGAAGAACTTGTGCCGGGAAAATATACTGCTTTGGTCTTTGCATGTACAGGGTAACTCGGAGGCGATCGTGGTCTACGATGGTGACCTGGAGATGGCTTGGTACGAAGTCATGGTCCTGGGGGTCGAGAATACCGAAGGAGGCGGTCGAGCTCGAGTTGAAACTCATGGAGATTAAAGATGGATTATACGTGTTAGAGCTACGGAGGTGCGGACCGGAGGCTACGATACGTGACATATTTTAGGGTATCTAAAATATGATATTTTGTAATTAAGTTATAAGTTCATGGATTAGGCTCATGTAATATATAGGTAGTTAGGGTTTGAAAGCTATATGAGTATAAAAAAGGAGGTGACAGAGGCGGCTGGCATTCACAGCTTTTTTTGACGGGACGCCGGCGGCTATGGGGAGATTTAGTACTGGCACTGTCGACCCGTCGCATTGACGGCGGCGCGACAGCAAAAATTCTGGCCGGTCGCTGCGTGGAAGATAGAGGCTGTGTCGGCAGGAAATTAAGAAGCCTTGTGGTGGCATACGGATGGAGGTAATCTCGGTTGGTGAGAATCTGTAGGAAGTTAATGTGCTAGGACTATGGTCATGACTAGTCTCACGTGAATTAGTACATGAGATTTTGATGTGGATGGTGATTATGACCTTTTGTACATGCATTGAGCTAGCAAGATTGTTTTTGATGGCCAAGTTTTTTGCGTGAGAATCAAGAACTTCCAACAGTCCTGGGTCAGCCGAAAGTAGCGCTGAGGAGTTCAATTATTAACTTCCGAACAGTTTATGCATTAATTAGTATTGCTGTTACGTTGAGATAAGTCACGTTGGTGATTCCTGTATCCACTGTTTATTGAATTGCTGCTTAATGTTGGTACGTGAGAAGAAGGTTAATCAAAGAGATTTGTTTCAGATTACTATAGTTTGTGCAATAATTATTCACCCTCCTTTGATTGTCATTAACGATCCTACATTTTTTTTCAAGCAGTTATTAGGGTTTTTGGGGGAGCAACATACATTAACTCAACCATCTCAGTCATTTGCCTACAATGACTGCCCAAATCTAATTTCATAATTTTTTTAAGAGATGATGATTAGAGCATTTAATACCCTGGTACTTAAGCAGGACTAGCATATTGCTTAAGTACAACCTGTAACTAGTAATTACCATATAGTTACTAGGGTGTCATGGAATAATGGATTCAATTATCAAAGGATGGTATAATAATTAATTAATCATCAAATAAGTATTTAACTACCTTAAAGTTTAACATACATTTACTTAAAGAATTAAAGCATGCAGTTTTGGTAATTTTAAAGAAATATAATTTGCTTAAAATGCAGGCTCAAAATGATCAAAGTATTGACTCGCCTGGAGTGAAGGGGAGAGAGTCCTGGAAGTCTTGTGCTTGATCAAACTGGAGATCTCCCGCGTCTTCGAACTCTACTCAGACGAACGCACCGGAAAAGAATAAACAGACAAAGATAACAAATAAATACTAAAGAAATAACAAATACACTCCAAATTAAACAAAACCAGTGTCATTAGCAAGGTTTTGAATTTAAACAAATTTAGAAACAAAAATAACTAGAATCAGAGTTATAACGGAGGAGAGCGGAGCTTCTGAAGTTCTGGCATCGAGTACTGTTGGTTTTGAGAACTGTTCATTTCGAGTATCGCTGGCTTCGGGTACTGTTCGTGTCGAGTACTACTGACTTCGAGTTGACGCGTTCGGAGAGAGCTTCGACTACAGGACGTAGTCGGAAGGAGCTTCGACTACGAGGCGTAGTCGGAAGGTGTTTCGGCTACAAGTGGTCGTAAAGGGTATCGACTACATGACGTAGTCAGAAAGGGTTCGACTACCCGACGTAGTTGGAAGGGGCTTCGACTACATGTGGTCGTAAAGGGTATCGACTACATGTGGTCGTAAAGGGTAGCGACTACCAGGGAAAAAATTCCCAGCCGGTAACCGCCGGTTACCGGTTACCAGCTGGGCGATGGGGAAAAAAATTCCAGCCTGTTTTCTCGAGTTTTACAAGTTCAAATTTCAATTTTTGAAATTCGTCTGGTTTTTAATCAAATTTAAACGATTTTTCTCTATTTTTTTTGTTTGAACGGTAACCGGTCGGTTACCGATATCGCCCGGCCGGCCGGCGGGAAGTAGTCTAGTACTGGGATTCCCTTCCCTGGCGACTACATGTGGTCGTAAAGGATAGTGACTACATATGATCGTAAAGGGTATCGGCTACACGTGGTCGGAAGGAGGTTTCGACAACGTGGTGTGGTCTGAAGGAGGTTCGACAACGCGACATGGTCGGAGGGAGTTCGACAACGCATGGTAGTCTGAAGGAGGTTCGACAACGCATGGTGGTCTGAAGGAAGTTTCGACAACGCGACTACCTAGTCGTGGTCGTAGCCGTAGTCGTAGATGGTCGAAAAGGAGTTTCAACTGCTCAGCGAGGTCGAAAAGACAAGAGGGAGAACCGAGCACGTAGAAAGGGGTCTTACCAAGACCGAGAAGGAAATCGGAGGAGGTCGAACGGCGATGGGGAAGCTTGCGGTTGGCGACGAAGGAGACAATGGTGAAGTGGTCGGCCGGAGCTAAAGGAGAAGAGAAGAGGAGGCAGTTCCTGTGCCACAAAACTGAAACCGAGTGAGTCCAAGAAGCGTTGGGCACGAATCAACACGGTAGAAGAGGGCTGTACCGGTGCGGCGAGAACCGAAAGAAGGCGCGGCGGCTGCTCGAGTTCGGAGCTCAGGGCTTCGGGCAACCACTGCAGCATGAGCGGGAGTGGGGGAGCTCGGAGAAGACGGGGAACTGCTCGGGCTCTTCACTGGGGCACTTACCAGAAGCGAAGGGGGGACGAGGGGAGGAACAAAGGGGCTCAGGGCTTCTCATAGCCGGAGGAGAGAGAAGGCAGAGTCATCGGAGACTCGGAGGCACGCGGGTTCCTAGGTGGTCGTGGCATGGGCGCCCTGGTCGGAGAGGATGGGGCAGGCGCGCGCAGCGTGGAAGTGACGGGAGCGACGACTCGAGCGGGCGACACTAATTTGGGCCCAGTAAAAAACCTGGCTTATTTATAAATAAGCAAATAAAGATATACTCGGATAATTGACTAGTCAACAATCCTCGTCAGCTAGCCCCTCAACTTCAAGTGAAAATAATTTACTTAAAGATGTTTTTGACCTAAATTAGACTTGGTCAAGAAGATAGTTTTACTTGAGTTGTGAATAACTATTTTCCTTAAGAAGCAGGAGCGTCAGCCGTATATATTTATCAAAGCAATTCCTGAAGGGACAATTACGCTTTAGTCTTCAGCGATTTATTAGGAACAAACTCTAATAAAATCTTATATGTTAAACTTTTGTCTGGTTTATTTGATTCTACCGCAAGTTACTAGTCTATAAATCACCACCAGATTGGCAAGAACAAAAAACATTCCTTTAGAAACTTCCATCAAATTTCTATCCTCAAAGTTTCTCATGAGTACAAACTCATATTGCTTTAGCATTTCTTTTCCTATGATTGGAGCATACAACAGGCAACATCCACGGACCAAATGGACTTTTCGACCACCTTTATTTTAAGGTGGTCAAACAGTCAGTTTCCTCTATGGATTAAAGTCTTCAAGGAATTGGTAAGGAAAAAATCCTGATGGTCAAGTGAATACTTCTTGGAGCGCATGTCGAAACAATTTCTATGTTGAGCGGTTTTGTGCCTTTTCACTCGCGATTTTTACTGGATGAATATAATTTTGAAAAAGGAGAAAAAAATTACTTTTTTCTTACACATCTCTGACGCGCGGAACAACCTCCTTGACCGAACATGAGTTGTCATGTCACCATTAGTCGAGGTGTAGTTACACTTTAGAAGTAGTGGGTTTTAAATGTACCAAGGGTATATATATGGATCTTTTACCTCTCCTTAGGCTTGTTTTTACCCCAGTCGTTTTCACTTTCCCTATTCACCGAGAGCTCTCTGTCTTCCTCAAGCCTTCGAAGAAAAGAATCCTTCAGCCTACCATTGAACTAGGACAATGGCGAGATGGAAATTGTCGATGTTGTCCACGGAAGAACTCAAAGGACTAGAGCAAGACGGGCATCTGTCGGAGAAGACTCTTATCAAATGACATGAGCCGGGGAGGGAGATTGAGCTATGCCCTCCGACTTGTTTTACGGTACTCTTCGTCCCTTATCTCCGGGTAGGCCTCAGTTTGCCCGAGAGTGATTTTTTTAGCAAAGTTCTTAATCATTATGGAATAGAATTAGTCTATCTTGTACCGAATTTAGTTCTAGTACTTAGCATTTTCGCCCACATGTTTGAGGCGTTTTTAGGGATAGCCCCTAGTCTGCGTCTATTTAGATTTTATTACCAAATCATTCGCAACAAGAAAGATACTGGTGCCTTGGGCTCTTTTTATTTTAAATTTCAAGATGCCAACAAGTGGGTGTTTCCCTTATTGGCTACCAAAGATGCCAGCCAAACATAGCGCAAGGAATGGTTTTAGTCTGAAATTCCAAAAGAGAGTAGGATTACTTACAGTCGTAATGCACCATCGGAGTGGTCCTCACAAAGCCGAGTTGCTAACAAGGAGATCAAGCTCTCAGATGACGAGGAGACGGTAGTCTTGGTGATCAACAACTTGGTAGAGAGGGGTCTAACTGGATGAATGATTGTCCATGACTTCCTTAAGAACAAGATCTTCCCCTCGAAAAGAGGAAAATACTATCATGCAATTATGATGTTTGTAAAAAATGGTAACAATTTATTTATATTTTTGCTTAAAGTGAATTTTCATCGTTAAAGTATAGTAATTTTTCATTATACTGTAGCTCTTTCAAATGATGAGGTCCTAGCCAGGGCCTCAGACCTATTAAAGGATCGGATTCCCGAAAAGGAATCGATCGATATACAAGCGCAGCCCCCAAGCTTGATTGGGGCTACCTTATCATTTAGGAAAGATCGCATAGTGGTAAGCATTCATAGAAATAACTATACATAAGAAGTAAATTTGCCCATGTCTAATTTGTATGTTTCTGGACAGACCATACCAAAAAAAACATCCCATCTCATATATCGGTGCGAGCTCTTCCCCTCCTTTGGCAAAGAGTGCGAGGATTACTTCCAGACCTCCTATTGTGCCAAAGAAAACGAAACCCACGCCGGCTTCAGTTTTAGTTCCTCCAAGACCTCTTGCTTGAATTCCAACTCCTTCAAGACTTTCTACCCGTGAGGTTGTAACACCCTAGCTATTCGGAAGCCAAGATGTCACGTAAAAACTAATAAATACTAAGAATGTACAACAATATCGGGTTAAACAGGCTTAGATAACCAAATTCCATAAGGAACAACGATAAACGATTAACAGTTTCATGAGAAGGAATAGAAACATCCATAATTAAAACGCATTTATGGGCTTATACCAAAATCGATTATTACAATTTGAAAATTTAACAAATAGTTGACATGAATGAAAGATAACAATATTATTTCTGATTTGATAAAGGTGATGTGCAGCGTGCTGGACTACCCCTCAAAAGGTCTTGCATTCCTCCTCATTTACCTAATTAAAACACACAAAGCAAGGATGGGCTAAAGACTCAGCAAGTACTTTAACAGACAACAGAAACATTAAGCGAACAAAGCAAATCACAATCTGCTTATGAAAAACATCTCTGAACATTTATGGATATGAATGGAATGGAATAATGCAATGAAGAAATGGACTGCTCACAACATATACCGGTATAGTGACTGACACACCCGTCGGTGTTCACTTAAGCCCGTACTTATCAAAGTCCGGGGACCCATATTCCGTATGAAGAATGTTTCATACGGATGTCCAAGATTGCCCACATTGGAGTGGTGGGTCTTACATACCTATACTGGAATTGATGGGACTTTTGCGTGCCCATACTGAAATTGATGGGACTTACAAATTTCCACTTCCGTGGACAACATGAAACAAATGCATGAACGGAATGAACTTCATGCAATGAACTCTTATCACATCATAATGAAGAGATATGCATAGCATACGAACATGCATAGCGAGTCTAACAATTCATCCACACATAATCATCACCATTCATTATGATAAGACAAGATACTTGCCTTCCGCGCTGTGACGTGTTAGGAGGCAACGACGGTGTTTCTCCACTCACTGTCCCATCGCCTACACAAATATTTATTCGAACTAAGAATAACAAGACATGAAGTGCTACAAGCGTTTTACCATAACCCTCTAACTAACCAAACATAAACAATGACTCAAAATGACGACCTAACTAATCAGCCCAATTTCAGCCCTTCTGATCAGCAGTACGAGAAAAATCGTAATTAAATATCTGTGACTCATAATGACTTGAAACCAGTGCTAAAATACTCTTAACGCACCAGGCTACGAAAACCTAGTTGGTGGGGTTCTTTGATTCGGCCAAACCAGTGGCCTAAACAACAGTTGAAAGCAACTGACAGACATCTGTCCAGATTGCAGAACAGTAGCAAAGAAAATGATATAACTTTGAATCTAATGATCCAATTGAGGTGATATTTATCAACTTGGAAAGATAATTTAAAGGGATACAATAACCTATTTGGGTGGAGGTTCTGAATCTGACTCTAACTAGATCAAAACTGAGGAACAAACCGACAGTCCCCATATCCGAGACAGACAGAACAGCGCGCGGTTAAAAAAATCATATCTCCTAAACCGTAAGGAGGATTCTCGTGATCTCGGTGCCAAAATAAATCTAACGACCTCAGGAACAAAACTCTAGGAGATGAAAATCCGATATTCGGCCTCTAATGACCTGAAACTAGCCACGCAACCTACTGGACAGATCTGATCAAATACCGACGCCGCCTGCGCACGAAAGTTAAACACCAAAAAACGAGTTTGAGATCATTACCCTTGGATCCGTGCTAGCCCAACGAACACCCAGCGAGGTGCTCCTCCCTCTCCACCTCTCCTCCCTCACTTTCCCCATTGGATCTTCCATGGCCGGCCACCACGGCGAGGATCCGGCGATCCCGGGAGACGGCAGCGCGTGGGGGAAGCGGCAGGAGCACTCGGGGTCGGGGGAGTAGTAGCACCACCACCACGGAGGGGCAGCAGTAGGGGAGGCGCCAATCTGGGGGAGGGGCCGGCGGCTTGGAGGTGGGGGGAGGAGGAGTGGCGGCTAGGGTTGGGGGGAGGAGGCGCCCCCCTCCTTTTTGGCCGGCCACCCCTTCCCTCTTGGGCCTCCTAGGTCGCGGCTCGCGTCCCCGGTTGGCGAAGAAAGGCATAAACCCCGCCAAACTGGAGATTTCAAATTAGAAAATATTTTCCCCCTCCAGCTTCTTCCTATTCCGAATTTTTCAAATAAGTCCCTCACCCGAACTAAAATTCTCTCAAATTGAAACTTGGGATATTACATTCTACCCCCCTTAACAGAATTCGACCCCGAATTCTAACCGACGAAACGGTTACACGTTCAGAATACCATAGATTTGGAATGAACGGATAAACACGTACCAGACGTAAATAGATCTCGATACTGCTCACGCAGCAGGACTCTAGTTCCCGAGTGGCCTCTCTCTCGGACTAGAGAAACCACAACCCAAAGACGTAAAACGACGTCCGTCCTAACACTCAACCTGAATTTTCTAGGTACACTTATCAGAAGAGGATCGAAGGTAAGACCTTAGTGGATGGTCAACGTCTTTAACTAAATCTCAAACTTTGAATGGTTCAGCTGCTCACTCAGCACCATAACACACCAGACGTGGCGTACTACGCGTATGTACCCGAGACGGTTAAAGCGATATGCCAACCTCCTAATTTCTACAACTGTCGGAAATGAACTAGTGCACCTGTGTCAACTTCCCATTTGGTACAAAAGCACACAAAATACTCAGAATCGAACCCTTCATTTACCAAGGAGCACCTCTTTTAAACAAGAATGCACAACAGAACTTGTTCTTAAACAGTTATTTTGCAAAGAGAATCTAACTGAATTTAAGGAGTTCTCATCGCAACCACGTAATGACAACTCTCCACCAAAAGGGTCAAATGTCCCTAATTCCTTTTATTAGTACTTTTTTCTCTCCAATGTGTAATTCAGAATTGTGAGTATTTCTTTCTTTTCCTTGAGAGAATTTTCTATCTTCTTTCATAAGCAAATGATGCCTCAGAGTGCACATATTGAGTATCCTTTCAGAATGACAGAAAGATATCTTAAATTGTTCCCATAAATTTGGCAAAGAGTTTAGAACAACCATGACATGCACTTATCACCAAAATCTTGTTCTAGTTTACGCATTATCTTATGCGCATTCCGTTCACCTACATACTTAGCAGCTAAAGAATCAATCATTGATCCCAATATACTAATGCGAGCCCTTTTGTTATCCCTTGTCCAATTTTTATGTTCTTCTGCATAATTTTCCTTTTCCTCAACAGTAACATTTTTTTCTGACTCTTCCGGTTCGTTTTTGTCTATTACATAATCAATGTTTTCAGCCGAAAGCAAAAACGTTATTTTTTTTCTTTTCCAAACCGTGAAGTTTGAGCCATCCAACTTGCAAGATCTAAGTAGTTTAGAAAATACGTTGTTAGTTGCCATTGCGAGATACCCGAATTTGAAGTGACTGCTGCTTCAAATTCAGTTGGTGCACGCAGATCCAGGCCGGTGTACGCAGATCAATCTGTTGTTGATTTGACGTCACATATACTTGAATTTGAAGTGATTGCTACTACAGATTCAGTTGGCACACGCAGATGATTCGGTTGGCGCACGCAGATACGGGCCGGCACACTCAGATCAATCTGATGTTGATTTGACGTCGCAGATACCTGAATTTGAAGTGATTGCTACTTCATACTCAGTTGGCGCACACAGATCCAGACCAGCGCATGCAGATCAATCTGATGTTGATTTGACGTCACAGTAGATGCGTCTAGCACGGCGTCCCCAACATAGAAAAAATAATCTAAACAAAAGAACCAATCTGATGTATGCCTTGCTCCTAGAGGTGGGCATTGGGTCGTGCCGTGCCGGCACGGCACTAGGCCCGCCGTGCTTCGGGCTGCGTCGTGCCGTGCCAGCTCGGCCCGGTCACCCCACCGTGTCATGCCGTGCCAGCCTGCCTCGTCTCTGGTCAGGCCCAGGCACAACCCAAAGCCCGCCGTGTCGGCTCAAACCCAGCCCTAAGTAACTATAGACGTCTGAGAAGACGACAACCGCCACCTCCACCGTCCAGGAAGACAAAGACACCCGTGAGCCAGGTCGGGTGACAAAAGGGAATGATTGGTTGGGTTAGGCCGGTGTGGGGGATTGATTGGGCTAGGCTAAGGGAGGGAGTGGGCAAGAACAGGAAGGTTGGACATATTTCGTGCCGTACTGGTCCAAGCACGATCCAACTGATCGTGTCGTGCCGTGCCGCCCAACGGGCCGCATTCCTAGGCCCGCTATTCGTACCATACCAGCCCGGTCCACCACGTGCCGTGCCGTACTGTGTCGACCGAACTTCGAGCTGACACAAAAAAGTACGGCCTAAGCCCCAGCTCTACTTGCTCCAGATCAACCAGAGAATTAAATAATCAAATAATAAAAGCAATACGAAGTGTCCTGCCGATAGCCCTCACGTCAAGGCATTTTCTTTTTTGCTTCACACGTCTACCAAGATAGATCAATTCAAGTCAATAAACAGTGAGCACACACGATGCGACCAGCACGGACGAGGGTATGTCTTCCTTGCTGTGCTGTACGCGCGGCAAGTGAATGCACTGATTTTCGCTTTTGCTTTACACGCCGATCGAGACGGGCCGCCCACTACTCCTTCCGCGCCTTACCAGCTGCCCAACCCAATCACTCCGTCGTCGTCCGGCCGCTGGTAAGCAAGATCTCCCCTACTCGTGTATGTTCCGTCAAGGCTTCGATGCGTAGTGCGTCTTGTGCTGTTCTTGTACAGAGTAGTCAAGAGTCGGACGCGTGATTTTACTTCCCAAATGTTGTGCCGGTGTAGCAAAACTTCTCATCCGATCCTGCATAATTCGTCTAAACAGTAAACACTGCTACTTATTTGACTCATCCAAATGGAGTTAAGAGACTTGTGAATCCTGGCAGCTCAATTCCACACATCAGTCCAACCTTGGCACTGTTTTTTACATCGACAATTCAGTGTGATCTGAAAACTTCAGCATTAGACTCACAAGGCAGTCTACTATGTACTAGCGTTCTCTTGTCACCTTCCATCTAGACTCCTGCCCAAATCTTTAGTCAACATTCAACAACAACCCATACTTGACGCTATACAACTACTACTTATTTGCCTCCCCTCTTCCCTTGCCCGCCCATTGCACCATCACTTGAGGTTCACAATGAATATCCTTGTTTCTGCAATTGTAGGTGATCTGATCAGCAGATCCACATCATTTGTGATCGAGAAATACTGGCAGCAGCCTGACATCGAGAGGAATCTGCAGAGGCTACATAGGGTGCTACTGAGAATCGACACTATCGTTGAGGAGGCTGAGGGGCGGCATATCACAAATCAAGGGATGCTCCATCAGCTGAAGATGTTAAGAGAAAGAATGTACAGAGGCCACTATATGCTTGATACCTTCAAATACCAAGCCCTTCATGAGGAAACAAGGGATGATGAGGAGGTGAGTCACTCGTCTGCATTGTCTAAATTAATCCAGCCAAACGTGTCCGTTTCTCTGGTAGTGGTAGCAACAGAGAAACAGTACTGTTTGGTAGAGACAACATACAAGAGCTACAAGGGATGGTTGATACCCTTGAAAACATCATTGCTGATATGAAGGAGTTTGTTATATTTTTGGAGTCCTATCCTCGGATGCACCGCCAACCTTACTGCACATATTTGCTCTTGGACAATTGCATGTTTGGTCGCCAAATGGAAAGAGAACGGGTCCTGAATTTCTTGCTACAAACAGAGGTTCCCAGTACTGATAATTTGGCTGTACTTCCAATTGTTGGTCCAATAAGAGTAGGGAAGAGCACTCTTGTTGAGCATGTTTGTAAGGACGAGAGGGTGCGCAATTGCTTCTCAATGATCCTGTTCCTTCGAGAAAACAGTCTTAAGGATGGAGGAGTGACCAATCTGAGAGAGAATGGTGTAGTCAAGCATCAAAATCCTGCTTCTCACAACAGGCTGCTGATTATCGTTGAACTTGCTGGGGACATTGACAAGGGAACATGGAGAAGGTTGAAATCTTCCACAAGCTGCATGGAAAGTGGGAGTAAAATTATAATCACCAGTCGGTCAAATAAGATTGTGAATTTGGGAACAACAGAAACACTTCGATTGGACTATCTGCCTCCAGAAGCTTATTGGCAATTTTTCAAGTTGCTTGCATTTGGAAGCACAAACCCTGATGAGAAACCAAGATTAGCAACGATGGCCATGGAGATTGCTATGGAACAGAGACAGTGTTTCACGAGTGCATATGTCATTGCTGGATTATTGAGAGATAACTTCAATGCTCAATTTTGGTGCGCAGTTCTTAAATGTGTTAGGGCATATAAACAATATCTTCTTCTGTTTTATGAACACCCAAACATTATTTTGCGGGAAGATGAACCAGTATATTATTGGAGATTGACGAAGACCAGCAAGTATTTCTTAATTTGCAACTATTATCAATCAGAATCTACTCGGGAAGTCCCCAAGGTAACTGTCCAAGACATCCTTTTAGGACGTGCTACACCTCGTGGGAAATTTGACGCTCTAGCATGGAAGTCTCGTATACCACCATACTACAACTACACGATAAGCTGTATGATGAAAACACCACAACGTACGGTGGGCAGGAAAAAGCACATTTATGAGGACGCTTGATTTGAGTTAGATTCTGTGACTCAAATGTATGCTACTGCATTGTCTTGCATATCAGGAATTAAGGAGTTACTATACTTGCAGGCAGCAATCTGCTGCTAGAATGTTTCTGGAGGCGTAGTTACCCCCCTGTATCACTCGAACCAGTTGTCGGATGATATCCACTTCACATTACATTAGCCTCTAATTTTGTTGTCTTTGTCATACTTGCAGGCTCTAATTCTGTACTCATTTGTGATTGGGCCGATATAGTTGAAACTGCTGATGCCTAATGTACCGGGTATTCTTTGTCCAATATTCTTCTGCAATATGTATCTTCTGATTCAATTTTCCTCTGTTGTATTGTGTTGGACCATGTGGCTAAGTCTAAAATAATTTAACTGGTGAATAATTAACAGTGTTATTTACTGATATTATTTGAGGCGTGTCATGTTGTGTGGACTTATGTCGGTTAAGTTGGGAAGAACTTGTGCCGGGAAAATTCCAATTTCATTTTTAATTCGGAATTTGAAACAGGGAGAATTCCAATTTCATTTTTAATTCGGAATTTGAAAGAAGGTTTGAAACACAAACCCAAGCTCAACGGAAGCTAGGAGTTTTTGAAATTTAAACCAAATTTGAAAATTCGAATGAAAATCGGAAACCAGGATAGTTACTATTTACCGTCCAAAAATGGAACGTTACATTATAGTAGTGTTGGGAGTGAAGTTTGTTGCTTCCGGAAAATAGTGTTCTATATAGTGTTAATCTAACTATATATTGTGATAATTAAAGAACCTTCCATGACAGTAACATAGACATAAGCTGTGTTCATTTTATCATGTGTCAAATTTTGATAACTTTGTATGGAGTAGACCAGTTATATGCATATTTGAACTATTAAAGGGTAAAACATCTGAACTCAAGTTAGGGCAAGTATCAGGCTGGCTGTGTTAAGCTAAGGGCAAAACATTGAGAACAAAATTCTTGCAGAAATTTAAAAAATGACGGGGGCTGGGTTGTACTTATTTTTGGATCCTATTGTGTATTTCCATTCAGTGCCTGTCTAAACAGAATGACAAATTGAGCTTGAAATATACATTATGATTTGTGTCTGATCAAATATATGAGGTCCAAAAAAAATATATGTTCTAACCAAGAGTCGGTGAATAAACTATTCTTTGATTGTTGTGTGGCTAAAATCAAAATGTTCTACTTCAAGTTATGTGTGTGCTTTTACACTCTTTGGGGTTGTGGAAAGTAAGGAATGATTTGGCTTTGAGAAATTATAGTTTCGTGTACAGGTGCTATGGAGGAACATTTCTGTGATGTTAAGGAACCAGAAGGCAATATTCAATAATTGCTCAATTGGCAGCAGATGGATCGATGCATTTCAGCATTGGAGGAGAAAGTTATGGAGATCCAAAGATTGAGAGACAAATGATGGGCGGTGAAGTGTTGAAGCTAACAAGAACTCAAAGTCATCTTCTTGCCATTATTATTTTGTCTCATTGAGTACTTCATTGTAATGAGGATTAGCGATTTTTTTTAACTTGAAACGGTTACATGTGTGCTTTAACTGTCCCATTAAGTGTGCCTTTGTATTTTGAATTGTGAACCTTTGTCGCATTCTATAACATATATGACAGACTTTGCGCGTGTATTTGTGGCTTCTGAATGATAAACTTGAATCACGTTGCGGAAGTTGGTGATTGTATTCGTGTGCGCGCAAGATCACCCATCAAATATCATACACTCTCTGCATATTTTAAAATAAGCTAGTTTCTTTAACTTTGTTATTGAATTATGGGTTTAGATTACATCGATTGGGTTATAATTTTAATTCGCAACAAAGTCTTACATATGAGGAGTAAGGCACAAATGCAATTAAGCCTGCATAGCTAGTCACAATCCCACAAAAGTATATCTTCCATTGATATTATGTTGATTTAATAAATCCATTTGCTCTATTTAATACATAACAGTAGTCCATACGATAGTCTAGTGCTACGCTATTCAATAACAGTAATGCCATGGTATCTATTCAATCTTCATACATTAATGTCGTTTGTACCATAATTATTTTCTATGTCCATTGGGTCATCATCTTTACGAGATTACACATCAAACACAATATCAGCCCTAGTCCTAGGAAATTTGTAAAAAAAAAAATCTGAAATTTGTGTACAAATAGAAAGGAGTGCGATACAAATAGCTTAGGTGTTAAAAAACAGGGGTAGCAAGGTATTTTTACCTCAAATCTCAACTTTCAGAGTTTTAGGAGCCAACCTCCTATCAAATACTTCAGATAGCCAGCTCCAAATTCTCAAAGGAGTGGATCATCTGAGAATTAGGAGTTGGGAGCTGAAAAATGAGTAGCGGATCCCTACCAAGCATGCCCGCAGTCACCAATCTGCATGTTCCCCACACCTGCAGCAGGCTGTGAGACACCGAAATTCGAAATATTCCAATTACCAAGGACCAAAGTAACTGTAAGTTCCAGTTTGATTGAACATTGCACAGTTCCACGACTACTTTCTTTTTTCGAGGGGCCAGCAGGAAAGATTGTCGGCCAAATTCATTAAGATTTAGAAGAGAGTACAACAAGAAGTTGTTGGATCATAGTAGCGATTAGAGGGGGGATAAGAGCCCACTTTCCTCTTCTAGAATTTTACTCTTTTTTCACTCCAATAGCTATGTGAAACTATAGAGATCAAGGTCTCAAAATCACAGAATAATTCAACTGAAATCAAGAAACTCAAGCAACAATCCCCTCGGCTGGTTTGACCGCCAAGAGGTGGGCGGTCTGACTACTCGGTCGGTCTGACCGCTCCTGGGACCGTCTGACCGCTCCCTCAGGCTGACAAAAAATCAACACTATTTTGGATCCACAAAAAGATATAACTTCTGATCTACAAGTCCTAATCACTTGAGATTTCAGGCATAGCTCAACAAGAAGGTCATGAATCTATTCCAAACGAAGATCGAGACGATCATAGCCAAGAATCTAAGAATATTCTTGTTTGAATGCAAGAGGACTCAAAACCGGGTGAAAACCAAAACTTGATCAAAAGATGTGCTTGTAGATTAAAGATGGTCAATGTGACCTTAGATCAAATTCCACAAGTCCCAGCAAGCGAGATCACAACAAAAGATATAAAAAAACCTAGAACACAAGAACCCAAAATATCACGAAAGAGAGCAAGAACAAGAGACAAATCATCTTCGCACGAATTTGATTGGATTGATATGGAGGAATTGAGAGTTTACAGATACTCCATCACGGTGGACAAAAACTCACACATGAGCACACAATCCCACAAATTTTCTCTGAAACCCTTTGTCGATGGTTTAGAATCGATCTTACGAATGAATACTCGGGGGTCTCCTAGAATTAGAACCACGCAGAGAATGACACAGGGATTTAGAAAGGTTCATACCTTTTCCAGAGAGAATAACAACCCTACTCATGTGTTGTTGTATTGACTATGCTCTTTACAATCAGAAAGAAAACTAATGCCTAATGTATCCTTCTGATCTGCCCTAATGTCTACTGACTCTTGCCTTTATATAGCGCACGAAGGGGTGACAGTTACTCCAGACCAAGAAGCGCCTTAACGCTTGATGAAATGTGTCTGTTGATGGAGGTTATTATCAAGGAAATAGCATCCCCACGTCATCTGGCAATTATCATTGTAGACAGAGGCAAAATACGTGCAGTTATCACATAGGATAATAGCATATATTAACTGCTTTGTATTGATTACAGCGCATAAGAGTCTATAATCGATTGGGCCCACATGTTTTGATGAGGACATCCCTACTATGGATACAGTCGCGTCTACACACACAACTCATCCACAACCAGTACAAGAACCTCTTACCCGAGCTCGTGCTCGCTAACTTAATTACTAGGTGAATTCGTTTCTATGTTTATATACTACTGAAGATAAACCGCTACCTAATGCAAGTGATTTAATTGTACTTAGGAATATGTGAACGGATCAAGGAGAGGCTTGTGGAATCATGGACATGCATGAAAGACATAATGGAGGTCACCACATCACTTTCGGTCCATGTCAAGTAAGAGTTCGAGTTGGGCTCGTTCTGGATTCGAATTCGGACTACTGCGATAGTACTAAGTTCAAACAGTTGTAACTTCTTCATACGGACTTTGTTTGGGGTGATTCTGGACTTCATGGAAAGCTTATCAAGTCTACTTTCCAACGAATCTAAGATCACCATCAAAATCCATCCGAGCTAGCCATAATCGTCAAAAGAGTCCACATCTATTTCTAAGTCCGAGTCAAACGGGTGCTGGCGACCTCCACTTGGGCCCATGGGCCTTGTAACCCTAGGGGCGTGCGCCCACTTCGCTGGCCGCCACCCCTGGCCGTATCCCTATATAGGAGTCGATGTCTCCTTTTGCTAGAACTCATATTTCGTTTGATTAGTTTCTCCATTGTGAAAACTCTCGTTCTTCGCTTGTGTCGACCAGACCAACCGTAAAGGATCTCTGCGGAATCCCACCTCTTGAACTTAATCATATATTTACAATTCAAATTACTTTTTACCTTATGCTTGCTTGTTCTTCGATTGCTTGCAGGAATTGATCCTCGTGATCAGGTCAACCGGGTCTTTGGCACGGTTGATAACGACTTGTTGGTTAGTTCAGCGATTGCTTGGTTCGTGCGTGCTGCGTTCGTAGCCAGGATCGTGAGAGTTGACCGTCATCCAATCGGAATTTACCCCTCTCACCGAAAGATCGGGACAACATAGATCACCATGTTTGGGGGCTTTATCGATTATAGGGTGATCTTAATTGATTTGGTCGTAGAAAGACCTACGACCATAAACTGGTCATAGAAAGACTTACGACCATAGACTGGTCATAGAAAGGCTTACGACCATGACATGGTGGTAGTGCATCTTATGACCATACAGGATGGTGGTAGGATAGTTTACAACCAATTATCTTAAGCTTCTCCCTTATGAACAATAAGAGGTATACTCAAGGCTATCATGGGGATATTGCTATCTATAATAACAATTACAGATAAACAAGTTAATTAATTAAGGATTATTAGATCCTCGTCACCCTTGTCCCTTCTCATCTCTCCACTTTCCCACAAATATCAAATTAGGGTTTCTAGGCTTAGTTGGTGTGTAAACCCTGCACAACCCCTTATATAGTGAAGACTAGGTCTAGAGAAAAACCCTGATGGGCACCCGTTAAGCCCAAACACAAATATGCTTCTCAAAGTGGATGATAATCCGGCACTCCCGAATCCGTCTCTTCGTCATCTTGCCCTCCTCAAGAGCTAAACCACTTCTCCTTTGCGTTATCATGCACCGCGGTTTCTTCAAGGTCACCAACCTGGTATTTTGGTAAAGATATGAAAATGCCCCTTCTCGATCCTTTCATACTTGACTGAGTCCAATCTTGTGAAGCAATCATGTGCTTTGCCACGCGTAGGTTTATCAATGACTTTCCTTATGCTAGCAAGTCTCTCCCATCCGGTTCCCATCGGAGCAATTCAACACTTGCACCTGCTCAAACCACTTGACGCAATTCATTGCACCAAACTTCTTGTTCCTGTTCATCTTGCACCTTGGTTGAGACCAACCACTCCATCCGGCATCCTTGATAATTCTGGACCTTGATTTCACTAAACTAAGTCTTGATCATCCTCATCGTTGACTGTAATTGACTCCAAACTTCCTTGCACAACAATAGATTAAGAAATTAATTCTGGGCATAAGTTCTTCGCAACTTGACCTACGTTAACTAAAACATATATCATGCAATACATATGCAAACATTTCCATAAACGTAGGTCAATTCCTAAAATCTAGCACAACTCACTGTGCACTGAACTGCCAGTGCCAGTCTGACTATCTCCACCAGGTCGATTTGATCGCCAACTAATGGTTGGTCTGACCGCACCCCACTGATAACAGGGGACCGATCTGATTGTCGCCGGTCTAACCACCATGTAGTGGTCGGTCAGACCGCTTTCTAAAACCACAAAATCCTCCTCTATAGACTTTTCAGTTAATTTCTATCTAGTTCCGCGTCCAGTTTCTATTTTTAATGGCACCTAGTGCAAACACATCCCCAAAAATCCCCACACAAGTGTTTGATGTCTATTTCCCCAATGTCGCATCATCGCTACTGTGCCGGTCGACCGCTCGGACATGGCTACCGATCGCTCGCAAGACCGCTTAGGTCGCTGTGACCTAACAATATGCATTGTTTTTGCAAAACAGAGAGTTTACTCTCCAAACTCTACGACAACAATGCTAATTGTTCATCACCTAGACTATGACCAAACCACATGGTCAAAGAACTCGAGGAGCAACGTCGCAATGAGTAGGTTGTAGCATCGATTGCCGAGAGCAATAGCTGGTATGTGCATTGAAGAGAAAAAAGGCAGGCAACGTCCAATCTGAGGTGTCAGGAGTTCTATTGCTGAGAGCAGGCGTCTGTGACTTTTGTTTATTTGCTGATTCTAGCCAAAAATTGCTAAGTGCTCACCGGCAAGCGTACTAGGAGGTTTTTATACCTCAATTGCTTCGAAGTGTACCAAGGATTTTCTCAAGCCCCCACTATGTACACACAAGTAGTCATACCATGAGATTTTAGTAACCTCAACTCGGTGATTTCAACTTGCCTCGACTCTGTTTCGCGCCTCGACTCAGTCTCAACATCGGTCCATGTTCTACCTTGATGACTATTCCAAAGGTTTACTCCAAGAATCACCATGATTTCTTTGACAATCCGTCGCCTTGTACGAGTTATTACGGCAAGATCCGCATATGGGGTCGCATTGAAAAAATGCCGCTTGTGGGGACAATCGAATTTGGTGTTTTGTTCACCATTTGGATATGTTGCAATTTGGATTGCTTTTAAGCTGAACGTTGTGGAGGCTTTAGCAATACTAATTCTCAGGAGTTTCATGACACCCTGATGATAGCTAGCATGATATACTCTATAGTTTTGCTGTTTGAAAGTGAATGGCTTGCTCCAATTTCAAATTGAGATGAATGATTTAATTGCAAAAATGAGTTCGTTTTTGTGTAGGAACTACAACGTTTGTCCAGTTGTCATAGCTCGATATGAGAGGTCTATTGCAGTTTCTAGTCCATTGATGGAACATTGAGTTCCTTTCATCTGGACAGTTTTATAGGACCATCTTGGATAATATCATGGATTTCAGTTACCTTTTGAAGTCGATAGTTTGATGCGCGTGATGGCCATGTGTGCAAGTTGCTCTTTCAGCAAGCATTGTTTGCCGAGTTTTGTGTTCTAGGCGGAGCATGTTAAATATCCATGAGATGAGTTCTTTGCTATCTATCCAGCGCCACATGTGATGTTTTGGCTTATACCGTTTGATGATTGAGCATTTGTTTCAGGAGGTCAGTTGCACAGACTCAGACTTTCCTCATGTTATGAATTATTGAAGACCCAGGTTTGTTCATATGCTTTGTTGATAAACATGTGTTGTGGACCTGTTGATTCTTTGCTCAATTTGGCTTCATGAGAAGCTTTTGGAGAAGACTGTTCTGGTCTACTCGCACAATTTGGCTTCACAAGAAGTGTTTGGATAAGATTGTTCAAATATTACTCGTTGAGATTAGTCCTATGGTTTTTTTTAACACAAGGTCTGTTGATGAATACTTATTTGGGGAAGATTTGATATTTCAATTACAGAAGCAAATTCGTCTAAAGGTGGAAATTGTTAGAGTATGATATGGATTCGTCATCGTGCATGTGCCAGACGTGACACACACGCAGACTGGCGCGAGACGTGTCGTCGAGGGGCACAACCAACACTGGCTCGGTTTCCTTCTCCGCCGGGTACTCTTATTCTCTAGCCTATATATGTACCCCTGTAGATGCACGGTTAGACAAGCCAAAATTCTGTGTGCTTGTCATTTCTCTCTAAATAGTGAATTCCGCCTTTGTGCGTCTGTGGATTTTCTCGCAGAGGATTTTTCACGTAAAATTTATGTCTCCCATTCCTTTGTGAAACCAAGGATGCAAATTGCAGTGCCTCGATTGAGCAGAGGTAGTTGTGTTGCGCGCAGGATTGAGCCGGGTCGAAGAAGCACCGGGGCGATCGAAAACGCACCAGGCGAAGGAATGTCGGGCGACGAAGTAGCGTTGGGAGCGGTCGAAGACGCACGCTAGATCGAGCCAGGGTGGTTGAAGCGGCGCTGGGTTGTTGTCACACGCCGGGTCGAGCGGAGGTCGTCGCGTTGGCGCAAGATCGAGCATATGTGTTTCAACAAACTCGTGGCTCTGATACCATGAAAGCGAGGATGCAAATCGCAATGCCTCAATTGATTGATTCCATTGATATTTATATAGATTACAAACAAGAGTTCAATGATGTATACAATAAGTAATCAATACAAAGATGTAATCAATCTAGAACACTGTTCATCATCCATCACGGTAGGGACTCTATCCGACACGGCAAGACTTTGGCTTGGACTCCTCCTCTAACACTTTGATCTTCTATTTTTGCCTTTGCGTTTTATAACCAGCTTACTTCTGTGTTCTGACCTTGCTCTTTTCACTTCAGAGTTCAAAGGGTTCGACGGCCATGGAGATGTTCCTGCCTGCAATCTTGAGCGACCTTCTCGTCAGGTCCGTATCTTTTCTTGTCCAAAGATATCGGCAGCAAAGCAGCGTGGAGGATAGCCTCGAGAAGCTGCAGCTTGCGCTGCTGAGGGTGCGCGCCACCGTCGAGGAGGCCGAGGAGCGGCACATCGCGAACCAGGCGATGCTCAAGCAGCTCGACGTGCTCAGGGAAGGCATGTACAGAGGCTACTACATGCTTGACACCTTCACGTACCGAGCCCATAGAGGTGAGGCGCCGTGCCGCTTCTCGTTCGCACTGTCCAGGTTCAATCCTGCAAAGCGCCTCTGCTTCCCCGCCGGCAACGCGCAAGGTGTGGTGCTCGGCGTCGAGAGCACCGCCGAGCTGCGGCGCATGGTCGATAGCCTTGGGAGCATGATCGCTGACATGAAGGAGTTTGTGACCTTCCTCGAGTGGTATCCTCGGATCGGCCGTCAGCCTTACAGCATGTGTTTGCTTCTTGACAAGTTCATGTTTGGCCGACAAAAGGAAATGGAGCAAATCATCAATTTTCTCCTGCAAGCAGAGGCTAATGGTAGTGGACTTGGTGTGCTTCCTATAGTTGGTATAGCAAGGGTCGGGAAGAGCACTCTTGTTGAGCATGTTTGCCATGACGAGAGGGTGCGCAGTCACTTCTCTTCAATTCTTTTCGTGAGTGGAGATGATCTTGAAGATGAAAAGCTGGATGCTCGAGGGGATTATGGTTTGATCAAACATCAGATTTGTGCCACGCATAAAAGCTCGCTTATTATCATTGAACTAGCTGGGGATGGAGTTCCAGATGAGGGCAAATGGAGAAGATTGTGCTCTTCGGCGATTTGTAAGGCGCATGGAAGTAAACTCATAATCACAAGCCGATCGGAGGCGGTCCAGAGGTTCGGGACAGTACATGCTCTCAAGCTGAAGTTTCTGCATCAAAAAGCCTACTGGTACTTCTTCAAGGTTCTTGCGTTCGGCGGCACGAACCCCGAGGACCATCCGCAGCTAGCATCCGTAGCTATGGACATATCCACGGCGCTGAAGGGGTCTTTCATTGGTGCAAACATAGCTGGCAGCTTGTTAAGAGCCAATCTTGACACCCAGTTCTGGTGCAGGATCCTAAAAAACACGAGGGAATACACACAGAAACATCATTACCTGTTTGGTAAGCACCCACATGACCTTTTGCAGAAGAATCGGCCTGTGTATCTGTGGAGGCTGGCTGAGACTTCCAAGATCTTCCTGTCTTACACAATTGCTACCAGACGTGCTCTGCCCAGCTGGAAGTTCCCAAGATTACATTGCAGGAGGTTCTGTCCGGGAGGTTGACACCTCATGGAAGATTCGAAGCCCTAGCAGTGAGATCTCAGATACCCCCCTGCTATAGCTACTTGATGAGTTGTTCGGTGCAGACACCACCTCATATGCTGGCTAAGAAGAAGCGCTCCCGGCAGCAGGTTACTCTCGCTCATCTTAATGTCAAGTCTACGTAGATCTTGTCAGTCCATATGGGTACATCTTGTAGATCAGTAGGGGATTTGTGTTACATATGGATTAGTCTTGGTCCTTGCTTGGTGGGCGCCAAAATTGTACATACATCAATCTTGTATCTTACATGTTTTTTTAAAGAAATTCTACGGTACATCCTACCGGTGGTATATAGTAGTAGTATAAATAAAATATGGTTATTAATTTGTTAAAGGTATAATAGATCTTTCCAACTAATTTTCTCTCCAACGCAGAGAGAACGTTGGATGAAGCAATCTTCGCAGTACTTCTCGAATAGTCAGTCCTCTGTGTATGTCTGCCTTCATGGCGAGCTTTGGTCACTGAGCTGAGCAAGAAACACACAGGCAAACTGGTTGTAACTTCGTATCGCCAAAGTTGTAGAAACTCGGCCCGTATGGAGGCAGAAGGATGGAATTCAGCCCACATACCAAACCTGAGATCCCGCAAGCCTCTTCCTCGCTTCAAGTCCCATAAGAGGCCCTGAGATCCCGCAAGCCTCTTTCTCGCTTCAAGTCCCATAGCGTCCGGCAAGGCAATGCCCGCGGGCGCGATCGGCGGAGTTGGAGGCGTGGCGGCGGCGGTGCGGGCGGCGGCTGCCGCCGCGTGGTGGTCGCGGATCCATCGGAGGTTGCTTCCGCAGGCGGAGTTCCTGCCGCCGAGCCTCGCCGGCCGCGCGCTGGAGCTCGCCCGCAAGACCGCCGCAGCCGCCCCGGCGGGCCTGCGCGCGGACCTGGCCTGCTGCGCCGGCCCGCGCCTCCCCGCCTGAACTCCGCATCGACGTGATGGGTAAATAATAGTGCGTGGCTGTTATCGAATTGGATAGCTTGGCCAATAGTGGTGTGATTTTGCTACCCTAAATGCTGTGGATTACTTGATTTCATGAACTCTTCGTTAAAGCTCACGTATGTTCTAGTTGATCTTGGCAAAGCTGACTTCTCCCTGTGTATTGACCCATATTTCCGATACATACATACCTAATGTTGTTGTAAATAAGCTGCTATAAATTCCCATGGTAATCAAAGAAACATGCACGCAAAGTCTGCCAATTCACAAGTAAACAATTGATTTGGGTTCTAAAAAAAGTAAGAGAGTAATATGTCTATTATCAATAATAAATTAATAAAACAGGGCAAATCCTTGATGTAGTCAAAACATGTGACGCCTTGTTTGGGCCTACAGCCCTATCTGAACCTGGCCGTCTTCTTCATGGAGTCGGATTGATTTTGTCTTTGCTCGAATTTGACTCAAAAGTCAATAAGTCTGGTTTTAAGGCCTTTCTGAATTGGTCCTCCAACATCCCTATGTGTTGGTTGGTTCACCATTAGCCGTCATCTTACATATTTCCGCCAACATGCATCCAAATCTCTAGTCAACAATGTCCTCCAACATCCCTATGTGATGGCTTTTTTTACTTTGTTTTAATAAGATAATAGATAACTATTTTGGTGCCCCTCGCATTTTCACAGCTGGATAAAAAATAGATCGACTCACACCCTGCAAGCTCAACATTTATCTTATCTCCCTCAATTTCTTTCTTCCCTCTCCATCCTTTCCATCTATTTTGCACGTGAGAGAGACACTGATTTTTTTTTCTCTCAGGGCCTGGGTGGGTGGGGGGTGGATCATTGGATCAAATCCTCGGGATTTAGTTCAACTTAAATTCCCAAAGAAATGGTCCTCATTCAAACACCCTCTCATCCTGTTTAGGCTCCACCGACTCATAGATCGACAGTATTGCATAACTTAAAAAAGAAAATCAACGGTCATTTATTATGATCTGTGCCTTGTGTGTCAATTTCGATGGCCTTGTTTTCAAAGTCGTGGACTGGTAGCCATGTGCAGGAATAAGGACTTGTAGACATCAAACCACTCCTTGGCGTCTCCTCTGCTCTGGTCGATTCATTGCACCACCGTCAAACTTCTCTCCAGGAGGTGCTGCATGCAATGGAGCCACTTCTTTCTGCAATTGTGAGTGATTTTTTCAGTAGATCCTTGTCCATGGTGATTCAGAAATACTGGAAGTCCAAGGGCGCAGAGGAGAAACTCCAAAGGCTACAGCGTGTGCTGCTAAGGATCGACACCACCATCGAGGAGGCCGAAGGGCGGCACATCAGCAGCCAAGCGATGCTCCAGCAGCTCCAGATGCTAAGAGAAGGCATGTACAGAGGTTACTACATGCTCGACACCTTCAGATACAGAGGCCATGAAGACAGGGCCGATGATGAGGAGGTTAGTGCCCGCTCATCTGCCTTCTCCAGATTCAATCCGTCCAAGCGTCTCCTTTTCCCCACTTTAAGTACCCAAAACATGGACATAGTGCTTGATGCTGGGACCATGAGGAAGTTAGAGAAGATGGTTGATGGCCTTGAAAAAATGATGGGTGACATGGAGGAGTTTGTCATGTTCTTGGACAGCTATCCTCGTATTTGCCGGCAACCTTACAGCGCATATTTAGTTCTTGACAAGATCATGTTTGGCCGCCAAATGGAAAAGGAGACTATTATCAGCTTTTTGCTACGGAGGGAGGCTGTGGGTAATGGAAATTTGGGTGTGCTTCCGATAATTGGCGCAGCGAGAGTCGGAAAGAGCACGCTTGTCGAGCATGTCTTCCTTGATGAGAGGGTGCGTAATCACTTCTCGTCTATTGTTTTGCTCAGGGGAAATGATCTTAATGGTGGAAACGTGGCCGCTCTAAGAGGTAGTGGTGTGATCAAGCATGAAATTCTTCCTCCCACCTCACATGGAAAGTCACTTGTTGTCATTGAACTGACCGGAGACATGGATGAGGAAACATGGAGGAGGTTGTGTTCCTCGGGAGTAAAGCGCATGGCTCACGGGAGTAAAATCATAATCACAAGCCGTTCAGAGAAGGTACTCGCTTTTGGAACAACACAAGCTCTTAAGCTGAAATTCTTGCCCCGGGAACCTTACTGGTATTTCTTCAAGGCGATCGCATTTGGCAGTGCAAACCCCCAAGACCAACCGAAGCTCGCATCCCTAGGTATGGAGATCGCAGTACTGCTGAACAGATCATTCTTGGCAGCAAACGTCGTTGCCAGCTTACTAAGAGCCAATCTCAACGCCCAGTTCTGGCGTAAGGTGCTCGGATGCTTGAGAGAATTCACAAGCAAGCACCTCCTCCTGTTCGGTGAACATCCGACAGAGCTTATAATGAAGGACCGACCTGTGTACCTCTGGACAATGGCCAAGACGAGCAACGTCGTTGTGCTGCGTCATACTTACCAGGAGTGCTCTCCTCGGAATGATGTTCCCAGGATAACTGCGCAGGATGTTCTGTCTGGGAGTGTTACATCTCAGGGGAGATTCCAAGCAGTCGCATGGAGGTCCAGGATACCTCCCTGCTACACCTACCTGGTGAGCTGTGTGTCACAGACGGCCGAGCACACGGTGCTCAGCAAGAAGCGCTCTCGGCAGGAGAGGACTTGATGCGAATTTGTATTGGCCATAGGATGTCGATGTTTATAAATACTGTAATCTTCTGTACATCCTGAAACCATCGGCGTGTTGCATCTCCTTTATTTGCTCCTCGGGTCTCCAGGCTCCAGCCATAGACGAGCCTCCATGCTCCTACAAATTCACCAGTAGCACTAGGAAGTAGGAACTAGTTAAATGCTGAACCTTTTTTTTTTTTCTAGAATACGCTGGAGAACTACGTATCTTTGCAAACTGAGTGCGCAAACTGAATGCTGAACATGACAGTCACTCACACGGCACAAATCCTCGCTGGGTGACGCCAACTCTGCTAGGCATGAACGAATTTCCCTTGGTCATTTATACTCGGTTTAAGTCCCTTTTTTTTTAAAAAAAATCAACTATTTGGTTATGGCCTATTTGGAACATACAAAATTCGTAGGAATTTCACAGATTTTTTTTCAAGAATTAGAACAATTCCTATCAAATTCCTGCATTTCTAACCAGGGCCTTATAGTTTGTTACCTCCTCTTCTACCGTGTTACAATGCTCTAGTGCCGGTTCAAATCTGCAGACCAACGCCCCCATCCAGTTTGCTGTGAACATTTCGGTAGACTCGACTGATCAACTAATCAAAGCATTTTATTTGGTGGAAAAAGAACTACAGCGCATCCTTTTCAAAGTTTCAGTATGCTTTATTGACCCAATAGGCTGCTCTTATTTCCAAGTTTGTACTCAACAACGTACAGTGGAGAGCAAGGCCCGTCCTCTCTCTTCTCCGGTTGCTTCAATGCACCATCAATTTTCTCTCAAGGAGCTTTGCAATGGAGCAGCTTCTTTATGCAGTTGTGAGTGATCTTTTCAGTAGAGCCATGTCCATGGTGGTCCACAAGTACCGGCAGTGCAAGAGCACAGAGGAGAAACTCCAGAGGCTACAGAGACTGCTGCTAAGGATCGACGCCATCGTCGAGGAGGCAGAGCGGCGGCACATCACGAACCAACCGGTGCTCCAGCAGCTCCAGATGCTGAGAGACGGCGTGTACAGAGGTCAGTACATGCTCCACACCTTCATTTCTCATTGGCTCGTAAGCTATTTCTGATAAAACTCTGATAATTAATAATAAATTGTACGGTGGATGTTATCATCTTTGTTTTTTTACTGTATACACTAGCAACTGTTCCAAGAATTAGTATAAAATACACAGAAAATCTGGGGGTGTTATTCCCGGGTTCGACATCTTCAAAGTAGACAGCAGAGAAAGAGGCCCCCCGTATTCCCCGCAATGCGAAGGGGTGAAACCCCGAGGTCCTCGGAAATGGGAAACATCATGGGCATAGGAGATTACAATGTTATCCCTAAAATGTCTTGACTCCCTTCAATCCCTGGAAGGTGGATCCGGAGCGAAGCCTTTCTAGAACTACTTCACTCTATACAAGGTGTACCTAGAGCTGAGCCTTCGTAGACTCCCTTCACTCCAGGGTAGGTTGTATCCCTTCGCCCTATGCGGGGGGAGGGGGAGGAGGTACTGTTGTGCCCTTCATCCAAGGCATTCGTTCATGCCCTTTTGTACCATTCGCTCCATACAAAGAGGTACCTGGTACCCTTCAACCGAGTCGAGGGGTGCCTTTGCTCTGTGTCTTCGCAAGGTCACTGGGGCCGTGTAACATCCCAAATTTCAGAGTTTTAAAAATCTTTTAAATAATGGTAGCAAGAAAATTCACCATTTGGATTTATTTGAATATTAATTTAAAAAGCTTAATATGGACTTTAAGGACAAATTGATTTAATGTGCTTAATCCCAACATCAACAATTGTCAAAACTATTTTATTTAGATTCTATATGCTTGGATATATTTTATAGAATTTTCTGGAATTTTTCCAAAGTCATTTGCTATTTTCTAATTGCTAATTGCATTTTCTCGGATTTATTAAAAGAAAAATCTATTTTAAATCCTTGAACGATCTCGGGTCGAAGCTCAACACTATTCCACCGCCACTCCCATCCGTTGGATCGGCGATCGCCCGCCGCCGCCGCCGCGATCTCGCCGCCTTGACCCGTTGGATTGTCGCCGTGGCTTCGCCGCTTGATCTCGCTCGCTCGTTCGCCTTTCGCTCTCTCGGTAGTTGGATTTCCATCGCACGGCTACCGCACTCGCCACCTCACTCTCTCTCGCCAGTGGGACCGCGCCGAGGCGTCGTCTTTGCCACACCCTTCGTCCGAGCCACCGCCACGACAAGTGGGTCCCACCAAACATCTTGTTCATCGTCTCCGTCGGGACTTCGTTCGATTCTCCACACGCCACCACCGACTTGGATTCTAGGGTTTCGGCCCTATTTAAAGCCGCGCCCGTGTCACGAGGATCGCATCCACCCCGCCGCCTTTTCCCCACGTACGCTAACCTTAGATCGTCGTCGTTTCGCCGGAATCGAGCTCGAACCTCGGCCGCCGTGAGCTTCTTCGCCGGATTGCGCATTCACCGGTGAGCTTCACCGCCACTAAGCCCACCTCGAAGTTCGCCGCCAAGGGCAACCCTATCGCGCTTCGTTGCCACAGGAAGCCCTACCTCGCCGCCGCCATCGGCCGCACCGCCCGCCGCTCCTCGTGTCGCCGCCGCTGCTCGTCATCTCCGCGAGTAGCGACCGCGTCACAAGGATCGCCAAGTCGCCTTGAGTCCAGCGCACCTCCGCCCGGCCAGCCGCGCCGCTATCCGCCAGATCCGTGGTCGCCGGAGCGCCACGGCGTTCGCCTCCGTGGTCGCCCATGTGTGCACCACATCACCTCGTGGCGCTTGCGTGTCGCTGCGTGGCCGCCACATCGGCGCCAAGCGTGGCTCGATCCACCGGCCAAATCTCCCGTGGCTCGGTGAACCCGATTCACCGTGAGCCCAGAGACTGACAGTGGGGCCCACCTGTCAGTACGGTTTTTAAAAATATTTTTTTTTCCGAAAATTCTCGGCTGACGCAAGCATTGCGCAATAATCCGATTTTCCTTTATAAAAATAATTCGGGAAATTCAATAAAATCCAAATTAGGGTTTATTTGATTTTCCAATCTTCCAAAGCCCATATCTTTTGCATCCGAACTCCGATTGAGCTCATTCAAATTTGTGAATTCATATAAAATTAAGATCTATTTAATGGTGAATTTTATTTGAATTTTGGAGATTGTTTTGCTTCTGTATTTATTTGTTTTTGGTTTCTTTTGTCTCGGTTGCGAGTAGACGTCGATACTTCGGGGAATTTTGCAGAAGAAGGAGCACCTCAAGACCAAGACCAATATCTAGATCTTTTCCAAGGCAAGTTATACCTTTGATCATTTTGAACCCAGTTTTCAAATACTTTGTTTCAATGTATTGCATTCTATTTCAATTATTTATTTAAATGCTTTTGGGATAGATATTAATCCAATTTGTTATATCCACCTTGTCTATTATATGCCATGATCTTTTGTCACCCTAGGTTGGTTAATTATTAGTTGGTATTATCGTAGCACCAACGTGGGTTGGTTAGATACGATTAGACTGCTTAGCCATGCCACGAGTCATCATTTCATGTGAGAGTTGCAATTATAAACTTGACTAAGTGATTATGGAACTGTGTGATGAAACTGTGTGTGCTGTGTGCTGTTACTCGTTGATGGCATGTGTTGCATTTAATCAACAGGGTGGGAAAAGATTTAGACTGAGGCAAGTGGTGGATTCTGTGTGAATGGTGGAGCTGTGTGCTTATTAAACTTTGTGATTTGGGTTAAAACTGGAAGTCTTGCCTTGGTCAATTAAGGACTTAACTTTGTGCGCCATTGAACTGGGCCTTACTGTACGACCACATGCCTAGTATGGGGTTGGGCTGACTTAGTAAGTTATGGAGTCTTGACATTGACAACCCGAGTTGTATTTAAAGTCGTGTGATGGGTCGGAGGTGTGATATGTCACATCGCGGGACGGTTCATGCATCCTCGCCCAATGGTGTGTGTCGTTCAAAGGGTGTGTACAAATTGACTGGCGAAAAAGCACACCAGAGTGTCATTGTTTGAGATGAAGTTTCGAAAGGTTTTGTTATGGTCGTGATCGCTACATCGATTGTATCGTGTGGGTAAAGTGTACAAACTCTGCAGAGTGTTTAAATCAATCTATTCGAATAGCCGCGTCCTCGGTTATGGACATGCTCGGGAATTTCACACGAAGGGTAGTTTTTCATAAAAACAATTGGGAAGGGTCAGCTGTGTGAGATAACTTGTGCAGCTGTGTGAATAACTTGACTAGACTGTGTGTCCTTTGTGAAATCAATTGTTAACTTATTATTGTCTATTTGTTTTGAATCATGTTTTCAATCTATTATTTGTATTCAATTGCAAATGTTGCATTTCTGCAAAATAACCACAGAAGCCATTCCTTTGGAATAAGCCATCATCTATAAATTGCATTCTGTGGTATGACTTGCGAGTACGGTGTGTACTCACTCTTGCTAAACAAATCAACAGAAGTGGAGGAGTCGTCGCCTGCTTTTGAAGAAGGGTTCTCTGAAGGTTGAGCGTTAGGGTCTTGATCCCGCGATTGCTGTGGTAAATTGATGGGAGCCTACCGGAGTTTATTTCGTTTCCGCTGCAGTTTATTCTTTATTGTCAGCCTTGCATGGCTTAATAAATGTAAAACTCGACCATAAGGTCCCAACAGTTATTTGTTATTTAAAGTACTCGTTTATTCTTATATTCGTTGTATGGATGTGATATTTCATCAATGTTGACACTGTGTGCACTAGCGTGATCCTGGACTAGTGCAGAATACACAGAGGGTCCAGATTTGCATATTTGGGTCCCGACAGGCCGGTGGGCCACCCCTATGACAATATCTTCATCAAAATACCGGGTTTGTGATCTTGGAAAAACTACGACGCAAGACGTCGCAAAGGAGAAGCAGTTTAGATCATAAGGACAATATCACAAAGAGATGGATTCAGGAGACTCGGGTCGTCATCTGCTTTGAGAAGCGTGTGTGAGTGTGAGACCCATTTATATGTCGACTTAACATATGTCCTTTAGGATTTTTCTCTCTAAACCTATCCTCCACTATAAAAGAGGATGTTGCAAGATTTGCATATCAACATATCTAAGCCTAGAAACCCTAATTTGAGTTTGGGAAAAGTAGAGAGAATAGAGAAGGCTGGTGTTTAAGGGAGATGTATTGAGAGAAAAATTATGGGATTGGGTGCTCATGAGTGAGTTTTTGTGTTCCATGGTAGAGTGGTTGTAAACATTCAATCCTCAATATCAATCCAATAATATTCGTGCAAAGATGAGTTCTATCTTATTCTTGCTCTCTTTTGTGATTTTAGGGTTCTTGTGTTTGAGGGGTTTTGTCTTAGTCTTTTTTTGTGATCTTGCTTACTAGAACATGGGGTAGTTGATTTAATATTGTCTTGATCATCTTTCATCCACGAGCAAGCCTTTAGATCAAGTTTAGGTTTTCACTCGGTTTTGTGTCTTCTTGCCCTCGATCAATAAATTCATACAACCATGACTATGATCGTCTCAATCTTAGATTGAAATAGGTTTCTGACCTTCTTGTAGAGTTGTGTCTGAAATCTCAAGTGATTTGGATCTAGATCAAAAGTTATGTCGTTTGTAGATCCTTCGTCGTGTTGTTTTTCTGTCAGCAGGGAGGAGCGGTTAGCACGGCCTTGTCTTGGCAGTCAGACCGACTGAGGGGCACTGAAGTATAATTTTCTTGATTTCAGCTCGAGTCTTTCGTTGTAATCTTGAGACCTTGATCTTTATAGTTTTACAAAATTATTAGTGTAAAAAATAAGTTAAATATGAGAGGAGAAAAGGTGAGCCCGTGTTCACCCCTTTAGCTATTTCGGTCCAATAGAAAGCCACATGCAACACCATTGTTTGTTCCGATTAACCGTGACACAATAATTCAACGTCGAGCAAAATTTAAAGGTGACACCAGTAAAGACAACGCAATGGACAGCTCACGCCCTTCACTTCCCACCCAGGGTTGGGAAATGTGCTTGATCTTCGATGGATGGTGCAGCAGCCGGGCCACGCTGATATCCCCCACCATATCCACCTCTGAAACCGCCACGCCACGCTTCCCACAGCTCTATCCACGACCACTGCCACCATAGTACTGTTCTCCTTCAGCAAGTTTCAGGAACTCATTTATGCTCAACGACTGTAGAAAAGATTTTACCACATTAGCACCCAGAAAATAAATCCCAGAGTTAAATTAGCAGCTATGTTTTCACTTCAAAGAAAAAATGATCACACAATCCATAACATAACCATCACTATCACTATGGACTTGTTATGTAATTTGTGGGTCGTTTACTCAAATCACAAGCTTACTGCTGGACCGACAAAGTGACTAGAGAAGATGAATAGAAACACCTACTCTTTTTCAACCCCAACAATATTTAACTTCTTTTCACTTCAGTAGCTATGAAAGCTATGAATATTAGAAACAGAAGCACAGCGAAAGTCTTGCGTTGAAACCAAAAATCCCCGAGACAAAACCCACTTAGCCAGTCTGACCGGTTGAGATGCAGTCTGACCGCCGGCTGCAGGGACAACAGCCCACAATGACCTCAAATCGATCAAACTTTTGATTCTGATATCCAAATCCTCTGATATTTCAACCATAGCTCATCAAGAATGTCTTGAACCTATTCCAATCGACGATTAGGGCAGTCGAAGCCAAGGTTCCACGAGTTTTGTTGAATGAGGTCAAGAAGGCACAAGAACCGAGGAAATACAAACTTTGATCCAAAACTTGCTCGTTAGTGGAAGATGGTTAAGATGACCCTAGATCAATTTCCACAGGTCCTAGCAAACTAGATCACATTAAAAGACCCAAGAAAAACCAAAGGAACACAGAATCTCAAAGACATCAAGAGAGAGTAAAAATAAGATAGAACTCATCTTGGGGCAAACCTTGCTTGGATTGATTCAAGAGATTGTTGATTTACAGTCACTCCACCATGAAGGATAAAAGTTTAACACTTGAGTACTCGATCAATTCATCTCTCTCAAACTCTAGCCTCCTCTATTTTCATTTTCTCCAAATCACAAATTAGGGTTTCTTGACTTAGAAGGGTTCCAGGTGCAAATCTTGCACCTCTTCATTTTATAGTAGAGGCTGTGTCTAGATAGAAAACCTTATCGGACATTCGTTAAGCCCACATACAAATGGGTCTATACACACACGTTTTTCAAAGCAAATGACGAACCAGGTCTCTCAAATCTGTCTTTTCGTGATCTTCATCTTCCCTTGATCTAAACTGTCTCTCCTTGTGCCGTCTTGCGCCGCGGTTTCTCCAAGGTCACCACACGGTATTTTGGCGAAGATACCAAAATACCACTTCTCGGTCATTCTCCAAATACCGAGTCCAATCGACGTAAAGCAATCACATGCTTCGCCACGTGTATGTTGATCAATGGCTCTCTTCATTTCGACAAGCTTCTCATCCGGCTCCCACTGGAACCACCATGGCACTTGCACCGACTCTCACGCCACTTGATGCAACCCGCCGCACCGAACTCGCCATTCGGTCGCTCTTGTCCATCTTACGCCATGTTTGAGTCCAACTACTTCACCAGGCATCCTTGATCATTCTAGACATCTGCTCTGCTAGCCTAGTCTCGATTATCCTCGTCATTGGACGTCATTGACTCCAAGCCATCTGCACAATAATAGACCAAAAAATCAATTCTGGGCATAAGTTCTTCGTAACTTGACTCACGTTAGCCATAACATGTGTCATGCCATACCTATGCATTGAAACCCGTCACTTTGGTCAATTCCACGAAGTTCACTCCCTTCCCCGCACATGAACATTCTATGTCCGGTCAAACCGCCACCTGGTCTGCCAGACCGCTAACCAATGGCCGGTCAGACCGTCTGACACTTAGGAAAAATTCTCAAGTTTGAAAATTGTACTCCCTCTGGAAATTTCAAACTTTATCTAGTTTTTCCTCGAAACTCTATTTTCAATGAGACCAAGTGCAAATGCATCATCTCACCTTCCTACACGTGATTTTTGGACGATTCCAAACATACGACTTTTCATTTTCGGCCGATCTGACCACCGCATGTGGCCGGTCTGACCGTTGTGCCCTGGCCAGTCTGACCGCCAGCCCAAGGCCTGTCAGACTGCCGATCACCGACCAGTCCAACCACCCATAGGGCCGGCCATACCGTCTCTGACCTGACAGTCAGTTGAACTTCACGAAAACGAGAGTTTCTCCAAACATTTCGACATTGTTGTCAATTGTCCAACACACTAAAATTAGGATCATCTACCCATGATCTCCACACTTACAAATGCAGGGTTGATTCAGAATTTCAGATTCCAATCTCTAGGCTAAATTCCCAAGAGGATCGGTCCAAATCCACCCCACTTAATTAACATGAGGACAAGACGATTACTTAAAAATAATTTTAAAATAAAGCTTATCTGATACTGTACCTAATTAAGATCCAATTTGGATAATGGAAGTCGCAGAAAGCTCAATAAGAAGTCAAATAAACCCAATTACCATGCTCTAGTCATCTAGTGCCGGTTCAAATCTGCGAACCAAAGCCCCATCTGACCAGGTATTCCAGTTTGCTGTGAACATTTCGGTAGTCTGGATTGACCAACTAATCAAAGCCTTTTATTTGGTGGGGGAAAACTACAGCACATCCTTTTTGAAGTTTCAGTACGCTTTATTGACCCAGTAGGCTGGTCTTCTTTCTAAGTTTGTTCTCAACAACGTACAGTGGAGGGCAAGGACTAACAAACATATCAAACAAGCCCTCGCCCGTCCTCTCCCAGGCTAGGGTTCACTGCACAATCGATTTTCTCTCAAGGGGATTTGCAATGGAGCAGCTTCTTTCTGCAGCTGTGAGTGATCTTTTGGGTAGAGCCTTGTCCATGGTGATCCACAGATGCTGGCAGTCCAAGGGAGCAGAGGAGAAACTCCAGAGGCTACAGAGACTGCTGCTAAGGATCGACGCCATCGTCGAGGAGGCGGAGGGGCGGCACATCACGAACCAAGCGATGCTCCAACAGCTCCAGATGCTGAGAGATGGCATGTACAGAGGCTACTACAAGCTCGACACCTTTAGATACCGAGGCCATCAAGACGAGGCCGGAGACGAGGTGAGCGGCCGTTCATTTGCCCTGTCGAGATTCAATCCTCCCAAGCGTCTCTTTTTCTCCCTTGGTAATAGGCGAAACGCGAACATGGTGCTTGATGTTGGGAGCACAAAGATGCTAGAGAAGATGCTTGACAGCCTTGAAAGAATGATCGGTGACATGGAGGAGTTTGTCATGTTCTTGGATAGCTATCCTCGCATCTGCCGGCAACCTTACAGCACATATTTACTTCTTGACAAGGTTATGTTTGGTCGCCAAATGGAAACACAGACAATTATCAGCTTTTTGGTACGGAGGGAAGCTGTGGGCAATGGAAATTTAGGTGTGCTTCCAATAATTGGTTCAGTGAGAGTCGGAAAGAGCACACTCGTCGAGCATGTCTGCGTTGATGAGAGGGTGCGTAATCACTTCGATTCGATTGTTTTCTTCAGCGGAAATGATCTTAATGGTGGAAACTTGGCCTCTCTAAGAGGTAGCGGTATTATCAAGCATCAAAATCTCCCTCCCACTTCATATGGAAAGTCCCTTGTTGTCTTTGAACTAGCCGGGGACATCGATGAGGAGACATGGAGGAGGTTATACTCATCGGCAGTAAACCACATGGCGCCTGGGAGTAAAATCATCATCACAAGTTGTTCAGAGAAGGTAGTAGCTTTTGGAACAACACAAGCACTTCAGCTGAAATTCTTGTCCCGGGAAGCTTACTGGTATTTCTTCAAGGCGATCGCATTTGGCAGCGCGAATCCCGACGACCATCCGAAGCTACCAGCCCTAGGAATGGAGATGGCGTCACTGCTGAATGAATCATTCGGGGCAGCAAACATACTTGCTGGCTTGCTTAGAGGTAATCTCAACGCTCAATTCTGGCATAGGGTTCTGAAATGCGTGAGAGATTGCACAAACAAAAACATCCTCTTGTTTGGTGAACATCCAATGGCTCTTGTACAGAGAGGCAGGCCTATATACAATTGGACACTGGCCAGTTCTCAGGCCGTCATTTTAATTCGTAGTGTTTATCAACATAGCTCTCTTCGGCACGGTGTTCCCTCGACGACAACACAAGATGTCATGTCTGGAAGTGTAGTAATACCTCAAGGCGAATTCGAAGCAGTCGCATGGAAATCAAACATACCTCCCTACCATACCTACCTGGCGAGCTGTGTGTCCAAGTCATCAAAATGCACGACGGTCAGTAGGAAGCGCTCTCGGCAGCAGGATCTACATTGTGAACTTCCGTAGCTCATTTCCGATAGATGTATATATACTTTTCTTATTTAGCAAAGTTGTTCCGGCTCCAGAAGAGCTGTACATGTACACAGGCAAACGATTTTTTTATTAAAAAATTTAAAAAAATTAATAATCATCATAAACAATAATAACAATAGGTTCTTGTCGTCGGTTGAACTAGCTTGTCGCCGGTTCAACTGGCGACAGGTACCATACCCCCATTCTGTCGCTAGTCCGACTTAGTCCTCCCCTATAAAAGCTCGTTAAAACTCTAAAATTCGGTACAGGATTCATTTGTAAAAACAGGAGGGGGAAGGGAGAGGAGTAGAGGGAAGGAGAGAAGCTAGCAAAACGCTTCCCGTTCGGTTGCTCACCTGTGAGGTAATTTTTTAAACCGAATAGATTACATGGTTTTGGATGTACGGTTGCGTAGTATAAATAATTCTTTTCGATTGGTAGTCTTGTTTTAGATATGTGGTTAATCGTGAAAATATTCTTCATGGTGCAGTGCGACAATTATGTCGGATGTCACCAATTTCAAAATTTACTACGGTCCGGAGACTATTCTGGAGGGTCCCGGGGGGATTGATCTACGTTATTTTCAATCGGCGATAGTGCCCCCACCAAGAGCAGAGGGGCGTACATGGGGTGTTGTGATATGGTGGTTGTTTCACATATTCCAAGTGGACCGTGATGTGTATGATCTGAGATTGAGTTGTCTTGCCCCTCGAGCAACACAGCACACATATTTGGAATTAGTGTAGGTGAAGGGAACAAAGGCATGTCAGTCAGATCTACATATGGCGAAGGAGGGAGGGTGGGATTTGGTCCTTCTGGCCCAGGCATATGTCAAGCTTATTCTTGCATCCGTGGCTGAACAAGAAGGGGGTGATGATGCTGTCGACGAAGACCCTAAAGAAGTAGCTCCTTCAGTCAAGCAAGCTAGTGGGCTTGCTGGCGAGGGTGGTGAGATGGAAGCCATTGTGCAAAGGATGGATCAGGAAGCACAGGACTACAATGCGACGAGTATGATATGGACCAACTGGCGGTTCCATCCGAGTGGAACACATACCAGTTCGACAACCTCGTCGTCGACGAAGGCTCCCATATGTCGTGTGAGTACGACCAGAGCGATGTCAGGCAATGAGCTGTGTACAAATGCAAGAAGATCGTGCAGGAGGTGGTCAAATTCTGGGCCTTGTCGGTGCGGCGCACATTCACAGTCGTCAAGTCTAACCCAAGATGCTATGACGTGAAGTGCGAAATAGAGGGATGCCCTTGGCGAGTGCACGTATTTCAACCTAAGTAGGACACCTACTAGAAGTGCTCTATAGTAGTCCCGCACACATGCGTCATCACTGAGTCGGTACAGTCCCACAGGAACCTATCATCAGGCTTCATCGCCAACCTCATGTACGATGAGATTGTGGATAATCTTGATTTTAAGCCACGATCAATCATACATGTGATTGAGGCAAAGTTCTAGTACACAATCAGTAATGCCAAGGTTTGGAGGTCAAAACAGAAGACAGTGGAATCAAGGTTCGGCACATTCGATGATTCCTACCACAACCTCCCCGGGCTACTCTGAGTCATACAAGACAGGAATCCGAGCACTCATGTCGACATCCAAGACGCCACACGTCCGAAGTGGGCCGATAAGAGGGTACTGCAGCGAGCGAGCATTCTTCGCCTTTGGTCCATACATCAATGCATTCCGGCACTGCAGTCCAATCTTGGCGTAGATGGCACATTCCTGACTAAAAAGTACAAGAGTCAGATACTGATCGCAATAGCGACGGACGACAACAATCAAGTTCTTCCTGTGGCATTCGCTTTCGTTGAAAGCGAGAACACAAACAGCTGGTTGTGGTTCCTGAAGAATGTGAGGATTTCATTATGCATGCGGGGTTGTTCAAACGTATGCATCATTCATGATCGGCATGTCGGCTTGCTCAGTGCAATAACCCAGCTACAACAAGGAGATAATGAACCATTTGCATGGGTGGATCTGCAGAGCAGGTGGTGCATGAGGCACTTGGGGGGCAAACTTCTACAAGCAGTTCCGCAATAAGGACTGATGAACTGTTCAGCGGTTGTGTAACCGTAATCAACAATGGAAGTTTCAAGCCCTCGGAATATTCGGATGAGCGGACCGACGCATGAAGGGGCGTGAAAAGGCCACCCAAGCGCTGATCAAGCCCCGGAAGCATTGCCACGGCTACCCACAGATGGTCCCAGTCTGACAAAGAGGACGAGGGTGCAGGTGAAATACTCTCAAACTGGATTGAGCACAAACCTAAGGAGAAGTGGTCGTTGCTGCATAACAGGAATGGTGCCCGATATGGTGTCATGACAATCAATCTAGCTAAGATTTACAACTGGGCCATGCGCGGCGCAAGGTGTCTCCCTTTGGTTGGTATTGTGGAGGCAATTCTCCGCGGTACGACAAACTACTTTATTGACAGAAGCAACAACGCGTCGCTCGCCATGGCAAATGACAGAGTGTTCTACTCCGCCATGATCACCAAGTACATAGAGAAAAAGGGCAAGAAAGGTGAGATGCATCGTGCATTCAAAATGAGCACAAGGGAGCTTCGCTTCGAGGTAATGTGAATGGATAAAAGACGTCGCGAGACGAACTGCGGGAGGATTACCCACGAGTGCACGCTACGCCGCTCTAACTGAGTATGCACTTGCAACAAACCCCTTCTTATGCATATGCCATGCTCCTATGTCATGGCTGCATGTTTCACAGTGGCGCAGCATCCTGGGTAGTACCTCTCTGATTACTTCAACAGGGAGGCGGTGATACAAACATGAAGTGCGGAGATGTATGGTTACGCTGTGGTTGGCCATTTCACTGGCCATCTGAGCTGTGAGCAACTAATCTAGGCCGCGGACATTGAAAGGGTGAAGGAAAGGTCGGTCGGCGACAGGTACGGCGCATCAGGAATGACATGGACGAAGCAGAAGCCAGACATCGTACGAAGAAGTACTTAATTTGCAGGGAGTCTGGGCACACCTTCAAGAAATGCCCGATGAGAAATCCTCAGGACGAAGGAGATACCGGCACTCTGGACGTCGCCGCGGGGACCTCATCCGGCCGTCCGACTCGAGACGGTCCACATGGGGGACGTTGAGGCCACTGCCATGAGAAAGCACGGAAAGTTGTAATATGTGATTGTCAATATTCCGGAATATGACTTTCATTTGTAAAAAAACAAAGTGTTATGACGTTTCGCTCAATGTTGTGTAATATCAGTGTAACATGTCGTAATTTTGAGTAATGACAAATTCGTATGATTTTATCTTCCTTGCCAACTTGTGGGAGGAACGAACAATACTCGAAACCTACAGTACTCGAAACCAGTAGTACATGATCTTAACTTCTGTCAATTTACTCCATGGACCGATGATGGTTCGGCTAATTGCTATAGATTCACCAGAAATACATTAGAGTCCGCAAACAGAAAAACATTACACGTGTTCACATGACGTAATGTTTCGGCTAATTGCTTTAGCCATCCTCACTACTACTACGGTACACTAGGACACAAACATCCAAACCATGTAAGTATGCATGCCTTCAAGAGATAATAAAAAAACATAGCGGGTAGGATGGCGGACTATTACGAAATGGGCCAACCTACTGCGTGGACCGGAGTCATTTACCCTTCCTTGCGAGCTCGGCATTGTACTCCTCGTTGGCTTCCCTCGCCTTGGCCGTCATTTTCCTCTTTTTCTCGCGCTCCCTCTCACGAGCCTCGCGCTCCCTGCGGTTGCACGCCTCGAGATAAGCTTTCGTCTCCCGACAGATACGATTGTTTTACTCATCATTGCGGCGCTCCTCCTGAATCTCGTGAGCCCTTTTGGCATCCCACTCCTCATAGTCCATACGCCACTTGTCGCGTGGGTTGATCTCTTGGTCGATCCACTTACGGTAACCACATAGCGGACCCGGGTAGACAGGAGAGGTTATTAGTGTGTACTTTGAAAAAGTAATAGTAGGTGAACATACTGTAACTAGTCCTTACTGACTACCGATAGCTGCTTGTGTCCCAACGGCGGTCCAGATAGTCCGAGTAGTAATTCGCGCAACCCCAGTATCGCATGTCGAAGCTTATTCGGTGCTTGGACTTGAAAAACTTGCAAGAGTCTCTGCACCAACAGAGAAGCGGCGTCTCCCCCTTGGGCGGCCCCTTCGTTGAAGACTCGGTGGGCATGTTCGGGACGTTGTTGCTGCTTCGGGGGGCAGTGTCATTGCGGGAAGGTGCTCTACTGGCACGCATCCTTTGTTCGTCCAAGGCCACAACACACCTTGTAAGTTCGCGAATCTTTTCTCATTACTTCTGTTTGTCCATTTTAGCAAGATTGTGTTGAAATATTGATGCAGGAGAACCCACTCTAGAATTGGTATTACTTGTAGAACGAGACAACCTTATCCCTCCAACTTTTATAGAGGATAAGTTCATGTCACCAATTCAATTGACGACAGGAAGTCGAACTAACGACTAAACAGGGTCAAAGTAACTATCAACCTGTCACCAGTGTCCTATCGCCGATTCAACCAACGACAAGAACCAAATTTTGCTATTTTTTGAGCCAACTATTTATTTTTATAATTTTCTTTTAAAAAAATATTCCAGGCAAACTTGCCAATAGCCAATACAACTACTTGCTTCTTCAACAACCGATTTGTTGGACGTTCGGTTCAGAACGAGCGACCGGGAAGAAAGCAGGATGAATCATCTATCTCAACAAGTGGTGGTGGCACATGTCATTTCGCATGAACAAACAGCCACCCAAAAACGACATAGTAGCAACAAAACAAACATGCAAGAAATTACGATATTCAACAAAATGTAAAGCTGGCCTACAAAATTAGATGCTAATTCTGACGACCAACTCCGGTATACAAAATCGAGAAACACACGGTGAATGAAAGCCACATTTGTTCCGATTAACCGTGACACAATAATTCAAGGTTGGGCAAAATTTAAAGGTGACACCAGTGAAGACAATGAAATGCTCGAGATAGCTCACGCCCTTCACCTCCCACCCAGGGTTGGGAACTGCGCTTGATCTTCGATGGATGGTGCAGCAGCTGGGCCACGTTGATATCCCCCGCCATATCCACCTCTGAAACCACCACGCTCCCCACGGCCCCTTCCACGACCACGGCCGCCATAGTACCGTTCTCCTTCAGCAGGTTTCAGGAACTCATTGATGCTCAGCGACTGTGGAAAAGATTTTACCAAATTAGCACCCAGCTTTTTTTTCAAAGTGAAATGAGCAGCTATGTTTTCACTTCAAAGAAAGAAATTATGCAATTTGTGGGTCGTTTAACTAAGATCTCCCAGTGCATTTCTTCCAAGCACCTTGGATTTAGCATATTGGGGATTCAGAATTCTAACTGTGCTCAAATCACAAGCTTACAAATGCCGTGTTGATTCAGAATTTCGTATTGCTCCAAATAAGAAGTCAAATAAACAGATCACAAACACTCCAGTACAAGAGGCGAAATAGTTCAGTGGGACAACCAAATGTAATATCCAGTTTGATCACCACCAAATTGCTGTCAGGATTGCAAAATGCTACATAGGTAAGAATAAGATATGTTAGTCATACCTTCTTGGCACGCTCATCACGCTCAGCACTTTCCTTCTTCTTATCCTTGTCAGAACCCTGAGAAGACACAAAGTTTTAATCATCGTACATTCCAAAATTACAGAAAATTGTAGGGATCAAAATAGCATATACTGGGAAACTTACCAATTTAATGAAAACTTCATCACTTCCTTTTTTGGTGGAAAGCGGCTGCATAGACTGCAGGTCCTTATCAACTTTAACCTTCCTCTCTTCGGTCTTCAATGCAAGTAGTGCTTTCCGCTTTTCCTCCCTTATTTTCTCAAACTCCTCAAGAGTCATCTCCTGCATAATTGAATATTAGAATGCAATGAGATCAAGGCCAATGGCATTAGATATCAAATACAATAGCAAAAGCAAAGGTTCGTCTACTTCAATTCGAGGGAAATTGGTCATTAGCTCTTTGGAACATAATTTTTAATGGTGCTATACACAAGATTTACAAGTTGTAGCATAAGCAGGATACATGCCACTGTATTTGCCACTAAAATTGATTTAAGAGTAAATTTCACAATTTAATTGTTTCCATTCTGAGTGATTTAGGACTCATGGACAAGAACACCCAAGTTATCAACTAAGACAGATAATCCAACTCTCCAAAGCAGAAGCATCTTTCACTTTTATCATAAAATTTAGATGACCTGTCACAATGTATAACTACTGCTAATTCAAAATCAAGTGAATGAACCTTGAAGACATGTGCTGTCAAATCATCTCATATAAAATTGAAGTGGAATATCAATGCCATGCAACTTAATATTTTCTTGCATACATAACTAGTTTGATTGCCCAAGCACATCAAATTTACAATAAAATGGAATATGCTCACTGATGTTCCATTGAACTCCATGACAGAAAACATTACTAGTTACTTGCACAAATAGTAAATGATAAGTTGGTAACTCAGTGCAAACACAACCACCAACAGAAGTGAGAAAATATTTTTACTGCACTAAGGGTGGAGAAACTGCATCATCCCAACAGCCTATTGAGCCAACAGAAAAGTATCAGACAACGAGCAAAGTTACATCAAAATTATAAAGTATACTAGCATCAGATAATCACGCAACAGTGGACATTGAAGGACCAGAACAGGCCTCAATTACTTGTAAAACCACTATGCGTAATATATATATATGGTACTCCGGGGAGTTCATAGTCTCACTCCTCATATCATATATTGACTTCAGCAAACCTCTAAAAAACAGTGCAATCTCCTCAAAGAAGTTACACTCAGACTGGAGCCATTACCTTATCCTCTTCCTTCTCTTCGTCCTCATTTGCAGCACCATCCTTGTTATCTTTGTTCTCCTCTGCTGTTGGAGCATCATCCTGCTCACCCTGCTTCACGGTGACGGGAGCATTCTCCTCAACCTTCAGAGCTTCCTCAGTTCCCCTAGTTACCCAGAAATCAGAATAGCCTCATGAGTTATCTCTGGCATCATCAATTCAGACAGCAGTGAAGAACATAGACAAAGTTTACTTACTGCGCAAGAGCCTCATCAGTGGCAGTTCCCCAGTTCCCACGCCCCGCACCATCACGCTTCATCTCATACCCATGGCCAGTCCCGCTGTGGCGCTCATAATTTCTCCGAGGTGGTCTCTCAGATTCATCACCAAACTCACCATTTCGGTAGCCACCACGCCTGCCTCCACGGAATGGAGGACGAGGGCCCCTCTCCCTCTCCCTCTCCCCTTCTCCGCCACCAATTACAGCGCCATCTCCAGAGCCTCCGCCACCATAACCTCCCTGGTAGACATTCATGTTGTCACCACCAAAGTCATGGTTCTGGCCATATCCCCGGCCACCTCTGCCGCGGCCACGTTCACCACGGCCAAATCCTCCACGTGATGGTGCACCACTGCTCCGTGCCTCCCTCGCTAAAACAAGTAGAATTCAAGGGCTTAATGAAAATTCGTGTTTTGCGGAAACTTGGCTTAAAACTAATCAAGGGTTCCAACATCAGGTTTGAAGGACGGTATAAATTCTACTTGCCAGCAATTAAAAGCTCGCACCTTTGCAACTCACGGCATCAATATTTACAACTGACATGAGTTTCCACCAAGATGGGGAATTGGGGATAAAGGAATAATTCTACCCGACTCAAAATCCAATCATTTCACTAAAAATGTTCCAAATCATTATTAAAAAAACTTAGTCCGAATCAATAGAAAAACATCAGAAGATGGAAGAATACCAAATGACCAAGACCCCAGATCTATCACCCTCGCAACCAAAACTCACCAGCCTGTGCAGGGGGGGCGGGCTTGATCGGGAGCTTGGCAGCCACCGCAGTCTGCACCGCCTTCCCAGCAGGCGCCGCGGCCGATTTCTTCGCCTCGGCCTTCTGCGCCGCGGCGGCGGCGGCGGTCAGAAGCTGCGAGGGGTCGTCGTTGTCGTCGGCGCCGAGGATGTCGAACGGGTTGATGGTCGCCATGGCGGCGGCGCCTGAGAGGGGGGCTCTGTAGATTAACGAGCTACTCGGGGCAAAGACTAGAGGCAGGCGCTAGAGGTTTCGCCGGATGGATTGGGCAGACATTAGAATACGAGGTGGGGGAGGGGAGGGTTTTGGGCGGCGGCGGCGGCGAGGGGTTGGAAACGAAGGGGAGGGGAGAGTGAAAAGGAGAAACCCTAGCCGCACTCCTCCAAAGCTCATATCCTTTGCGTCCGATTAGTGATTTTTTTTTACCATTTTTGCTCAGGATCATCGAAATTACAGTCATAGCCTCGGGCCTGGAGAGTATTTGCAGTACTATTTTAGGAGTGTTTTGTGGGGTTTGGCCGCTTGGCGCCACGGGGTGACGAGGGGGTAGTTTGGGATTCCCGCTCGGTGGTCCTCGGGGCGTGGGCGCTCGTGCGTTTGGAATCGGGCATCCGGGCCGTGGTCTTTGGATCGGACGGCTAAAATTTGCTTCGTTTGGCTGAATGGGCATTGTAGAGATCAAGTGGATATGACCTTAGCATTAGTAATAATTGGCAATAATGTTGAGGTATTTGGAGACACTTTCATTTTCAGGAAAATCCTGCTACTTGTCAGGCATAGGCGATCTGATCGGCCATAGGTGGCGGTCAGATCAGTCGGGGGCTTCGCGGTCAGACCGGTCAAAAAGGTGAAAATGTGAATTTTAGTGATCGGCCAAAAATCACGTGTGAAGGGATGCTTGAGGATGCGTTTGCACTTGGTCTCGTTGCAATTAGGTTTTCGAGCCGAAACTATATATAGTTTGAAAATTCCAGAGAGGGTGCTGATTTCTGGGACTAAAATTTTGGTTAAGTGATGGGCGATGCGATCACCATTTGTCGACGGCGGGCCGTAGTCGACCCGACCGATGGATGGTTCACGCGCCGGGATAGTGGTGGAATTCATGGGTTAGATTAATGTAGCGTCCCGTTTTTCAGAGTTTTTGAAAATTTTAAAAGAGAACCATTTGCTTCTATTTGCCAAAAACTTAATTTGGAAATTTTAAAATCAATTGCAGTTAATATGAATTAATCAAACTTCAATCAAAGTAAAAGTTGGTTTAATTGAGTTTTCTGGAATTTAAAATCAAAATTTTTATTTTAAGAATTTTCTTGGATTTATTGGATTTTAAAAAGGGTTTTTCCTTTTTCCCGAAATTAAAAATCATTTTATTTGCAAAAGAAAAAGAAAATTTAAAGTTAAAAGTATTTTTATTAAGTCCAGAATAATTCAAGGAATTTCTGTGAATTTTTCTAGAATTTTTGGAGTCTATTTGCTATTTTCTAAATTGCTTTTTGATTTGTTTGAATTTCTAAAATCAAAAAGGTATTAAAATCGTTTTCTTTGTTCTTGGGCCGAATCGTCGCCGGCCCGCTCCTGTTTCCCCGGCCCGGCCTGCCTCCCGCGGCCCGCCTCCCGTTCCGCCCGCGCTCGGCCGCTCCCGACCATTGGATCTTCATCCGTTGGCTCTCGATCGGCCGCGTCTCCCCTTCGCCTCAGCCGCCCGATCTCCATCCGGCCGTCCTCCTTCGCCGCGATTCGCCTCCCGCCTCGGTCTCGCGCCCACCGTCCGATCGTCATCGCGTGGCTCTCGCTTGCGCGTCGCCTCTTCTTCTTGGCCGTCCGTCGCGATCCGGCATTATCGCCTTCGCCGCGTCGCCTCTCTCTCTTCTCCGCCGTCCGATTGAAATCGGACGACGCTCCGTCGCCCGCGCCCCTCCGTCTTCCCACCGTCCGTCGAATCGGACGGCGCTGCTTCGTCTCTCTCGCCGCGCCTCCTCTCCGCACCGCCGTCCGTCGAATCGGACGGCGCTTCGCTCGTCTCCCTCGCGCCTCTTCTCCTCCCTACCGTCCGATCAAAATCGGACAGCTCTCCGTCGCCGCGCCTCCTCGCTCCCACCGTCCGACGAATCGGACGGCTCCGCCATCGTCTCGCGCGCTTCGCCCGCGAATCCGCCGCCGCGAATCCGCGCCGCGAATCCGCCGCCAATCCGCGTCCCCTCGCCTCGCCAAGCCTCCGCCGCGCGTCCGCTGCGTGCCGTCCCATCCGCCTCTCCGCGTCGCCACGCCGCGCCCATCCGCGCCGCCTCGTGGCCTCGCTATAAAGCCGCCGCTCGTCTCCGCGTTCTCTCTCTCTCTCTCTCTCTCGACCATGGGCCGAGCCCACGTGGCCACCCACGTGGCGCCACGTCGGCGCCGCATCAGCGTTTCTGCCCGCGTGGCTGCTGCGTCAGCAGTTGCGCAAGCGCTGACGTCAAAGTCCGATTTTTCAATAGAAAATTAATTCCGAAAATCCGAAAAATCCAATTCTATCATTTTATGTGATTTTGAAATTTCTTTTGGCTATAACTTTCACATCCGAACTCCGATTTGGGTGATCCAAATTTCTAAATTCATATAAATTCATCCTCTTTCATTTGGTGTTGGTTTTGTAATTTTTGGAGTTCATTTGGTGCTGTTTTATTTATTTGTTGCTATTCTCGCACGTGTAGATTCCCGCGTTTCGGAAGATTTCTTCGACCCGACGACCGAAGACCCTCTCCTCGTCAACGAAGGCAAGTCGTAGGCCTTTGACCATGTTGAACCCATTTTACAAATGTATATTGTATTAAATTATCATGCATGGCTAGTTTTATTAAAAATAGTTTTGGGAGTAGATAATTACCAAATTGCCATTATGCCTCCTTGATGAATTGAAAATGAAATGTCTCCTTGAATGACATATATCCTTGAACACCTTAGGATGGTTAATACTAGTTGGACATAATTGTATACCAACTTGGGAGCGTATTATTGCTTAGACATGCTCTAGTTACCCGCAGTACTTTCGATCACATGTTCAATGATTATTGAAATTTGACTAATGGAACTATGGAACAGTGGTGTGAGGCCACTTTTATTAAAAGATGTTGTGCCATGGCAGGGTTTGCCATTTGGTCGGGTATGAACAGAAATGATTTATGCTCGGGCTTGAGGTAGGAAGCTAGAGTGGGTGTGTGATGCACATTGGGTTGTGGTAGACTTGTCTGAGCAGCCAACTAAGGACTTAACTTTGCAAGTCATTGATCTGGGCCACCTCGTGCAACCACAAGTCCGGTATGGGACGGACCTGGCCAACTAATTAGGGAAGTTTTGAGTCGGTTCTGTTGTGGTGGTTTAATGGCGCAAGAGGGGGCTGTGATGGCGAAACCTTAGCGGGCAGAACCGAGGCAAAATGGAACTTTGTAAAGGCTTTGTGATAGTCACTTAGTCGCACACCCTCGGAAGTGTGTCAGACGGACATTACAAGTGATTTATCTCTTGTGGGTAAAGCTGTACAACCTCTGCAGAGTGTCAAAAATCTATTCGAATAGCCGTGTCCCCGGTTACGGACATGCCTGGTGATTTCGCGCAAGGGGTAGTATTTTCAAAAATGTGGTTTGGTTCGATAGAAACGTTTGGTTGGAATGGTTGGGAGGTGAACGGGATGTTCACTGTTTGATTCAAAAGAACTTGGTTATCTATGTACTATTCTTTTAAAATCCTGCTTTGCAATCTAATTATTGTATTTACTGTTAAACTTGCTTTCTGCAAATTAACCATAAAACCATCCTTGCTTAAGCCTGTCATGAATACTATGTGCATACATTTCTCTACGACTTGCTGAGTACTTTATGTACTCACGGCTTTATGCCCTTTGTTGATCGGTCCAATGAAGAACCAGGAAATATTGAGTACTATGAAGAAGGCTACTTTGAAGACTTTGCGAACTAGGTCGCGTCCTCCACTCGATTGCCTGTGGGCATGTCGATTGGGCTCCACGTATTTTTGAGATTTCCGCTGCCAGATACTCTGTTGTTGCTAAGCCCTGTGAGGCGACTTTTGTAAGAACCTTGACCATAAGGTCTTTCTTGTTTTAAATTAATATTACTTTGTCCGCTTCATTAGTTCGTCGTTGAATAGTTATGAATGCATCATTGTTGCAAGCTGCAAGCTAGCTACCGATCATGGGACTAGCTTGGTATGCACGAGGGTCTCGGGTTGTGTGACACCCGGGTTCCGACAGAGATGGTATCAGACCATATCGACCGTAGGGCGTAGCCTTTAGTTAGATTGGTCGTCTTAGTCAAAAATTCAAAATATATTTTCTAAATCAAACCAAGCAATTAACTTGACTAGAAATTCTTCTCTCATCTTATTCTGTTCTTTCTCGCCTTGTTCTATTCTTTTCTTCTCATCTTACCCTCTTTATATCATTCTTGAGTTCTTTCATCTTATCTTTTCTGGAACTTGGTTTTCAAATTTAAATTTGACTCCCTCATCTCTGGATTATCCCTAGGATCGAGCCCTTCAAGATCAAGCAATGGAAGTCTTGGAAGCTCAAGTTCCGCTGCAGTGTGTTCCAGTTGACCCTCCGTAAAGATTAGATTGGTAGTTGCCCTCCCTAGTTTTAGATTCGTTTAGTCTGCGTAATAGTGCTTTTGTGCTTAAGTGTCTCTTTCTTGTTTGCTTCTTGATAGCTTTCCGGCTATCCGTTCGTTGGGTGAAACCAACTTGGTCCGCCTTAGGTTGATCCATCTATCTCCCTTGTTTCTCGCTCATCCCCGTGCTTTTCCCTCTCACCTATTGTGCTTTCTCCCTCTCATCTTTGAAACCTGTGAAGAATTTTTGCAAAGTGGTTCAAACACGTAAGTCCCTTGGAAGCTACTCTTGCTGGAGATAACCAATGTGTTTTGATGCCAACATAGGTAGCTTTGGAGAATCTTTGATAAGACTGATTTTGAGATTAACCGAGTATATGCAAGAAGTTATTGTGGATACCAGAATATGATAATGGGTGTGCCTTGATTATAAATGGTTTAAAGAGTAGCATATTGGTGGATTATATAAATCGTGGAGTAAAGTGATCAGAGAGGAAAATCTTGATTAATCTTGAAGGATAAAAGAATCAAGTCTTGATTTGATTATTAGGAGAAGTTGTATTTAAATTGAATCTTGAGCTGGTTATAATGTCGGTTGGATATTTGGAATTGAGAAATTGTGCAGAAGAGGCACAGAGTAGAATGCGAAGAGAATTGGATTTTTCATATCGATTGATGATGTTAATTTTGGGAGAATTGGTTTGATCTTGGTTGGATTGTAGAAATGCATGATTACTAGATTGTAGAATTAAATTATTATTGATATGAGATTATGGAAGATTGGATTATAGAAAAGTATCTTGGATGAATTACAGAAATTGATCCTGATTGGATTATGGAAATATGATTGTGAAATTTGGGTTATAGAAATCTGATTTGCTAGATGATGGATTACAGAATATATTATGATTGGATTTGGATTAAAGGATTACCTGATTGTTAAGGATTTGGATTATATGATCGCCAATTCTTGACGATGATTGTGGTGGATTATGTTGAATCAAGAAGAATGGAATGAATTGAGTATATTGGTCACATTGGATTCAATTGGATGTGGTTGAATAGAGAAATTGGGATTTGAAAGAAATTTTGGTTGGATTATAGAGATACGTCTTGATCGGATTATAGAATTGCGCATTTGTGGAGATTGGATTATGCAAACAGATGATTGTTGGATATTGGAATTTATGATTGACATATATATTACTGATATCGGAGTTGGTCCAAAATAATTGTTGGATTGATGAACATCTACAGGTATTGGAGTTGGACTGAATAAATGTTGGATAAATGGTGATACAATAATTGGCGGATTAAATTTGAATTTGGGATGGCAAGCAGTCCTTTGGAAGGTTCTAAAATTGAGATATTGGACTGGTATAAAGAAATTCTGAGGGTTGCAATTGATAAATTTGCTTGAGGAAATTTAGTGGATAATGTTGTGGATTTAGTCAATAATTTTGGAGGAAGCAATTGCGTGAATATAACCTTTGGAAGAATTTTGTTTCAAAAAGGATAAAAAGAATTTAGCGTGATCTTGGAGTTTATCCGATCGGAAGAGGCGACTATGGCCACTAGATTTCATGGATTTAGGCAGAAAAGGAATCTTGCGATCAAAGTGGTGAATTTGCTGGATTATTTAAAACTTATGCCAAAGAAGGATGTGTGAATCATGTTGGTGTATCGAGAATGTGATTAAATGATTGGATTGTAATTGGGTGACCTTATGACATGCTGGATTGGTAGATTTCGATAATAATGAGCATTGGATTCAGCAATTTGGAAGATAAGTTTGATAGCTTCTTAATTGGCACCCCAGAACATAGTTGTAAACCCGCAGTTTGGCATCAGTTTCCCATAATGGAGCTACCACTGCAGCTGTCAGAGATGTGCCACACGTTCAGTTGAGCCGCAATAGAAGGATTCTACAAGATAGCAAGACCCTCACTCAGCTGTTGAAGAAAGAAAAGAAATCGCTTGGACAGCAGATTGTGAGCAAAGTTTTCAAGAGTTGAAGAAGCGTTTGACCACACTCGGTGTTGATTTTGCCCGACGTCCTAAGGATTTGAGATTTTCTCGTGATGCATCCCAAGGACTTGGTTGTGTCTGATGCAAGAAAGGAAGGTAGTAGCTTATGCTTCCCGTCAATTGAGGCCTCATGAAGTGAATTACCCCACTCATGACTTGGAGTTAGCTGCTGTAGTGCATGCTTTAAAGATATGGCGTCATTACCTTATTGGTAATCGCTGCGAAGTCTATGCGGACCATAAGAGCTTGAAGTACATTTTCACTCAGGCTGATCTTAATATGAGGCAAAGAAGATGGTTAGAGTTGATCAGGGATTATGATATTGAAATCCATTACCACCCAGGCAAAGCTAATGTTGTGGCAGATGCCTTGAGTAGAAAAGTCTACTGCAATACACTGTCAATCAAGGAAAATCAGCCAGCCCTACATGAAGAATTCCAGAAGATCAAGATAGAGTTGGTTAAAGAAGGTTACCTAGCTGCCCTAGAAGTTCAACCCACTTTGCGGAATCAGATCAAGGAAGCTCAAGTTGAAGATGCCAATATTAAGGAAATTAAGAGCAACATGAAGAAGGGTAAAGCCCTGAGATTTTCAGAAGATGAGCAAGGCACCATTTGGTTTGACAAGCGAATCTGTGTTCCAGATCAGAAAGAGCTTAAGCAGTTGATACTCAAGGAAGCCCATGAAACCTTGTACTCCATTCACCCTGGAAGGACGAAGATGTACCAAGACCTCAAGGAAATGTATTGGTGGCCTAGCATGAAGCGTGAGATTGCCGAGTTTGTAGCTCAGTGTGATGTCTGTCAGCGTGTAAAAGCCGAGCATCAAAGACCGGCTGGACTCCTGCAACCCTTGAAAGTGCCTGAATGGAAATGGGAAGAAATTGGCATGGATTTTATCACTGGTTTGCCAAGGACAAGGTCAGGATATGATTCTATCTGGGTAATTGTGGATCGTCTAACCAAAGTTGCTTACTTTCTCCCAGTCAAGACTACTCACTCTGGTGATAGACTGGCAAAATTGTACATGGCAAAGATAGTGTGCCAGCATGGAGTGCCGAAGAAAATCGTGTCAGATCGAGGATCCCAGTTCACCTCAAGATTTTGACAGAAGTTGCACAGTGTTTTGGGTACTAATCTAAATTTCAGTACCGCTTATCATCCCCAGACGGATGGACTTACAGAAAGAGTAAATCAAATCCTAGAAGATATGTTAAGGGCTTGTGCCTTAGCAAATCAGACCAGTTGGGATCAAATGCTACCTTATGCAGAGTTTTCCTATAACAACGCTTACAGTCAAGCCTCGGATGTCTCCATTTGAAGCTCTTTACTAAGAAAATGCGAACACCCTTGTATTGGAATGAAGTAGGCGAAAGACAAGTGTTTGGGCGGATATTTTGGAAAAAGCCAAGAGCAAGTTCGATCAATCGAGAAAGGTGAAAACAAAGATGCACCGAGCGAAGAGTTATCGCGATAACCGTCGCCGAGATCTAGCTTCAGACGGGTGATCTTGTATACTGAAGGTGTCGCCTCTCAAAGGGATCGTCGTTTGAGTAAGTGGAAAGCTTGCACCAAGGTACATCGGACCTTTCGATTCTAGCAGAAGAGGAGAAGTCGCTTACGGTTGGAGCTCCCGCTCGGTGTCGGATGTGCATAATGTCTTCCACATGTCGCAATGAAGAAGTGTTTGCGTGTGCCCAAGAGCGAGATGCGATGGAAGCAATTGCCTGCAGAAGACCTCACCTACAAGGAGCATCCCATCAAGATCTTGGAAGTAGCGAGCGAGTGACAAGAAGCAAGATCATCCGTTTCTGCAAGGTCCAGTGGAGCAACCACACCGAAGAAGAAGCCACTTGGGAACGAGAAGATAGCATGAAGGCTGAGTTTCCCCACCTATTCTCTAGTCAGCCTGAATCTCGGGGTCGAGATTCCCTTTAAGAGGGGTAGGTTTGTAGCGTCCCGTTTTTCGGAGTTTTTGAAAATTTTAAAAGAGAACCATTTGCTTCTATTTGCCAAAAACTTAATTTGGAAATTTTAAAATCAATTGCAGTTAATATGAATTAATCAAACTTCAATCAAAGTAAAAGTTGGTTTAATTGAGTTTTCTGGAATTTAAAATCAAAATTTTTATTTTAAGAATTTTCTTGGATTTATTGGATTTTAAAAAGGGTTTTTCCTTTTTCCCGAAATTAAAAATCATTTTATTTGCAAAAGAAAAAGAAAATTTAAAGTTAAAAGTATTTTTATTAAGTCCAGAATAATTCAAGGAATTTCTGTGAATTTTTCTAGAATTTTTGGAGTCTATTTGCTATTTTCTAAATTACTTTTTGATTTGTTTGAATTTCTAAAATCAAAAAGGTATTAAAATCGTTTTCTTTGTTCTTGGGCCGAATCGTCGCCGGCCCGCTCCTGTTTCCCCGGCCCGCTCGCCTCCCGCGACGCCTCCCGCTCACGCCGCGCTTCGGCGCTCCCGACCATTGGATCTTCATCCGTTGGCTCTCGATCGGCCGCGTCTCCCTTCGCCTCGTGCCTGATCTCCATCCGTAGTCCTCCTTCGCCGCCGCGATTCGCCTCCGCCTCGGTCTCGCGCCACCGTCCGATCGTCATCGCGTGGCTCTCGCCGCCGCGTCGCCTCTTCTTCTTGGCCGTCCGATCGCGATCCGGCGCCATCGCCTTCGCCGCGTCGCCTCTCTCTCTCTCGCGTCCGATTGAAATCGGACGACGCTCGTCGCCGCGCCCTCGTCTTCCCACCATCCGTCGAAATCGGACGGCGCTTCGCCGTCTCCCTCGCCGCGCCTCCCTTCCTCCGCACCGTCCGTCAATCGGACGGCGCCCGCTTTCGTCTCCCTCGCCGCGCCTCTTCTCCTCCCAGCGTCCGATCAAAATCGGACGGCTCTCCGCTTCGCCACGCCCTCGCTCCCACCGTCCGTCAAATCGGACGGCTCCGCTCATCGTCTCCGCGCTCGCGCGAATCCGCCGCCGCGAATCCGCCGCCGCGAATCCGCCCGCCGTCGCCTCGCCGGCGCCTCGCCCGCGTCATTGCCGTGCCGTCCCATCCCACCTCCTCCGCGTCCCGCCACGCCGCGCCATCCGCGCCCGCGTGGCCTCGCTATCAAAGCCGCCGTTCGTCTCCGCGTTCTCTTCTCTCTCCCTCTCTCTCTCTCTCACGGCGGGCGAGCCCACGTGGCCACCCACGTGGCGCCACGTCGGCGCCGCATCAGCGTTTCTGCCCGCGTGGCTGCTGCGTCAGCGGTTGCGCAAGCGCTGACGTCAAAGTCCGATTTTTCAATAGAAAAATAATTCCGAAAATCCGAAAAATCCAATTCTATCATTTTATGTGATTTTGAAATTTCTTTTGGCTATAACTTTCACATCCGAACTCCGATTTGGGTGATCCAAATTTCTAAATTCATATAAATTCATCCTCTTTCATTTGGTGCTGGTTTTGTAATTTTTGGAGTTCATTTGGTGCTGTTTTATTTATTTGTTGCTATTCTCGCACGTGTAGATTCCGGCGTTTCGGAAGATTTCTTCGACCCGACGACCGAAGACCCTCTCCTCACAACGAAGGCAAGTCGTGGCCTTTGACCATGTTGAACCCATTTTACAAATGTATATTGTATTAAATTATCATGCATGGCTAGTTTTATTAAAAATGGTTTTGGGAGTAGATAATTACCAAATTGCCATTATGCCTCCTTGATGAATTGAAAATGAAATGTCTCCTTGAATGACATATATCCTTGAACACCTTAGGATGGTTAATACTAGTTGGACATAATTGTATACCAACTTGGGAGCGTATTATTGCTTAGACATGCTCTAGTTACCCGCGGTACTTTCGATCACATGTTCAATGATTATTGAAATTTGACTAATGGAACTATGGAACAGTGGTGTGAGGCCACTTTTATTAAAAGATGTTGTGCCATGGCAGGGTTTGCCATTTGGTCGGGTATGAACAGAAATGATTTATGATCGGGCTTGAGGTAGGAAGCTAGAGTGGGTGTGTGATGCACATTGGGTTGTGGTAGACTTGTCTGAGTAGCCAACTAAGGACTTAACTTTGCAAGTCATTGATCTGGGCCACCTCGTGCAACCACAAGTCCGGTATGGGACGGACCTGGCCAACTAATTAGGGAAGTTTTGAGTCGGTTCTGTTGTGGTGGTTTAATGGCGCAAGAGGGGGCTGTGATGGCGAAACCTTAGCGGGCAGAACCGAGGCAAAATGGAACTTTGTAAAGGCTTTGTGATAGTCACTTAGTCGCACACCCTCGGAAGTGTGTCGAGACGGACATTACAAGTGATTTATCTCTTGTGGGTAAAGCCGTACAACCTCTGCAGAGTGTCAAAATCTATTGAATAGCCGTGTCTCGATTACGGACATGCACAGTGATTTCGCGCAAGGTAGTATTTTCAAAAATGTGGTTTGGTTCGATAGAAGCGTTTGGTTGGAATGGTTGGGAGGTGAGCGGGATGTTCACCGCTTGATTCAAAAGAACTTGGTTATCTATGTACTATTCTTTTAAAATCACCTTTGCAATCTAATTATTGTATTCTTTATTAAACTTGCTTTACGCAAATTAACCATAAAACCATCCTTGCTTAAGCTTTGTCATGAATACTATGTGCATACATTTCTCGACTTCTTTGAGTACTTTATGTACTCACGGCTTTATGCCCTTTGTTGATCACCCAATGAAGAACCACGAAATGTTGAGTACTATGAAGAAGGCTACTTTGAAGACTTTGCGAACTAGGTCGCGTCCTCCACTCGATTGCCTGTGGGCATGTCGATTGGGCTCCACGTATTTTTGAGATTTCCGCTGCCAGATACTCTGTTGTTGCTAAGCCATGTGAGGCGACTTTTGTAAGAACCTTGACCATAAGGTCTTTGCTGTTTAAATTAATATTACTTTGTCTGCTTCATTAGTTCGTCGTTGAATGGTTATGAATGCATCATTGTTGTAACTGTGCAAGCTAGCTACTGATCATGGGACTAGCTTGGTATGCACAGAGGGTCTCGGGGTTGTGTGACACCCGGGGTTCCGACAATTAAAGTCATGAGTTTCATTGCATAGATGTTGCATAATGCATATTTTGACTAATGTGGGTTAAGTTGTGAAGAATTTGTACAGAAAACAGTTGCTTGGTCTATTGTTGCGCAGGTGGCTTAGAGTCAACTATGGTCAACAACGAGGAGGATCGGGACATGGTTAAGAGAACCAAGGTCCATAACAGTCGTGGATGCTGGGTGAGATGGGTGGACTCAAGCAATGCGCAAGATGGACAAGAACCATAGAAGGCAAAGTTTGAGCAAAGGCATTATCAATTATGTGAATTGATGATTATGTGTATCGTGCGGTGCTACGTAACGGTTTGCTTATTTGTGATGGTTGTAGGGCACCGGAGCTAGGTCATGGTGAGGCGGACTATATCGGGACTAGGATAGGAGAATCGAGATCCAGAATGATCGAGGTGGTGCTGGAAGATGACTGAGGCTAGCGGGGTGGTTAAAATCCACGAAGATAATGAACCGGAGTGGAAACTACTGGTGAGGAACATGACGGACAGCGGCAAGGTGAACCGGGACTAGACTCAGGAAGGAGTTGAGGTCCGGACTAGGATCAGGGAGGACCTGAGGTCCTAAATGGTCAAGGAAGCCGGGTGTAGTTATAGTGAAACGTGATGCGCCAAGTGACTTGGTCCTAGTTGCAAGCGAGGACAGTTCGGTGGGATCCGAACGCGTGATAGGTTTGGTGTGAAGTCATTGGGGCCACATAGATGATGACAGAGCATAAGAGATGCTTCGAGGTGAAGGAATTGCCAAAGGTCGATAGAGGGGCATTATAGGAAATTGACTTATACTAGAAAGTGGTAAGTGGTGGTGTGCGAAATCACCATCTTGGCCTTGAAGAACCGCGACACAAGACGACACTTTGAGAAGCGTGCGTGAGTGAAACCCATTTGTGTGTAGACTTAACGGGTACCCCTTTGGGATGTCTCTCTAAAGTTAGCTTCCACTATAAATGTCACGGGTTGAAAGCAACTAGGCCCCTAAAAGTGATTTTGGTAATTAATGACAACAACGTGTTATGTGACTAATATGTGTACTAAGATGGTTTAAAGGCTTAGTCCCGGAGTTTGGATGATGATATGGAAATGATAATGCAAAGATGATAAAAAATTGACATGGCTCAAGACAAAGGTATTACGAAGCCTAAGGATCCGGTCTCGGTGTTTGGTGAAAAGAAATATGTTGTATGTCGTACTGTAAAGAGGGATCGTGGCTAGTAGCTTGATGATTTATTTTGTGCCAACTTGATCAACTAGAAATCATGCATTGCATCTAGAACTGTGGATATCATGGGGATATGCTCTAGATCTTAGGATGATGTGACAATTGGCAATGGAGTTTACGGTTTGTCATTTCATGTGTTTTCGGCAAAGTTGGCATGCTGTCAGGCTATAACCGGTGTGACCGCCGAGGTGGCGGTCGACCGATCTGGCCGGCCTGATCGGCCTTGAGGCGGTCGACCGGTCGATTACTAAAGTGTTAGATTGAGCTGGGCCAAAAATAGAGGGTGTAGGCAAGAGAGAGGATTCTATTGCACTTGGTCCCATAATTTTTGGAGTCTCCAGTCAAAAGTTCTATTGGTTTGAGATTTTCAGTAGGTTTCGGTTTCCAGAGAGGAAAAATGGCTAAGTCCTAGCTGGCGGTCTGACCGTCCCATAGGTGGCGGTCTGACCGGCCCAGCAAGCGTTGTAGTTTATTAGTCTTGGTGCTTGCCAGCATCTAGATGGCTTGGAGAAGGTTTACACGTGATCTCTTCAAGAAGGGTGTGAAGAGGTCCGACATCAATTGTGATTGGTGTGGTGCCCACCATATCCGGAGTGGAGGAAAAGCAACTTTAGTGAAATAGAGGTGCTGAGGCTTAATTCATGGAGCCAGACTAATTCGTTTGGACTTACCTCGACGTGGACTAGTGAAGACCGACAAGTCTTCGATACCACGGGAAAAACTTCAATTGTCTCCATTGTGGTTTTCTCTTGTTTTTACTATTACACATTTATATTTCTAGCAATTTACTCGTGTAGAATTGTTTAGCTAGAAGTGTATTTTATAATTGACATAAGTTTTAATATTATCTTGGTAAAGCGTAGAACATATCTTTTAAAGGTGCTAGAATTGATATTTGTTAAAATTGATAATTAGAGCACAAGAATTTTAGAAACCTTCTATTCACCCCCCTCTAGTCGGTCATCCTTGATCCTATAAGGGTGCTAGTTGTGCACCTCCCAACCCTTGTAGCCTAAAAATCATAATTTATGATTTAGGGATAGGAGAGGAAAGTGGAGATGCTAGGGTTCATGAGAGATGGATTGCTTGAGTGCTCAAGTGTTGAGGTTTTATTCTCCATGGGGGAGTGGATGTAAACATATAATCTCTCTAATCAATCCATGTAAGATTTGGCCCTAGATGAGTTCTATCTTATTCTTGCTCTCTCTTTGATGTCTTTGAAATTTTAGGTGTTTCTTAGGTTTTTATTTGGGATCTTGCTATGTTCTTGCTTGCTGGGACGTGTAGGATATGATCTAGGATCATCTTGATCATCATCTACCCACGAGCAAGCTTTTAGATCAAAATTTGATTTTGCCCGGTTTTGGTGAAAGAAAGAGTGATTTTAGGGGTTTTTCTATCGAGAGCTTTTGGCTTGATTCTTCCCGTGATTGAGGGTGCTCGGACGTATGGAAGACCATCCTTAAACATCTTGGATTGATTCTTCCCACAAAATCCTCTCAATCACTGTTTTTGTATCTGGCCCTGTTTTGGAGCAACTTTCACTCAAATAGAAAAGGTCAGAACTTTTGGCAATGATCTTCGCGATCTTTAATTGTAATAGTTTCATGACATCCTAGAGAAGGTACGTTTCAAGTTCCATGAAGTTTGGAGTTGTGGATCAAAAGTTGAATCAATTCGAGATTTTGTGCTTATTTTACTGTTCACCGGTCTGACCTCACTGTTCACTAGTCTGATTGCCATTGTTCACTGGTCTGATCGGTCAGCGGGGATTTCAGCAAGTTTTGATCCTTTTGTTGTCCAATTATTACTTGAAAGATTATCTCTCATTTTCATAGCCCTACATAGTTATTGGAGTGAAAGAACCTTTAACTTCTTGAGGCAAAGGATTTTGAATAAGTTATTTTTGTGTGGCACCTATTCAACCCCCTACTAGCCACCTCTTCAGTCCAACAAGCACTTAGTTCTGGTCAATGTTGTGTGGGTCCCCTGAAAATGCTAATTTGCGGATGTCCACAACGCTCGAGAGAGCCGTTCAATCCTCACAGCGTTTGATCTTGGCCGCTCAATTGTGTTCTAGTTATCTAACTAAGTGTCCTCGTCGTTTGGTCCGCATCACTTTATGTTCCGCAACACCATAGGTATTTCCCCAATCATTTTTGGGATTCCACCACGAGAGCTCGCGCCATGGTTATCTTCTTCCGCTCCAGCTGAAAATCGCTGTCGCTGTCACTACTTCCACTCCGATGACCCCTCCATTCCCTTCTCTAGGAGTATCCCCTCACCTCCACAGATCTTCCCCCATCACTCGCTCGAGCTCCCCTCCTCTCTAGCGCCACCGCCACGACGCGCAAGCTGCGTCGCCTCGAGCTTTCGTCGCCAAGCCGCCACGACTCCTGCCCGCCGCCACCACCGGCTCTGATGAGTCTTCAATATCCCCCTAATGCTCATGCTCCCCCTAGCTCCACCCCTCATCCACCCAAACCCTGTAGCCTCTTCTCCTTCCCCAACGCCGGCCACCGCGCTCCACCGCCCGCTCGCTCTCGTACTCGCCCGCCCACGATGCCACCACCCGTGTGGTCGCCTTCCACCGTGCAACCCATTTTGACCACTGGTGCTCGTTTGGTACACATCACTTTGTGTTCCGCAACACCACAGGTATTTTCCTCAGTCAATTTTTGGGATTCCGCCATGGGAGCTCTTGTCGCGGTCATCTTCTCCCTCTTCGGCCGAAAACTGCCGTCGCCGTCCCTACTTCCACTCTGATGACCTCCCCTCTGATTCCCTTCTCTAGGAGCATCCCCTCACCTCCTCAGACCTTCCCTCATCACTGACTTGAGCTACCTTCCTCTCCAGCGTAGCCGCCATGACGCACCAGCCACGCCGCCTCGGGCTTTCGTCGCCAAGTCGCCTGCCTCCTCCTGCCTCCACCACCGGCTCCGACGAGTGCCCAATATCCCCCTGATGCTCATGCTCCCCCTAGCTCCACCCCTCATCAACCCAAACGTTGTCGCCCCTTCTCCTTCCCCAACGCCGGCCGCTGGGCTCCTGCTCGCCCGCTCTTGTGCTCACCCGCCCACGATGCCACCAGCCGTGTGGTCGCCTTCCACCGTGCAACCCGTTTTGACAATCTGTAGGATCAAGAATAACCGACTAGAGGGGGTGAATAGGAGGTTTTAAAAATTCTTAACCAATTTATACAACAAGGCAAGATAAACTTTAACAAAACAACCTATCACAAGATACAAGCTACAAATTTAAATGCAATAAGTAAAGACAAGAGAATAATCACAATGAAGACAAGGGAGTTTTTCCCGTAGTATCGAAGATTTATCGATCTTCACTAGTCTACATTGAGGAAGCTTAACCCAATCAAACCGGCTCCACGAATTAAGACTTCCCTCGATTTCACTTGTGGTTGTTCTTCCTCCCCCCGGAGTTGGTGAACACCGAACCAATCACAATCGGCGCTGGGCCTCTTCACAATCTTCTTGAAGAGATCACCGCGCAAACTCTCACCAAGACGTCTAGGTGTCGACAAACACCAAGAGTAATAAACCTCGACCTTTGCTTGATGTCAATCAAGTGCTATGGATCAAACTAGAATGAATGCATTTGTTTTTGCTCAACAACCTCACAATGGATGCAACAAGAGAGAATGAGGTGTGAAATGAATGCTCTAGGCTCAAAAGTGTTCAATAAGTTATCAACCATCTGTCCTAGAGCTGGTGAGGGTGTATTTATACCCCCATCCAAATACGACCGTTGGAGGAAGAAATCAGAAAAATTCAGGACAATCGGTAGTACCGCCATGAATTGGTCGGTACTACCGCACCTCCATGGTCAGCACAGTAATGATGTGCGGTAGTTCCGCCAAAACCACCGTGGTACTACCGTTCTAGCAAAATGCAAAATAAAATCAGAAGGGTGTCGCTCTGTGAAAAATGTACCGCACAAAAATCGGAATCACCGATGTGCGGTAGTTTTGCCCATGTATAGTCGGTACTACCGCTCTTCCAGAGAAGCAAAGAAAATCGCAAGAGGTGTCTCTCTGGAAAAAATGTACCACCGGATTTTTGGTACAACCGACATGCAGTAGTTCCGCCCATGTAACGCCGGAACTACCGATTTTGCATAGACTGTTGATTTGAGCTTTAAAACAGATTTTGAATGCATGTATGATCCTAGTTTGATCCATAGGCATAAAGATGTGCTTTCAAACTACTAGTCATGATCCCTCTTAATAGTACGGTATCTAACCTAAAATTCGGTCTTCCACCATTTCTCCTAAGATCGGTAAAATTAAAAAGGGTCCTAGACTACTTATACCTTTATTATTGAACCAAATCCATCCTTTAGCATGCATCTTCATGTTGTTGACATCGTCTTTAGGACTAATCCTTGTAATTACTTCAACAAACATGTTAGTCCCATATTCACATGTTGTCATTAATTACCAAAACACATTTTTAGGGCCCTAGATGCTTTCACCATCCTCAGCCGCCGCTGCCTCTTTCACCGGCATCCAACCTCGCCACTGGCACCCGGCCACCTCCCATGTTTCTTCTCTTCTCTCAATCTCAGTCTCTCTCTCTCTCTGTTGTGTGTTGTCATTCGATGAAAGGTGGGGCCCATATGAAGGTAATTTCACCGGGAGACAGAGGAGGTAACCAAACACAACTCATTCAACTTCATCCCTCAAACCAAACACTATCTTGAACTATCATGTACCATCACATTCAATCAACAAAACAAAATCATGTATAGCATCATTCCACCAACCAAACACAATACTTGTACCATCCTACCCAGGATCATTCCATCTGTCCTCTACCATCTCATTCCATTCTCCTTGGTTCACTCAACCAAACGCACCCTTAATGCGCCACCTCACGAGCGATGCATGTGACTCTACCTCTGTACAAGAGCCGAACAACTCCTTTCTTCTTCAAATCTAATTAGATTTTAGTTCTTTCACTAAATCTTCGGTCTCCTTTTTATTATCTCAATTCCTCCCCAAATTCCACCTCATTCTTCTCTCTTGTAGGTCTCTTATCTAAGTGTTCTTTAGAAAAGCATGCGCCACCTCACAAGCGACGCATGTGACACTACCTCTATACAAGAGCCGAGCGATTTCTTTCTTCTTCAAATCCAATTAGGTTTTAGTTCTTTCCCTAAATCTCCGATCTCCTTTTTTATTATCTCGATTCCTCCCCAAATTCCACCACCTCCTCCTCTCTTGTAGGTCTCTCATCTAACTAAGTGTTATTTAGAAAAATATGTGCCACCTCACAAGCGACGCATGTGATGTTGCCTCTATACAAGAAGAGGCGAACGGTTCCTTTCTTCTTCAAATCCAATCAGATTTTAGTTCATTCCCTAAATCTCCGATCTCCGTTTTATTTTCTCCGAATCGGATAATTCATCCCAAAATTCCACCTCCTCCTCTTTTGTAGATCCCACCCTCTCCCGCAGGTGTTGCTAGGAGCCAAATCTGACGAGTAATTTGTGTCGCTCAACTCTTGCGGACAACAAAACCGCGAGGTGGCATCATCGTGTCGTCTCCCTGCGCCAGTGCCCCCTTTTCACCTAATCCGAATTCAAAAGGTTGGATTTTGAACTAAAAGTCTTGAGTTTTGGGGTTGAAATCCACCTGGTCCGGTCTTTGCAAGTTTGTTTTTTAGGGTAAAAGTTCATGATTCCAAGATGATTTTTTTGAATTTGAAGATCAATTTTTTAGTTGAATTGTTTGATTTTTTTAGTTTTAATTGAAAAGGGATAGTTGACCGTTGTTCTGTAATACTAATTTCAGATGAAAGTTTTGGTGCAGAAGGTAGCCAAGGGATAGCGGCACCCAATAATAGGCCAATTAGTTGCCCCTAATCCATTCCGTTTCACCCAATTTTGCCGTCTTATATCTTCATCAGTGACATACGCTCGATGGCAGAGGCTCCACAGCCATAACTCGCTACCAGGGGTAGTCGTTCGACGCGGTCACCAGTGGAGATCTAAAGTGATATGACTTCGATATGGTAGATTAGGGTAGAGGGAAGTGGTAGACGAAAAGGAATTACGGAAAGACCTTACCAGCCTTGGATGGAGAGAAATACGGGCAGCGAGATTGGATGGAGAGGGACGCTAATGAGAGGAATGCGAAAGGAGCGGAAATTCGCAGAGGTCGCTTTGAGAGGAATGTGAAAGGAGCGGAAATTCGCGGAGGTCGCTGAAGCAACCCGTGCGGCCGCGCCGTTGGAATGCTGATGGACGCACACAGGCAGCATCAGCGGTGTACCCAGAACCCCCCAGCTGACCTCATTCCCGGTGCTCCATTTCCCCTCTTCCTCCCCATGGCTGCCGCCGCCGCCGCCTCTCCTCCCGCATCCTCATCGCCTCGCGCCATCTCCACGCAAGCACGCGTGCTCTCTCCCTCTCACCAATTTTCTTCTGATCGTGGTCCACCGCTTCCACCCCTCACGTCAGATTGCTTATTCTCATGCCCACCGCCCTGCAGGTGTTTCCGAGGGAGCGGCGAGGGAAGCGTCCGGAAGCTTCATCCACTCCGCCGCCGTCGTCCACCCCGATGCCGCCATCGGACAGGTGAAGTCTCCCGCTTGCACTCCCACACGCGCACGCACTGATTGCTCCCATCCGTTGCAGCTTTGGCCCCGGGGATGGCTGAGCTGAGTTGCTGGATAGTAGCAGTGTTGCGCGTAGCACTTGTACTCCTACTTCGGTATTACAGTACAACCAACAATCCATGTAATCTCCACGCTTGTGCTGTTGGATTTGGCCCAAGCCGCTGCCCAGACGCGTGCTTGCCTCTGCCTGCCTGATGCAAATGCTCATAATCTAAGACGACTGCTTTCTGCTTCTAAGAAAAAATGTTCCTTTCTTGTTTCTTCGGTTTTTTCGCATGAATTTTCTAGCTGGGCGTTTTATAGTAGAAAATAATATTTGTATGTACCTTGAACCACTTCGTAGGGAGTCTCAATAGGCCCATTTTGCACTGTGGCCGCTTCAGCCAGGATTGGTGATGCGTGTCAATTACACGCTGGGAGCCATGTCATGGGAGATACCGAGCTAGGGGAGGGGTGTGTTGTTCTCACGTAAGATGGCATCTCTTCCTATTTTTTTCTTCCTGATTCTCTCTCCTTCAATAAATCCGTAAATGCCTGCATTGCCTGATATTGGAAATTCAGATTGATTAAAATTGAAGCAGACATGTTTTTTTTTGGTATTTTTATCCCAAGATAAAAGCACAAGCAAAAGTAAGTTTAGGTTGTTGTGACCATGATTTGAATAACATCACAAGCTGTCGATGAAAAGAGCCCACCAAGGTCAGTATTGGCAATATATTGTTTTGGTAGGGTTCGGATATAGTTCACACCGCCTTAGGTTCACTATCAGGGCTTTATTAAATTAGAAAAAGAATTTCCTCACCATATGGAGCTACTTGGTTGTAATATTTTTTCACAGCAACTGAGCTATAGCCAGTAGCACCCTTAAGCCTGAAATTTGCAACGTTCAAGGATAGTTCATATTGCAAATTCTTAAGGGATCTGACAATATGACATGTGAAAAACATAAATTTACCCGGATTCATACTGTGAAATTTAGTTTTCTGGCAGTGGTGCTATCCTTGGTGCAGATCTCCCTGGACAAACAATTATTGGGGAAAACAATGTCATTGGGAACTATGCTGTGGTTGGCGTGAAGTGCCAAGATCTCAAATATAAGGTTAGCTTCTTTTTTTTTTGGGTCACCAACAACTTGATTTTTGGCGTACTGATGACACATAGTGTAGTGTTTGCTTAGTGCCTACCATTCATGCAAAGTATGTCTATGAACTATGAACCTTATTTAAGACCAATTGCTCTTGTAGTTATGAATTTGTCAGTGAAATGTTTTGCTGACACATGCACACTTACAATTAAGATAACAAGCATTTCGTTCGCTCTGTGAAAATGTTATGCTTTCTGCAGAACATTAATGCCCCTTCCTCCTGTTTAACCAGGTGATGAGTGCTTCCTAAACATTGGTAACAACAACGAGATCAGAGAGTACTGCTCTATTCACCGCTCTTCTAAATAGTGTGACTGCACGGTATTCAGGTTTCTTGTGATTATAAGATATTTACTGAGCTCACTTCCCCCTTCTTACTAACAAGTATTTTTTATAGGTTTTTGGTAATAATAATCTTATAATGGGGTCGTGCCATATAGCACATGATTGCAAGATTGGTAAAAATAACATCTTTGCTAATAATACTCTATTTGCTGGCCATGTTGTTGTTGAAGTGAGTAACCATTTTACTGTAATACTGTGATAACCTTCTTCACATTTTGTAGGTTGAGAGCCCTTTTCTATATTGATAGACTTTATTGTTTCAGGACTGCACTCATACTCAAGGATTCAAAAACCGGTCCCGGCGCAATTCCCGGCCGGCGGCCGGTACCGGTAACCGGCCGGTTACCGGTTTTTCCCGGTCGAATTTCGTTAAATTTTGCTTAAAAATCAATTGAAATTCGAAATTTGAAATTTGAATTTGCAAACTCTGGAAAAACCGGCCGGGATTTCAAATCCCGGCCCCCACCGGTAAGGCCGGTTACCGCCGGTAACCGGCCGGGATTTCCATCCCTGCTCATACTGCAGGGGCTGTTGTTGTTCATCAATTCTGTCATATTGGGTCATTCTCATTTCTAGGTGGAGGCTCTGTGGTATGTTGGGCTTATAAAGCATAAACATTCATCTGTGTTCGGTATTCCTTACAATTGGAAGTTTGGAACAATTCTATTGGCAAAAATTGATATCGCATCTCATGTAGTTTGATCAACCCTCGCTAGAAACTGAGAAAATTGTGCTCTTAGAGAATGCAAATAGGAAATAAGAAACCTGGAGTTCTGGAATGTAGCTTAAGTCAGGGAATTAGCATACACTTTATGTGATGTTACTTTCTAGGAATAGGTGCATGATCATACAGTTTGAGGTATAATTCGCTCTGCATGGAGGCACTCATGTGAAATGTTATTTAGTGTGACAGTTATTTTGCATAGGTTTTCATTCCTACAATGTGCTTGTTGAAGGCTGATGGCATTGTAGTTCCCACCGTGCTGGCACTGCAATTCTTTGCAGTGTTAAGTTTGCACCGATTGACATTCATTCATTTCTATTTGAATCAGGTTGCACAAGATGTGCCAAGGTACATGATGGTTGCAGGTGATAGAGCAGAGCTTCGTGGTCTGAATTTTGAAGGTCTTAGGCGCAATGGTTTCTCAGATCAAGAGGTCTCCATATATTCCCGAAATTTGGAGCCCTTAGTGATAACATGCCTGCATTACTTACCTTCCTTTGGTACTTGAATCAAAGGTTTGCGGAGAATACTTAAAACCATGTTTCTCATGTTCCATTTACTGATAACGGTAAATGTTTAACAATATTACCACATTTACTGCGACTTCCCAGTGAGGAAGCTGTATACTAACTTCAGTGTCTTATTGGAGGAGTTCTGAGAAATTTGTCACAAAGGAAAATTTCTAATGCACCCTTTCAATCACCCTGCTGTTTTTTCAACAATGCATCATCTAATAATTTGGTCTGTTAAAACTAGTCACATATTATGCCAACAGTCATCAAGAACCATGATGTGAAAAATTACCATTACTATTCTTTTAGAAACTACCACCAAAACGATGAGCGGTTAGATACTTTCTACACCATTTACTTAAGGATTCCCCACATTTTCGGCGATTTGGTTTTAAAGTTCGGGGATTTGGTTTTAAAGTTCCTAATAACACTAATAGACAGATGTTTGCAACCAAGTACATTTTGTTTATCTCATAAGATTTCTATGGATTTTCCATAAATCAAGGTACGGAGGTTGTGGGAAGCTTATCAGAAAGTATTTATGCCAACTATTAGTAGTCAGAGTAGCTTTGAAGACAGACTCACTGAACTGGCAAACACACTTGCTTGCCTTTTTTTGTGTTACTTGCATGTTCCATGTATTTATATAGATTCATATTAACAGGAACAGGAAATTGAGCTATTAGAATCTCCTTCTGTATCATATATGGTGGAATCTATTCGCATGTCATTTGACCAAGGACGACGTGGAATTTGCAAGTTCAGAAGTTGGAACAGCTCATAAATGTGTAAGTTTTCAAGTTCCATTGGTGTTGGGTGAGTTCAGATATGATATTGTTGGGCAGATGTGATGTCATAAAAACTAATTTTTGTTTATATAACCATGGAAGGGATATCCGAACTCCCGATTATAGAAAAATCATTCCAGGAGGGTGGAACACAATTAACATGCTAAAAGTGCACTCATGAACGCTGACTGCTTTGAGGGATGCTGCTGCCGAAAAGTTGTTTTCTGGCATCACATAATTTCTGGAATCTATATTTACCGTGTATTAAATTGATTCCAGTATCATGTTACTTTGGTGCTGATGTTTATTATACAATTGTATCTGTGATGCTTCACCGCAATGGCTAAATTGGAGTTTTTCTGTTTGCAGGCAGCCGGCTGCCCTTTTTCTATGGACTGTTCAGATCCAGTTTCACGTTGATCTTCTATACCTGAACACATGAATACATCATGCAGATAGTGAATGACTGAATGCCAGCCAATCCAGGTCAAACCTAGGCTGTCGACTAAATGATTGTTGCATCCGAGTATAGGATACTTGGAATTTGTGTGTACTGGGTAGTGTAGTAGTTGTGTTCTTGGATGTACAGATTCCTATATAGAACTCCATAGCTGTACACTAATATATGACGGGGCCTGGATTTTGTCCAGATTGTACTTGGCTTGGAGGCCTTGATCACAGGCTCAAAGCTGTAAGATCTGAATGATATTACTACTGAGATGCAACGAATTTTTGCAGTGTTGTTATTTGTATCTGCTGTGGGTCAGGCTTTCTTCATACGAGTAGTATCTGCCGTATTTGATTTGAAACAATTTCCTACGACTGCTCCCGTTTTTGGATGGAAAATAGTGCCTCCACTCGGTTTTTGATTTTGTTCAAATTTTCATTCGTTGCTTGAATTTCTAAAACTTCGAGCTTCCTATAAGCTCGGGTTTGTGTTTCAAACCTGTCCTCAAATTCCAAATTCAAAATTCAAATTGAATTCATCCTTTTTCGGATTTTGGACCGCTTCTAAAATCTTGCCAGCCCTAATCTTTTGGGTTAACCTAATTTCTCCTGGCCCACCTAAGTTTTCTCTCATTTTTATTCTTCCCCCTCTTCCTGGGCCAATTTCTCTTTCGGCCCACCACCTCTTCCTCTTTCCCAGCCCGGCTCGGCCCGCTTTTCCTTACTCCCGGCCCAGCCCGCTCACCCCTCCTTTTCTCTGGCCCGGCCCACCTCCCCTTTTCTTTCCCCGCAGCCCGCTCTCCCGTTCCTCTCTCTCTCCCTTATCCTTTCTCCCCTGCCGCTCGGCCTCTTCACCCGAGCGCGTCGACTCGCCTCCGTCCGCCGCCTCCCATCTCTCTCTCCCCACCGCTCGGCCGATCCGCCCTCCTCCAGCTCACTCGGCTGCCCGCCCGGCTCCTCCTCTCCGTCGTCCAGCCCAGCCTCCGTGCTTCCTCCTCGCTCGGCCCAGCTCCACCGACTCCGCCTCCACCTGCTCCTCTGCTGCGTCGCCCCCACCTCCCATCTCGCCGGTCGTGCCGCCCCACCACTGCCGTGGCGTCACCTCCACCACTTGCCCTCGCCGCCACCCACACCCATGACGTCGGCGCCACCCTCCGCCGGCCCAAGCAAGCGGCCCAGCCCGAAGCGGTGAAGCACCCAGTCGTGCCACATCGCTCGGTCCACCACTCGCCCGCTGTCCTGTCGTCCTCCGCGTGGGGCCGACTCAGCAGCCATCTCGCGCCACGCTGCCTCCCATACCGCCAAGATCTGCTGCCGTCATCGCCTCGGCCCATCCCTCTCCCGGCTATTTAAAGTCCGCGCTTTCTCCGTGCTCCTACCCTCTCCTTCTCCCCGTAAGCTCTCTAGCTCCATCCCGGGTTCGGCTCCTTCTCCTCCGACCGATTGGAGCCCGTGCCGCCTCGGCCCGTCGCCAGCTTGAGCGCCAAGGCGACGCCCCCGTGCCGCCCAACACCGGGCCGCGCCTCCCGGGACCGCCACCACTGCTACTCTCCAACGCCGCCTCGGCTCAGTCGGCAACCTCCACTGGTGCTCCTTCGTCTCCACTAAGCACCGGTGAGCACCCCTCCTCCAAAGATTTCATTTCTTGTCCCTTCATCCTCCCCGCCTCTCAATCGCCACCCGAGCGCCTCCTGTCTCCTCTGTGACCCAGCTCCACCTCCCTCAGCTCCCTCGCCGACCGACCGGCCCAAGCGCCCCTGCTTTTCCCCCCGGTCGGACCGGCCGCCCGCCCGGACAGACTGGTCCTCACCCCCTCTTCCCTGCTCCTGTGGCATAACACCCCTTTGTTCCTTGGCTCGCTGTGTTGTTTCCCTCCTGTGGCCGAACCCTCCCAGCGCAGCCAACAGTTTATGTAGCAATAGTAGCATTTGATTTGTTTGCCTATGAATTGCTCCCTAGATGCTACAGAGATTGCCATCCATTTTGCCGAAACCTTGTTTATCAGGCCAGTCAAGGGGTGAAGTTGAGTTAATGCTTGTGATGTATGCTCATCTCAGATCAATGTGTTGTCGATGAATGAAAATTCGTTGCCAAAACATTGGTCTTCAGGCCAGATGCTCTTTGAACCTTGAGACGATTGTGTTGATTATTGATTTCCATATCAAAAATTGTTGGCAGTGTTGTTTGATGTCTATTGCTCATCAACTCTTTGATCATTTGATGACAGTGAACTGTTGTGATTGTTGTCTGTAACTAAATACTTCCCCAGTTCAGAGTTTTGTCAAGGGATCATTAACAGTTGTCACTTTGAGTGTTGTTCAACAGTAGGCTTTATATTAATCTGGCTTTTGTAATTTGGCGCTTTAAGTCAATAGTTGTTTGGTCTAGCCATTGAAAGCTTGTATGATCGATGTGGCGATAGATTGAGTGTCGGCATTTGGATTTTCTGTCAATTGAGTTATTGTGTCATAGAGGTTGTGATTAATTGTTATTCATCTGTTTCCATTGTCCACATTTGATTCGTAGTGGTTTCCCCAGATCGTAGCGGTAGTATTGAGGTTGCAATCGATCAAACGATTAAGAAATGTTGCCATAGAATAGTAGGATATTTTGATGGTAGTAAAATTGCTTAGTAAGTGTCTGTGATTACGGATCATCAGTATAAGTGTTTTGGCAGTAATATGATTGGTTGTGATCTTGATTATTAGGGATAGCTTTGATCCTCAGTAACAGTGTTGTCTATTGGATTTGTTAACCAATTGTTAAGTTGTTAGTTAGTGTGTTTCGTAAGTAGATTAATGATTGTTGGAAGTAATGATATTTGGTGAAAGCTGGAAGTATTGATTTGATTGCTTTATCAATTCGTATTGTTTGGGAAATGATTAGTGGTTTGGCAATAGAATCTGTGTCTTGATTTGGTAGTAGGTCATAGTAATAGGTTGAGTAGCTGGCATTTGAATCGATGTGTTGTTAGCAATTGAATCGTTGAGTAAGATCTGCGATTGAGTTTGGTGTTAAATTACCATTGGATTGTGTGTCGATCCGTATTCTAGATTTGGTATAGAACCGGTAGTTAAGTTGCCTTGTCACCGGTCGAAGGACAGTCTTGCAGTCTTTCGATCCGCAGTAGAGCATTCCGACAAAAACTCCTTCGACCTTACCCTCCTTTGTATCTCCCTCCCGGCAGCATTTCTCTGCCATTCCACCTTTCGCCCAACTGGTCGTTTGACTCTGTCAAACATTCCAGTGTCCCCAAACCTTTCTCTCAAGCCCGTCCTCCGCAATCTTTCCGAGGCTCTTGTGTTTTATTGGTCTTTTGAGTTCTTTGGATTTATTTGGTTTTTCGATCGTTATTGCGTAATTAGAAATCGAAGTCCAGAAGAATCGACGGCTCAAGCAGATCCAAGATCCAAGCAAAGACGCCGACCAAGACTTCGAACATCTGTCTAATCAGGCTTTGAGTAAGATCAAGGCCACGGTAAAAATAGCCCAGACGAGTTAACACTTTGATCATATTGATCCTACATTTTATACAAATTATATTCTTTTAAAGTATCAAATTGCATGCTTTAATTTCTATGCAAACGTATGTCAAACACCCTAAGGTAGTTAAATGCCTACTTGATGATTAAATAATTATTATGCCATTTCCTTGATAATTGAACTCCAAAAAAAAACCCCTTGTCACTCTAGTAAATATATGGTAACCTACTAGTTATAAGTCGTACTTAAACGCCATGCTAGACTTGTTTAAGTACTGGGGTATTACTACCCCAAATCATCATTCTTTAATCATAACAATTGTTTTGGGCAGTCATTGGGGAGAATGACTGGACTGGCTGGATAATTTATTTTATACCTCTTCAAAACCCTAAAACTTGTTAATACCCCATCTGGGCGGATGGAAGCGTGGTGGGTGCTGTCGAGCACGAGAATGGTTGGCATGTGGTAAGAACTGCCCAGATGATCTTAAGGACTTAATCCTGTGATGTCCTCCAATTGTAAAATAGCAATGCCACAAATTCTATAATGGGTGTCGACTTGGCTAATTAATTGGTGTCCTTCGGTACGAGCTGCACCATTGGAGGGGCATCCCATCACCGTGAGCCCACGAGGCTACGGGTTGGGGTATGCGACTTGCGGAACCTAGGAGTAAGTCGTATGGCGCAAGAGGGGGTCTGGGCGTAGTGGTTGTCGGGTCCCACGGGAACAAAACCCCGCTCAGGTGAAACCTTAGCGGGTGTGGCAAATATCGAGGGATGCCTTATAAAGGCCTTGTGATAATCTCCCTTTGATTCACATGTCTACGGAAATATGTGTACATATCAAGCTGATTATCTCTTGTGGGTAAAGATGTACAATCTCTACAGAGAATAAAAATCTATTCAATAAATTGTGCCCACAACAAAGGGCGGGCATGCGGAGCTCATAAGAGTTAGTTCTATTTTAAAAAATTTTGTGGATGGGCTGGAAAATGTGCGGGGCTCACCTAGCCCTTGATTTGGATTTTCCTGAGTATTCCTAGCCAGCGTTGGTAATAGGTGGGTATGACCACCAACAAAATATAAGCATGAAGGTGGATGTAGCCTCTGCTTTTATTAATTATTGCACAATTAATCTCTTTAAAAATGCAATTTGGTTAAAATGCTAAGTTATAGGATTTTCTAATATCTATATTTACAAATGCTGCTTTACGCAAATAAAAGAACCCGAGCCACCCTTGTTACACCTTGCATATATATTATTGCATCTGTGTGTTGGCTCATGAGCACTAGTAGTTGTGCTCATCCTCGCTTTTCCCCAAACCCTCGTAAACATGAACTCGAGTCGTCGATCGCACTAAGAATCCAAAGTCCAAGACCGGTGAATCGTTGAAGCGTAGTTTAGTCATTAGTTGTTCTAGTCTCACTCTAGTCTAGCTGACTCTGTCGGTTCTTGTGTGCCTCTTATATTGTCCGAGATTTTCGAATAATATCGGGTGTACACGGGTTCCCCAGTCACTTGCCTGCTGTAAGATATGTCCTCACCCCTTTGCTTCCGTTGTTGCTTCTCTATCTTTGTAATGTATTCATTGGCTTGTTCGGCCTTTATTGTAAAAATTGGTCCGAAGCGGTCTATGTAAACTCTGATGTGTAAATTAATGAATGAAATGATTTTACGCCATGTATGGTTTGATTCAGCAATGTGTCTGTGAAGTGCTATATACTGATCCAGAAAATAGCACAGTAATTTTACAGAGGATCCAAATACAGAAATTCAAAGTCCCACACAATCTGCCTAGTTTGTGCAGCCAATGCAAAGGCAGGGGATACGATCCCAAACACAAGGGTATCGAGGGACGCATGAGCGCTTCAGGGCCGAGCCGAGGGAAGACAGGGGCGGTATTTTGAACCCCCATTCTAATTAGGTAAAGAGCAAATATAATGCAGAAGCAAGCACAAAGCGTTGCTGTGGTGTAGTGGTTATCACGTCAGTCTTACACACTGAAGGTCTCCAGTTCGATCCTGGGCAGCAACATTATTTTTTCCTAGAAATTTTTTGTATTTTGTTTCAGAATCAAGCAATATATAGTCCTAGTTTCTTTTGTAACCCACTTCCTCGATTTTATTTTACCAAGTGTTAGACATTAGTGACCTATATATTCATCTCCAATGATGCGCCATCCATCTGTTTTTGATAGGAGATTTATCTTTTCCTTCCTTGTTCTTTTGCGGAATGATATCATATATTAACTTATTGTTAAGAGGACATAAATATCTCATGCTTCATATATTAACTTATTGTTAAGAGGACATAAGTATCTCATGCTTACGCCGCCCCTAGATAGATACTAGCTGTCAAAAAGAAGCAATATCCTTTGGTTGGTGAGAAGAGTTTATGCCAATCGCCTACTTAAGGGATATATGTATACCTACTTAAGGATATATGTACCCGTACTTTGCTTTGCTGCAAGATTAAGCAACTCCTCTATTGACCTAGTGGTGACAGTGATACTGACCAGCGTGAAAAATGACCATCCATTTTTCTCCCTTTTCTTAATTTTCTGATTAGAAAAATGTAGTATATGTTTTTTTTTCTCAGAATAAAATGTAGTCTATGCTAAGCTTCGGATTTTTTTTTTTGTTGGCGCATATTCTTGAATGCTCTCTTCTTAGCAAGAATATTATACATACGACTTGCATATAGTGCTGTAGTAATCTAGTCGCAAGTAGCAAATGAAATATCACACAAAATTTCATGACTTCACCGGCCAAGTTTTCTGAAAAAGAAATATATGCAAGTTTATCTTCTTCTTCTTCTTCTTCTTCTTCTTCTTTTTTGTATATTATGAAATAGTCGCATGCATGAGTTTTATTCTATATCCTTTCATATTGGTTCCCACTTGCCAATATTTACAACTATTCTAAATGCATGCAAAAGTGTTTTTTTAATCTATCCATCAGGGAAAATAGTTAGTACTACCATACTGTTGTGTTCACGCAAGCACCGGCTTCCAGACGGTACGGACTCCGGGGGGCGTGCCCTATTCACCTTGACAGTTTCTTTAGGGAGAAAATGTTACGTACCTTAACTGTTGACATCATGATGTACACTGCCAGAAATTAGGTAACTCTGCATCAAGGATGCTGCTGCGTTCACGTCATGATCATGATCATGATCATGCCACTGATTGGTGGTGTTTTAACTATTTTTGCCCATGCCGAAGAGGCGCTTATCTTCTAATAGGTTTTGCCTGGACGTCTCAGTAATTCAATATGCGTCTTGAACGATGACTAACTATTTTTGAGCTGTCCCAAACACATACATGACATGAGAATATGAGATAAACAAAGGGTAGAAGAAAGTACAGAAACAAATACAAGTACAGCACAACAAGTTTGTGCTTTGATTTTTTTAGATTACGAGGTAGATATATTACTGTATAGAAATTTACATACAAGCACCGCACGCATCGATCGAACACACTTGTAAAAATACAGGTCCGGGATAAATCCGTAATTCCACTAATTAAGCACGAGCGCAAGGCTCCTCTCCCTGACGCGCCAGCTTGTGTGGTGCGTGCATTTTGACTTCACTTATATTGTTTGGAGAAGCAACTTACAGTACACCAAGTCTATATTGATTATCTCCCGATGCGTACGGTGTACCGACTTAAACATTTGAGGCCTTGGTCCACACATGGTAACACACTCTTGTAAACTATGGATGTTCTTTGATCTGTTTGCAGCGTGCCAGACTGTCGGTTATCTACGAGAAGATACCATTTGTTTATCGATCGATTAATTACCTCAACCACATAGCATATGGATCCGGATACTATGTACTAATTGCTGCAGAGGATCACGGTGTGAACAATGATACACGAGTGAGTGAACAGTATTCTGTAGCAAAACTGTAGCATGTATAGGAGAAACAACACAATATTTACTGTAGTAACCGTGCCACGGTTGCATAAAATGATGTAGCGGTTGCCTTATACCTTTGCTTTTCGATCGGACGGTGACGATCGGCTTCTAATGTGTGGCACTGTATATCCCCTGCATTGAACCCTTTAATGCAGAGGATCCATTTCCACATATGGGTTTTCATAGTAATAATGTAATCATAATTAATTTTCCCCATAGATTCTCTAAACGATGAATAGATGTCAAAGTAATAATATAATCACAATTAATATTCCCCATAGATTCTCTAAACGATGAATAAATGATATGCCTAGAGCTGATAAGGCAAAACATTGGTATCTTACCAAGAAAGATAAGGCAGAGCATCAGGCAATAAGGTAATGGTTCCTATCTATCTACTCCATCTTTATTTATTTATCTGTTGCAATGTTGCATGTCGAAAGCATAAGATTCGCTGAAACTACGTTATTTGGTGCATACGGCGGCCAGAGAAGTATCTAGTACAAACTCATAAGATGCTAACATACTAATTCCAAATGAGTGATTTGGATGAAGATCAATTAAGTTTGAAACCTAGCTATCGGGTAATTAGATGGACTTGAGAACATGCTGCCAATCTAATACATATGTACTCCATGCATCTACATATATATAGAGCATCAGCAAATTAAATCTTATGGAATTAGAGCACTGACAGCAAATCTACATATAGGATATCACTGTTTCCTACTAGAGCGTCAGCTACAACGATATATAGTAGTACGTGCAGAACGGTAGGGTACGTTGCGCACTGACAGCCTAACGAGCGCCACATCTCTCTAGATCTCTCTATACACACAAGATGCATGTGGTCAAGGACTCAAGGAGGCACTGGCCAGCCGTGCTGATTAGTTGGTTGGTGAGAGACGGGATTAAGAAAATACTAGTTAATTAGCAACCCCCGATACCGGTGATCGATCTTCTAAGTGATGCTGGGCACCTTAATTATTCGATGATCATATGTAGCCAAACATGAGAAGACAATTAGTATGTACACCAATCTTGCTTTGCGAATCCAATATCTAGCTTGTTCTTTCAGTAATGTACGAAAAGAACATACTACTCCACAATCCAGATCGAGCATGCACGCACAGTCTGAGTAGAAACCGATCGAGGCAGCTGCTGTTTCGAACAGTGTAACAACAAACAAACATATATAGGACATAAGAAAGATATATATATATTAGCTGGTGAAATTTTGAACTGGCAAGCTCTTGGCATGATTATAAAAAATCTTAAGCACCTTAGCTAATCCTGCTGCCGATATTCCAGAGCAACAGATCAGTTACACATTTGCAACTTGTTCTGTTTAATTTCCATCTGATCACAAAAAAGCCCGGTTCTTGCTTGCAGGACTTGTTTTAAGCATTTATCACACTTGAGCAATGCATACCTAGCAACAAGCATAGCAGTTGAAGTGTCAACTCATTCCGCGTACGGTTCCCGAAAAAAAAGCCCGGTGCTAGAGAGGCTAACATTTTTTAACTGCATCGTGCAATCACACCAGCCAACAGCATCCCGTACGATGAGACTTAAGAGAGAACTTGAGTTATCCACTGATCTGTCCTTCTCAAAAGAAAAGGAGAGAACTCCAGGTTAGGTGAGAAACATATTATGATCAAAGTTCTAAAGCACACACATATATCAGATGTTTACAGTTAGCAGTTGCACTTAGGAGTACATAAAGCCACAATGCGCATGCGTGTTGACCATTATTATTCGGAGGCGAGTACTGAGTACAAGCAACATTCACGTTTATTGATGAAACAGATTGCATCAAACAATTGGAACAGGAATCCTAAAGAATAACAACTCACAATTAGAAGTAGAGCAGTATATATACTCTTGCATTAATGATCGATCACCTCCATAAAAACACCACACTTACAGCATTAGATTAACGCCTGGCTAATGGATCAACTGATCAAATGGATCAGAGTCAAGCCTCTTAATTGTTCTAACTAACTAGTATATATACCATGTAATTTTTGAACGAGCTCTCCCAAATTAATTACTAACAATAAACCAACCTCCCCTCGCGAAGTCTTGCAGTATATGATGAGCTCATCCGCTGCTACCGTTTACACTCGCCAGATCAACGGGTTAATTAATCAGTCCAATTGTTTGACCATTAAGGTTGTTACCTACCAATTTGTTTGCGACATTACCATTACTCAATGTACGTACGTATCAAGCGTACGTATATATTCTGGTCATTGTGGACCGAAGTTACGGTGGACACCAGCGAGAGGCACCGGTCATTGCATTATTTGTTGCATGCATGCTGTTGGGATGCAGGTAGGAAAAATTCAATCACGTAAATCAGAATACTACTGTAAGCAATAGATCACAGATTCTTACACCAAATGTGTAATACAACAGAAAAAGAGTTGGAGTAATCTGATCCAACGAAGAGCGCACTGATATAGTGGTCGTAGTAGATCGTTCTCGCAGTCGATCGTCCAGCGTAGTCATCGCCGATCGTATCCTCCAGCAACCGATTGCTTTCCTTGCAAAGTCGCAGATCGTCCTCGAGCGTAACAGCAACCGCAGTAGCGCCTCTATAGTATCCACACGTCCAGAGTAAGAGCGTCGTATGACGGTGTGCTAGCACCAAGTCGCACGTGAAGGCTCTCTCAAGAAGATGACAACTAGAGTTTGGTGGAGCAATCACGTATCCTCGTCTCCACTTCGCTCTCCCCAATAATATCAAGCATCTCCTTATATAATGCCCGAGTCGTTAGTGGTACCTAGCAAGACATAACGATTTCTGAATACACACAAATTATATCGGATGAACCTTAATGCAATATGATCAACGACCAGATCCTTATCACAAGCGATCAGCTCGTATCTCTATACGACCAGCTCATATTTGGTTTCGACCACTTCATAACTCCTTACGGTCAGGTTTTGACCACTTAGTGATCACGTTCGACTAGCCTACGACCAGCTCGTATCTCCATACGACTAGTCCATATCTGATTGAACTGAAAGACCTGCTCATGTATTCTCCAATATCCGGTTGAACCCAAGTGGGATATTATGTCATAAATGGATTGTTCAATACTTTCTCGATCAAGTATCAGATAACTTCATGTGATCGAACTTTTCGACTACCAGTGGCATGGTCATGCACTTTTTTATCCGACCACATCGAGTGGCCCAGAGACATCTCTCCTGTTATGTTAAGAGGAGCCAATCACATATCCGATCAGTCACATTCCTACGCATGTTTCATAGCATACTCGAAAGCTACCTTTACAACTACCCAATGTCGGACCCGGATTTCACAAATCCAAATCCTATGTGAAAACATTGTACTATTCCCTGGATCAGTAGATAGAACCCACAGATACATCACTGAATCATTTCATACACGATATAATCTGAACCAATCATTATATTACAGACATCAGAGTCACATAGACCGTATCGGGTCGAGTTTTACATTAAAGGCCGAACATGCCAAATAATTACATTACAAAGGCAGCAAAGCGGTAGCGGAAGCAAAAAGATAGAGCACATCTCTTCACAGGCAAGTGACCGGAGAAAACACATGTGCGTCCGATATTAATCAAAGACTTGGATAATATTGGATGCATGCAAGCACCAACGAAGTCAGCTAGACCAAGGCGAGACCCAGAATAAACGAACTAAACTACTCTTTGTCATCTTCGGGGCCTCCAACTTCGGGATACTCATAGTATGCATAGTCTACATGAGTTCCTGCTTCTGAGTGTTTGGGGGGAAAGAACAAGGATGAGCACAATTTTCGTGCTCACGAGTCAACACACAGAACGCAGTAATAATACATGTATGATTTAACAAGGATAGCTTGAGTTCTTTTATTTGCTTAAAGCAATATTTTCAATTACAGTATTTAGAAATTCTCACTACTACAAAACATGTTATAGAAGATGCCTCATACAACCGTCTGTGATAAAATAATCACAAACGGTTCTCTTGGAACCGTCTATGATATGAACCTATCACAGATGGTTTCTAAATACAATCGTCTGTGATACTTCACAGACGGTTCTGAATCGATAGTGTTTGTACACTATTTAAGAACCGTCTGTGATATCCCTTTATTTAAGAGGGAATCGATAGTGTTTGTACACCCTTACTCGTCACTCTACCTTACTCTCGCCCCTTCACCTCCCCAGCGCCTTAGCCTGCTCGTTCGCCTCCGACCTGCTGCCCGACCGACGACGAGTTAGCGTCCCCTCTCTCCCGACCCGACGCCCTGCTGCTCCCGCCTCCCCAACACCCCTTCTCCCGACCTCGACACCGCTCGGCCTCGACGCCGCTCAGCCTCCTCCCCCCCTTACTCCCCCGAAGCCACCTCCCAAGGTACGTCTCCGCCATCCAAGCCACCTCCCAGGTACGTCTCCGCTCCTCGCGCCGGTAAACCCTATCTTGACTGACTTATCACACAACCGCATGCATGTCTTAGATAGATGTCATCAGAGCTCAATGTAATGCTTGTGTGTGTGTGTGTGTGTCTATATATATATAGAGAGAGAGAGATGTGTGGAGTATGGGGGACTGGCCTGCACCTTGGGAGTGACCAGATTTCATAGGACTTTGGGACAAGTACATTGATCAGAAGATGACAAAGGACAAGTGCAACTATGAAAGCAATGACCTGTGTCTGCCATTATTGAAGCAATGATAAAGAAAGATGGTTTTCTAGAAAAAAAGGTGGAGAGCGAGATATGTATGTGTATCCGAGAGGCCAGTGCATTAGTGCATATGTGGAACATGTCGGGAGTGGATCGAATCTAAATAATTTGATGATTTTGATCTCTGCTATGAGCTAGTTGTATCGGCGTGTACTATAAATTGCACTTATCTTCCTAGAATATATTGACCGACAACCAAATCTTGATTTAGCTCAAGAAATAAAAAATCATACTAGCAAACTGATCAAAGGTTTGACTATCTAAATGTAGAAACATGGAGCCGGAATGACATAAAATGAGTTCACCGTGCACACTAGCTAGCTCTGCTATTCTTGGCTGACCTCTAAGGCCATAGGTGAATCGACGAAGCTATGTCCTTTGTAGTTTTTTGTACAATGTCATATATTTTCTTTACTATGTATCCTATATTTAAGTTCAATGGCTAACTTCTATTTGTTTATGCAATTAATGTGTTTACAAGTCAATTTTAGTTAATTGGTTGGGTAACTTCTATTTTTTCTGTATAAAATATCAACTTGCAAGCCATAAAATTTTAGTTCATTGCGTATGTAACTTATATAGATAGCAAGTAAGCGAGATGGCAGAGGCACTGCTCTTGCCCACACATCGACATCGCCAATGCTTCAAAGATAGACCTATAGGATGTCTTAGCTAATTGTGCATCGCTTTGTAGAGTCGACTACAAGCTCCAAGTGAGGATGGTTGGGCCCACGACTTTACCCTTGTGAAAGGAATGCTTGACAAGTATGCTTATTTCCTTCATACATAACTCTATTATAGTCTTTCTTCTTTTCAAATGACCGAGGATAACTTTTTGAAATCATGTAGGTCGTTCATCACCTATGTTGCCGAGGGAGGGCCATACAACGGATCGAGTGCCACACTACAACACAGGACACGATTTCTGGTATGCGCTACAACACATTAATCCTATATCACACTTCATAATAATGCGTCTCGAATCGATCGTACCTATATATGTAATTCTATTTTTGCAGTGTCGCCAGCAAAAACAAGATCACCTATGTGCATTCCACGTTTGCCATCATATGCGGTAAATGATGAGTGCTAATATGAAGGATCCCGAGGTCTGTCAATCTCGTAATAATTATTTATTAATTATAAATTTAAATATATATATGCTTACTACTTTACTTCTGCTAACGACATGGCTTGAACATAGATTTAGATGCACTCGTTATAAAAGAGGTCTCGGAGGTTCGAGGGCGCTCGCGCCTTCATCAAGTCATGCACCCTACACCAGAACCACGAAGGTCCACGACGTAGCAGGTCATCTACCTAGTGCAACTCGTACTGAGAGACACAAATTATTTAACCAGGTCGACATCATTATAGACTTGTGATTGTATTGTTTTACATTGGGAGGTCATCACAGGATTAAGTCCTTGGGGTTATCCGGGCGGTTCATACCACATACCACATTACACATACCAACATTCCTTGGGCTACATCAGCACCCACCATCATACCAACCACTATACCAGCCGCCCAGAAGGGGTAATAGCAGTTATTAGAGTTTTTGAGGAGCAACATACATTAACTCAACCATCTCAGTTATTTGCCCACAATGACTGGCTAAATCCAATTTCATGATTTTAAGAGATGATGGTTAGGGCATTTAATACCCCGGTACTTAACCAAGACTAGCATGTTACTTAAGTATAACCTATAACTAGTAATTATCACATAGTTACTAGGGTGCCATGGAATAATGGATTTAATTACAAAAGGATGGTATAATAATTAATTAATCCTCAAATGGGTATTTAACTACCTTAAGATTTAACATACATTTGCTTAAAGAATTAAAGCATACAATTTTGGTAATTTAAAGGAATATAATTTGTGTAAAATGTAGGCTCAAAATGATCAAATTATTGACTCGCCTGGAGTGAAGGAGAGAAAGTCTTGAAAGTCTTGTGCTTGACCGAAATGCAGATCTTCTGCTTCTTTGAACTCTATTCGGACGAACGTACCGGAAAAGAATCCACAAGTAAAGAGAACAAATAAATACACAAGAAATAGAAAATGAACTCCAATTTAAATAAGACTAGTGCCCTTAGCAAGGTTTTGAATTTAGACAAATTTAGAAACAAAAATCACTAGAATCGGAGTTATAACAGAGGAGAACAGAGCTTCTGAAGTTCTCGCTTCGAGTACTACTTGTTCCAATTACCGTGGACTTCGAGTACTGTTCATTTCGAGTACTATTCACTTCGAGTACTATTTGTTTCGAGTACTGTGGGCTTCCAGTACTGCTCACTTCGAGTTGACGCGGTCGGAGGGAGGTTCGACTACAGGACGTAGTCGAAATGAGTTTCGACTACACGACGTAGTCGGAAGGAGTTTCAGCTACATGATGTAGTCGAAAAGGGTTCGACCACACAACGTAGTCGGAAAGGGTTCGACCACACAACGTAGTCGGAAGGGGTTCGACTACACGACGTAGTCGGAAGGAGTTTTGACTACATGTGGTCGTAAAGGGTATCGACTGCATGTAGTCGTTAAGGCTATCGACTACATGTAGTCAGAAGGAGTTCGACAACGCAGTGTGGTCTGAAAAAGTTTCAACAACGTGGCGTGGTCGGTAGGAGTTGGACAACGCAGTGTGGTTTAAAGGAGGTTCAACAACGTGGTGTGGTCGAAAGGAGTTCGACAACGCAGTGTGGTCTGAAGGAGTTTCGACAACACGGCGTGGTCGGAAGGAGTTCAACAACGCAGTGTGGTCTGAAGGAGTTTCGACAACGCGACTATCTGGTCGTGGACGTAGTCGTAGACGTGGTCGTAAACATAGTCGTAAAGGAGTTTCGACAACGTGGTGTGGTCGGAAAGGCAAGGGGGAGAGCCGGGCACGGGAAGAGGGGCCTTACCAATACCGAGAGGGAGGTCGGATTAGGTTGGAGGAGGTTGAACGGCGGTGGGGGAGCTCGCGGTCAGCGATAAAGGAATACGACGGTTCCTGCAAAACAAAACTGAATGTGGGTGAGTGGATCGCTCCAAGGAGCTCTGGGGCACGAATTGACGCGGTCGGAAGAGGGGCTGCACTGGTGCGGTGAGAACTGAAAGGAGGCGCGCGGTGGCACGAACTCGGAGCTCAAGGCTTCAGGCAACCACAACAACACAAGTAAGAGTGTGGGAGCTTCAGAGAAGAAAGGGGGCTGCTCGGGCTCTTATCTGGTGGCACTTACCAAAATGAAGGAGAGACGAGGCGAGGTAAGGAAAGGCTTAGAGCCCCTTTTATAGCCGGCGAGAGGGCAAGGGATTCGTCGAGGATCTCAGGGTGGCGCACCGTCCCGAGGAGCTAGCGGCATGGGTGCTCTGGTCGGAGAGGACAGGGCAGGCACTGCAATGGGAGGTGACAGAGCAATGACTCAGCGATCAAGTAGGTGACGGGTGACATGAGCGAGCACCGCATGGGATCTGGGTGACGGAGGTGGAGAGGAGCAGGTGGTGGCAAGGGGCTAGAAGCAGGCGAGATAGGCGACGGGATGGGACAACGGAGGCGATGACTTCGGGTCCAAGCAGGTGGCGGAGGTGACGGGAGAAGGTGGCGAGCTGTAGGTGTCGGGTGATCAAGAGGAGGCGTCGGAGTCAAGGGTAGGTGGGGCATGCTGAAGTAGAAGGGGGAGATGGGCCGGGGAAAAGGGAGAGGAGGAGGTCGTCATGCCCAAGGGGGAGAGAAATTGGGCGGGCCCGGAAGAGAGAGGTTTTGAATTGGAGGTAGAAGCTAGAGATTTTGAGAAATACAACTTAAGTTGAAATAAATTTTTGAAACCAACTAATAAAAGCAAATACTATTTAAAATCCAAAAACAGACTGTTACACCCTGTTACGAGTAGCGTTTGAGAACCCCAAAGTGTACTCTTACATATGTAGGAAATCATGATGATCTCAGACCTAAGGATTATACACCATCATTGCTTGAGATCAACTGATGACACATGAAATCATAACAATCTGTAACATCCCATTTTCGGACAACAAATAGTAACTACTAGTCTGGTTTTCGTTTTCGTTTGTATTTCAAATTGTCTTTTATTTCCAAAACTCCTAGCTTCCTTTAAGTTCAAGTTTGTGTTTCAAACCTCTTTTCAATTTTCGAGTTCAAAATTCAATTTGAACTCCTCTTTTCCGCTTTTGGACCCTCCCAATTATGCCTCCCTTAGTTTTGCTTGGCTCACCCTATTCTTTTAGGCCAACCCATTTTTCCGACCCATTTCTCGCCCATCTCTTCCCTTCCCCGCCCATTTCCCTACCGCTTTACTGACGCACTTTCTTCCCCCTCTTCTTTCTTTTTCCTCGCCCGGCTTCTTCCTTTGACCCTTTCTTCTTCTCCTGCCCCCTTTCTTCCTTGATTCCTCCGGACCGGCACCTGCCGCCAGGCCGCTCGCCAATCGCTTCCCGCTCTGTGTGCCCGATAGCTTCCAGTTGTTCGCCGCTGCCCATACCGCCGCTTCCCCACATCACCGCTCGATCACCCCGCCGCGCATGCCCGTATCGCACACCGCCTGGTCTCCTCCCCGTCTCCCCGTGGTCGTTGTTTCTGCAGCTTCCCCTCTGCCTTCCCCCCTCCTCGCCTTCCTCTCCCCACCTCTGTGCCACCATCGCCATCTCCTCCTCGGCGCTCGCTCGAGTCCTCGCCGCTGGAGCATCGCCCCGTCGCCCTCGACCTTCTCCGCCTCGGCTGAGTTTCCCGCCGTCGAGGCCGCCGCCGCGGCGCCTCCCGCGTCGCCTCTCTGTCACCACCGCTCCGCGCTCCCTCGCCCCACCGTCGGCTTCGGTGAGCATCCTCGAGCCGCCTGGTGCCTCGCCGCTTCCCTTCATCTCCCCTCTCTCCGGCCGCTGCCGCCGCCGTTCGCCCGCGCTCGCCGCTCGGTTACCGCCTCGCTCGGTCCGCCGGCCGCGCCACCACCTCCCTTGCCGCCCCGCCGCTGCACCTCCCCTGGCTCCTCTGCTGTTGCTGCTGCTCTCTCTCTGGCTTGTAGGTCCTCAACACAGTAATACTGGTAGTGAGTTTGAAGTTCTTCTGGCAATTGAAAATCATCTGTCTTAAGACTTGCAATTATTTTGTTAACCCTGTGTAAATTAATAACTACCCAATTGTCAAAAGTTAGCTAAAATATTTATTCACTAATATTTAAATGTAGATTAAGAACTTAAATTGCAAAATTTCTGGAAATTGAAGTTCATGCAAATAACTATCAAAACCACTTCAACATCTGTGCAAATCATGTAAAGTAATTGATGAAGTTAATTTAAATAACCTCTCCACTAATGTTTAAAAGGCTTTGAGGTATAAGAAATTAATTTGCAAATTTCTAAAAATAAAATTGGGAAGCTATTCGAGAATAATTATGTTGATCTCAATATCTTGTCATCTTCCAAATCAAGTGGAGTATCCTCGCAAAAGTTTATTCGACTTTGATCCTCTCTTGTTTTCCCTCCCGCGAGTTTCTCCGCCATTTTCTCTTTCGCTCAATTGGTCGTTTGACTTTGTCAAACATCCCCGCTTCGCTAAATCTTTTCTCTTAAGCTCGTTCATCACAAAATTTATTTAAAACTCCTTGAATTTATTTGGTCTTTTGAAGTTCTTTGGATTTATATGGTCTCTCGATCGTTATCGTGTAATTAGAAGTCGGAGTCCAGAAGAAGCAACGACTCGAGTATGATCAAGATTCGGATAAAGAAACGAACCAAGAATTCAAAGCCCTTGACCGAGAAGGCTTTGAGTTAGATCAAGGCCACGATAAATTGGCCTAAGCGAGTTGACACTTTGATAATTTTGAGCCTACATTTTATGTAAATTATATTTATTTAAATTACCATAAATTGCACGCTTTAATTCTTTAATCAAATGTATGTTAAAGCTTAAGGTAGTTAAATACTCATTTGATGATTAATTAATTATTAAGCCATTCTTTGATAATTGAATCTATTATTCCATGTCACCCTAGTAGCTATGTGGTAATTACTAGTTATAGGTTGTATTTAAGCAACATGCTAGTCTTGCTTAAGTACCGGGACATTAAATATTCCAATCATCATCTTTTAAACATGAAAGTGGTTTTTGGCAGTCATTGTGGGTAAATGACTGAAATAGTTGAGTTGTTGTATTTTTGCTCCTCAAAATCTCCAATAACTTGCTATTACCACATCTGGGCGGATGGAAGAGTGGTGGGTGCCGCCGTGCACGAGAGTGGTTGGTAGGTGGTATGAACCGGCCGGATGGATTAAGGACTTAATCTTGTTATGACCTCCCGTGTGAAACAAGTACAACCACAAGTCTGTAAAGTACAACTTGGCTAAGTAAATTTATTAAACTCCGAATGTAATCTCGCTGGAGGGGTAGCGGGATCGTGCAAGCACTGGGCATGGTCTGGCTTGAAGGTGACACTGATGCAAGGTGAAGTTGCCAGTCGTGCTAGACGTTGTTGGTAATTCAGCTACGCTAGTTGCTGAGTCGAACATCCCGCACAACTTATAGGCGTGGCCCATATGGGTGAGATAATGGAAGGGGCAAAATATTTTGAAAGGTTACCGTGACGATCGCTCAACTGCATGACTAAGGAATCATGTGGGGCAACGAGTATGGTTATCTCTTTGTGGGTACAGTGTACAACCTCTCGCAGAGTCTAAACTGCTTAAACAATGTGCCTACGATCAAAGGCGGATATGAGAACTTACAGAGTTAGTTCTATTTCAAAAAAACCTTTGTGGGTGGTATGAAAACCATGTCGACTTATCTAGCCCGAGGTTTGGTTTTTTTTTCCCTGGATCGTCAGATCCGGTTGTTAACGTATGGGGATAGCCCCAATCAAAAGAAGCATAAGGTAGAGTTTTCACTACGAGAACCTCTGCTGTTATTAATTATTGCACAGAGAGAACCTTTGCTGTTATTAATTATTGCACAATTACTCTCTTTAATAAAATATAATTTGGTTAAAATGCTAGGTAGTACGAATTTGTAATTATGATAATTGAAAACATTGCTTTAGCAAATAAAAGAACCCGAGCCACCCTTGTTAAGCATTGCATGTATATATTGCATCTTGTGTGTTGGCTTGCGAGCATGGAAGTTGTGCTCATCGTCGCTCTCCCCCAAAACCCTCAGAAGCAGGAAATCTTGGAGCTTTCGACTACTACGAGGATCCAGAAGTTGGAGGCTCAAGAGTCGCTGAAGAGTAGCTAGTTCTTTTAGTCCAGATCTCGCCTTAGTCTAGCTGACTCCGTCGGTACTTGCGTGCATCCCTTATGATATGAGTTTTTTTGGGGTAATATCGGACGCACACTGGTTTCCCCAGTCGCTTGCCTGTGGAGAGATGTGCTCTCACCCTTTTTTTGCTTCTGTTGTCACTTCCGCTACTTTTGTGATGTAATTATTTGGCATGTTCGGCCATTATTGTAAAACTTGGCCCAAAGCGGTCTATGTAAACTCTGATGTGTTAAATTAATGAATGGTATGGTATTACATCATGTATAAATTGATTCAACAATGTGCCTGTGAGTGCTATCTACTGATTCAGGGAATAGCACAGTATTTTCACAGAGGATTCGGGATTAGAAAATCCAGGTCTGACACAATCTCAGCAGTGTCTCAAGGTGGGTCAATCCGACACCATGTTCTGTAATATGTGTTCACATTATCGATTCGATATTCCTATATCTATAACCGGTAAAATATGGTCATCAATCAATACATGTGCTGGTCGATAGGATCACTGTGTTCCGACCAGTGACATACGACAAAAGATACATTTAGAACGATATCATCATAAGTTAAAACAACTTCACTAATAAGTACATACTTGTTAATCTTTATAACTGATGATTAATTCAAGAAACAGAATAACGCTTATTCAATAACACATAAACATATATACGATACAATTATCTCTACGATTGGCTCTAGTCATATCACCAACACATGCGTAGCCTGATAATTTGTTTACACTCACCAGATCAACGGGTTAAATGACCAGTCCAACTGTTACCTAGCAATTTGTTTGCGACATTACCATTACTCAATGTACGTACGTATCAAGTGTATGTATATATTCTGGCAATTGTGGACCGAAGTTACGGTGGACACCAGCAAGGCACTGGCCCTTGCATCATTTGCATGGATGCGTCGACGATCGTCTGATAATTTGGTGCCTTTTACTTGGAACGGAGAGTGGAAGACCAGTTCAGTATTGAACCTGACCCTGACCGTTTCTCCAACTGTAGAGTTAACTCTTTGAAAGCAGTGGTAGTCAAATAGAAGACATAATTAATTGGGAAAACTACTCTTTTTGTTTTGCTTTAATTTGTTTTTACAGTTAATACTTCCACGACACTCCTGAAGTAAGGCCTGTTAATTCCATTCTCTTAAAAAATGCTCTTGATCTCTGGGGGAACCAAAAGCACTAATTGCGGTTAACACTTATCAACGCACCCTCGGCACATATATAGTTGATGGCCGTTACTGGAACGGATTAATTTGTACTCATGAACTGTACATAACTCAGTTATAGTACTGGAGCAACTTATAATTAGAGCATTCTGGACTTCTAGTTGGTACAGGGCCGGATAACCAAAAGTAGTCAGAAATTTTCGAAGTGGAAAAGAAGTCAAAACTGGCTATAATGGATTAGGTCCTCGCCTAGATATGTACTGTGTACGGCGGTGGTTGCGAAGTTATCATCGAGTTAGGTTTGCTATACGTCTTCAGAATACAGCACAGCAGAACTCTTTCTGTTGGTCAGAGCACACAAGCAAGCGCTCGCCTATCAACATTATGTTGTCGTTTGACCAAGCATATGTTATGTATATATCTTTTGCGCATCAAAGAACTGTTGCTTCTTGAACTTTTATAAACTTGATTATTTAGTCGATCGATCATCGATGTAAACGGGGTAGAATAATTGTCAGAACCACACATCATAAGATATGCGCTGTTATCTTGAGATATCCAAGTCCCAGCACAAAATACACAGCGGGGAACTGACCGGTAGTGGTTGAAGTTTTCTAGTTCTTTTGACGTGCGGTTGAGACAATACATGCTTGGTCAACTAGCTTGCTCATTGCTCCTGTTGCTGCTCGATATAACCCCGGCCGGGAGGCGCGACCGGAGCCTCAGTTACTCACCAATCCCGGCCGCTCCCCAGTTCCCTCTTCTCCCTCTGCATTGATCTATTGCTGCATCGATCCTCACTCACACGCACCCTCAGTCCCTAACTTACGATCAATAAGTGTTCTGTACATCCTCGATCGGTCGTCGTACTTACGCGCGTCTGTAGTAAACTGACGGTCGATCGATGGGGCGGTCGCCGTGCTGCGACAAGGCGAGCGTGAGGCGGGGGCCGTGGTCGCAGGAGGAGGACGCCGTCCTCAGGAGCTTCGTCGAGAGGTTCGGCAATGCCGGCAACTGGATCGCACTGCCCCAGAAAGCAGGTACTGTATGTCTGCATGTGCTACGTTCAATTTGAGGAAGAACGTGCGTGCACGGGCAACCACTCGCTAGCTCGTGGTTTACTTTTTTGCTTTCACCTTGTAGTAGTAGTAGTAGTAGTAGTAGTAGTACGTGTCGTCTCTTTCGATCGGTGCAACTCTCGTGGTCGGTGGTGAACAGTGGCCAAAAGCTTCGGTTGGTCCGTTCGAATTTTTTTAAGAGTTCGTCTATACAAGATTTAACTGTTTTCTCGGTCCAAAATAGTTAAATTTTAAGTTATTTACAACTTCATTATACATAAATTATAGTAAATTATTTATGTAATTTTTTGTTTTTGGTCACTGTAATTATTCTCGTAAGTCTTAATAACTCATATTTACATCACATAATTCAAAATCTAACATGCACTTTGAGAGATGAGCAAAAACAAAGATAAAAAAAATGAAATTCTATACCAACAAAATACGATAATATGGTAATCTGTTACGTTCTAAAGAAAAAATTTATAATAAATTCAGACTCAATTCATCATATAAGAAGAAGTGTAAATCTCAAAGTATATCGGACGAATAAAAATCTGGCTATTTTAATTGACAAAAGAAAACAATTGAGTGTTGTTTGGCAAAACCGTTTTTTTAACTGTAGTTTGGTGGAATGCTTCTGTATGTAACCATCTCTATCTATAGCTAGGTTGATTGACAGAGTGTACGTACTTAATTGACAGTCACGTCACGATGCATATGCAAGCCTGTCATCATTAGTTACCTTTTGATTGTGTCATCGACCTGCAGGGCTTAGACGCTGCGGTAAGAGCTGCCGTCTGCGGTGGCTCAACTACCTCCGTCCGGCGCTCCGGCACGGCGGCTTCACGTACGACGAAGACAACCTCATCTTGTCCCTCTACGGCGAAATCGGAAGCAAGTATGAATGACTACGTCCAAGCTGCATGCTTCATGCATCGATCTCTTTGCCACACATTTGACAACTAAATTAATGTTACTAATAATTGGAACTTTTTTGGTTCGCACACAGGTGGTCGGTGATCGCGTCCAGGCTCCCCGGCCGGACGGACAACGACGTCAAGAACTACTGGAACACCAAGCTCAAGAAGAGGTACCTGGCGACCACAAGAGAAACAACGCCACCACCTCCTCCTCCTACCGGCGGCGACACCATCGCCGCCGCCGACAGCCATTCAGAATCTGATCAATCCCCTCCTCCTGCCCTCGTCAATCTCGACACAGCCCTTGACACAGTCGACGACGACGACGAGCTCCTGCACAAGTCGGAGCAGTTGTACGCCGAGCTCATGGGACTCATCGCGCAGCAGTCCACGACCGCTAGTCCGCCGGCCGTGGAGGCGTCGATGGCGACGTCGTTGTCACCGCTTGGAACAAGTCCGACCGCTAGTAGTGCCGGAAGCAGCATGTGTCCCGTGGACGTGCATGACACAATAGTGTTGTCAGCGTCCAGCACTAGCAACAGCAGCAGCTTGTTTGAATTCGATGATCCTTACGGAGCTGATCACGTGTTCGGTGTGGCTCAGCTGCCCGGCTCTTTCCAAGACTTGTTGGCCTCTTCTTACGACGACGAGGTTATAGTGACGCAGGAGTTGCTGTACTACTAGGAATGAATTGGTCTGAACTAGTATTAGGGGTAAAATTAATTATGATCGGAACACATGTTCTCTATCAAGTTTACCCGGAAAATGATATGAGATGCTAAGACCCTTTATTGCTATGAACACACTGAGTGTATGTATAAGAATACAATGAGGATGTTACATAATCGACGTTGAATGATGATGAATATTGCTATATTTACAGAATACATAGTCTACCCCTTTATAGTATTTAAAGAGGTGGCAGTTCATGCCTCTAAAAGCGCCTATAATCTTCACGCACATTCGCTTGGAGAGTCCTGAACCATCGTGTCCTTTAGTCAATCGTCGTAAGTTGTTAAATGCCCTAATAGCCGCCTTCCCGTTAGTCATGTGGATAACTGTTATATCTCCTGTCTAGTTTAGCTGGTCGGGGATTGTCCAAACCTGTATAGCTAGTTGGATAGTGTTCATAGCTGGTGGTCGACCGGTTTGGTCGTAATAATGAGAATTAGACTTCCTTTATACACCGGTCGCAAGTTCATAACCGTTATAAAGTGAGCCTCTATTAAATGGATCTCCTTTGACAGAATCTCTGGCTTTGACCGAAAGATATTGACGTGATGTTTGTGTATATAAGAACATATATAAGAGTATAAGCATGGAGCTAGTTGATGAGAAGAGACGTCAAGACCTGTGTGCAATCAAGCATGAGTGATTTATACATACGTGTCAAAACTGTCAGTGTGTCAATCTAGAACTGCATGTGGAAGTAAGAACTTGTCATGTGCGTGGAAGATGACATTGTGCTGGATCGCCAAAATATAGCTGCCAGCTGAACTATGTAACTGGTCAGAAAAATAATTCTGGCAAAGGAATCAATAAGATGTGGAAAGTCAGCTGTTATTTTACTTCTCGGCCGCAGTGTGTGGTTGAGTTGTACGTGTGCAAGCTCCTGAATAAAGAAACAACTAGTTCAAAGGGGAAAAAAACTAGCTGAATTTCCCTCCAAACTACGCATCTAAATACTAGAATACATTTATATTTAGAAATAGAGATGAATTTTCTTTCTAAAAATATAGTTATAATCGATATACAACCCTAATGCTAACTTCCTTAACGCTAGCTTAAGGTACTGTAAATAGAGTTGTATTTCTTATACAAATATATCTGATTAATCCACACGTTACAATATATATTCCCAAACACTATAACGATTTGTATACACACTGCATGTGTACCCTCTATCATCGGGGAACAAAGAAAAAAAGCACACGGCGAAAAAATACGTGCGCAATTTCTAGCCTTAACGATCCATTGTCTGACAATTTGGGTGTTCTTTTCCAGGAAAATTTTGACCACTGCGAAAAAAAGAGTGCATACTTCATATTTAAACTTTATTAACGCACCGATCTGAACAGTTGTTTACGTGATCGATCACACGGTTGAAACATGTGCAATTCTCCATATTACAGTCACGGTAATACATGACTTATCCAATCCCTCGTCGGGTGGTGCATGCATTTGTGTGATGTAACATCTCGTTTTTTAAAACGGTGAATAATAATTACCATTTGGTTCTTAATTTGCAAACCGTATTTCAAATTAGTATATTTTCTCAAATCTTCTAGCTAAGCTCGGGTTTGTGTTTCAAACCATTTGCAAATTCCCAAATTTAACTTTGAATTTGAATTCCTCTTTTCCATTTTTGGGACTCTTTTCTTTTTGCCCTCCTCTCTTTCTTGGGCTTAGCTCGTGACCTTCCTTGGGCCGCCCCAACTCCACCCGACCGCCTTGTGCTCCTGCCTGTACCTCTGCGCCGCCACCCACTCCCTTCTGTTCCTCTGCAACCCGCGACCCCCGCACCCTCCTCCTTGCCTTGTCACCTCAGCCGTGCCAAGTCGTGACGCCATGCCGTCCCGCCACCCGGTACGTGCCCAGCGCCCGCGTCAGCTGGCCCTCCAAGTCGCCGCCTCCTCGTCATTCTCCCGCTGCGCAAGCACCTGCGCCCGTGCCGCCCTCATCATCGCGCCCGTTGTCGGGTCGCGTCTTTGTGCTGCACACGCCGCACGCGTCAACCGCGTCGCCTTGTCCCGATCACCCGCCACCTACTCCTCTCGCTCCCTCTTGACTCGGTGCCTCCCTCCTCGCTTTGTCCTCCGACTGACACACAAGCAAGCGTCGGCCGAGCATCCGCGCTTTGCCGCTCTGCCGTGCCCCATGCCGGCCGCCTCGGGAATGCACGCCTCAATGGTTCCTCCCTCCCGGTGGCTATAAGAAGCTCCACGCCCGCCTTGCTTCTCCCTCCCCACCATTTTTCTTCACCGAGCAAGCGCAAGAGCTGAAGCCCCACTCCCGCAGTCGGCCGTGCCGCCTCACCACCGTTGCTCGCCGCTCCGGTGAGCCGCCTGGCCGACCCGTCACAAGGCGCCCAAGGGCGCAGAATCCATCCCCACCTCCCTCTCCTTCCCCACCGCCAAGACGCGCCGCCTCGCCACCACTTGCCGCCCCAAGCTGCCCGACCACCTTCTGGTGCCGCCCATGCGCGCACCACCCACTCCTCCACGCCACCCCACCGCTGTGCCCACCGCCACCGCAAGAGCTACCGTCGCTGCCGCCGTGCGTTTTCGGCACTGCCGCCACCGCCTGTAGGGCCACCACCTTGGTGGGGCCCCATTCCGTATGCACTGGCCTCCCCGCATCACCGCTTGCCGACACCGCCACTGCCCCCAATGCCGCCCGAGCGCCCTCCCCTGTTCTCCCTATGGTGCTCTCTCTTTGTCTCCCCCTCTCTCAATGAAACATGGGGCCCACATGTCATACACCCACCTCCTCTTATATCTCTCCTTGTCTCTCTTCCAAGTGGGCCCACAATATCATGCCCTAAATGGCATTGTGGTAAAATACCAGAATAGTCTTTTTAGAATAGTGCATTTCTGAATTCCCATCATTTCTTGTAAAAATCAAACTTCGGGAGCTCTGTTCTCGTATGTTATAACTACAAAAATTATAAAATTTGTTTCTTTTTTTTTTTGTAAATTCAAGATCTTGCTAATGACACTGGTCTTGTTTAATTTGGAGTTCATTTGCTATTACTTTAGTATTTATTTGCCCTCTTTGCTTGTTTGTGCATTTTTCTAATACCTTCGTCCGAATAGGACTCGAAGAAGCGGGAGACTTACATCTTGATCAAGCACAAGATTACGAAGACTCTCTTACCTATAATACAGGTGAGTCAATGCTTTGATCATATTGATCCTACATTTTATGTAAATTATATTTATTTAAATTACCAAAAATTTATACTTTAATTCCTTAATCAAATATATGTTAAAGCTTAAGATAGTTAAATACTCATTTGATGATTAATTAATTAATTAATATGCCACCCCTTGACAATTGAATCCATTATTCCATATCACCCTAGTAACTATATGGTAAATACTAGTTATATGTTGTACTTAAGCGACATGCTAGTCTTACTTAAGTACCGGGACATTAAATGTCCTAATCACCATCCTTTAAACATGAAAGTGGTTTTGAGCAGTCATTGTGGGTAAATGACTGAGATGGTTGAGATAATTTGGTTTTACTCCTCAAAACCCTAATAACTTGTTGTTACCGTTTGGGCGGATGGTATGATCGATGGGATGTTGATGGGTTCCAATGCAGCCCAAGGAATGTTGGTAGATGGAATGAACCGCCCAGATAACCCTAAGAACTTAATCTTCTCATGACCCCCGTGTAAAACAAGTACAACCGTAAGTCTGCAAAGTGCAACTTGGCTTAGTAAATTTATTGGACCCTGGAAGTCATCTCATCGGTGGCCAAGCAAGGTCGTGTAAGTAGTGATATGATCCAGCTTGAATGGGACACCAAGGAATGGTGAAGTTGCCAGCTACGCAAGTCGTGGTGGTAAGCATCCCGCACAATGCATGGAACCCACCGCAAATGGGGGCAACCCATATGGGTGAGATGACGGAAGAGGTGAGATACTTTGAAAGGTTACTGTGACGATCGCTCAACTACATGACCACAGAATCATATGGGGTAACATGTATGATTATCTCTTGTGGGTACAGTATACAACCTTTGCAGAGTCTAAACTGTTTAAACAGCCGTGCCTACGGTCAAAGGCAGACATGAGAACTTAATAGAGTTAGTTCTATTTCAAAAACATTTGTGGATAGTATGATAATGTGGTGGGCTCACCTAGCCCTGAGATTAGATTTTCCTGGGTTTTCGAACTTAGTGGTGGTAATAAATGGAGGTAGCTCCAATCAAATAAGCATAAAGTGGAGGTAACCTCTGCTGATATAAATATTGCACAATTACTCTCTTTAATAAAATACAATTTTGTTAAAATGCTAAGTGATAGGAATTAGTAATTATGATAATTCAAAATATTGCTTTAGCAAATAAAAGAACCCGAGCCATCCTTTTTAAGCATTGCATGTATATTATTGCATTATGTGTGTTGGCCTGCGAACACGGAAGTTGTGCTTATTCTCGCTCTTTCCTCCAAAACCCTTAGAAGCAGGAAATCTTGAAGATTACGACTACTACGTGGATCCAGAAATTGGAGGCACAGGAGATGATGAGTAGTTTAGTTCTTTTAGTCTAAATCTCGCCTTAGTCTAGATGACTCCGTCAGTGCTTGCGTGCATCATATATTATCTGAGTTTTCAGGTAACATCGGAGGCCCACAGGTTTCCCTAGTCGCTTGCCTGTGGAGAGATGTGCTCTACCTCTTTTGCTTCCGCTACCACTTTCGTTACTTTTGTAATGTAATTAATTTGATATATTCGGTCTTTATTGTAAAACCTGACCCGATGCGGTCCATGTAAACTATGTCGTGTTAAATTAACGAATGGTATGGTTTTACGTTATGTATGAATTGATTAAGTGATGTATCTATGAATGCTATCTACTGATTCAGTGAATAGCAAAATATTTTTATAAATAATTTAAATTTACGAAATTCGGATTCGACATATGAACCTAAGCCAATTTGAACCCACGCAATATATCCGGTCAACAAGCGAGTTACACGATGACCCGATGAGGGATGGTCACAAGCGTACGTGACTGTACAGCTCCGCTTGCCGGTACGTACGTACTCTCGCTGACCCTGTGGAGTTTGCACGTACGGGGGCATGACTCGTCATGGACGCCAACGAGGCAGCGACCATGCCACAGTACTGGAACAGGTAAAAGAGAGCGGCGCTGAACAGAAGAGGGGAAAGACAGATTAAGACGGGCTAACAAGCACGAAACCAGCCGCGCGCTCGCGCCCGCTTCTCCCCCGGGTCTCGTGGCCAGGAGTCGTCATCTACAATACTAAGTTTATGGTCGGCCTCTCTTTGCGGAGCTAAGGAAACGCGCCAGGCGCATTGTCGCTTCTTTTCACGCCTGCAAAGTGCCAAGAAAACGTACAAAAAAAAAGGGGTAAAAAAGAAGAAGAAAATACGAATCACTGTAAACAATCTAGCCAGTCAACAATTTGATGAAAATATATCTTCCTTGCCCTATGGATAGCCACGGCAAATTCATGCTTGAAGCACTTCTCGAAGTCTTCGAGTGAAGGAGCAATCTAGTATCTTATTAAAGTAGAGTTAAAATAAGTCATCATGTAATAAAATTCAGAATAAAATAAAATCAGATGGTTGATTTCCATACGATTCACAAGTAAAAGAGTACATACCAAGTACAATTAAACTAAAATTAGAAAATAAAATAAAATTAGCAATTTGATTTCCATACGAATTCCTAAGTACAATCCTTAAATATAATTCTTAATAAAAAAATGACAATTGGATTTGTATGTCTAGATTCAAAGAAAGAGTTTGTGTCAGGTACAATAAAACTAAAATCCAGAACAAAAATAAAATAAAACTAGAAATTTGATTACCATACGAATTCCTAAGTAAAAGCGTCCATGCTAAGTACAATAAAATTGAAATTCGTAATAAAAATAAAATAACATTAGCAATTTGATTTCATACTACTTCCTAAGTAAAATCCTAAATAATTATAATTCGAATAAATAAAAATCGTTAGATTTGTATAAGAAATCCAACAAAAAATGAAATTGAATAAAAAAATAGCAATTTGATTTTGCATTGAGGAAGCCCGTAGAGAGGGATAAAGTTTTGTATTGAAGACGATCTCTGAGATGATATGGGGCATCGGTAGCTAGGAGCGTGACGTCACTAGTGAGTAGGGGTGCAAACGGAGCGAATAGTCCTCGAACGGCCGTCCACCCAATAAAATCGGATCTTATTCTGAGCGCAAAACCGATATTCGTGATTTTTCTTAGATTTGGATTCGTGAGCCGGATATGGACACTGATTCGAGGAGGAGGTATCCATCGGATAGTATGCGTAAACATTGCCCCGGATATCTGGTAAACTATGGTCCAGTGGGCCGGAGAGAGATATCGGCCCACGAGGCTTTCCAGTATTTTTTCTTTAAAAAATATAGGAAATTCATATAAGCCAAGAAAAATAGCAAATGAACTCGAAACAATTCCAGAAAATTTATAAAAAACTTTTGAACATAAGCAAATTAAATAAAATTCTTTTGAATTTAATGGATGCTTAATTTATTCATATTAAATCATTTTCATTTCTAAAAATGATATTTAAAATTTGTTAAATTCCAGAAAATTATGAATTTTTTATTTTATAAAATCTTATTTTAAATAAAAGATTTTGAAAAGCTCAAAAATATAGTTAGACCGTGAAGGATTGTGCACAAGAAACTGATTGGTATCTCTGATTGCATTAACTTCGTGCCTCCAATAGCGATTTTCCGACGAGCTCCCGTCGTAGCTACGGGAGAGCCTTCTATAGCTTCGGCTAGGAGCCTCAACGACAGAGAGCGGTCAGAGATTACCACCTCTGGTGGACTTTGTAGTGGATTCAGCTTGATCCGGCGGATTGCCGATCGTATAGCTTTATCATTCCCACTTGGCCTTCGACCAGTGGCTTTATCAGCGAGTGGTGAGCTAGCGGAGGAGGATGATGAGGACATAACATTTTCTTCTATGGCGCGCATGCACTCATCCATGTCGAGGTCGGAGTAGCCAACCAAGTCGAACTAGTTTTCTTCATCCTAAGTCTCTGCCATGTTTGCATAAATGATGACAGAGCGAAAGGAGTGAATGAAGAATGCTTGAGCAGAACGATCTTCAAGAACCCAATGCCTTCTTCCCAATGGACGACGCCAGAGTTCAATGGTCGATATTTTTGCAGGATTTGCTTCAATCCCTCTTGCAGAAACTAGTAAACCAAGAAACTTTCTAGAAGAAACCCCGAACACACATTTCTCTGGATTCAACTTAAGGTTTTGCATTCTTAAGTTGTTGAAAGTCTCGTAGGTCGGAAATGTGATCGCCAAAGGTTGATACTTTTTACAATCAAGTCATAAACGTAGGCTTCTATATTTCGACCTATCTAAGGATTAAAGGGTTTTTTTTGCATTAACATTTGAAAAGTCGCACCAGCATTCTTGAGACCAAATAACATCTTAACATAGTAGTAAGTGTCATATGGTGTGATGAAGGATGTTTTCTCTTTATCATCTCTACTCATGTTAATCTGGTGATACCTTGGATAAGCATATAAAAAACTTAAAAACTCACACCCAGAAATAGAGTCTACAAGTTGATCAATGCGTGGAAGGGGAAAGTCATCATTCGGACAAGCTTTATTAAGATATGTGAAGTCGATACACATTCGTCATTTTCTATTGCCTTTTCTAACCATTACGGGGTTGGTGAGCCACTCTGGGTGGTCGACCTCATGAATAAACCTAGCCTCGAGGAGCTTGTCAATCTCGGACTGAATTGTCTCCTTCCGATCAGGTGCAAAGTGCCTTAGCTTTTGCTTGACCGGTTTCTTGTCAGACTAGAGAGCTAGTCTGTGCTCGATCACCTCCCTGGGGACTCCGGGCATGTCGAACGGCTGCCAGGCGAATACGTCTAGGTTTGCTCAAAGGAAGGAGAGGAGCAATTCTTCCTATTTAGGGTTGAGACCTCCTCTAACCAGTACTTTTTGGGAAGATGCTTTAGCATTTCC